>OX465579.1:168268751-168893458 GCA_950022655.1 Alentia gelatinosa
GAGAATGTCGGCATTACGGTTTCTAAGGGGATGGGAGGCAGTTGCTCGTTTCCCATTCTTTGTACCCAGAGTTTACCTATGTTTTTTTAATTTAAATCTTAAAGCTATCTAGGGTTTTTCTGGTCTTACAGTTCACCTTTAAGACCGTCGCTGTCGTGGCTAGCAGTTGTTGAACGCATGCGATTTGGCTGCAATGCTCGTGTCAGATAGTCGTAAAACAGCAATGAATATTGGTGAATCGTATCAGGTATGACGTGTTTGGTATGTTCATTGTAGTTACCTGAGCTGTCCTGACTGGGGAACATGCCAGTATGACGCATCGTTTAGAGCCGGGTAGTTCCAGAAAAGAGGGGCAAAGAAAAGGGGGACAGAGGAACCATAGCCCCGCCATGTTTCCAAGTGGGAAAGCCATAACATGTTTGATAAACCCCACCCACACTTCAAATTTTCAGTAAGCTGTTTTTTGGTGGGACCAAAGATACGAGATACGTATTGCAATTATCTGAACTGATTTATCCAAAACTTCACTTATCCCTACAAATCGAGTTTTGCCACAAGCCATTATTGCATTTCAGAGATTGATTACTACTTTCAACTCAACGTTTTGGAAACATTCCTTTACTAGTAGAAAAATGGAAAAGACTGAAGAGTGTGATAGAAAAAATAAGGAAATGTGAAAATAGTTGAATATATTGGATCCTTTCAAGGTACATTACAATCTACTTCATATGTCGAGCCCGGGAGTGACTCCAGACACCTGTTTCACTAGTTTTGTGACATGTCTGTGACACCATACAGACATTGGGGCTGCCTAGTTTCGTGACAACACAAGTAGCTGCCCTTAGGAAAATACAGATCCCAAACATAAGAATTAGACAAATCTACACGTCATGGACCTGTATCACTAGCTTCGTGACAAAAGTGTTAGACAGATATGAAAAGCGGCACCAACAGTGCAAGCAAGAAGGGACAAAATGAAGTCTAATGTCTAGTTCTTTTGAAACCGGACACACCATCTAGACGACATCTAGACATGTCACGAAACTAGTGTAGCAGGTCCCAGGTCTTTTCCTCGCACATTTGACATTCATACTCAATGCCCATGGTGTATTCTAAAAAGATATTCAATGGAAGATGGTGTCGCAAATATTAGCCAATCCGTCAGTGATAGATTTGAGATAAAATCTTAACCACACTCAATCCATAGCCACTGAAAATATGATATTCATTTTGGTTTACTACATAACCTCACATGGCTATGCCTCGTGATATTACCCCGGATCTCATAGTATATTTTTAGAGGCTATTGATCACGATGAGGTTCCTTCTTATTAGTCTTCGTATGTGATGTATTTGTCACGTTATTCCCTTGTCATGTGAAAGAAGGTACGTGATAAATGAGCCCCTGTTTCCCCCGTTGACAGACTGTTCCCACAGACCTCTAACCAGGAACCTGCAACACCCTTCTACAGCTACCCCCCACCCTCCCATAAGGCCCGGCGTCCACCTACTACGATATGGCTCCGATATGGTCTACGATGCGCCTCCCGATAAAAAATCAAAATCGCGTTGGAAGGTCACCTAATATCGGGGCAGTTGACCACGTTTCTGCGATTAGACACTGATAAAACCCAATACAATGCGTGGTGGATTGGCATGTCTAGACACATTTCTATTGTTTTGCACCTTCCCAGTATGTCTCCGATATTTGCTTTTTTTGTCTCGGTGCCATATCTGTAGGTCTAAATTATGTAGGTGGACACACACCAGGCTTTAGGCCCAGCGTCCACCTACTACAATATGGCTCTGATATGCCCTATGATGCACCTCCCGATAAAAAGTCAAAATCGCGTCGGAAGGTTACCTAATATTGGGGCAGTTGACTACGTTTCTGCGATTAGACACCGATAAAACCCCCATACAATGCGTGGTGGATTGGCATGTCTAGACATATATGTCTACGATTTTGCACTTTCCCGATATGGCACCGATTTTGACACTTTGTATCGGTGCCATATCGGGAGGTCTACGATTCTATCGTAGTAGGTGGACGCCGGGCCTTACATATCCCTTTCCCCACGCCCGAACCCTAACCCCAAGGGGCCATCCATGAAGAACATACACAGAATTTCTTAAATTTGTAACCCTACCCCCACCCCCTCTTGATTTTGTACGCAAGAGAACAAAGAAGGAGCATACGCAAAATTTCCTAAGTTTTTGACCCACCCCACTCAGTACATACTTTATGGGTAACCCTTAAATGTAATAGAATTTCAACCACATACATAAAAGGGAGGAGTTTATTACATTTAAGGGTAACTTTGTATTACAAATACGTTTGACATGGTTATTACATTTTAGAAAGGTGTTATCACATGTAAAATGGGATTCACACGATGGGATTCATGTACCTTACAGGGTGATTTTCTGAGACAAATCCTGCTGAGATTCTGTACTCGAACACAATTTCTTCGTCTAACTTATAGGCTTTCATTTCCCTGAGAGATGTTTTTCCCCCTGTAATTGTTGAAGACATTTCCCCCTAAAAAGGAACAGAATAGCATGAGATTTTGAACCCTGTGAGGTACATGAATCACACCGTGTGAATTCCACTTAAGGGAATGTATAACAATATATGGTTGAAATTTTATTACATTCAAGGGTTGTTACATCTGTGGGTCTTTAGTACATTTAAGGGTGCAACAATTACCCCCAACCAATACACACACGCACGCGCGCACCTACACCCCCCCCCCCACACACACACAACACACACACCCACACACACCAGCACCCGCCACCAAAGCAGCGGCTCCCACCCCAAGTGACATGGGCCGTGGCTTTCAGGCTTGCTCCGGCGATGACATTTGTTTTAGCGTTTAATCAAGGAATGTAATAGGAATTCAAACATTGTCAAGTGGCGGGGCCGCGTGTCGGCGGCAGCTGTGCAGCCGGCAGACAGAGCTGATCCGCCGACCACGTGAGCGTTTTACCAAGGCGCCTTTCTCTCCTCCACTCTCCTTTTTTCCCGCGCCCAGCCTCGCGCGGGTCCCGCGAGATGGCGCCTTAAGCCTATGAGACACCGACATTTGTTCCCGATTCTCACCGACCCGATGGTCGGACAGAATCGGGAACAAATATCTTATATCTATCTAAATTTCGATGTATTATAGATGTATTGTATCTATAAGACATCGACATTTGTTCCCGATTCTGTCCGACCATCGAGTCGGTGAGAATCGGGAATAAAATGTCGATGTGTTATAGCTATAATGGTGTAAAATCTTTGCCGTCGGATGGGTTTCCGAGCCTCAGATGTCTGACAGCGTGTTGGTTCGGCGTCATTTCGACGAGAAAAATTGTTATAGCTATAACACATCAACATTTATTCCCGATTCTTCCCGACCATCGGCTCTTCACGACCATCTGCTCGTTGAGAATCGGCAATAAAATTTCGATGTATTATACCTATAAGACATCGACATTTATTCCGATTCTTCCCGACCATCGGCTCTTCCCGACCATCTGCTCGTTGAGAATCGGCAATAAGATTTTGATGTATTATACCTATAAGACATCGACATTTATTCCCGATTCTTCCCGACCATCGGCTCTTCCCGACCATCTGCCCGTTGAGAATCGGCAATAAGATTTTTATGTATTATACCTATAAGACATCGACATTTATTCCCGATTCTTCCCGACCATCGGCTGGGTGATAATCGGGAATAAAATTCTAATGGCATCAACATTGGTGCCCGATCACCCCTCTGCCCGACGGATCAGTCCAGTCGGTCAGGATTGTGTCGCTGTATGCACTTCACAGACCCAATTTGAATCGGCTCGGGCATCATTTACCTTGGGATAATAATCGGCTCTGCCCGACCTTAATTGTGTTACTGTACGCACTTTACCGACTGTTCCCGATTCTGAGAAGGCGTTTTGAACAGCGATGCTTCCTATCCCCAAGTCCGATTTACAAGTGCCTTATATCGATTTGTAGGGGAGACAAGGGCAATGATGAATCTGAGATCCGTTTCCGAATATTTTTTTAATATTTTTTTTTTAATTCAGGAAAATCACAAAATCAGACACACACTGTCGTCCGAGGACGTTCTTCCAAGTAATTGTCGAGAAACAGAAACAGGACAATTCACTCAGTCAGTCCAACATATACATTTACCCTAATTTCTCCCTAAATAATACAGTATGAGTAGGTTCATTTGGAAAATTTTATTCCATTGAAGTTCCAATTTACATCTAAGATTGGGGAGGATTTACATCCCTGGAATGATACAAACAATATGTTGTTACTCGATAAAGAACATGTATTTCTGTTATCTACTGACAACGTAATAAGAAAAACTCATTATAAAGTAAAGTAAGTACAAAGTACAAGAGTGTTATCTGATGACAACAGTTGTAGGTTATACAGTATGCCCTAATTAAGCAAACAGTTCAATGTCTTCTGCCTGAAAAATTTCTAATAAATTCGTCTTTACAGAAACCTTAAAATATCTTTACTGGATATTATTAAAATATCTTTATTGGATATTATTAAACTTTCAATTATTTTCTATGAATCCACACCAGTGACCCATGGCTCACCCTGGCTCGGCTCCCGACAAGTCTCTTTGGTCTCAGTCAGGTTGCTGTACAAGTTCGTAAAGTGGAGTGGTGTGATCGGCAAGCGTTGTTGAGGGTATAAGATGGCGACATTCTTGTTCCGATTACCCAATTATAATCATTGATTGGATCAGTGGGGATCTGTGGAAAATGTCGCTGTCTTATGGGCCTTAGGAACTCACCGCTATGTGGCGTTGAACGGCAACACCAGTATTGCAGGCGGCGCGCGACGTTCCGCTGATCCCTACGTCATAAGAAAGATACGTACATACTCAGGCCTCTGCATAGCAGTTATTATGGCCGTCCCGAAGAACAGTTAAAGGGGTCTCCCACTATTACGATTTGCGCCTCCGACACACTACTATAGCCTTACGATAAGCGTTCTGATGAAAAAATGAAATTTCTGTCGGAAGGAACGGCTCTATCGTGGAAGTGGGTAGCCGTTCCTTCCGACAAAAATTTCATTTGTTTTGCGTTTAAAGTTTAAATTGTAAATACCAAGAGCAGAGATTGAGAATTAGGCCCGGCGTCCACCTACAACAATATGGCTCTGATATGGTCTACAATGCACCCCCAGATATAAAATCAAAATCGCGTTGGAAGATCACCTAATATCAGGGCAGTTGACCACATTTCTGCGATTAGACACCGGGAAAAAAACGCCATCACGATGCATGGTGGCTTGGCATGTCTAGACATTTGTCTGCGATTTTGCACCTTCCCGATATGTCTCCGATATTTGCTATTTTGTATCGGTGCCATATCGGTAGGTCTAAATTTCTATCGCAGTAGGTGGACGCCAGGCCTTAGGAGATTGGATGAAGTAAGGTTGTTACTCATATTGTTACTTCAATGGGTGGCCATCTGGACTACATTATGCATATAAATATTCATCAATCTTATATGATAGTTAACAGGCAGTTCCTGTGGCAGCTGCCAGAGCTTAGTCCTCAATCCATTATACTATATTTACCTTTATGATAAACCTGGACCACACCACAGAAATATGTACAATATAAAGCCCGTTTTCATTGGCAGATTATTTGGCACCGATCTGCAGTCGGGGACCACCGGTAGACTTTTTTGCTTTACCAACATCAGATCCGAGATTGGAAACGAAACAGATTTATTTGGCTAAAGCCCAATACACATCTACCGAATTCGGAACATTTATGTAACTTTGTCTGCGACAAACGGACGGTAATTTGTCTCAGGGAAAGCATCCTAACATAGTCGGCCCAAGTTGGTAGATGTAGGACAGCTGGGCAAGGGTCAGCCAACGATTAGTGAAACCAACCGCTCGAGATGTTCTTTTGTCGCCGACGAGTTGTCGTTCGATGTTCCTAAATTGGTCCCCAAAAGCTAGAGCAAAGCGCAATACCCATCTACCGATTAAGGGTTGAACGATTAGTTTCCAAATTGTATAGGAGTCTGGCAAATTATGTAACCCTTCGCTCGACAGGCGGACATCTAGGAGAGGGGTTGGTGGGTATAAGTCCCCAATCCACCAGGAAATCGGTCTACTAATCGGTGGCTCACCCTTGCCTAGTTGTCCTACATCTACCAACTACGGCCAGCTCCGTTAGGATGCCTCACGACAAAATCCTTGCACCCATCTGTGGGTGATCCCCCATATGAGTGTCACTTGTATACATAAAACCCATTCACACAACTCATTTCACCCACACTATTCTGACTGTCCATTTTTGAAAAATTTGGTGTATTTCCTTCTTCACCTTAAATTTAAACCTATTATCCCCACATCCCATGTATTACACTGCACCCCGATCCAATGTGTCATGCTACACACTGAATCCCTTTAGAGTTACGGATTACGGACCTAATTCTAATTACAGCTAAGGCCTGCTTAAATACATAGAAAAGAATCGATATTTTTATGGACGGACGACCGTAAATCACGAGGGGTTGACTAGTAATAGTAATTCACAAGCGCTATTTCCAATACAATACAACACGGAACAGATTTTACTCAGCCACCGAAACTATGTCTCACTATACTACCTAGATGACTGATGAAAAGGCTATCACTTGATCGTTTGAATTTTTGATTGTCCATCCCGGATATGTCGCAGGATTGAGACCAGTGTAAAAGGCACATCCGGGATCCTGCACTGGTTTATCGCTGGCACACAACACCCTCTGTCGGCCGGTGGGCGTTACAGGGGGACGCGGGACCAGCCACTCTCCAAGCAGATCTTTCGCCTCGCTAGCGCTAATCTCTGCCTCAACCCAGTGACGTCATATGCTGGTCCCCCGTGTAAACAATGAGGATAGGGGGAACCAGCCAAGATTTTCGGATTCAAAACATGAATTGGGAAATATGGGAATAGTTAAATGTGGTTGAAAGACAATCCAATTGTGGGTTTTTCAGCTCTAAACCACTTTATAATGTGAATGTACATTTGATTAGACTACCCCATTGGATAAGTACATGTTATGTTGACAAACAAAACCCTGCAATATATGAGGTGCTATACACTTTTTTTTTCTTTTTTTTGTGTGATGTCATTTGAGATGTTAATTTTTTCGTCTCTTTCCCTATGTCTTGAGTTGTATGAAGAAGACTGTGACATTACATCGTACTTGAAAAAGCAGAGAACCGTACCTACACAACACATGCGCTTTGCAAGTACGATGAATCATGTCGAAAAAAGATGGCTCTTGATGGTGAATCCTTTGTCGGAGTTGATCCAGAACTTTCCACCCGTTTCCTCGGTGTAGATGGAACTCGAGGTGTGGAGAAGCAAAAAGGGAAGAATGTGACTAAATCGGGCACCAAGACCATGAGAGTCAAGAGTGATCGTACAAAAACCCGTTTTTGTATAACATTCCAAGACAATAATTGTACCCAAACATACTGTAGGTTCGATCACAGGTGCATTGTCTGTGAGGGAGACCATGCAAGGTCCGACTGCGAGTTTATTCGTAAACTTAAGATTGTGAAATAGGATACGGCCCCGGATGTGGGCCCCCTCTCATATCCCCACAGTAGTTCTATGGTTTTCGATGTATCAGGTGATAACTATTCTGCTACTAGTGACCCGTTACAAGATTGTGATACCCCCGACGTAAGTCATTTTCATGATACCCAGTTTGATAATGGCGAGGGACATATAGGTTATGATGAAATTCCACTTGTAGTAGATGAACCCGAGGTAATTGAACCAAAATTGGAATCTTCTTTCATAAATGATCATGATCGTACACAATGTATAGTTTCACAAGGTCAGACTGGAATGATAATAGAGATTATCGTCCCGACTAGAGATGGTTATACTTTTGATAGCGAATTGGTATCCTTAAAAAATCGCTGCACCGATGTCAACTGTAGTAAACCCCTTTTGGGTGATAATTACTGTTTTTGTATTTGCATAGATGATGGTGCACACATTCCGGTTTCCTTCGACTATAGGTCGGCCTGCAACTGTCGTTACACCCTGAATGGTAGTCCTATCCAACTAAAACCCTGCTCATGGGCTTCGGCTGTTTTTCTTATGGACAACTATTTGTCCCAAGACATGTTTTGTCTTACTGGTATTTGTCGTGGTTTCCCCATAGTGGATGAAGGATTCAGTAATTCGTATGATTGTGCAAACTACAACTCAATATGTGCAGAACCTTTTTGTTTTCAAATGAGTAGTAATGTGCAAGATGAATTGGAAGCAGGCAAGATCTCCAGAGTTGAAGAATTGCCTCAATGTATTCATTCCATGGGGGCAGTCCGCAAGAAGGACGGGAGCCTACGCCCCATAACCGACTGCCGTAGGCCGTTTGGCACCAGTATTAATTCATATATGGAAAATACTGCCCAAAAATTCCACTTCAACAGTATTGATAGTGCCACCGAGATTATCTCCGCCAACGGATATGGCTGCGTTACAGATATAAAATCAGCGTATCGTTCTGTCCATATTGCCCCCGCTCATAGAAAATTACAAGGTTTCCGTTGGTCTCTCCCTGATGAGGACGAGTCTGTTTTTCTAGACCACCGTTTGTGTTTTGGCGGTCGGTCTAGTCCTTATATTTTCAACTGTTTGTCTGATTTTGTCACTAGATTCTTGTTATTCTTCTCAATTGCATCATGTATCAATTACCTAGATGATTTCTTCATTTGCGCAGTAGATATGAGTACTTGTAAGACTTATCAGTCTAAACTTATTTCTACCCTTGAGTATCTGGGATTTGTAGTAAATAAGGACAAAACCACCAAGCCTAGCCAAAAGGTCAAGTTCTTGGGCATTTTTATTGATTTTTGTAAGTTTGAGTTATCATTACCTGATGACAAAATCAAATCCGCTAAGGATCTAATTGTAGAATTAAGTTCCAAAAGTTGGATTCCATACAAAAAGTTTGAGAGCCTAGTAGGATACTTAGCGCATTGCTCTATAATAGTACATGGAGGCCGCACTTTTATGCACCGTTTATATCAAGCACTGAAAGACTACCATGGTAAACGCCGTATCAATGTTACCGACTCTATTAGTGCGGACCTTAAATGGTGGGAGTGCTTCATCTCAATCTTTAATGGTCGATCTTTAATTCCTGATTATGTCCAAGACCATTGTGTGTGTTACACCGACTCCTCAATGAGTGGATTTGGGGCCCACACTGATTGTGATTTTCTTTTTGGTGTTTGGAGCCAACCTTGTCTTACCTGTAGACACTCTGATATATCTCCTATTTTTGATAGTTATGACCAAAACATAAATGTTTTAGAGTTATGGCCAGTGGTCAGGGCTATCACTAGATGGTGTCAGACGTTTAAAAATAAGGTCCTTCACTTGTACATAGACAATACTCAAGTGATAAGCATGATTCGCACGGGTAAAAGCTCAAATCTATCCGCCATGACTTGGATCCGCGAACTTTTCTGGATCGTTTCCCTAAACAACATTCGCCTAAGGGCACATTACATAAGATCAGAGGATAATGTACTGGCGGATTCATTATCAAGAATATCCGATTATCGTTTTCATGACGTTTTGAATCGTTTGATTGATCCAGATACTATCTGCTGTCCTTTCAGGAAACATTGACGAAATCAAGGCAGAGTGCCTAGATTACCAGATTCAAGGATGGTCCCTGAATACATGGGTGACTCGTAAATCCCAGTGGAAGAGATTTATTGAATTTTGTATTTCATATGATTTTGACCCACTCCCAGCTAGTGTGGATACTATTTGTCTATATTTATCATATTTAGCCAATTCCCTGAAATATGTATCGATCATCAACTACCTCAGCTCAGTTTGGGCACTTCATAATTATTTTGATGTCCCACATGTGGAAAAATCGTGTTTTAAAATCAAAATGACACTTATGGGTATCAAAAGAGTTATTGGTAATCATCAAAATCCGGCAACACCCTACTACCCTCATCAATTACTGGACATTTTCAAATTGCTCGATATGAGCTATGATGAGGATCTAGTTTTTTGGGGTGCCGTTACCCTGTCATTTAGAGCACTTTTAAGGAAGTCTCACGTTACCAATTCTCCACACATTTTGTTGAGGAATTCAGTGGAATTTACCTCTTATGGCTTGCTATTATGTATAGATTCTTCAAAAACTATACAATTCAAAGACAGAACTTTTAGACTACCAATTAATCGTTCTCATACCCCATTATGTCCTGTACATTGGTTGTCTTTGATTGTCTCTAGGTTTTCTCTTAAGCCATCTGATCCATTGTTTCCGGATCCTGGTTCTAAAGTTATTAAACCTTATGATTATAATGTATATTATAAAAAACTCAAACATATGTCTTATTTATCCGGTCTAACAGGCCGATATAGCCCTCACAGTCTCAGGAGAGGCGGGGCCACTTTTTTGGTGACGATAGGAATTCCTATCCACGAGGTAAAACGTGTGGGAGACTGGAAGTCTTGGGCGGTACTTCTATACCTATCTGAATCGACTGATTCAAAAATAATCAAGGATCTCAGGATTTCTCGAAAGTTGAGTAGTTTTGTTTAACTGGGCTTGGGCTCGTTTTCGAGTTTCCTGGCTCCTCCAATCTCCCCGTCTTCCAGTTGCTTCCATCAACAATATGTGTGACTTACACCCAGAGGGAGTAAGACTCTATATTGGGCATGAACAACCACTAGGTGGCACCACTGCCTTCATACTTCACACACTTGTACAGGTGAGGCTCACTTTCGACCTCACCTTCCAAATCAGATGACGCCTTTTCACATGTTCGTCATCGTAATTTTAAATTTAATTTTATTGTTATGTAATAAACATTCCGGGCTCGTTTTCGAGTTTCCTGGCTCCTCCAATCTCCCCGTCTTCCAGTTGCTTCCATCAACAATATATTCAGGTAAATTTATAAGGGACAATTGTACATGCGCTAAGCTGTGTTAGCGTTCTTCAATGGACATGTCCAACATGGTGCTTAGTGACAAAGACAAGTATTTTAAGAAAGTAATCCCTATGACCGTGTCTGATTTGTCATAACAAATAACAGAAAGGAGTGAATATTATTCATCATATAAATATGTACATCTCTATTTACAAGTAAACCACAATAAAATTGCTAAGAATTTAGGATATTTTAGAATCTGGCATATGAGCCAGATATGAGCCCAAACAGGCAGGTTGGGGCAGAGATATAAGCGGCCATAGGAAGTAGAGCGCAGAATCTCTGCTGGGAGAGTGGAGACCAGCCTGACTTTGTCGTACTAATGCGGCTTGCTGTGCTCGACCACAGCACCAATCGGAATCGACACCCTGTGACAGCACTAACGCAATATTTATTGAACGCTTGGTCAATGTGACAGACGCAATATCGGGCGTCGAGATCGGCGTCTACCGCCGACGCCGAGCGAGATCCGACACGGGACTGTACTGCCACTAGGGGTCGCCACTGTGCTTCCGGTGGAGGGAGGGTCACGCTGGTTCCGTCGCCACCGACGTGCCGATACGATTAGCGCAGGTACAGTACTGTGTGGTGAAGGCTGTACAGGGTCAAGGTTAGATCAGTGGTGCAAAGTTAGAGGGTGCGTCCACCAACCACGACAGGGCTGCGACAACGGCTTTCCGACAAGGTCCACGACAGCTCTACGATTGGAAGGCGTGTTTTAGCCTTGTCGTGGTTGGTGGACCCTAGTTACCGACAAGAGGCTACGACAAGGCCCAGACAGGCTGCGACACAAAGCTTGTCCGGAGGTTGTCGGAGGCCCTCCGACAAGGCCACGACAATATCGAACATGTTCGATTTTTGCTACGACTGGACCTTTGTCGTGGAGTGTTGTGGTTTCCTCGATATCACTGTCGTAGTGTGTCGGAACCATGGGCGCCTTTTTTACGGAAACCAGCAACGTCTACGACACGCCCCGACACTGCTGTCCCGACAATGCTCTTCTCACGACAAGGCTGCGACAAGGCTGCGATTGGAACTTTCATGTCCGCACTTGTCGTAGCCTTGTCGTGGTTGGTGGACGCACCCTCTTAAGCCCATGCGGTGGCACATACCACACACTGTGTTGTGGAAAGTGGTGTGCCCCCTTTAAAAGCATGCCATGTGTCTTGTAGCGGAAATTCTCATATGCCCTTTGAAATCATGCACCAGTTTGGGAAGTGGTGTGCACCCTTTAAAAGCATGTGCTGGCATACACCATGTATCATGTGATGGAAGGTACCTTCCACCCTTTGAAAGCATGCCAGGTACCATGTGGCAGGAATTCTCAGACACTCTTTGGTAGCATGTACTGACATAGGCAGTGTGTCATGTGGCAGAAGGTAGCATTCACCCTTTGAAAGCATGCTGTGTGTCTTAAGCGGAAATTCTCTTACACCCTTTGAAAGAATGTGTCGGCCTACGCCATTCATCATATGGCAGAAGGTGCATACAACCTTTGAAAGTAGGCCATGTGTCTTGTAGCGGAAATTCTCATACGCCCTTTTATAGCATGCGCCAGTGTACGTTGTGCATCATATGCCAGAAATAGCGTATACCTTTGAAAGTATGCTGTTCTTCTTGTTGCGGAAATTCTCATATGCCCTTTAAAAGCGTGTGCCCGCATATGCCATGCATCATATGGCAGGAGGTGCATATGCCCTATGAAAGCATGCAGTGTGTCTTATAGTGGAAATTCTCATACGCCCTTTGAAAGCATGCATTGGCGTACACCATGTGTCATCTGGTAGAAATAACCGTAGGCCCTTTAAAAGCATGCATCAGTGTATGCCATGCATCGAATGGCAGAAGGTGCAGACAATGTTTGAAAACATGCGATATGTCTTGTAGTGGAAATTCTCATAGGCCCTTTTAAAGCATGCGTCGGTGAACGCCACGCATCATATGCCAGAAGGGGCATACAACGTTTGAAAGCATGCAGTGTGTCTTCTAGCGGAAATTCTAATATGCCCTTTGAAAGCATGCATTGGCATATGCCATGCATTGTATGGCAGAAGGTGCATACAACATTTGAAAGCATACTGTGTGGCAGAAATTCTCATACACCCTTTGAAAGCATGCCATCTGTCTTGTAGCAGAAATTCCCTATGTCCTTTGAAAGCATGCGCTGGCGTACGCTGTGTGTCATGTAGCAGAAATTCTCATATGCCCTTTGAAAGCATGCCATGTGTCTTCTAGAGGAAATTCTCATACGCCCTTTGAAAGCATGCCATGTGTCTCGTAGCGGAAATTCCCATATGCCCTTTGAAAGCATGCGATGGGTCTTCTAGAGGAAATTCTCATATGCCCTTTGAAAGCATGTGTCGGCATATGCCATGCATTGTATGGCAGAAAGTGCAAATACCCTTTGAAAGCATGCCATGTCTCTTGTAGCGGAAATTCTCATATGCCCTTTGAAAGCATG
Source organism: Alentia gelatinosa (assembly GCA_950022655.1). Classification (NCBI taxonomy): domain Eukaryota; kingdom Metazoa; phylum Annelida; class Polychaeta; order Phyllodocida; family Polynoidae; genus Alentia; species Alentia gelatinosa. The sequence goes on from OX465579.1 coordinate 168,282,224, forward strand.
CGGCGGCGTACGCCGTGTGTCATGTGGCGGAAGGTGGCGTACGCCTGGCGGCGGTCTCTATGTCCATACTGAGAAGCGGAGATAAGGAGCTCAGCGTGGCGCCCTTCTTACGTCGCTAACCTAATATCGCCCATGACGTGACGATATAAAGAAGTAGTCGTGTGTTCAATCAGCCGCCAACCCCCACCTCGCCGCCTCCACTCGGCCTCATGAAAAGCAACTCAATATCAGCGCCGACCAATCAAAGCCTCCCCAGCCATTGTGTGCGGAATGAGTAATCCGCTGTAACTCGTGTCCCAGCTCTCCGCAAGGGGTCAGCACACGTCCCACACACACCCCCAAACCATCTCCCATGTCCCCAAAGTGGCACAAACCGTCAGATTTCCGCCCCTGAGATTTCCCTTTCCATTCGCTCTCCGATCGAATGATCCGCCCGAGAGCGATGGCCAAAAAGTATCGTGTCGGGTTTTTTTAAAAGTACACTGTAAAGAAAAAAATCAAAATACGGACAATAACTGATGTCGCCGGCTTGAAGATAGAGAAGTGGTGATGATATTTTCCCATCCGAACGTTATCGTTCCGATATTGGCAATATTTTATCTCTATAGTCCCCTCCTCCCCCCTTTCCTCTCTCACACTCAGACAGACCCTTTTTCAGTCCCTCCGACGCCGCTGCTATTGCAGCTACTAACACCACAACCGGGACCTGCATCCTCTACAGCATTATTTGAATGCGGTGATTCAGAAAAATCGCATTTGTATCCGGGTTTGATGGAGGTTGTTTTCCCGCGGCCGCTCGCTCCACATCACCACCACCAATTATCGCTCAGCATTTTGTTTCCCGGCTCTGGACCCGTTCATGCGTGACTGTCATCGCTTCTATTGGTTTTGCCGGGATTTCTTATTTCAATTATATTAATGTTTAACGTTGTTGGTGTCGGCGGTTGTTCTCTTTTTTACGGACTGTACGCTGGTCGGTTTGCGCCCGTGCGTTACTCGCTCCACCAATACCGGAATTCAAATTACGCTCTGCATCGCCCTGATTGTTATCACAAGCCCCGTGCAGGAAATGTAACTAGGAACGGATGGAGAGCTGAATATTCATTATGATATTGATGTAATAAGTGTGATACTCGGAATGCGTCCTCGCCATATTGAAGTGATGCACATGACTTCCAAAGACAGATGCTTGTATATATAGTGTGATTTCTAAATTCTATTGATTTTTGCTCAGGATAATATAAGTTCCATATATCAACAAATAGAAGATGCTAAAAAATAAAGGCACGTCACCATGTTATATTCTATGGGAAGGTCATCTGTAAATGTAAGTGCTTAACTATTGGTGTCTATGCAAAAATGCAATAGTTTGACTTTGTTGCTGAATAACACTGATGTTCTATTGCTATCTTCAAATAATTCTGGATTGTAGAACAGGAACATGTACAAATGAGAAATGCTAAAAAGATAGTATGTCCCCTAAATTCTATGGGAAGGCCATCTGAAGAAGTGCTTATCTATTGGTGTCTATGGAAAACTGCTGCATTTTCATGAAACCAGATGGCAGCACCAGTGTTATATTGAGTAGACACAGGGGGCGCTGCGATACCTACCCGCATTTATCTTAAAAATGCATCATCATGACACTGATATAATGGGCCTGACTTTCAATGTCCACCTACTACGATATGGTTCTGATATGTTTTACATGCATAGACATGGCTGGGGTAAATAGTGCTTGTGTATGATAATACGCGAAGAGAAAAAATATGGGAATTGAAGCAACACTCATAGGGATACTTAGTGACCTTGCAGACAAAATTCTGGTAGGTTTTTCAATGATTCCATCGGGTATGGTTGGATCAAAAACTATGACATGCCGCCAAAGAAAAATTCAGGTTCAGGCCCAGCAGTTAGGCCCAGTGTCCACCTACTACAATATGGCTCTGATATGGTCTACGATGCACTTCCCAATAAAGAATCAATATCGCGTTGGAAGTTCACCTAATATCTGAGTAGTGGACCATGTTTCTGCGATTAGGAACCGAGAAAAAAAATCTTAAAATGCGTGATGGATTGGCATGTCTAGATATATGTTTACGATTGTTGCACCTTCCCAATATGTCTCCAATAATAAATTAGCTTTTTGTATCGGTGCCATATTGGGAGGTCTAAATTTCCATCGTAGTAGGCGGACGCTAGGCCTAATACCTACATAATATGTGTCATGATTAACGTGCAATAAAGTGAAGATAACATGATATATATGATGTACAATGTACGTTATTTTGTCTGTCTGTGGTTAAACGTCCCAGGGCCCTGTTGCTCCACGTTTACGACAGAGCTGCGGGTCGCAGAATAGCGATCCGAGGACATAAATTTTGCTCCTGAAATTGTGTAGATCGTGTCGTAATCGCATAGGCGCATCGCTGCGTAAAATGCTATTTTTAGCGTTACTTTTTACATGGACCCTCGCACCAGTGCGGATCGTCTGCGGATCGCAATACATTGGTTAGAAATGACCTTGCCTGAGATTCTCAATGATGATCCATGGTGGCACTACCATGCCCTGCCCCTTGTTTTTCTGTCTGTAGAAAATGGTGATCTACACCACCAGTTTTGGCTATGGTGCCAGCTGTATTTAGTTAAAAACTAATGAATCTTCCCCTGTCTCATTCAATACGTGCCCCTAAATTGTTGTATCGCTATCGCATCGTAAATATTAACGATACCGTGTGAATATAGGGATACGATCCGATACTTCGGGAGCAACGCTTTTTTAGTCGGATATCCTTAACCCATGAAAGACGGGGGTCTGTGGCAGAGCCCTGTTTGTCGGGGCGGGTACTTGGGACTGGTATAACTCCAGGGGCCGAGCCAAATTTTGTCTAAACCCATATATTATTATTTGATCACATGATATAACAGATCCTTCTCATATATATATCATTAGTTTTACCAAATAATATTGAATACTTTATCAATTTATTGATCAATTTTCTCTTCCTAAAACAATGAAATGATAAATATTACGAAATTTCATAAATAATGCCTTGAGGCATTATTATCCGGAATGCCTCAAGGCATCATCCGCTCTGAAAGGGTTAAAGTAATCGTTAGAATAAAATTGCGACAAAGATTATAGCCAACGATACCACAAAATGTTGAACAACGGGGCCCTGTTTGTGTCTCAAGCTCAATAATACGTAGTCTACGCAGTCAGCAGAAGTCCCGAAACCAATACTAAAACCAATAGTAGGTCAGTTACCAAACGTTAATCAACCAGCTGGTTTTTATCGTGTTTACATGTGTTGGTAACTAGATAAGTATTGATTCGTTCATTTGGGGGAAGCTGGCAGCAGGTTAAGGCCTGGTTTTAGACTCGAGCTAACAGAGTTAGTAAGTGACTGACAAATTGCTGTTAACGCGATTCGTGTTGACAGTCCTAGAGCCTGCCTCAAGGTCGCCAACAACTAATTGTGGCAGGATCTACAATGTTTTGTTGACGTGCAATCAGCTTCAAGCAACTGCTGGTATATGACAAAAAGGATCTACCATGTGCCCAAACAAATGGCAACACTATATAAAGCCATTTTCCATTGAACGTTTTTCCATGTTTATCTCACCTCTGGTATTTTTTCTCCATAGATGTGACATGGGGAACTCGTATCTAATGCTCATGATATATATAGGAGAAATATCCAATGGGGGATTTATGTCACAAATGTTAGCCCATTAATTGAGGTGAAAGGTGAGATAAATTTAGAGACCCATGAAAGTTTGGGGTCAGAGCTCGATCCCATCTCGTTTGAATCACCTTGTGAATTAGGTAGCGGTTCAAACTCGATGGGGTACGAGCTCTGACCATAACCTTTCATGGGTTTCCTCTATGATATATCTGAGGTACATCGATAGTGCATCATTCAAAACACATAGCAACAGGTGAAAAAGAGGGAAGATAAGATTATTTGTAAATGTGATGTCGATGTTGAGTCAATATTCATATATATATATATATATATATATATATATATATATATATATATATATATATATACATACAGACAGACATATATATATATATATACATATATTTATATATATAGATCAGGTCATTTGACACTGTCTTTTCGATGTTAAAAGTTCAATGTTATCATCTCATCCTTGGTATTTCTGTCCCATATACTTAACATTGGGAACTCGTTCTCCATTCCCCTACAAGTATTGTAGTCCTTTTCCATGGTCTATATCTTGTGTGTCGTCCATTTGTTTAGTATGTACAGGGGCGAGACAAATACAAAAAGCAACTCGTCGTTTTCCAACTCGTTTGAACACTACATGATATTAACTCGGTTGTTTCCTCGTTCATATCACTCCACATCATACTCGTGGAGGACGGCGACTTGTTGGTTTCTTCGTCAAAACTCATTACCTTTTTCGGATTTCTGATTTCAGCAACCGCAATACATTTATACTGGGCTACACAATACATTAAATCACATGATAACACATAAGGCCCTTTTACAATTGTCTGGCAAACACTGTGTAGATTTTCTGTGTTCTCCTAATAGCCTATTTCCATTTTGTGTCAGCAGTGCTAAGTTAGGTCGCTGGCCCCTGACTCCATATCGATGATGGCCAATAGAAAATAGTACACAAAAAATCTACGAGGTGTTTGTCGGCCAATTGAAACGGGCCTACTGTTGTAGTGTTATTAGCATTGTGTGGTGGACAGTAGAGTGGGTTTTTTTTTGTACTGTAGAACAACCGTTTGTATGTCGTAGTCATCAGCAGAAGCTAACGTTGGGACTCAGAGGCTGGGAGCGGGGTGGGAGACAAGAGACACAGCTAGGGCAGACGAGAAAGGTGTGTGAGTGAGTGTTGTGGAGGGAGGGGGTGTGCTGGTGGACATCTCTTATAAGAAATCACAATCTCTAAGTCGTATTATGTACCCTCTCTACGCTATATGGGAGAAAAATTCTTAACGAACCAGGCTTAGAGCCTTGAGAATCCACTGGCCTGCCTCCCGTGCAAAAGACGTACATCAATGCAACCCAAAGATTCCTATAATCTCAATGATGCCACCCAGCGGAAATACTGTGGATTCTCAAGGCTCTAAGCCTAGTTCGTTAAGAATTCTTCTCCCATAAAGCGTAGTAAAATCCTTGTACAGAATACCAGTTAGAGACTGTGAGATCTTATGAGAAGGGTGCGGAGACAAGAGACACAGCCATAGGACAGACGATGAAGGTGAGTAGTGTGTGTGTGTGTGGGTGTGTGGGGGGGGGGGAGGGGGGGGGGGGGGTGGGGGGGGTAGGGGAGGAGGGGGGGTGCTGGAGAAGGGGACATGTGGGCAGGTCCCTTGGCTGTTCCCTGGCCGCATATTGATCTTGTTAACTGCTTGCCGTATTCCCGCCGAGCTCCATTAGCATGAGCAGACACGGCAATGGCTGTGACTCGATTCCGACTCCCAGTCCCAGATGATACATGGCGTTTTGATGTCTCTGCTGCTTTACCCGCCGCCACCAGTGCCCAGCATCGCCCTGCCAAGGGGAAGCTCAGTTAATTTTTACCTTATCAGTGAGTGGCATTTGTTATATCAGTCAGAGCAGTCGAGTAAGATATACATGGAATATGTATCCCACCCCCTGGTATATTTCTGCATAGAATTAGCATAGTGAAACGCATACCCAACTCTTCTGAGCATCTGTTTGGTACGATGATGATGTATCTTGTTATGTAATGTATATATATATATATATATATATATATATATATATATATATATATATATATATATATATATATATATATATACGATTTCTATATATCGTTATGAATGTCTGTTATATGTATAATTGGTCGAATCCCACGAAAATGTTGAAATCTGAAAAAATAAGTTCTTTTCACTTCATGGACTGCACTCTATTTTTTGGGGCGTATAGTATTTGGAGAGTCCTAGCCTAAACAATTGGCCATTAAAAGACTCAGGACTAGATATAGGAGTTTACACTTTAAGGGGTTAGTACTTCTCAGGCTGGGAAACGGCACATGCCTTGGGTACAAAGGTAATGAGAGATAAATACTTTTATAGATTCAAACGATTTAATGGCCACCAATATCTATTAGAAGATCAAAGAATCTTGTCTAAAATCCTCATTATTTCATTTATATGGTCATGTAGTAGCTCAAATTAAAGGTCTCACTATCTTTCACATACACATACCATTTCTATTAGGAACATCAGGATGGTCTTCTTTAGTGGTTGTCATAACAATTTGGTCACCATGGCAACCAAAATATTTAAAAAGGCTATTTTACTATCAAATCTTCTTAATATCTTCATTTCTTCATATACTTCCTGATGTTATAGTCCATATCAAAGATCTGAACAAGATATATCCCCTGAGACTACTTTCCTGGTTGTCATGACAATGTGGTTACCATGGCAACCAAAATCCAACCAAAAAAATCCAACTAAAAATTGACTATTTCACCACTAGATATTGTGTAGAATCCTCGTTTTTCATATCTAAAGATATATTTTAGATATATCATATCTAAAGATATATATTTATATACATAGCAATCTGATCTTGCTACCTGGTTAGTTTTTGTGAAGTTTCGTTTTTAGTAGGAATCATCTTTTTTCTTCCTTTTATATTTTTCGTCGCTGTTTCTAATTTTGGCAATTACTTTTAACCAAATTTCAGTTTAACAATGACACTAATTGTTTTGGAAACTGCTTGATTCCCACAAACCTACAGCCCTTTTTCTTGGCCGTTTCGTAGCCTACAGGCCATCGCTATGGGCTCAGCAACCATGTTTGCTTATATGACACTAACTTACCCCTCGAAAATGTCCCAGTTCATGTATTATCTCCAGTTAGTAGGCGCCAACTTATTAAAGGCAAACTGAAGGGTCGCGAATTGTGCAGTCACAGCCGAATTGTAATTATTCCATGTTACATAATCCCCATACTGAATATGAAGATCTACAAGACATTTGTCTCTCACAAGTTGAAGGCTATAACTATGATTATTCATAGACTGATTTTACACAGTAGCGCAATAACCATGGCCTTCAAAGCAACTTGAAATAATCGTGAACGGAACATGTTTAACTTTAAGGTCTGGCGTCCACCTACTACGATATGGCTCAAATGTGGTCTACGATGTACCTCCCGATAAAAAATCGAAATCGCGTCGGAAGGTCACCTAATATTGGGGCAGTTGACTACATTTCTGCGATAAGGCACCAAAAAATACCCCATTATACTGTGTGGTGGATTGGCATGTCCAGATATATTTCTACGATTTTGCACCTTTCCGGTATGTCTCCGATATTTGCTTTTTGTATCGGTGCCATATCGGGAGGTCTAAATTTTTATTATAGTAGGTGGACGCCAGGCCTTAATATCATGTGTGTAGGCAACGGTCCGCAGGTGTAAACTCTTCAAATATTTATAGAGTAAACGGCTATTAAAATGGTATTTCATCGGGAGCACCATCTCGGAACATTTCTAATCCAAATAAGATATTGTCACATATTCAGTAGACTGTTGCAAAAAGTGGGCTAAACTCAACGCCTTCATTAAGGTAATCTTCAAATAACAAATAATTATTTCTGCTAGCGTGTCTTTTTTGTTTTAAGTATCACAAGATCCAAACGAAATATCATTGCACAGATATGAACAAATTAACTGGTTGAACGTTAAAAGATTGAGCTCAAAACCTAGACTTGCTCAAGTCTTTGATTATGAACATTCATTAAATGATTTAAGAAAATCGGAATACAATTCACTATAGCAATTGTCCTTCTCTGACTGGCCCATGAATCACTCAGAAGGGGTGGAGGGGTAGGATATAGGGACTGAGGCCAGTCTACTCAAAACCTTGTATCCTGGTGTCAAAACTGGGTAGTATCCGTAATGACTGGTGTTTTAGTCATAACCAAAGTAGTTCCTTGTTCATTCGACTCATTACCTTTAAGCCCAATACACATCTACCGATTCAGGATTTGACGATTAGTTGCTAAATCGTACAGGAGTCGGTGAACTTGTCCCAGGTGAATAACGTAACCCCTCGGCCTGTGTCGGCCACCCAATCAAGCGCCATTTACCAACGTTCCATTGTCCGCGACTAGATTCATCAACATGTTGATGAACTTTTTGCCACCGATTGAGGAACAGAGAACCCACAGCTTGTCAGCAACAAAATAAGATCCTAAGGAGGTGGTTCACTAATCGTCGCCTGACCCTTGCCTAGCTGTGCTACATCTACCGACTAGAACCAACTCCGTTAGGATGCCTCGCCTGAGACAAATTACTGTCCTTTTGTCGCCGACAAAGTTAGATAAATGCTCCGAAATCGGTAGATGTCTATTGGGCTATTGCAAATAGTGCAAGATGGTAACCTAGACGTACACACTAACAGTGTTTGAAGTACACTATCTATTATTGATTGATTACATTCTCAAAGTTGTTGATGTAGCAAAGAAGTAATACCTACGTTCATAACCTATGTCAAGCCTCACGTCCACTACATGCGCAGGATAAACAGAAAATGTATGACTATGTCTTTTTTCTTTTTTTTAAATTTCCGTTCCGTTCCGTTCCGTTCGCTACAGTAACTGTTGCGGTCTACCACCTCACCTTTTTAGTCTTCCTACCAAGTACTCTACCACTCGCAGGTGATTTGTTCTCTTCATTTTGTTTGCTGGAAGAATGTATATGGGTCCCAACATTACAGTGGGAAAGTAATCCGTTCCATAATAGAGGTTAGTGGGGACCTTTTTTTATATACTTTTGAATTCTTTGTAGGTCTCAGTGCCTCTCAAATTTGGAGTCAGCTGATTCCATACTTTTGCTCGTTGATACATTACTGATCTTTCATAAGGTTTGGAATTTGGACGGTGCGCAAACAGCAGTTGTGCATTGCCTGCACCAAGTTATCCTATGTCAATCAAGATACAATTTGTCTTAAGATCTTATCTTACCCTGGTCTAAACGCCCAAGGGCTTAGCATTAGGAACTCGTACTCAACAGGCTTGTGAGTATGGTAACTCAAACTCAAAAGGGCTGTAAACAGATAGATATATCTAGGCTAAGATAAAATCAAAAACATGTATATTCGTGTTTGGTCTGAATCACTGTTTGCCATCTCGTTTGAAGTGCTCCGGAATAGTCACTCAGCTATCGCCTTGTTTGTATTCACTGCACAAAAAACACAAGTTTATATATGTATACGCCCGGCAAATATACGTATGATGTTGCGTATACAAGGTAGTCCTATTTTCCGTTGTGTTTATCCTACCCCTAATAAAAAACGCCATAGGTTTAACATTGACTCAATGTATTTGACGGAGCGTTGAATAAAGTGTTATTTATGCACCGAGGTGAATAAAAAAACAGACCAATCAGGGACGAGATAACGAAAGTAGATCCGGCAGCATTGATAACTACTAACATGGATAATTACAAATATTCTCTGTATATCGGTGAGATGGGGTAGGATAAATACGAAACTGAACTCGAGTTAGCCTTCTCAATGTTTATACCACTCTGGTCAGGTCTGCTACTCACTAAACTCGTCTAACGCCTCGTGTAGTAATACACAACCTGCCCATCGTGGTATAAACATTGACAAGGCTAACTCTCGTTGTGGTTTCTACTAAATATGCCTCATCTATAGACGTATAAAATGTATACAACCCGCTTATACATGTCCCGCACACAATATTTCTCTTCAAATATGCTTTGCGGTAAATACAGCCATTACGCTGACGTATAGAAGAGGTAACGTGTTAATATACAGCCGATACATGTACTTCCGTGATGGCGTATATATGAATAAACTGGTAGTTTTCGCGCAGTGATTACTGCACACTCCAAACTCAATGGTGAACGAGGACACAGACCAAATACTCATCAATTTCTTTCTTGTCATAAAATCACAGTTTTAAGGTTGCCATTAGAAAATAAGTAATAGTATAGAGAAAACGATTAAAAGGCACCACCAGTGCATGTCAGAAAAAAGGGAAAGAAATAAGTGAAAATCTCCCTATTCCCTCCACAGCATACAGTATCCATGTGTAAGGACAACGCTTCGTGTGTATTATCCTACCCCTAATATAAAATCCCATAGGCTTAACATTGGGTTTTCGTATGCCATGCTGACTGGCATACGGAGTTTTATATGCCACTAGTGGCATACAGCATTGTTATCACGTAATATTCCAAAATCGAGGAGATAGGGAAGGATAAAATCAAAACCTGATTCGTTTTAATCTTGGCCGCCGCATTCCACTCCTGAAGTATTGGCTCTGGACTTCACTCGGCTTTGCCTCATGAAGTCACTATACCAAACTCCAGTCGTGGAATACGGTGGCCAAGATTAAACCTCATCCAGTTTTACGATAATATCCTCGCATGACATAACACCATTGCTGCATGTAACACCCTTACATAACACGAAGTCCCTCATCTCACTGACTCATCTAATCAAGAAGCCTCCATTAGGGGAGAGTACCGCACCTTCTACTCAGGGAATGGTCCCATAATCTATGCGACGTGAGAGTCGGCAAGGACTATCGTAAAACCGGATGAGTTTTAATCTGGGGTCCCGTATGTGACGACTGGAGTTTGGCGTAGTGATATCACGAGGCGGAGCCAAGTGATATCCGGAGCCAATACTCAAGGAGTCGCATATGGGAGCCCAGATTAAAACGAATAAGGTTTTGATTTTATCATACCCCCTGTGAACGATATTTGTATGTGAGGATAATAACAAAAAACGTGATAAAAACTTTCTGAAGTCCTCCATATAGCTCTCCTTGCTGCTCTGAAGGCGCTTAGAACTACTTTCAGCTGCTGATCTCTGATTGGTCCTTTTTTTGTACGCTCCTAGGAGCGATGTTTTATCCGTATGCGACATACGGGCGCGTAGGGAAAGTCAATGTTAAGCCTATGGGATTTTATATTAGGGGTAGGATAATAACCTAAAAATTAAAGAATCATTATCGAAAATTCTGATATCATCGCTATTGCTTGTTCTTTATTACCCACCAAAAATCAAGGTAATATATATGTGCATATATACTTATTATCCACCTATTTCAAAGTGTCCATAGAAAACAAATAGGGGGTGTGTATGGACATACCCGGCGCATACGGATATGTTGTATGCTCCGGGTGGCGCATACGGAAAAATAGTGCGTATGGGAAAATAGTGCATAACTAAAACAAACCGATATCGACATATCACTTGTCAAAAAATGTGGATGATAAATACAATATAGACTGGTTTCAGATAAAAGCGGTTGTATGCTCCTCGGCGATGACTCTACGCAATATCCTCGCGTGCGCTCGGATATTACTACGCGTCAACACCACGGAGCATACGGCCGCTTGTATAATTTTATATATACATAAAATTATACACAATATAACCGTGATTTTGATCTGAGTGGCTGTATTCTCCGTGTATATATACACAATATTATACACAATATTACCATGATTTTTATCTGAGCAGCCATATTCTCCGCATAGTTGACGCATAGTAATATTTCCAGTGATAGTGAGGAGTATTGCGTAGTGTCAACTACAAAGAGAGTTATATCTTGTTGCATGATGATTTTAAATGGTGCATATTTAGGAATATCAGTTTTATATATTGACATGACATAGCAAAGAAAACTCTTTTACCTCAGCTAGCCAGAATCAATTCCCCATTTCTGGTGCTTCTCTTATTCCTCATACAGAACCTTCACCAGTGACAGGGCCACATTTTTATACTACTTACAACGCTAAATTCCACCTCTTACGAAGTTTTTTGGGTTTTTTTTAAAGTTTGTATTGACAACATCTGAAAGGAACATTCAGATCTTCCTGTTGACAATACCGTATTACAGGTTGGTCTCATAGCGATCACAATCAGTTGTTGGTGCAGGGATGAAATGAGATGAGGTGCAATTTGGTGAAAGTTACAGTCAGTTGTTGAGTTACAGAGAGACATTATGTTAAACAGACAGTGTGATAACCTAAACATATAGGGAAGCAGTCAACTAAGTATTTTTTTGCGTTGATACACAGTATATCGTCTGTTATCCATGGATCCTTTCTTTTTCTAAAGGATGGGAGAGTATAGGCCTGTTTCCATTGGTCGATTTCCCATCATCGATCTAAAGTCAGGAACCACCGACAGACTGTTGGTACTGCTGACCCAAAATCGGTCAATGGAAACGAACAAGTTTGTGAAATAACCCATAACCTTTCTGCTTAGAGTAATATGCGTAGTAAGAAACAAGCGTTAAAGAGTACATAAATAGGGACTTCTTTTCTGTCCTATAACACAAAGGCACCCGTATACAAAGGGGTTGGGAAGGTATACATACACAATATCGAGTGGAGTTGCCTCTACGCGATATCTCCGCATGCGCTCGGATATTACTACCCGTCAACTCCTCAGAGCATACGGCTGCTTGTAAGTGAAACCTATTTATTTTGTATTTATTATCCACCTTTTCTGGACAAGTAACATGTTGATACAAGTTCCTTTTAATTATATGCAATTTTTCCGCACGCACTTTTTTCCGTTTGCGCCCCCGGAGCATACAACCAATCCGTTTGCGCCGGGTATGCCCATACAAAGTCCCTATGAGTTTTCTATGGGCATTTTGTTTCAGGTGGATAAACTAGGAGCAAATAGAATGTTCATCATCGATGAAAGAGCGTGCTATTTAAAAGAATAACAACTAAAAGGTTAGGGTTACATTCAGTCTGTGGATCGTTTTCTGTAACCACTTGCACCCAGTAAACTTGCCAATTCTGTAACCGCCTGAGTCTATCTATAGGATCTAAACATTTCAATCACCAGTAGGTCAATGAGATATTTCGGTCTTGAGTGATTGGTCATGGTCAGCTGGGCATGCCTCTAAGACACTGTGACACTGGCTCCCGCCACTGTTCTCAATATCACAGTGAATAGCACACAGATAGTAAAGGGATAGTTTGTATGCAGTACCCTGAAAGTCTACATGGACCCCTCTAAACTCTAGATAATGTATTTAGCGCGTGCAAGCACGCTCTAAAAATACTCGGTTTACAATGGTTATGGTATAAGACAATTTTAAACGATTGGTAGCGGTATACTAAGTCCCCATACATTTTCATTGGTGACTTTGTATACGATGAATGATAAAAATATATCAGAGACAGGTAGATATTGTGTATTTATAAATATAACGAGCTTTTGCTTCACACTGGTGCCTCCTCGCCCACTATAGGCCGCGCAACCATATTGGAGACTGAAAGCTAGTAATTTTTTATTTGAAATAGTAAAAATCTCTCACTGCGTGAAAACCACCAGTTTATGTATGTACATACACCTGGCGTATATAGGTATGATTTTGCGTATACAAGGTAGTCCTATTTTCCGTTGTGTATACTACATACGCCAGATGTATACACGTGTAAAATGTATACAACCCACATATACATGTCCCGCACACAATATTTCTCTTCATATATGCTTTGCAGCAAATACAGTCATTACGCTGATATATAGAAGAGGAAACGTGTCAATATACAGCCGATACATGCACTTACGCGATGACGTATATATGAATAAACTGGTAGTTTTTGCGTAGTGTCTGTCAAAAAGATACAGATTTGCAAGAGGTACCATATTAAACCAAAGATTATGGGCTTTATTATCATATATTTTTTATTTATTAAGATCATTAATCTGTCATTTTTAACGTTTTTTTCTCAGAAATCGACTTGAAAGTCAGGCAAAATGTTTGACTTTTAAAATATAAGTGAAGGTTCGATATAATTCCATATGGAATCAAAATCAAAACCCAGTTTAATCGAGTAGAGATTTCTTTTACAATCATTTGATACCTTAACTTTTGTTGTACTCATGGCAGAAGATAAAATGGACTGCATAGTTATCAAAATGGAAAAGTAGAAAAAGAAATGTTTGTGTGATATATGCATAGTCAAGGTAGGCATAAAATGGAGAAAAAAAGGCTTGGTTGGAAACGATGCAATATTTCTATATTGTAATTTCAGAGAATCTTTTTCCTTTAGATACTATTTATAAACTGATGCTTACTTAAAATAATTAGATATGCAGCACAAGTCAATCTATTCGATTTTTTAGGGAAACACTATTTGAATCCGGATCCAACCATAGTTCCTAATGGGGTGTAAAAAATCCCCTCTCGCACTTACGTGCATATCCTAATTTATCTGAGCCTGGAATAAACGTCAACAGGCTTGGCATTACGAACTCGTTCTCAACAGGTGATAAAGATATTTCCAGACTAAGATAAAATCAGAAACATATTCGTGCTTGGTCTGAGTCCCTGTTCACCATCTTGTTTGGAGTGCTTCAGAATATTCACTCGGCTATCGCCTCGTTCATATTACTGCGCACTCCAAACTCGATGGCGAACGAGGACACAGACCAAACACTCATCAGTTTCTTTCTTAGTCACTGTCACACTGGCGTCAAAAACGTTTTTCCGTGTACGCACGTCTATATTCATCAAAATTTCAGAATAATCTGAATATAATTAGCAAATTCATATGACGTCATCTCAAATTCACTACGCCTCGGCCGTGGCGTAATATTGTCACTTTACAGGGGTGATCGTTGAGTATTTTTTTTCAAATGTTATTCCTATGGCTAAACTTGTACCAGGGGTGAGATAATATGCCATCCTGGCCTGTAGAAGCGACCAAGCGCGTGCAGTATCCCTGCATAACGCGCCCGGGTCCTTCAATAATATCCGATCCTGACAGGTATTTCCCACGGGGGGTCCTGTCGGTGGCGGCCCCTGGCGACGGACGGGGCTTAATGAGCAGCTCCGCGAAGCCGCGCGGGGAGGAAATTTGGCGCAGTGCACGCCGGGACGGGAAGCTGCACAAGCCGCCATTCTCATCAAGTCACGTGACGCCGAGCCCAGTTACACCCGTACTTGATCTGCTTCCGCCGCTCGCCATTGTACAATTGTGTCCCTACGCGCTTAGATTGCCTCCCACCCCTCCCGAAACCACACTCCCGCCCACCCGCCCACCCACCCACCCACCCGCAGGTATAACACGTCACGGCGACGGCTGCAACGCCCCCTGGACGCTGCTGGCGACATGAGGGGGCACCTGACTTCCGGTCCTTTCTACATGATTGATATGGAGGGGGGATGTGGGAGGGGGATGTGGGAGGGGGGTAATGATGGGGATTTGCGTTATTCCCTTCCCCCCCACCCGCCCCTCATAGGCTCTACCCGACCCCTGGTTATACATCCCGTCCCCAGTACTGACAGGCTCCCCACTATATACACTGGCCGCCAGAGCTACACTACCTTAGCTCTGCATGGTTGGGTTAAATCCGTGACCGCCTTGACCCATTAAGCCCAATACACATCTACCGATTTCGGAACATTGATGTACCTTTGTCGGCGACAAAGAAAAGGTAATTTGTATCAGGCGAGGCATCCTAAAGGAGTCTGCCCGGTCGGTAGATGTAGGATAGCTAGGCAAGGGTCAGTCATTCCATGTTATGAAATAGGATGGCTGACACTGGCCAAGGGGTTACGAAATTTTCCTGCGACAAGTTCACCGACT
Organism: Alentia gelatinosa; assembly: GCA_950022655.1. Lineage (NCBI taxonomy): Eukaryota > Metazoa > Annelida > Polychaeta > Phyllodocida > Polynoidae > Alentia > Alentia gelatinosa. The sequence goes on from OX465579.1 coordinate 168,297,858, forward strand.
CCTATATGATTTTTGAACTAATCGTTCAACCCTGAATCGGTAGATGTGTAGACATCCTAACAAAGTCAGCTGTAGTCGGTAGGTTTCGCATAGCTAGGCAAGGGTCAAGCAACAATAAGTGAACCACCTACTTCAGATGTTATTTTGTTGCTGACAAGTTGTGGTTTCTATATTCCTAAATCGGTGGCCAAAAGTTTATCATCATGTTGATCAATCTAGTTGCCAACAACTGAACATTGGTAAATGACACTTGATTGGGTGGCCGAGGTATTACGTAATCCGCTTGGGACAAGATAACCGACTCCTATATGATTTGGGAACTAATCGTTTAATCCTGAATGGGTAGATGTGCATTGGCCTTAAACAAAGTTGGTGGCCAATTTAGCTCTCAAGACCCCAAAGATTGCCCAGCAACCCCGACTATTTTCCTGCTCCGTATTCCCCCCTTGTTTATATATAATTTAAATCATTTCACCACACCTTCACTCTAATTCCCTTGCCTTCTTCTCCACCTCTATAGGGCCTTCTACCTGTTACATCAACCCTGGTATCTCTCCCGAAAACTCGTCCCCTTTGCTATTTTGCGTAACGTAAAAAATAACAAACTTGAGTTGAGTACAGTGACATCACACCTGTTAGCCAATCGGCGGCAAGGATTTACTAAGATGATATTGTCATAAAAATGGCGAACCCTCACCACTCCAACCAGTTCCTACGTTTTACCTCAGAATTGCATTCTGGGCAATTGGGTATCGACGAAAAGGTGAAGGGGATTTTAAGGGAACTGTAGGTTGTCTTAACGCATGGGCGTTCGTCCACTCAGGCCCTAGCCCCCTACTCCTCATTCTAATGGCAGGTGTTAAGCCAATTGATCGGATATTTATCCTACCCCTAATTAAAAACTCCATAGGCTTAACATTGGGTCACTGTATTCGGTCTGGAGTTCAGAAAAATGAAAAACATCGCTCTAGTGGGATACACTTGATAAATGATGTCATTTGTTAATGTAGAAGTAATTTAGACGGGCTGGGTAGGATAAATTCTAAACCAAACTCGAGTTAGTTGTGTTATTGTTCATCGCACTCCGGCAAGATCACATATTACTGCTCTCGGCTTCGCCTCGCACAGTTATACGCGATCTTGCCGTCGTGCGATAAACAACAACCATCTAACTAAAAAAAAAATTTCCAACAAATGTGGTGAACCACATGAGAATGAAAGAATTTTTACCATTGAACAACACGACTAACTCTTGTTTGGTTTCTCCATGATATTTACCTCGTTCTTCGGACTCGGTGAAAATTTCCGACCAAAATATCTCTTAACAGATTCTATTCAGGCACACTAACCATGTCCCCATATATTACGTACAAGATTGAGAGAGGGTTGGTGAGGTCAATTTATTCAAAACTTTGCGTTCTTATTTTATGTAAGGCCTCAAAGGAAATACATAAAGAAATACAATACAATGGAAATGGAGTGAGGGATTGAGATTATAGAGGAAACTTATGAGAGTTTAGGGTCTGAGCTGGTATCTCATCGAGTTTGAATCACGTAGTAATTTACAAGGCAAAGCCGCGTGAATTACGCAGTGATTCACATAAGATGGGATCGCGCTCTGACACTAAACTTGAATGGATTTCTGAATTGATCTCACCCTTAACATTGACTGATGGGCTATCATTTGTGACATAACCCCCATTGGATATTTTCCGAAATATCTAATTGGCGTTAGATACGAATTCCCAATGTTAAGTCTATGGAGAAGAAATACCAGGTGTGAGATAAAAGTGCTGACAAGGACAATAAATGGTGTGAAATAACAGAATGCAAAGGAATAGTCAACGGGAGTGAAATACAGGATTCGAGAAAGATAAGGAGTGAGGGTTTGGGGACTAAGTACCATGAAGACTCAACAAGAAGTAGGTACTAAAGATACTACAGAGAAAGGTAACTGAGGTGGAGAAATCCTGGAGGTGAGGAATGGCACGAAATCAAAGAAACCTATTGGAAATAAAGACGGCCAACGGATCCAAGAACTCTGTGTGTTGGTTCGTGGGGTACTTGCATGTGGCTGACTGATGTTTGTTTTTAATAGGAAACACCCTCTGAGTCACGATAAAGGGTGGATCCTTCCTGCCCACCCTCCTTCCCTCAGTTTCATACCCCTAGCATCGCGTCACCCGCCGGCTTGGTCACACACTACCCCCCTCCTCCTGTCGCCCGTCGTCGACACGATTAATGCCGTCTTAGCACGCCATTAGGCCATCCAGGGCGGGCCCCAGACGCGACACAGACGGAGGACACATTGGGAGGCCACCAAACACGATACTAACCCTGTTTCAGGCTAGTTGTCTATTTTCTAACGTCTCTTATTTAACCCTTTAACCCTTTCCAGGCGAGCAGGTTGGTGGGTACCAGTAGCTGCAAGGGCTAGGATGCCCCTGGGTTGTATGTCTCTGGGGGCAAGAATGCTTTGAGGCATTCGGGAGAGTCTCACTTGTCATGTGACCTAAAGAATTTCGTTATTGCCGTAGTTCAATTTTCTTTGAAACAGTTTACAAAATGTATTTATTTCCACAAATATCTTTCCATATTTTTCACAAACTCTTTTAATTTGTCTTCTATTTATTGAAAAAATGCCTGAATAAAGCATTAATGCTTGTAGGCAATCTCGCCCTGAATGCGTTAATTAAAGCATGATTCCTCCAGGCATTCCTGGGGCTATCGGAGCGTCATCCCTCACGGCATTCTCATAGTTACCCATGCTGCCTCCAGGTATTCCCGTAGCTAACACAGCATGATGCCTCCAAGTATTACAGTGGTGACCGAAGTGTGATGTCTTCAGGCATTCACAGAAAACTGTAGCATGATGTCTCCGGGCATTGCGGGGGCTACCACAACGTGATGACCCCTGACATTCCTGTAGCCACCGGGGCATGATACCTCCGAGGTTTCCTGGGGCTACTGTAGTGGGTATTCCCTTTATTACCATAGCATGATGTCTCCAGGCATTCCCATGACTATCACAGCATGATGCCTCCAGCCATAGCTGTGGCCATCGGGGCATGATACCTCTAAGCTGCGGCTACTGTAGTATTTTTTGTATTTTTTTTATCTCGTTTATTTGGGTCAAAAATACAAAGTCGATTTTTCCAGACTCGGCTGGGCCGATCTTCCGTCTGGTCCCATACTGCATAAGTGTTAAATGACATATTAATTACCTCCGTACAAGGGTCAATTTGTTCGTCTTTTTTCTTTTGTAAGCCACACCAGTGCAGATGAATATGATGAGGATTTATGGTGATAACTAAATAAAAAAATGAAAAGTTCAGGTCCTCCCTACCTCAAGAATAGCAATAAAAGTCATAAATAGACTAATATGTTGAACTATGTTGATAGAATGAAAGATGTTGTGGTAAATCATATCACAGGATCATACAATATGCTCAGATTTTACGTCAGGCGTTTAGGTCGCAATTTACAATTTGCAATTTACTGGTTGCAACGCAATCCAGGATATCAGTTATACAGGCAGGGCCACATTGAAGATTATGGTGTATGCTACAGATACCAATCGTGATACCAAATACATACTGTATGTTATACCAGTATAGAAGAAAAACTCAATCTTGGTAGCAACGCAATCCAAGCTTGTAATGAATAAGGAAGTACACATCATCGTTTTATGTTTTTGTTGTATATTAGCTTTTAGGTTATATAACACAGTTGTAACACAATCTGCGTGGGTGTAGAGGGGGAATATATATATATATATATATATATATATATATATATATATATATATATATATCTATATGCCTCTTGCAGTGTGATCTCTTTCGGAATTCCCTTGGTTAGCATAGCATGATGCCTCCAGGCATTCCCATGACTATCGCAACATGATGCCTCCTGCCATAGCTGTGGCCATCGGGGCATGATACCTCTAAGCTGCGGCAACTGTAGTTTGGTGCCTTTGGGCATTCCCTTGGTAACTATATCATAATGCCTCTATGCATTCCCATAGCTACCTCAGCATAATTCCTCTACGGATTCCTATAGCTACCACAGCATGATATCTCCAGGCATCCCGTGGGTACAATAGCATGATCTCTCCAGGCATTCTCATGACTATCGTAGCATGCTGCCTCTGGGCATTATAGAGCATCATTGATACATAAACATACAAAAGTACGAATTCTATAGATCTTTGACGATGCACAAGCAGCTATCGGGTTTTTGATTCGTCCAACAAAATATCATCAATCACCATGGTAGAGTATTCATTTGACAGGTGGTATTGCTTTTGCATGTTTACAGACAAATCCGGGTAGGTATCGTACTGCCCCCTATGTAGACACTGGTGCTGCCATCTTGTTTCGTGAAAACATAGCAGTTTTCCATAGACACCAATCGATAAGTACTTACCTTCTCCAGATGGCCTTACCATAGAAATTACCATGGTGACTTTTTTTTTTGCATTTCTCAATTGCACATGTTCCCAACTATCATAACCTAGAATTATTTGAAGAGAGCAATAGAACATCAGTGTCAGCAACAAAGTCAAAATATTGCAGTTTCCCATAGTCAACAATAGACAAGGAATTCCTTTTTTCAGATTGCCTTTCCATAGGATTTGGCACGGTGACATGCTATTTGTTTTGCATTTTTTATTTGCTAATATATGGATCTTATATTATCCAGAGTTATTTACAAAAATCAATAGAATTTAGAAATCACCTAACTACCAGCATTTGTCTTTAGGCCTGGCGTCCACCTACTACGATAGAAATTTAGACCTACCGATATGGCACCGATACAGAAAGGCAAATATCGGTGACATATCGGGAACGTGCAATATGGTAGACATGTGTCTAGACATGCCAATCCACCATGTATCTCAATGAGGTTTTTTTCGGTGCCTAATCGCAGAAACGTATAGGTGATGTTAGGTGACCTTCGAACGCGATTTTGATTTTGTATCGGGAGGGCATCGTAGACCATATCGGAGCCATATTGTAGTAGGTGGACGCCTGGCCTTGAGATGTGGTGGGTGGGGTGCTACTCAAGCCATTGTCTACGGTGTAGTGCTGTGCAGTGGTATTGGCTGCTGAAGGGAAAGGGTTAACAGAACCATAACACGTGCTTGTACAGGATGATTCAGTTCCACTTCACCTTGCTCCGTGTCATGGGTAGAGAATGTATCAGCATCTTGTCTGCACACCTGTACAGCCTGAATCATGGTGGCGTGGCAACAGTTACTGCTTTAAGGCTAGGTCACACAGGTGGGATGCGACTGTCGCAAGTCAGCTGAAAAATAAGGAGAGTTTCTACATAACCGATGTACTTATATAGAACGACCTGACTATGCGGTATATGGTACAAAACAAGATAGGGAATTTTTCTTTTTTTTTAATAATATCAATTTTCATTGAGTTTTGTAGCATGTAAAAGCATGGTGGGTCTTTATACTTATCATATACCAAAAATTAAGCAAATCTTACCATATATTGGCATAGAAGACATGTCAGCGGGAACAGTGAGTATAGCACAGGGTTCAGTATACGATTTATACTGCATAGGGAGCAGCAGTACGTAATTGTCAAATATACTGCATGGGTATTTAAAGATATGTGAAACCATAGTTATGTTGACAATACGGGGTATATTAATGAGTTGTTTTGGAGAAATTCGTTCTGAACGAGCCGGCACGGCGAGTTTAGAACGAATTTCTCTGAAACAATGAGTAAATCTACCCCATATTGGCAACATCACTTTGGTTTCATATTATCATATACCTTAATTCAGTCTTAATTCGTTAAAACTGACTGTAATTCGATGTCGAAGTCACTTTTTGCAACTCGCAAAGACGATGTGTACGCTAGCAGACATGCCGGAAGTGGCGATTACGTTGTTCCGGGCTTTAGAATTTAACGCATTCTGATTGGCCGTGAGGAACGGGATTCCCAGAGCGTAGGGAATTTCCGACAATGATGTCACACCATTTGTTGACATCGACGAGTCGCCCGCTCGGCCCGTGAATGTATCGAAATCGATATTTCTCGCATATCTAAGCTATCTAAAGTGTATCATGTGGTTCGCTATCATATTCCACCTCGATGTTTGATGTATTTTCACACTTACTCGCTCCGTGGTTACTGTACGACGCCATGGAACTCGCGAAGTGAAGCGTTCCGCCATTTTTTAATCTTGCGCCTAGAATTCTGTTGTCGGCCTCTCGACCAATCAAAATGCTTTATTTCCTCAAAGCGTGCAATCTGTAGTTCAAAGCCTGCAGGTAAGGTTCAAAGCGTGCATTTTGTCACTCAAAGCGTGCAATCTGTTGATATCCAAAGGCACCAGTACAACGTTTCACAGCGTACAGTGCAATCTGTCTATAGTTACTATACCCATAGGAGCAGTATGTATTTACATAGGTATATAATAATACACTAAACAATCCAGTTTCGAAGCTTATGTGGTATCCACACCTCTCATAAAAAAGAAAATACCATCACTGTATCACCTATCTCCATTTACTGTGCTTATTATTACTCTGAGAAACATCTCCACACTATGTTGAAAAAATATAAACCAAACATATTTCACGCAACTATTGGTTTGCCAAACAAAAGCTAACCACGGTGCTACGATGCCGATTTAAACCAGCACGCTATCGTTCCTGACGGCAAACTTACTTTTTTGTAATCAATGATGTACAAAGAAACCAAGAACAAACTGTAAACAACTAAAAAATCAATAAACAAAGTTGTACAAAAAAGTGCTACTTTTGTATCCTGATTTCCATCAGTGGTAGATTTAATATTAAAGCAATGACAAAACTCTTTTTACATTAAACATCCCCAAGGGACCGGGCTGGCGATGGTGTGTGATACGACGCATTGCAAAAATTCAATTGCATCAGTGGTATTATCAAGAAACGTCACGAGATTTCATATGATTGTTTATATAGCGTCAGTTGTCTTTGCAGAATGTTATGACCAAGCATAGCTGAGTGATATCTGTAGTGAAAGACAATGGACACCATGTAAACAATTGAGTGACGTTTAGATTTTGTGTCACATGTTTTTAACTTCATATGTCACCTGTGGCATATAGATATTTTATGGGATAACCTAGGGGAATCAGAACAATTTGAAAGTCGGGGGACGAATTGAAAAATTGCTGACTTGTTTCATTGTATGAGGATTTACCATCATTTTGCGAAAACTCTGTGAAAAGTCCGGGCTTAGCCACCATTGTATGCTGAAAAGTCAGACTTTGACATTTCATCTGTTGGAAAGGCAAGGCCTGGCCATTGATACACACTAAAAAGTCAGACTTTGACTCTTTTCTACAGTGAAAGGTCGAGGCTTAGCCATAGTTGCATGCTAAAAAGTTAGATTTTGACATTTTTCAATGTTGAAAAATAAAACAGTTTTTATACTTGAGTGATTTGGGGCTTGCAAAAAAGTGAGGAATAATGGTCATAATACAATACCACCAATGATGCAATGAAAACTATTAGTGTAACATGATAATATGATTGTGAACTAAGCATATTATCGCCAAGATGGGAAATGTTAATGGTTAAGGCTGAGACGTGGATTGCCTGTATTAAGAAGTATGTAATATATAATGTATCTTCAAAGTGGAACCGTAAAAAAAAACCAGGGATGGCTAATGTGAAGAAAACGAGCTCGACATGTAAGAGCTGACACATCGCGGCCACTTTATTTGATGCATAAATCCGCAAAACTGTCATACACTATCAAAACCCTGTATACTGGAGTATAAAAAAAACACGATCGTGCCACGTCAGTTGAACGGGGCCTGAACTGGATCTCCTCCCTCGTGTCGCAGAGACTGGCACTGGGCCCATCCATCCTCCGCTCACAGGTGGAGTAGATGGCCGATGTGGTTTACACGCCCCCATACAGGTCGATACTACTGTCTACCTTAAGCCCAATGCCCATCTACCGATTTCGGAACATTCATGTACCTTTGTCGGCGACAAACGGACGGTAATTTGTCTCAGCCAAGGCATCCTAAAGCCCAATACCCATCTACCGATTTCGGAAGATTTATGTATGTTTGTCGGCGACAAACGGAGGGTAATTTGTCTCAGCCGAGCCATCCTAACGGAGTCGGTAGATGTAGGACAGCTAGGCAAGGCTACCCAGCGATTAGTGAACACTCGGTTTCTTTGGTTTTTGCCCTCCCCCAGCGATTAGTGGACCATACACCGATTTTATCAGTGTGCGGATCGAGCGAGGGGTTACGTTATTTGCCTGCAACAAGGTGACCGACTCCTATACGATTTGGGAACTAATCGTTCAACCCTAAATCGGTAGATGGGCATCCAGCTTTAAGCCCGATGTCCATCTACCGATTTCGGAACATTCATGTACCTTTGTCGGTGACAAACGGACGGTAATTTGTCTCAGCCAAGGCATCCTAACAGAGTCGGCCTTAGTCGGAAGATGTAGGACAGCTAGGCAAGGGTGAGCCACTGATAAGTTGACTGATTTGCTTAGGACTAATACCCACCGACCCCTCTCCTCAATGTCCGCCGGTCAAGCAAAGGGTTACGTAATTTGCCTGCGACAAGTTCACCGACTCCTATACGATTTGCGAGCTAATTGTTCTACCCTTAATCGGTAGATGGGTATTGGGCTTTAGATATGTATATGAAGGTCCTAACACATCGCAGTGTCCCCAATGGTGCCTCCCCTTACTTCCCGAATATACACAATAATATAGGAGCGACTGGGGGTCGTTGCTCCTAGAAATGTGGGAAAGGCGTTGCTCCAGTAATATCTTATATGTCTTAGATGGAGCTGGCCTAATTGATAGGAGGGATATCAGAGAAACTAGGAGTACAGCTAAAGCACTTTTTGCACTCCCACGACCTAAGACAGAATTCCTTAAAAAGGCCCCCTTCTATAGGGCGCACTTATTATGGAATGGGATCCCAGAAACAGTTAAGCGCAGTCAATCGAAAGCCTCATATAAAAAGGAGGTACGAAAATTAGAGATATTATAGTAGGCGTGAGTGGTATGCTTCCCTTCTAGGTAGATATATCAACATTATCATTACCTTGCAACTTTTGACCAACAGTTAGATGAATCTCATACCCGACTTTCTTTAAACAGCCCAAAGATTCGTGTCTCACTGATGCTGTATATTCGAAGTAGAGTGTAATTTTCAGGTATTTCGATGTATAACTTATAATTTTTATTTGTGTATGCTATAGTTTGTATATAGATAATAGACTAATTGTAATGTTGAGCTATAAGGCTTCTTTATTCATCTATATCACACACGGGAAATTGACGATTTTTGAATTTATCTCAATGTAGTTAAAATGCACCGTGTATTAGGAAGGTGGCAGACCGCGACTCATTGTAAGCGAACCGTCCTGAATAAAAAAAGAAATATATATATATATATCGTGTAAAATTTCCTCTTCTGAGTTGGGTTTTCTCCCGTCAACCCTCTGCGGGTCTATTGGGGAGACGTCAATTCAGTGAAAAAAGTTACGGCTACCGGTCTGTAATAAATATAGTGATAAACAACGTGAGACAGGAAATTGGTTTGGCGGAAATATAGACAACACCAGCTTTATTCAGTAAAATTAAAACTTTTTTCCCAAACTGGAAAACGTCTTATACCTTCAGGTAGGAGGGCGCAACTGACCCAGTACATAGAATCCGGTGACGTAGCCGCAAAAATTTCAGTTTTGAATTAAAACTCTGATAATTGAGTTTATACAATTTCCCTTGGGATTCTTCAAGAAACAGGTACTGGTGAGGGAATGATACCCTAGAGGCTAACATCTGCCTAATATTTGGAACTGGACACAAAGGAGAGCCCTGAATTTTTCCCAGATAGGTTTAAACTGGAACTTTTCCAAACTGGGAGGTTTGAGAGGACCTAATAGTCAAAAATAAGTTCCCATCCGGAAAAGAAACATCAGAAACTCGGAGAGTATGATTAGAGTCTACCAAATGTGAAATCCTTAATAGTGCCCTGAACCCCAATATAAGGGCAGACCAAAACACCAAGTCATTGTAGACTGATAAGTCCAGGAATTTGAAAATACCCAGTAGATCCTCGGGGGTTAGAGGATATTTTTCGACCACTGGAGTGGAGAACAACCTTTCAATACCTTTAACTGTTTGGGAAACCATAAAGTCGCCCACCAGAGGAGAATAACCTAGCGATTTCTGTTGATAATGGACAGCAGAAAGGTAATTCTTAATGGAAACTGGTTTCATTTTCCCAGACAGGAAGGACACGAACAGTGAACAGCTTCTAGGAGTGGCTGGGAAAGGAGTAATATCATAAGACTCACAAAATCTCGAGTAGCATTTTATCTGGCCCTGCCTGGTTTTCCGAGTATTTTCCGAAATCGCTGATTTCTGAAGAAACGACTGTCTCGACTCTAGATCGATCAAACTGGGGGCTGGAAGTACAACACATATCCATTTTTTATAGTTGTTCCATACACAACGCTGAATATCCGGGCTGGGATACACGGGACAACTGATCCGCGAGGACATTTTCTTTTGAAGGGATATAACTGGCGAAAAACTCAAAGTTGAAGAGAAAACTTATCCAGAAGAGTTCCCTAAGCCATTCCATGCACGTGCGATTTCTGCTCCTGCCAGTGTTCAGCATGGCCAAAACTTGCATGTTATCAGTCCAAATGTGAATTTTCCGATTTTTGAAATAGTTTGACCAACGTTTCACCCCTACCACCACCGGCCACAACTCCAAAACATTGATATTTCTGGTCAATACATCGAAACCAGGTGGCGACACCTGGTGACTTCAATCTGAATCAAAAACAACCTCATTATCCCAGGTACCTAGCACAAAATCCTTACCGCACCATGCGCCGAAACCAGTAAAAGAGGAGTCAGTGACTATAGGGACTAGGCCACAATCTTTCAGGATAATACTTTTCCCGTTAAATACTCTAACGAGTTTCTTCCACCAGGATAAGTCCTCAACGAGTTCCTCGCTTAAACTCACTCTTTTACCTCTTGGAGTATTGGAACAAAGATCGAACAGGCGCCTGCTAAAGGTCCTACCGCCCCTGACAACGCTGGAGCAAAACGAAACAAGCCCCCCCAGTTTTTCAAGATCCTTCTTGGTAACGAAGTTTTGAGAAAAAACTTTATCTATTACGGTTTCAAGTTTAACCAATTTCTCATGGGGAAGGGAAACTGTCATCTCCTGAATATCAATTTTTATACCCAAAAAAGTACAAATTTGGCTTGGGACAGTCACTTTTTCCGATGCAACCACAAAACCAAAATATTCGAGTACATCGACTAGGGTATCTCGGCCTCTCAAACACTCTTCCTCAGTACTACCGATAATGAGAAAGTCATCAAGATAATTAATTATTCTATCTACGCCCCTGGTCTTGACACATTCAACGATAAAATCAGAAACCGAGTTGAAAATATTAGGGGCGCATTTTAAACCAAAACACAAACGGCAATCCTCATAAAATCTACCACCAGTACCCGAATCCCAGAAAAACCCTTGGAATTTTGTGTGTTCTGGGAAAACATTTATAGATCTATATGCTGCTCTGATATCGACAACAGATAAAAATTCATAGCCGATAAGATTATCGCACACATCTGATATAGAGTTATATTTGAATGGGACATATGTATTTTTCATGAATTCATTTATACATTTGCCATCTGGCCTACTACAGTCAGTGATGGGGCGTAGTCGAGCATTAGATTTAGGTACTGCTCCAAGTGCGTGAACGCACTGAGGGATTTCGTATACCTCTTTAACCTTGCCCTCAAAAAGTTCATTGTCCAACAACATTGACATTTCTTCTTGAAAATATCCCTCGGTAATCGAGTCATAGTTTTCACAACGATAATTGGAAGAACAGTCATCGTCCACAATTTTGAAACCCTCCGAAAAACCATTTTTTAGGAAGAGTATACTGTCGGCCCCCATGTGAGCCTGTAAAGGGGGACTATCAAGAATAGGCAAAAGCCTACAAACTTTGAGTTGTGACCTATTTTCACCCACGAAATAAGTGCACTCACAAACACCCCCAACACAGTCATTTGAATTTTCAACATCAACAAATACCAATTTTCCCTCTTTGATATCAGTGTTTACATCATAGAGAGTCTTATAAACAGTATTAGTGTTAGTGCGGTCGACTGCTGGTTCAAATTGAGCGGTGGCGTCACCATAGCAACATGTATCAACAATATGAACGTTATCAAATGTAACGATTTCGCGCTCACCGCTCGAGGCCTGATTTCATTTACTTGTTAAAGGCGTAGTTTTTGCATTACTGCAGTCATAGGCCTCATGGCTATAGCTCGAACATGTACTACATTGGTGTTTGTATTTGCATGTTTTAAAAGTACAGCCTCCAGCCGTTTTGTTAAAACTAAAACAAAAACCATCTAGGCCCTTATTCTCAGTCTTAGTTTTTGATTTCTTGGTGAACGAGGCTGCCACCGTTCCTTCGTAGGATAAGAATCTGATAATTTCCGATGGATTAACATCTGAAAAAACCCTCAAACCCTCATTCTTTGCTTTATCCTTGATAGCCTTATCGTACCTTATCAATGCTTCTGCCGTGAACAACTTAGAGTCTGCTTTCTCCGCAATAAGGATAACATGTTTTACAAAACCTGTCACATCTTTACCGAGGCCTAAAAGTTTTTCTAGGATTTTTGCATTAACAAGTATCAATCTTTCGTAAGAAATCAATTTTTCACCCTCACAAAGATAATTCTTGGTATCGATAACAGATTTTCTACCTTTCTTTTTCTTTCTTGATTCTCGAGATGCACTTCTAGACGATGAGGTAGCACTGTCACTTGTAGTGGAAAAGTCACTTTCTCTGCTTGACAAATTTTTCAGCATTTCCCTAGAACGACGAGAAATTTTTGACGACTTGGATTTATCATTGACGATAGTTTCCGATACAGTCTTAACTCCTATATCCTCCACCTTAGACGAAACATCCACGAGTTTCTGAATAGTTGTCTCGAGCATTTTCTCCAATCGGTCCAGGCGGCTCCCATCGGTCCCCGTAGCTTCAGTCCCGGTCCCTCGTGTCGCCCCCGTCTGGTCGATGGTCTCTGCTGTAGTCACTGATCATTGTGACTGCTGATCCTCCGGACCCGCATTATCAGCAGAAGAGCCACCCGATATCCTAAAGTTGCCACCCTGGGCGGATTGGGCTGCAGACCCTCTCCTTCTGCCCATTTCAAAAATTAAAACTTTTTTCCCAAACTGGAAAACGTCTTATACCTTCAGGTAAGAGGGCGCAACTGACCCAGTACATAGAATCCGGTGACGTAGCCGCACGCGGCGGGTACATGGCAACCCGAGAGTCTGTAGTAACGAGACTGGATACCGTAGTTAGGTAAATGGACCTGGCCGGAATTATGTAATTATAGTGTATAATAGTACATATATATATCGGATCGTACCGTATAATATTGTTATTTTCACGTTGTATCGCTATATTTCAAAACACCGCATTCTCAGTGTCATAGGTTCATTAGGTTTTAGATTGGATATAGATAGCGACATAGTTATGATGCGATCCGCAAAAAATCTGGAGCAACACTTTCGACATCGGATCGCTGCAAAACGTGGAGCAACGACCCCCTGGGGGGGATATTACTATGAGGAGATTACAGCAAGACAAGTCGTCATTGTCTTCATCATCCACCTACATGATTAAAAACAAGTCGATTGAAATAAAAGATAATTGCAAGACATACATACCGCCAGATGAGGCCATAACTGCACAGCACTTCAAACCATGGTGGTGATTCGGTGTATACTTGCGCCGGTATATAGTTCGCTGTTTTCCCTTGTTTTTTTACAAGGAAACCGGTCTATGACTGCTAAATGAGATTTCTATGACTGATTCTAGATAAGCAATATTGAATGCATATGAAAGAAACTTAGTTTGAGGTACATGATGATTTGATCTCATAATGGGTGGGACTTTTCCAGGAATCTACTGCCAGAGCTTCTGACATTCTGTGTGAGGGTGGTTGTGGCCCCTAAGATTCGAGGTTAACTCTCGACTGGATAGCCCTACCAAGGCGCTATAAATATCATGTAAGGAGGTCAGGGTGAAGGTCGGGGTTTGCTGCGAATGCAGTCATTGGCTACTCGGTGTACTCTATTCCTTATATGGACTTAAGGTAATGGGACAACTCCATGCTGGTGTGCATGCTTTAGAGGAGAAGTAGTCCCTGCTAAATATCCAATGTTTACACTTTCTGTATCCTTTACCTGATGTAGAATTTGCAGACTACATGATAGACAGATTGGATGGTGCAATATATTCATTATCAAGATAAAGGTTAGGCCCGGCGTCCACCTACTATGATATGGCTCCAATATGGTCTACGATGCACCTCCCGATGAAAAATCAAAATCGCATCGGAAGGTCACCTAATATTGGGGCAATTGACTACATTTCTGCGATTAGACACCGATAAAAAACCCATACAATGCGTGGTGGATTGGCATGTCTAGACATATGTCTATGATTATGCACCTTCCCTATATGTGTCCGAAATTAGCTTTTTGTAACGGAGCCATATCGGTAGGTCTAAATTTCTATCGTAGTAGGTGGACACAAGGCCTAAAGACAAATGCTTGTAGTTAGGTGATTTCTAAATTCTATTGATTTTTGTAAATTACTCTTGATAATATAAGATCCATATATCAGCAAATAGAAAATGCTAAAAAAATGGTATGTCACCGTGCTAACTTCTATGGAAAGGCAATCTGAAAAAGGAATTCCTTGTCTATTGTTGTCTGTGGGAAACTGCAATATTTTGACTTTGTTGCTGAATGACATTGATGTTCTATGGCTATTTTCAAATAATTCTGGATTATGATAGTTGGGAGAAATGCTAAAAAATGTCGGAGCCATATCGGTAGGTCTAAATTTCCATCGTAGTAGGTGGACGCCAGGCCTATGTAGTTATCGAGAGCATTATAACTGAGTTTACTATATTAATTTTGTCATACAAGTCATACATCAACAAATATATACATGCTCTCATATCATGTGCGACGTCACGTTATGGAAATCCTGGCATAATCTTCTTCATTTCTTTCATTATTTTCCACTTTGAGAAATTCGGCCTGGAAATGACTAGCGCGGCATATTAGCGACCATTTGGCGCAGTTCGGAGGGCGTGGGGGCTCTCCTCGATTGGTGGACCGTAATCTTATTTATTTTCGTTTCTCGTATTAGCCAGCGCATACAACGTTAATCAGCCAATACAGTAATCATATTGCGGGCAGGGTGCAGGGGCCGGCGGTTCGGGCCCCCGGTACCCCGCCCTGCGGCCCTATGTCTAAGTGGGGTCCGGCCAGCCGGGCGACTTATTGGATCAGGGCTCCATTACCACGGGGCCATAATGCACCCCCAGCCTGCTCCGACCGACCCCTTCTCTCACCACCCCAGCCACCCACTATATAGTACTAAAACCACATCTAAAGTGAAACTTTATTAGTCGTCCAGGGGAGAGGTGCAGGGTAAAGGGAGGGCAGGGTGGGTCGGGGTTAGGTAGGACAGGGTGAAGTGGGTTGAGTCCGGGTTAGGATGGGGAAGGGTTAAGCGGTTATAGGAGACAGGTAGGAACTATAAGGATCAGGGGTGATAGGGTGGAGTTAGGTGGATGGGGATAGAGGACAGGGCCGCCCAGGAGTAGGGCACCCCCTCATAAGATCCCACACTCTCTAGGTGGTATTCTGTACTCTCACTATGCTCTCACCCCTCTCATAAGATCTCACAATCTATAAGTGGTATTCTGTACTCTCACTACGCTCTATGGAAAAGAATTCATAACGAACTGGGCTTAGAGCCTTGAGAATACACTGACCTGCCTCCTGTTCTAAAAGACGTACATCAATGCAACCGAAGGTTCCTATAATCCTAGTGGATTCTCAAGGCTCTAAGCCTAGTTCGTAAAGAATTCTTCTCCCATAGAGCGCAGAGTGAATCTTGTACAGAATACGACTTAGAGAGTGTGAAAGGGGTGAGCAGGTAGGACCTATGAGACGCACCACAAGATCTGCAGCCAAATTCAAGTTTAAACTTGATACAACTAGAAGTTCGGTGGTAATGAATTCTCCATACTATAGAGGGGTCGGACTATGGGATATACTGCCTTCAAGTACCCAGCAATTGCCAAGTAAAGATGACCTCCAGAAGGCCATCAAGTCTTACCTGAACTGAGGCTTCCGCAGTACCAAGATTATCGGATAATTCGGAACATTACTCATCTCATTATTATTCTCACCTTCTTACCCGATATATAGGGTGGTTAAATACTATTTGATCTCGATGTATCGTTTAGTTACTTATATATGCAAGAGAATCTAACTTGTATCTGAAAAACTCGGCTTTGGCTGAGAGGTGCACTTACTAAATAAAAATATAAAAAAATAGGAGGAGTCTCCATACTGAACCTGGAGGGTGTAATTTAGCGGGCATAGATTACGGGTGCAGTAATCTCTGGCCTACACTGAGCGTATATAACCGAGGAAAAATAGTCCCTTGCATACAAAATGGTGCCTGAAAAGATCGGTGGTCCTTATGTCATTTCTTTGATAACTTAGAATTGCAATGCAGAATAATGAATACTATACAAACTAGTTTCAGATAAACAAAATTCGTAATCTCTTAACACTAGATTCTACCTAATATCGCCACTGTTTGCTTGGATATTACTATAAGTCTAGTCCTCGGAAACTACGGTCGCTTGTATCTGAAACCAGTTAATGTTGTGTATGTAACTACCCCTACCCCACACTGAAAGCCTGTGCCTCTCCCGTACCGAATGATTAACGTACAGTGCTCTGGGAGTTTTGAGGGAATTTGAGGAGCGTTGTAACCGCCAGAGTGTGTGTGAGTGTATATGTGCAGCGGCAGCTATGTTGCACGTAGATAGCAATGGAACCTGTGTGGCCCTGCAGGACTGGGGCTCTATAATGTGTTGTACACTTAGGCCCGGCGTCCGCCTACTATAATATGGCTCTGATATGGTCTGCTATGCACCTCCTGATAAAAAAATCTAAATCGTGTCGGAAGGTCCCCTAATATTAGACACCAATAAAATTCCCATACAATGTGTGGTGGATTGGCATATCTGGACATATGTCTATGATTTTGCACCTTCCCGATATGTCACCGATATTTGCTTTTCTTATCGGTGCCATATCAGTAGGTCTAAATTTCTAACTAGTAGGTGGATTATAACTTGTATTATAAGGTCTGGTGTCCACCTACTATGATAGAAATATTGACCTAACGATATGGCACCGGTACAAAAAGCAAATATCGGAGACATATCGGGAAGGTGCAAAATCGTAGTTATATGTCTAGACATGCCAATCCATAAAGCATCGTGAGGGGTATTTTACCGGTGCCTAATAGCAGAAACTTGGTCAACTGGCCCGATAATAGGTGACCTTCCGACGTTGTTTTGATATCTCTATCGGGAGGTGCATCACAGACCATATCGGAGCCAAATCGTAGTAGGTGGACGCCGGACCTAAACATACACTCAATCATCTCATACTAGACCATGCGACCTTACTTTATAAATCTGTATTTCGATGTAGTTTTCGAGTGGAACTTGTTAAAGTACAGCCATGTTGAATTATTTCCCGGCGGTACCCAAACTGCATATTATCACACTCCTGCCACCAGCTCTATACCCCGCATGGTTTTACATTAGTCAGCTGTGTACCCATCAATGGACAGGAGATGTGAATACTTAAAGGGCTGATTCCACAAACAGTATGGATTTGTTGTGATATATCTTGGTATATCTTGTAATATCTTACAGTGTCGCTATATGTTTTACTATATACCCATGCCGTATATATACTGTAGATACTATAGTAAAAGCGAATGAGTTTTAATCTTGGCTCCCGTATGCCACGACTGGAGTTTGGCGTAGTGATATCACGAGGCAGAGCCGAGTGGTATCTGGAACCAAAATCCAGGAGTGGCATGCGGGAGCCAAGATCAAAACGAATCAGGTTTTGATTTTATCCTACCCCTCTCTATAATATTTTAATATTAAAATCATGAATGGAAATCAACAAAATTCTGTATGCCCCTAGTAGCATACAAACGTCCGTATGCCAGTCAGTGTGGCATACGGAATCTCAATGCTAACCCTATGGGATTTTATATAAGGGGTAGGATAAACACTGTTTCGGCATATGACGTAAAAATACTGAACGGACCGCTGGTCCGTACACTAAAATACGGACCACCTTGCCATACACGTTTATTAAGAAATTGGTTGTTATACCAAATGAAATTGGGTTTTTTTTCTAAATTTCGGGTGTATAGTGAATATATAACGTCCAACCATGCTTGTTCAAGTCACAGAACTCGATGATAATTTACCGTTTATACGGGACTCGGCATAAATGCCTCGGTCCGTACAAACCGTAAATTAGCATCTCGTTCTGTGACTTGTACAGCATGGTCAGGACGTTCTATATAATAACCTCCGTTGTTGCAAAACGTAGCCTCGCGGTGTTGGGTGTATTTTTTGGTGGTCCAGCACTGCGACACATCGCGACATATAGGCAGGTGATCATTCAAACTTAGCCCGATGTAGCAAGACAACCAAATCATGACCAATCTCGCTACATCTTGTGTTTCGGTTGGAATCAGCACTTTACCCAGGGGGCACAGAGGAGAGGGCATATTTGCAAATCTAAATGAGTGGTTCTTAAAATCAGAGATTTCTTTCCGGCAAGTGGAAAAGCATCTGTTAGACCTATTCCCCTTTGCAGACCTATGGCGTATCATGGCCTCCGATGAATTTGTCTGCCACCATCGACGGATTTTCCTTTTTCTGCAGCTATTTTCCAACAAAATCGTCGCCGATCAATTCAACACGGTTAGATTTTGTCGGGAAAGCAATAGCTCAAGGGTTCCAAAGAAATGATATAGAAAATTGGTTGGTATGTTGACACACAGGTCACTAAAGTCTTACCGAAGTGCCCCTATAATTTTTAAATGTGTGTAAAATCAAAATCTCATGAGAGTCTGTACCTGGTTAGGGCTAATTATCGAAGGGAAAATAACTTGTCTCAGGGAATTGGAACCCTACAATTAAGACAAGGAGATTGTGTTCCAGTACAAAATCTCAATAGAATGGTCTCAAACACATTTTAGGTACATGAATTCTTGAAGGCTTGAAAATTAAAACCCATGTTCATTTCTTGAGAATTTAAGAAGAGGATTTCCAATTGTTGTTGAACACATATCTAGCTTAACAATCAGAGGTCACCGTACTAGTTTTTGATTTATAGATCAATGTTATGTGGTTTCATATTAGAACATGTAGAAATTCTAAAAAGTGTTTTATTACATAGTAAAACCCATGTCATTTTCCTCAGACTTTCACAGAATATAGTAAGTGTATAGTACTAATTATCTAGGTTTAAAAACCACCGGGTCACCGTCCTTGTTTTTGAAAGAATTGAAAAAAAAACTATTTTTCACTAAATTTCCTATTTAAATCAAGCAAATGTAAATTGGTGTATTTTACCTATTAAGATTTGACAAACTAGACAAAATGTTAAATTTACTCTTGTAGAATTAGAAAGAATCCCACGAAACCAGTTTTAACTAATGATTGACATTATTTATCGATCACCAGATGGCGCCACTGTGAATTGTAGGATATGCTGTTAACCCTTTCCTAGTCCGAGAAACTTTGACTGCCTAGCGGACAGTCAGAGAGCACAACCGCTTATTCCCATAGTACAGAAAATGACTTCCTTGGTTCTGAGTAATCCTGTCAATGTCAGTGCATGTTTATGCTCCCTTACCTTCAGAAATGCATAATAATTGCTTTTCAATGATAAAACTTCTGTTTTGTTCCATTGAGTTACTTTTCTACAACTCATTCAACCACATATCACCAATTCCAACTCATGTCGGCCATATTTGATAAGCTGGTTCCTGGCAAACCCCTGTGTATGATTTCCTGCACTTATGAAACAGGTTTTTTGTTATTTTTGGCGCCTGCAGAAACTGTCTACCACAAAATCAGAAACTGTCAACCTATATTTATAAGCAAAATGGCTGCTGAGCTGAGATGTACATTCTTGGTCGACTAGTTAGCCTAGGGCTCTATGGGACTGCTCTCTCACTGTCTGCACCGCTCGACACTCAGAGCCTCTCTGACTACCCTTTCCCTGCAGCACCCTGCTCAGCATTACACGGCAGGCATTGCCTGCCCAAACGACCCTGCTACGGCTGGCACCTTTTTGGGGAAATAGCAATGTCATGTGATGTGTCATGTGATCTAGGTAATTTACTTTGTTAACCGGTCATATTTTATTATACCAAATCAAAGGTCAATATGGTTCGTATACATTGTCAAAATATTTTTAAAATCAAACAATTATCTTTTTATCTATTGAATTTTGTATATAAGTATCAATGATGTCTCTAAGATACCTTGAGGCATCTTCCTGCTGTAGCCAGGGGAATGCCTGAAGGCATCTTCCTGTTGTTAACGGCTTAATTGTCATTCCCCAGACCCCCCCCGCCCCCCCCCCCACCCCCCCTCTACAACATTGCACTCTGCACAGCCATGTCACTGATTGACATGTCCATTACTGTTACGACAGAATTACCTCTGACTTTCATTCCGCCAGGTGGTGCAATTAGACCTATGACGTCATCTCTGCTCGCAACCAGTGGTGGTTCCCATGGAAACGTGCGTCCTAGACACAGCGTGGTATATTTTCCCATGCGCCATCTGGTGATATTTTCTGTAGCCTGCAGTAAGAATAAATCCCTGTAAACTGGTTCCCATTGTGTCGACTATTGATAACTTATAATAAGAAGGAACTGTAATGAGATCTAAAGCCATTGAAAATATGCCACGAGTCTTGCTTGTGGAGTAATCCCACGAGGCAATGTGGAATGGGACTACGTAGCTTACCAAAACGAATAGTGTATTTTCAGTGCCTATGGATCGAGTGTTGTTCAAACTTTATCTCACGTCTATCACTGACTAATTGGCACTATATCAAGCTGCTACCGAATCAAATCATCCCTAAAGCCCAATGGACATCTACCGATTTCAGAACATTGATGTATCTTTGTCGGCAACAATGGAATGGTAATTTGTCTAAGGCGAGCCACCCTAACGGAGTCGGCCTTAGTCGGTCGATGTAGGACAGCTAGGCAAGGGTCAGCTAACAATTAGTGAAACCCCATCCATGTGATGTTCTTTTGTTGCTGATGAGTTGTCGTTCAATGATCCTAAATCGTTCACCAAAAGTTTATCAACATGTTGATGAATCCAGTCGCTGACAACGGAACATTGGTAAATGGCCCCTGATTGGGTGGCCGACAAGGGCCGAGGGCTTACGTTATTCGCCTGCGACAAGTTCCCCGACTCCTATACGATTTGGGAACTAATTGATCAACCCTGAATCGGTAGATGTGTATTAGGCTTTACCCGCTGATCGTGTAGCAGTATACATGCAACGAAAGAAAGAAAGAAAGAAAGAAAGAAATGAAGAAAGAAAGAAAAGGTTAGTGCAGGCTGGCTCGGGAATGTGCACAACAGCAAGGCAGTGGCGGGTCTTGAGAGTGGTATGCGAGTGGTGAGACCGATTCAAAAGACCAATCAGGGAGGAGCTAACCGGAAGTTAGGGTTGGAATGTGGACACTCTCCCTGCAGATCTTTCGGGGTCTTGGGCTTACTAACAATGCTAAAACCTTCTACCTGAACCTGACACCGAAAACCATAAGAATATTAGCATCACGTTTTAAAAGTAAAACACAATATACCCCTTTAAAGTGCTCAGAATTTTTTTATTTGTCAATAGAGCAGTACTGCTGGCAGCCAGATTTTCTACTGTCTTGCGTTATCACATATAATCAAATTACATGGTTCATACATCTAGATCAAGGGTGAAGATGATGAAGATGAAATAACACTCCCATTGCTCAATCGACATTAAACACTTGCCTCCAGTCGTAGATCGACCTTGTCTGCTTAAGATCGGGCACCCACCAACGCCGATACACGCCGAAGCGAACCGATACAAAATGACCATATCGTAGCGTATCGGTGGGCGTTTGTTCGCGTCGGTGCGCGTCGTAAGGTATTGGGAGGGTGCATGAGAAAGGTGCCATGGTTCCGATACACCCCGATATAGCTCACGATAAAACCAACGCAATCAACCATTTTTCCTTTATAATTCCAGAAATAATGCATATTTATGATTGATATTTTCTCTATAGATAGAAAACAATAGTACATGATATTTCATAATAATATTTAATGAAAAATCGGTTCCAAGTTCACGTCGGTGTAGGGTTAGGCCCAGCGTCCACCTACTACGATAGAATCATAGACCTCCCGATATGGCACCGATACAAAATGTCAAAATCGGTGCCATATCGGGAAGGTGCAAAATCGTAGACATATGTCTAGACAAGCCAATTCGCCACGTATTGTATGGGGGTTTTATCGGTGTCTAATCGCAGAAACGTGGTCAACTGCCCCGATATTAGGTCACCTTCCGACGAGATTTTGATTGTTTTATCGGTTGGTGCATCGTAGACCATATTGGAGCCATATCGTAGTAAGTGGACGCTGGACCTTATGGTAGAAACCTGACCAACTGCCCTGATATGCTCTACGATTTTGCTATAATATGGATCTTGTATCAGGAAGTCAATATCGGTTTGCGTCGGGAGCCCGATGGACAGAATCTCAGGAAAAAAGACAAATATGTTTGAATTTTATCGCATGCGATTCCGGGTCCCTCCGAGGTTCAATTTGTCGCCGAGAAAATGTATCCTCCATGGGGGGTTGTATCGGAATCGTAGCCCTGGAAATCACAAGGCTGAACCTAGACTGGCCTCAGTCCCTGTATCCTGCCCCTCCACCCCTTCTGAGTGACACAGGGACTGGTCTCATCCGTAATCGGCCTTGTAGACTGTCGCGATTTTGCGCCACACTCCCCAAGCAGAGGTCTGGTTACTGGTCAGGATATCTGCTGGGAGATTGATACCCTCTCACTTTGACATCAATCGAGACATAGGCAGGAGTAGGCGAAATATATTGCTATGACAACACAGGCGGCCAGGGAACTGGATGAAGGGAGGGGGGAGGGGTAGAGGGAGGTATAGGGTTACAGGGAGTGGCTTGGGGCAATAAACAGGAGAATCTGTTCATAGTGGACAAGTCTTTGATTCATGGGCCAGTCAGAGAAGGATACATACTATAATGAACTGTATTCCGATGTTCTTTAATCATTTAATGAATGCTCATAATCAAAGACTTGAGCAAGTCTAGGCTGAAGCCACTGTGCGATGCAATTTGGGGGGACCATATGTCGCAGGAAAAGGAACAAGAATCGCCCAGTGGATTACTGGATTTAGGCGCCGAATCTACGATTGGAGAGCGAGGTGTGGATACAAGTGGGGTCTCGGAACGCCTCACCTCGGCAGCGGATTGCATCAGAGCCACACATGATGCGCTAATTATCTGATTGACCAGGATTCCTGCATGAGATTGGCTGCTAGGCAGAGAAGCAGCCAGAGTCATGCTGCTGGTATGACAAGCAACATAGTGTATGGGAAAGGGGGTGAACAATCTTAGTGCAACCCTGATCTTACTCTATGGAAGCTGTTCTCATATGCACACTTTAGATATATAAAGATTCACCAATTATCCTACCCCTAATGTAAAATCCCATAGGCTTAACATTGAGTTTCCGTATGCCATGCTGACTGGCATACAGAGTTTTATATGCCACTAGTGGCATACAGAATTGTTATCACATAATATTCCAAAATCGAGGAGACGGGGTAGGATAATATCAAAACCTGATTCGTTTTAATCTTGGCCACCGCATTACACTCCTGAAGTTTTGGCTCTGGACTTCACTCGGCTTCGCCTCATGAAGTCACTATGCCAAACTCCAGTCGTGGCATACGGTGGCCAAGATAAAAACTCATCCAGTTTTACGATAATATCCTATGAGTGTGATGTCATGACATATTTCTTAATTCAGCTATTGTTCAGTGTTGAAGTGTGCACATGTTGTATAGTGGATATACTATTGTTCACCGATGGATAGGACACATGTTAAAAGGTTTCTGAGCATAAACAAATTGGACATGTACCTACTTACATGATCAATAAATGGAGCTAAGCAAAAAAAAAATAGTGCATGGGCAAGCTTTGCTACAAAATGGGGATGGCAAAATTCCCTGACATATCGCTAACTTTTCTATGACAAAATTATTTTTTCAGTAACAAATTAGTCGCAAAAAAGTAGACACAGTATTTTGTTTTATTTATTACCTGCATCTCTCACCGAGGTGAGTTTTTCAGATACATCTCAGCGCCGTGTGAACAGGAAGGTGCTAATAAAGGGCAAATATAAACCCTACTGAGGTATCCAATAATAGAGGTGTTGCCGTTCAGCGCCGCCAAACGGCCCACTGTCTAGTTACGCGGCCACTTTGACAAACAAGGCCGAAAGCGCCTACATGCATATAGAGATATACAGCATTCACAGCTAGAGTGTGAAGGGTGGGTGTGATTACGGGAGTGTTGTTTTTTGACAGATTAAATTGCTGGAACAGACTAGGGTATTGTATCAACGAGTGTGGGCTGTCTAAACTTTATAGTTGATAATCATCTTGGTTTGAACTTGGAAAAAGATAAGCATGTTATAGATAGTCCTTCCAATGTATTACTGTGTATCCAGTTTCTGTGTTCCTGTGTTATCTAAGCTATATCTAAAGTATCATTGAGGTGATATACGTGTATGATACATCAAATTGGAGTTGGAATACCATAGAATGCGATGAAATCACTGTTATTTCTCTGCAAATGATATACACGGGTATTATGAACATATTACGCTCATATACTGAGTGATCCAATTAGAAAGAAAACGTTGCCAGGGGCTTGTTTGGCTGCAGGCATTGCGTAACCACCCAGATAAGGTGCGACACCGGCCTGTGGAAAAAGGCCTATTCAGTCTGTTTACAGGTTCGGGTGTTCGCTGGTTGCCGACGTTGCACGGTGATAGACCCTTGACCCGTATAAACGCTTGTGTATTACAACGCGTAGCGCCCTCGTGATGTAGGGCAACCTATCCACAAAACTATCGAGCGTGTCTTTATCTCACCCCTGGAATAAATGTCCATAGGCTTAACATTGGGAACTTTTTCTTCATGCCCCTATAAGTATTGCAGTCCGTTCTTCATGGTTTCTATCTTGTGTGTTGTCCTTTTGTGTGTGTGTGTACATGGGTGAGATAAATACAGAAACCATCTCGTTTTGGTCAAATAAGCCATTCTCCAGCTCGTTTAAATGCTACATGATATTCACTCGGCTGTCGCCTCGTTCATATCACACCGCATCAAACTCGTGTAGAACAACAACGTTGACCAAAACCTGTTGGTTTCTTCTTTAATTTGCACCATACGACTAAAAACGTACCGATATTTTATCAGGTAAAAAAGTCGTGAGATGGTTCTCCCCGTTAAAATTTTAGTACCAGAATTTGTCGACCAAAGAAGTGGTTGAATCACTTACACTTGGCAATCTTTGCCTGTTTGCAGATCTTTTATTTAAGTTGTCCACGATTATTTCAAGCCCCTTTGAAATAATCATCAGCCTAAATAATCGCAAAGTGGTGCCATATTTTCTGATTTAGTGGACTGAAATCTCGGGCCGAGTCTTGGACCGATACTTTCTGTTTACACCGGACAATATCTTATCGGGAACGTCAAATAATCGTGAACTGATGTATACGAGATGCAAGAATTGTGGGCAAAAATCGTCTAGTATTGCGTGAAATATAGCAATGAGTTGATTCTCATTAACATGGATGGGGCCTGGGTAGGGAATGAGGCGATAGGATCTAAGCGACAAAATTACAATATTTATAGGATACTTTCATGCAGATTCCTACAATCACAGTTTTTCTGAGGCAAAGGTAGTACACGACTACCTAATATGTGCATCTATCTGATCGCCATTGCGTTAAAAATAAAATAGGTGAAATCACGAGAATAAAAAACTCTCTTTAAATTTAAAAGTTAGCTTCAATGTGATGGTTACAGAAGCGAGGGTTTAACCATGTATTCAAGCGGTTGAGTGATGATCGGTGCAAGGATCCACGCTAGAAAATTGGCTCCGGGTTTTTTTTATGAGATACTTATGCAACAGTGAGGATAAGCGCCCGGTACTATTTCCCCTGGCCTCTGGGGTGGCGGCCTCTGGTGGCAGAATCATGCCCTCTGCCACGCTCACTACTGCTGTTTAGATGTATTTATCTCACCACGGGTATTTTCCTCCATAGACTTAACATTAGGAACTCGTATCCAACGCCCATGAGATATTTAGGAAAAATATCCAATGGGGGATTATGTCACAAATGTTAGCCCATTAGTCAATGTAAAGGGTGAGATAAATTTAGAAACCCATTC
Source organism: Alentia gelatinosa (assembly GCA_950022655.1). Lineage (NCBI taxonomy): Eukaryota > Metazoa > Annelida > Polychaeta > Phyllodocida > Polynoidae > Alentia > Alentia gelatinosa. The sequence continues at coordinate 168,324,419 of OX465579.1, forward strand.
AAGTTTAGGGTCAGAGCTCGATCCGATCTGGTTTGAATCGCTATATAATTCATGTGGTTTTCGCCTTCTGAATTACTACGCTTCTGATTCCAGGCTCCATAATTTCACGAGTCAAAGACGAGTGACATTACGGAGCCAACAAAATGAGTGGCATAAATAAGCTTAAACTCAAACGAGTGGTGTCTAGATTTTATCCTACCGCGTTTCCATATTTTTTCAGTATCAGAAAGTAGTGGCATAAACAACACTTTATGTCACTACCCGTGACATAAACAAATCCCATGTTAAGCCTACGGCGTTTTTTATTAGGGGTAGGATAATATACATGTATACATGTATGTGCCTCAGCCGACCATCCATCCCTTCAATACTCACACAGACATACACCTCAACCCACATACACCAACCCCCCCCCCCCAACACACACACACACACACACACACACACACACACACACACACACACACACACACGCACAACTCTTCTCGGCCGCCAGTTTAGCGTCGGGCGCTTGATTACCATGCCACCGGGCGCATCAACTGGCACGTCGCCCCCGATATGTCGGTGGCGGGAGCTTACGCTGGCGGGCCGGGGTTAATGGCATGTCGTCGCATTTAGCCCGCCCTGCTGTTTCACAATTAGCCGCCCGTTGGCATGGCGACGCGTCCTGCTTGTGACGCTATGCATGATTCCGTGCCGATGACCCCCGGGAGGTGGCGCCACCCGCACCTGGCCCTGACACCTCCCAGAGACGCGCAATTGAGGAGGGGGGGGGGGGGGATCAAGAAAAGAGGGGGGAGGGGTAGCAGCAAACCCCCTCCCCGCACACCCCTTCACGACCCACTCATCAGCTACCCACTCTCCTCCCAGATCTTTCGTTGCGGTAGAGCTTGCTAATCTCTGCCGCAAACCAAAGCGGGTTCCCTGGGAAACGACTAAAAGACAGACTAAGAGATCAGCGAACATTTCGGAGTCAAAACAAGTTATACAAGTCAAACAGCTGACATAGCACGAGTACATGGAAATATGGGAATTGTTTGTTTGTTTTTTTTTTTTGTTTTTTTTTATTTATAAATCAATCGCAGTTCTGCTCTTAGGCAGATCTTCCACTGCCAGGTACATACATTTTGGTGACGTTTGACAATTTGTACAAGTACAGTATATTGAATTATACGATAGGTACAGAGGAATTGGCGGTGGGATTTGATCGTTACGTGTCAGCACAAAAGTGCATCATTATCACAGCAGTACATCAATGGAGTTTACTAATACATACAGTCACCATTCATATCTATTTATTGCGACCTTGAACCCTTTAACTGACCCTGCTTTTTGCGCTTTTTTGTCCAGGTTGTTCCATAGTCGGTTACCTCTGTGCTCCGGCGATTTAAGAAATAAACCCGTTTTCGTCCTCGTACACTTCAACTTGACCATTGATGCGCTTCGAGTGTTGCGGACACTTTCCATTGCCATGCCATCACGTTTTGACGTTTTATTCTTCTTCTTCTTTTTCTATTCAGTAAGCACTTACATTCACCCAATAGGGCGTTTTTATATGCAATTGCAAAAACAAATAAACAGTAATTTACCAACTGGTAGAACAGGACAGGGACACAACAGACAGGAAAAAACAAAACAATGTGGAATCCTGATAGCTATTGGAATCTTAAAGGAGCTTCACAGACAATCCAGCTGTTTCTTTTTCAGACTTAAACCATTTTATAATGGGGATCCACAGTTGATTAGACTGCCCCTTCAAAGGAGCGAATGGGCGTTATTGACAAAATAAAACCCTGCATCACATGAGGTATTTTGCCTTTTAGAAAGTAATCCCAGAGACTGTGTCTGTTTTGACATAAATGATAATTTATTTACCATATAAATTTCTCTATTTACAAGTAGAACACAAAATACCCCCAAAAGCCCTCAGAATTTAGGATATTTCAAAACATGGCGGATAGCCCAGATTTGAGTCCAAACAGGCAGGTTGGGGCAGAGATACAAGCGGCTGCAGGAGGTGGAGCGCTGGATCTCTGCTAGGAGAGTGCAGCTACCCTCCAGAGCCATACACAGTCCTCGCGCCTGAAACCAACCAACATTACTGCAACTAAAACCCACCAACGACCAGTTCCTCCTTACTCTCCAAGCACAGATCCAGCGCCCTGCCTGTAAACATAGCCCAAACCGCACGGAAGATCTGGTGGGAGAGTGAATCCTCCTGGGCACGAACGCCGCCCTGAGGCTTGGGCCCGCCACCTGTCAGTTACAACTGTAACTAGAGTGTCGCCACCAAGCGGAGGCAGTCTGTACCAGGCCGGCGTATCTAACTGCAATTTGTATTCAGACAGACATTCGCTCCTCACCCCCTCTCCACACCTCCCACTGCGGCACAGTCCTCCTCTCAAATTGCCTCCCAGAAAACGGAATAGTCAGAAACGAGTCTGTTTGTGTCTGCCACAGTTCGTCTCAGTACAAGACAGTGTGTGTGGTCTAAACCGGGGTCTACCCTAGACGATTATTGGCGACGATTCTTGAATTTAGCTCCACTTTAATAACGGCTTTCAGCAGTGAAAAGCTAAGAGGATAGTGTAAAGCCCAATACACATCTATTGATTTCGGAACATTGATGTACCTTTATCGGCGACAAATGTACAGTAATTTGTCTCAGGCGAGGCATCCTAACGGAGTTGGCTGAAGTCGGTAGATGTAGCACAGCTAGGCAACGGTGAGGCAACGATTAGTGAACCACCTCCTTCAGATGTTATTTTGTCACCAACAAGTTGCGGTTTCTATGTTCCTAAATCGGTGGCCAAAAGTTTATCAACATGTTGATAGATCTAGTCGCCGACAACGGAATGTGTGGTCTAAACTGGCGTTTACACTAGACGATTATTGGCGATGATTCTTTCAGCAGTAAAAAGCTAGAATAATAGTGTAAAGCCCAATACACATCTATCGATTTCTGAACATTATGGGTGGTAATTTGTCTCAAGAGAGGCATCCTAATTGAGTCAGCCATAGTCAGTACATGTAACACAGCTAGGCAAGGGTCAGGCAACGATTAGTGAAACACCCCCTACAGATGTTATTATGTCGCCAACAAGGCTTCTATGTTCTTAAATCAGTGGCCAAAAGTTTATCAACATGTCGATAAATCAGACAACAGAACCTTGGTTGGTGCTTGATTGGGTGGCTGACAGGGGCGGAAGTATTACATAATTCGCCAGGGACACGTTCACCGACTCCTATACTATTTGGGAACTGATCGTTTGATCCTGATTAGGTAGATATGTATTTGGCTAATGGCGGGCGTCCACCAACCGCGACAAAGTTACGACGATCCCAGACAAGAAAGTTCCGATCAGCGCCTTGTCTTTGCCTTGTCGTGAGAGGGGGCGTCCTTTCTCACTGTCTTGGGGCTTTATCATAGCGTGTCGGAGAGTGCACGCTCTACCAAATTATCCTATCATAGGATATGCCACGACTAGGGTCCAGTCGTAGCAAAAATCGACCATGTTCGATTTTTTCGTAACCTTGTCAGAAGGCCCATGACAGGCCCCCGACAAGCTTCCAGTCGCAGCCTGTCGTGGCCTTGTCATAGACTCTTGTCGGGAACTAGGGTCCATCAACCACGACAAGGCTACGACAAGGCCTCAAATCGTAGGCCTGTCGTGGACCTTGTTGGAAAGCCATTGTCGTAGCCTTGTCATGGTTGGTGGACGCCCCCCTTTAAAGCCTGCCCCCACCTACCACGATTCTGGTCCCGATTGGCCTTACGACGGCCTTCCCGACACCATTCCGATTGTAGCGTGAGGTCTGGCAAAATCGTGGTAGGTGGGACAGGTTTCTGCGATTCCGTCTACGACAGCTTACGATAGGCTGCGATGAAATCGCCAATCGTAGAGGTCCCGATAATTTCCAACATGTTTGAAATTTCGTAGCCTCTCGTAGGGTATCGTAGCAGCCGCTGGTTTCGTCGTGGAGCTATCGTGACCATAGTTTATATTATTGGTCCTCCCAAGGCGTTGCCACACTCTACGATTTCAAACTGTTGGACCTATCGGGGACCTCCCGATAGGTCACGATTTCCGCATTTAAAATCGTAGCGATCGGGAAGCATGTCGTGGCCTATCGTGGTAGGTGGGGGTCCCCTCTTAAACGCAAACAGAGTAATGACTACAGATCGTCTGATTACGTAAGATGACGAAATTTGGTACCACTTGGCGATTGACAATTTCACACCGACAACTATTTCAAGGCAGTATATTTCTTTACAAAGTCGTCTAGTGTAGACGTTTGAGGGAATTCTTGAGTGGACAAAAAACCGCTTTCGTGGAGAATAGCTTGATAAAAACGAAAGGAAAATGTAGACGTTTGAGAAAATTCTTTAGTGGACAAATACCGCTTTCGTGGAGGATGGCTTGATAAGAACGAAAGGAAAACTAGAACAGGGACGAAAACTCTTTTTAAAAGGGAGCACATTAGTTCAAAACAGTCCGTATCTCAGAGGTGCTAAATCTGGAACGAGTTGTCTAGCAAGACTTAAAAAAGCAAAACTAGAGAAGGATTGAAGGCCTTTCTTTAATGTGACAACATGTCTTTGGTTTATCCTACCTCTAATATAAAATCCCATAGGCTTAACATTGAATTTAGTCCGTATGCCAGTCAGCGTGGCATACAGAGTTTTATATGCCACTAGTGGCATACAGAATTGTTATCACATAATATTCCAAAATCATGCAGAGGGGGTAGGATAAAATCAAAACCTGATTAGTTTTAATCTTGCCCACCGCATTCTACTCCTGTAGTTTTGGCTTTTGACTTCACATGGCTTCGCCTCATGGAGTCACTATGCCAAACTCCAGTCGTGGCATATGGTGGCCAAGATTAAAACTCATCCAGTTTTACGATAGTATTTGACTGTTCATTATCATCATTACATTACCTCTACCTAGTGCATCTCAATATAATTAATTCTTTGGTTAAAATGTGATGTATTACTTGAACAAATTTATGTATCTGCTTAAGCGAGCTGTCTGAAAAACCCACCATTTTGAGAGACACTCTTTATCCGATAAAAGAAAATAAAAAATAAATTGCGGCCGATATTTCGTAAACGAGCACCACCTGACGACTATTTGCTAAACGATCTACAGTCGTCATGGTTTTAGTAATCTAGTATTAACGCATTGTATGTGTGTTTTCATCAGCTCTGGAAACGAGATTGACGTCATAATACTCTCTTATGCTCGGGCATTACTACGCCTCAGACTCTTGTGTTTATAGCCACCGGTCCACAAAATCATAGATCGCTGCTTATACGGCATATAGCCTATGATCCATGGGCACCGCCATGACGCCCCCTGAGTAGGTGTTCTTCACTAAAGGTGGTGAAAAATAGCTGTTCTTCACTAATGGAGGTGCAAAAGAAGTGAGTGATAATTGGGAAATGTCACATATCTTGCCTTGCTCGCATATGTAAATAAAGTGTTCCATTATATCTTCCTGCTCTGGGATCAGTGTAGAGAGTCAAAGAAACCTTGGTAAAAGATTGAAAGGCAGCTGAATTTTGTAAGAACAAAGAGCCAGAATACAGGTTTTGTCGCCCGACCACCTAGTAACTTCTTCATGAACTAGCAATGGCTCGGTCCCCTATATGCCAGCTAGCTAGAATGCATTGGCTCCATATATGTTGTAGTCAACCATTGCTTTCTAGAGGCTTTGCTGGTATTTACCCCTAACAAATTGAAGGTAAGTTATTTGAGATGAATGTTTTCCAAGACGAACGTTCACGTTTCTGTCTGGGCCACAAGTTATCACTAACGTAATCGCACTTTTATATATCGCTTATAAACAAGCAAGTAGTTCATGCGTTTATCAACTGGAGTCAGTGCTATCCCGCTTCGGTGCACCCCTCTCATAAGATCTCACACTCTCTTAGTCGTATTCTGTACAAGGTTCTCACCGCGCTCTATGAGAGAATAATTCTTAACGAACCAGGCTTAGAGCCTTGAGAATCCAGATTTTCCGCTAGGTGGCATCATCGATGTTATAGGAATGTATGGGTTGCATTGATATAAGTCTTTAGCAGGGGAGGCAGGCCAGTGGATTCTCAAGGCTCAATGCCTAGTTCGTTAAGAGTTCTTCTCAATACAGAATACGACTTAGAGAGTGTGAGATCTTATGAGAGGGGTGCTTCAAACTACGCTCAGCCTCAGTCCCTGCTCCCTATGTTATGGTGTTAAAGTCTGCAAGTATGTAGATAATAACAATACCGCCACGTGTCAATATATGTACATGTACTTCTTTACACTAGACGAAAAGCAAAAGCAACCTACAACGCGCCAATCAAGGCAAAGGAATGTAAAAAAGTTTCTGCAAGAAACCTTGAAAAAGAATCCTTGTGTAGTTTGGTTGTGATCGTTTAAATTATTAATTTTTTTTGTGTGTGTAGAACTTGTACTTTTGGAACCTAATCTTTAAGTCACAGAAGTTTGTGCCATTTAATGAATGTGAAATTAGTGATATATTTCTAGAATTGTGAAAAAGATTTGAAGAAGGAACAGCACCGAGATCCTCAGCCACTGACATTATGCCATGAATTTTGGTTGCGTTGGGATCTCACGAATCAGATCAAATTTATGACATCTTTCCCCATAAGGTATTTTTCTACAATACCCCATACCTGTTGAGTCTGAGTTTTCATGTTTGTTAAATATACATGAATGCAGTTTAACCAGAAACATGAAATCACAACTTTATCTAAAACCGTTTAGTTTTCTCTGAGGCATACATAATGCATGTACATGGACATTTACTTGGACATTGACCCACTGCAACCGTTTGGGGTGCATATGCTTAGCCTAGTACTGAACTTCCAATGTGATGCCAAAAGTTAATCAGTTGATTTCCATTCATGATGGCAGATAACCTTGTGTGTGTCACTGATATTTAGAACTGGCACACTCTCCAAGCATAGATCCTGCGGCCTGCTTGTATCTCTGCGCCAAAGTACCTGTTTGAGGCAAGTTCTGGGGCCCGTTTAAAGACAAATCTTTTTTTCTTAAAGATCTTTATTCGTATCACTGTGATTTCAATGGTCTTCCAACGAATGTCGATCATCTTTTACAATGTATTTACATCATATAGTCAGGTTATTATATAGTGGAATCCCATTAAGTGGAGATGGTGGTATATATAATGATAAGCATACAATTCAATACAGGCTAGATGAAAGTAGTTTGGTATATGCGTACAATGGGTAGAAAGGGAGATCTCTATCAGGTTACCTTGATATTAGTCACCCCATTTTTACTATTGTTACGATATAATGTTGGGGAGAAGTCTTTTTATTTCTTTTTTAAAGCTTGCTTTTGAGACATTCCGTTGCGTTTTAATATCTAGATTATTCCAAAAAGATACACCACGATAAATAGGAGATCTTTTATATTTCTCAGTCCTCGGATTCAACAATGTGATATTGTCTTTGCCTAATGTTCTTGTTTTTCGTCGGTATGGTCTATCCTGGTACTCAGTCGTTAGGTGTTCAGAATGAATAAGCGACTTTACAATACCGATTAATAGCATCATTCTCCTTTGCTTGCAAGTCTGGACTTTTAACTCTTCTAATACTTTACCATTGCTGATTGGTCGTTGATGGTCTCTTGGTCTTCTCCACAGGGCTGCCCTTATTGCCTGGTAGATCACCCGGTTGACTTTACTGGAGAGTTTTTCTGTTGCACTGTCAATCAAGTAGGAGCAATGATCAGCTAGTGGAAGTATACATGTTTTAACTATCCCCTTAGCAGTAGCTTCTGATGTCAGACTTCTGATTTTTCTAAATAGATTTTTCTAAATTGGTTTCTCATTTACCTTTTTGTAACTTTCAAATGCGGGTAGGTATCGCACTGCCCCCTGTGTAGACACTGGTGCTGCCATCTGGTTTCATGAAAATATTGTAGTTTCCCATAGACACCAATAGATAAGCACTTACCTTCTTCAGATACGCTTCCCATAGAAATTAGCATGGTGACATAGTCTTTTTTTTAGCATTTCTCATTTGTATATTTCCGTACTATCATAATCCAGAATTATTGGAAGATAGCAATAGAACATCAGTGTCATCTAGCCACAAATTCAGAATATTGCAGTTTCCCATAGACACCAATAGTTAAGCAATTATCTTTTTAGATGGCATTCCTTTTTTGCATTTTCTATTTGCTGATATATGAAACCTATAATATTCAGAGTTATTTGCAAAAATAAATAGAATTTAGAAATCACCCAACTATCAGCATTTGTCTTTAAATGTAACTGGACAAGACTTCCTCTACGGTTGGGTACAACTGTCCTTCCCCATGATGAATTGAATCATTAAAAAGCGAACAAGCTTTCCCAGAACATTTCCTATACATCAATATGTTGTATATCCTATATTTTTCTGGGAGATATTACGAGAGAAACTGATGAGTATATGGTCTGAGTCCTCGTTTGCTACCAAGTTTGGAGTGTGCAGTAAGATGAACGAGGCGATATCCGAGTGAATATTCTGAAGCACTCCAAATGAGATGGTGAATGGGGACTCAGACCAAGCACAAAAATGTTTCTGATTTTATCCTAGCCTGGAAATAATCATTTATCTATCAACCGTTGAGAATGAGTTACTGTCCTCGCAAGCCCGTTGAGAAGGAGTTCGTTATGTTAAGCCTGTGGACGTTTATTCCAGGCTAAGATAAATACACGTATCACAGAGTAAATATTTAACACTTATTCCTGCGCATGTTGTCTTAGATTTCAGAACAGAGTAAATATTCAACACTTATTCCTGCACATGCTATCTCAGGGGTCAGAACAGAGTAAATATTCAACACTTATTCCTGCGCATGCTGTCACAGGTGACAGAACAGGCATAGTCTCTGGGACTACTTTCGTGAGAGTTCAAACCTCATTTGTCAACAGCAACCATGTGCTCTTTCGAATTTGAAATTACATCAACTGTGGATGCACACTTTATCTCACCCCTGGTATTTTTTCTCCATAGACTGCGTCATTCAAACTCGATGGGATACAAGCTCAGACCCTAAACTCTCATAGGTTTCCTCTATATTACTAGCTAAAAGTTAAATAAGGTACTACTGGAATGTTAGTGCAGCTCACATAACACTAATGACTAACACAGAAGAACGGTACTGGATATAAATTTATTGAGTTATACTTAATAATAACGAGATAAGTTTTATAGAGTAATTAGAATATAAAATATACTCAAAAACATAAAAGATATGTCACGAGCTATTGAGAGTGCCCTACAAAGTAGGGTAGATTGAGGAGATGAGAGTGGAGAGTCTCTGTAGGGTGGGTGGGTGGTTCCTCCCTCGTTGGCGTCCCAGGTTTGAAGTGAACGATGGCGGGGTGTAGAGTGGACTGGTCACGTGATCGGGGTCACGTGACCGGAACCACATGAGTTGGAGTCCGTGGCAACCGTCTTCTGTTAACGCATTACCGCCAACTTACTTTCCTTATCATTATTATGTCATGAAAGTTGTATTAATATATATCCATTGATTGATTCAAACTTGTATCTGAAAAACTCAGTAATGACAGATGCAATAAACTACTTTTAAAAAAACAAAAAATAACTCCTCCAGTTAGCCCTAATGTTGCTTCACCACTCATACAATGCTCACGATTCATCTTGTGATCTATTTGATAGATCCACTGATCACTAGGGGTGCGCGTATGTATCATCAGTTCCTGTTACGGTATATCACGTGACAAGTCTGGAGCAGAGATTAGTAACCCTGGGTGCCACGACAGAGGTGCAAGGAGAGTGTACCTGGAAAAGTCTATTACCACGTAAATACCCATTTAGCATTGCCAATGACAAGAGCAACTCCTACAGTTTAGATGTTAATTTAGAGTTTCTAATGTTGAATTACTAAAAATCCAGATGATATCATCATCACTGCATCATCATTACAGCGATTAATCAAACCGGCTGTCCAAAAGTGGCCGGTTGTTTTATGATTGTGTTAAAACCAAAACGAGCTTGCAAAGAGATAGCAATGATTGTATTATGTATTCAACCTTTCTAAATCAAATGCTAGTTTCCTTTTTATTTTGCTTATAATTGTCATAATTTGTAAAGAGGCGCCATGGGACGCGTTGCCGCTCTTAGATTGCATCTGTCAGATTCTATCGTAGCTGTGATTATGGCACAGATAAGGCTCGTTTCCATTGGCCGACAAACACGGTGTAGATATTCTGTGTACTCCTAATAGCCTGCTTCCATTGGCCATCATCGATATACTATAGAGGAAACCTATGAGAGTTTAGGGCCTGAGCTCGTATCCCATCGACTGTGAATCACGTAGTATTTCACAAGGTGAAGCCGCGGGAATTACGTAGTGATTCAAAGGAGATGGGATCGAGCTCTAACACTAAACTTGTATGGGTTTCTGAATTTATCTTACCCTTAAAATTGACTAATGGGCTATAATTTGTGGCATAATCCCCAATTGGATAGTTTTCCTAAATATTTAATGGGCGTTAGATACGGGTTCCCAATGTTAAGTCTATGGAGAAAAATACCGGGGTGAGATAAAGTCAGGGATCACCGATGGACCGAGGCACTGATGACCCAAAATGGAAATAGGCTATTAGGAGAACACAGAAAATCTACACTGTGTTTGTCAGCCAATTTGAAAACGCCCTAGAGGCTCGTTTCTATTGACCGATTTACCGTCACCGATCTACAGTCACGAACCACTGATGCACTTTTGGCACTGTGGCCCCAAAATCGGTCAAAGAAAGCAACCAAGCTCGTGAAATGACCCACAACTTCTTCTGCTTAGATTATACAAAGTGGCACCACCGACCACTGAGTGAAAGCTAGGTCTGCACTGAGTGAAATCTACTACCCTCAGCGATTTTTCTATACCGATGCACAGTCAGTGGCACCACAGACAGACTTTCTGTGTAACTCGAAATGTCTAAGCAACTTTCGTCGGCCAGTGGAAACTAGCCTATATCGTGCCACACTCTAAACTGTGATACAGACTGACACCATCCGATTGGCGTGTCTCCCCAAGTCGTAGAACAAGATGGTTTGTTTAAACTTGCAGATATTTTTTGGTCCCGATAAATTTGCGATAGCAATTACCACCGACCGATTTTTAAAGATGTTTTTCCAAAAATCGGTCAATGGAAAAATAAGAATTGAAATATTCTGCTTATGTAAATTTGTCTTATACTTCCGGACAAATTTCCAGGAAATTAACATGGGTTGATCTTTTGTCAGGAATAAATTAGAGGGGTGCTGTTCAAGATCACAGACTTTTTGTGCGGCCTTTTAGCGCTCTCACCATCCTCCCTTAATTTGCATATTTGAAGGAGTAGTTCCTTAAAATTGTTGATCAAAACCGATTCAGTGCCATGGTAGTATTATCAGAGCTCCAATAAAGTACACTCATTGTCACAGATGACACATTTTGTCAGGAAGTGGTGCCAAAAAATGCCAAAAGTCGCTTTCATCATCGCTTTCTAAGAGGATGAATTGATACACTGTGCTCAGGAGAAAGGATTGTTTTACAACTACAGGTGATCCCGGAATCTTTCAAATATCCACAGAAATTTGAACAGATGAACTAGGAGCTCTCAGGATGGTCATTGTATATGTATTTGTGTGTTTTAACTTTTAATCAGCATCGAATATAATTGGAAATTATCTATAATTGAACTTGGACAAATTTCTACACCTCTGCTAGATTGGCCACCACCTCTGTCTACACTGTGTTCCAACTTAGAGGTTGGTAACGTTAAACAACGGAAGTGTCCACGGATTCTCACTCTCAGACCAAGTAGCTTTCTCTATTTTTGGATTTTTAGAGATAAGATCCTCATCATGAAATATTCATATCTGACAAAATTAATAATACAGTCTACCTTTATGTTTATTTGATTAAAAATACACACAAAGGGAAATATAAACATGGAAAAATGGTTTCAAGATTGAGAATTGAATATATTCTCCAATCATAGGTCCAGGTCACATAGGTGACCCATGGCCGTTGGTCAGGGGTGGTCATTGCTCCCCCTGGTGTTCCCCCCTCTCGCGCGACACGAGCGCCCCTCCTGCCCCCTAGCGGCTCTCACACGTACTGCGCAGTCACGAGCGCGGCCAAGCCACCGGTCCCGGTCTCACTTCTTCTCCAGCTGTACTGCAGTACACACCTACTCCAGTCTTTCTCGTCTTTTTGGCCACGTGCTCGCAGCCTCATACTCCACGAGTACGGGCCGGCACGTCCATTCTATCACGAGGAACACGCATCACGAGTGAGGAGAAGAGTTCAACATGGGTCCCCCGAATACGCGAAGTAATCCCGTCGCTGGACCATCCCAAGGACCAGACATCGAAGGTACGGTCTCAGACTCCAGACAAACCGGCACGGACCACGTGGCGTCGGTCTCCGACAACGGGTCGACCGTTAAGTCCTCGAGGATGACCGCCCTGGAGAACAAGATGGATACCATGATGGAGGCAATCAACAGAATGTCTCGCCAACAATCCTCGTCCCGGGCTTCGAGGTTGAGGCCGCCGACGGAACCGACAGCCGTGGAGGCCCGGACCAGGGAATGGGCGCACGAGCAGACCGCACGGCTACCACCCCCGAGGCAGCTGCGGGAGCAGTACATGCCGGAGGATTTGCTACAAAGGGAGCTCGACCGTGAGGCCCTACGACATGAGAGAACGGCTGGTAAGTTGGCCTCAGATTTGACCACCTCTCGTTTGATTTCCAAGCCGTTCATGTTTGTGGACCGTGAGGGCATATATACCCTCAGTCAGAAACTCGAGGTCAGGGGTACGCTGGGCCCCCTCGAGTACATCAGTGCTTTCCTGGCACTCATGGAGGACGACCGTGCTACCCAGGAGTGTAACCGTAAGGACATGTATCGTCACCTCCACCAGGTCTCCGTGGACGCGCAGGCACGGCCGTGGGCCGGCGTGGGCCGTTGGTCCAACTTCATTTTTGACCAGGTGGAGGCGGGACGTATTTATTGGTCGGATCATGTACGAATCCAGGATGAACGGGTTCGTCTGGCCATGACGCCTACGGCTGGGAACGGTGCGAGTCAAGGAGGAGAAAAGTCCGGAGGGCATGAGCTCCCATGCCGGGCATACAACTCGGAGAGAGGGTGTCGGCAGCGAAACGGCCACCAGGAGCGGGGAATTAAATGGTTACATGTGTGCTCCTTCTGCGACTCGGTCGGCAGGATGTGCACACACTCCATCCACGCCTGTAACCGCAAGCTGTCGTACGGCGTGGGGTACGACAGTACTGTGCCCACACCGACACCCACACCACATCGGATGCACCACGCCGGACACTCGGCTCGTGCCGCCGACACCAAAGCACTCCCACAACAGAGTTCAAAAAACGGACCGGACGCGCCCCGCGAGTGAGCGAGGCGCGTCGCTCGCCCCCCCCCGCCCAGTACGTGCGCACCACAGCGGAAGGGGGGCTTAACGATCAAAGGGTGCAGCAGGGGTGACGCAACACCCCACGTGTCAACAACACCTCCCGCCGGGCACGTGGCCAACACAAAGGACGCTTACGACACGCACACTGAATCCACTCCCAGTATTATCGGTGATAGCGTGTACAGCGAGCAATTGCCTCGGCAATTGCCCCGGGAGGAAATGGACACAACCGCTTCACCAGACTTCTCGGCCATTAGGGAGGTCTGCGAGACCGGTGTCCCCTCCCCCGGCCTCCGGACGGACCCCGGGGCGTTCGCGGACCACAGGCGGGCCCACTGGCCGGACTTCGCCGGGCCCGGGCCGCCGGGACACGCCTACATCTACTCGGAGGTGCGGCGAACCGGGCTCCCAAACGCGCTGGGGGCACGGATCGAGCTCCCTTCCGATCTCAACGTACCGGCCTGGGTACGTTACCTCGGGGACGCACCGGAGGGGAGGGAGCTACTGGACTTCGTGCGCTACGGGTTCCCTCTGGGGTTCATCGGCCCGACCAGCGACACCCGAGGGGTACCCAACCACCCCAGTGCCACGGGGTACCCAGAGCAGATCAGAAAGTTCATCCAGAAAGAAGGCGGGCACAGTAACCTACTGGGACCATTCCAGGAACCCCCGTTCTCACCCTGGTGCCACGTGTCGCCGTTAATGACACGCGAAAAACGGGCCTCCAACGACCGTCGTGTCATTACGGATATGACGTACCCTAAGGAGCAAAGTGTAAATGGGTACATCATAAAAAACTCAGTCTACGGGCAGGAGCGCGACCACTGCCTCCCGACCGTCGACAGTTTCGTCGGCCGCCTGGTGGCCTCCGGGCCCGGTAGCTATATGTCCACCATCGACATCGCCAGGGCATATAAGAATTTCAGGTGCGACCCCCTCGACTGGCCGTTGTTATGCTTTGCATGGGAGGACGGGTACTTCTGTGACACGGCCATGCCGTTTGGTGCCCGTGCCTCCTCGTACCACATGCAGTGCGTGGCAGACTGCATCGTGGGTATCCTCGGCCGGAAGGGGGTCGAGGCATGTATGTACCTGGACGACCTGATCATCCTGTCCCCGAGCCGGGCCAAGGCGACCGATGACTTTAACATTGCCCGTGCGCTTTTCAAAGAACTCGGGCTCCCGGAGGCACGAGAGAAGGCACAGACCCCGGCGCCGGTCGTTACGTGGCTGGGCATCGTCATCAATGCCCCGGAGATGTCCCTCACCATCCCCGAGGACAAGCTGCTGGACGTACGGGCGCACGTTAGGGCGGTCGCCGCTAAACGATCACTGACGAAACGCCAACTCCAGTCGGTCCTCGGCAAAATACTTCACGTGTCGAAGTGCATACGGCCGGCCCGGCCGTTCGTGAGTAAATTGCTCGAGGCCCTACGGAGGATGTCCGGCTTCTACGTCAATATCAACGCCGACATGCGGCAGGACTTGCAATGGTTCCTCCGCTTCGCTGAGGGCTGGAACGGCCACGCCCTCATACCTCGCGGCCCGCCTACCAAGTGTATCATCGTCGATGCGTGCCTCTCGGGCATCGGAGGTACAGACGGGAAGTACTCGTACTCCGGGCAGGTGTGCCCTGTCAGCGACCCCGTCGACTGTATCGCCGAGCTCGAGGCACTCAACACCATATTCGCGATGAATACCTTCCTCACCGACCGGGATCGAGGCACGCGGGTAGAAGTCTTCTGTGATAACCTGGGCACCGTCCAGGCACTCACATCCGGACGGGCAAGGAACTCAGTCCTTGCGGAGTGTGCCCGTCAGGCCTGGATGGTCCAGGTAAAATTGCAGATCGATTTCATATACACGCACGTGCCGGGGGTACTCAACACCGTGGCGGATGCCCTCAGCCGTGCTCACCTGACCTCGAGGGAATTTGACAAAGCGGCCACCTTCACCAAATTTCATTCCCTCACTAAAGTTACCCCCTGTACTCACGCGACTTTTATTCCTGTATTACGTCTCGTGTGCAGATCCGGCGCTACGCTGTCTCCAGACGAGGGCATCTGCTCGCCAATCAGAGGCACGTGCCCCCGGAACGGTCGCGAACCAGCGGAGCGCCGTCGCGACCTACCTCGCGTTCTGCCGGCGGATGGGGGCCGACCCGCAGAGGCCCACGGTGAGCTTTACCACGGCGTACCTCGAATACGTCGCGGACCACGCCCCCTCGCCGGCCACGGTCGCGAATCACCTCTCACACGTGCGGTCGCACCTGCGACTGACGGGAGGGGATGTCGCACCCACGGAGGACTTCCGGATCAGGCGGGCCCTCGAGGCGATGCGGCGAAACAAGACGTATCAGCCCAACGTGAAACCTCCAGTGCCGTTGGCCGTGATCCGAGCCGTCCTCGCGGCCCTTACGGACTCACCAATTCACCTCGCTCTACGGGCCGCTATCTTGATCATCTACTACGCGGCTCTGAGGCAGAGCGAAGTAGCGCCCCCGACGGCCTCGAGGTACGACGCGGCACGACACCTGTCGCGCCGGGATGTGGTCGTTGGCCGTCGACACGTGACCGTCCGGGTGAAGGCCGCCAAAAACATGCAGCACGTGGGGGAGGAGAAAACGGTCACGCTGCAGGAGTCACCCGATCCACGGTTCTGCCCAGTACGTGCTACACGCCAGATGCTGGTGGCGTCCCCTACGGCCAGCCCCGAGGACCCGTTCCTCCAGCACGTACACGGGGCGACCGTTACGACCAGGATCCTCACTAAAGAGTGGAAAGCCCTCCTACATGTAGCCCAACAGCCGCCTACCTTTACGCTGCATGGACTTCGCAAGGCCGCAGCGACACAGGCATACCACGCCGGTATGCCGGAACTCTCCATCCAGAGGTATGGCGGCTGGAGGTCCAACGCCCATAGGACGTACATTACGAACAATGACGCCGACTCTGTCAACCGGGCGTTGGTACTATCACTACTCAACAAAAACTCTTAAATTACTCCCTCCCACCCTCTCCTTGTTTAATGGATCTTTGGCATTTTTATTTACAATATACAATTTGTCATGTATTGTATCACGTACAATTTACATTTATATTGTATACCATTTTCTTATCATAATTGACTATTACTCCATTTGTCAATTAACCATATTTTCTTATCATAATTGACTATTACTCCATTTGTCAATTACATTTACCTTATTACTCATATTAATATCATATTCATATGTCGTCCAATAAGGTCGGCATAAAATTTTACACATATAAAATTCAATAAAATTTTATGTTCCCAAGCCCCTGCTTCTCTCCTTTTATCCAGGGTAGGGGTAATGGGTGACCCATGGCCGTTGGTCAGGGGTGGTCATTGCTCCCCCTGGTGTTCCCCCCTCTCGCGCGACACGAGCGCCCCTCCTGCCCCCTAGCGGCTCTCACACGTACTGCGCAGTCACGAGCGCGGCCAAGCCACCGGTCCCGGTCTCACTTCTTCTCCAGCTGTACTGCAGTACACACCTACTCCAGTCTTTCTCGTCCCACCCACCCTCAACCTCACTACTTTTTCCTACTCACGTAGGCCCCCCCCTTTTCATACTTTTCCTACTCACGTAGGCCATTTTTATTTACAATATACAATTTGTCATGTATTGTATCACGTACAATTTACATTTATATTGTATACCATTTTCTTATCATAATTGACTATTACTCCATTTGTCAATTAACCATATTTTCTTATCATAATTGACTATTACTCCATTTGTCAATTACATTTACCTTATTACTCATATTAATATCATATTCATATGTCGTCCAATAAGGTCGGCATAAAATTTTACACATATAAAATTCAATAAAATTTTATGTTCCCAAGCCCCTGCTTCTCTCCTTTTATCCAGGGTAGGGGTAATGAAGAATCTGCTGGGAGAGTAAGAGACACATACAGGTAGTGGATCTAGGCGGTTGGACCACATGGTAAAAATAGATACACAGAGTAAAAATAGATACCAACCCCTAACTCCCAACCGAAAAATAACTAAAGTGAATTTCCTTTACCCACTGTAATGGCATGAGATACCCGCTACCACGCCATGTCAAGGCCCCTGTCAATTTAACGTGACCTGGGGCCCGTTTCAATAGAATGGGTCACTAAAGCACTTAGTGACATGTTTAGTGACTCAAATAGTGACAGGAATAGTGACAAAATTTAATTCTCGTTTCAAAAGGCATGTCACTATTGGGGTGGTGTGTCCGTTCACTATTGGTGACATAGTGACATTGCTGCCTGGGCCTTACAATGGATGGTGTTAGTGCTCTCGGGAACAAGTGGTGTCAAGGTAAAAGTCGCTGCAGAAATTAGTGACAGGCTTGAGAAATCCTACACTGGCCATCAGAGCAGCATTTTCTATGACAAAATTCAAATGTGAATATCATTAGATTGCATGGACCGATATCCTTCATATTTGGCATGTTTATAAGTTGTATGTGTCCCTAACTGGGGTTAAAGTTTCATAGCTTAATTCCTATGGAAAGTAAAGTTATGTGTTTGTGACATCAAAAATGAGAGGGTATACCCTCTCGCTATTATAGACACTACAGTGACCCTTTTAGTGACTGGACACCCACTTCTGAAATGGTACAAGCCACTATTTGCGCCTGTCTGTTACCCTATGTCCCACAAACGGTTGTCCCTTAACTATTGCAACGCGAAGTACCGCTATTGTGTCACTAAACCCAATAACGGACGTCCTACAGACTATTGAAACGGGTCCCAGAGCTAACGTAGTGTAGCTCGGGTGGCCAGTGTACACCTCTGCTAGCTCGTATTGAAGTTTTTAGAACTGAGCTTCCCCGATGTCGCAAGAGGGCGCCCCGGCAGCTTCATCGCCGCGCTACGAGAGGGCGCTCCAGAAGCTTCGTAGACGCTGACTTCAAATTTGTACCCCTCCGACCCACACCGATTAACAATTTTCCCTACTCTGTAAGTCGTTTCAAAGAACCAGAATCCCTGGAAAGCCCACTCGCGGCCGTTCAGCGTTGCGCCTATGGGACAAACTCATTTTTAAGATACAGTGGAGGTGGACTTCCGGTTACCCATTCGACACATGTATTATTACACACCTATGGCCGAACGTCTATAAAATACTACCCGCTGTTAGGGGTGCATTATAGATAATGTTCGGGTGCACTGCGCCCGTAGTGAATATTCGGGCGCACTGTGACAATCGGGTCAATTGGTAGATATGATAAGTATTTAAAATGGCAGGTTTTTTTTATTTAGGTATGTAATAATAATAAAACGTAGTGACTGAGCCCGTAGGGATACCATTCTTGGCCTTTTAATTATTGCCATAAATACGTCCCTCTGCCTGCGGCGTCGTGACGTATTTATGGCATCAAAAGACCTCGAACGGCTATCCCTTCGGGCTCAGTAACCACATTTTCTCTTAATCAGTCGCGTTGGTATTTCTCCGTTGAGAACCCTAGCGGATACCCCAGGAACCAGGGTACATTATCAGCAGCACTAGTCGGCCATGCTAGAAGCGTGAACCGGATGTTTTGCTCCACTGTAGGAACCGGCGCATGTGCACCACTAGTTAACAGCGCTGCAATGCGAGTGGGCTTTTCAGGGGTTCTAGTATTCTGGTCATTTCTAGTTATGCCCTCGGCATTTCAAATCTTCTCTGAGACCTGTGTGTCTGTGAGAGAATCTATTACCTATACCATATCTAAAAAACTATGATTCTGGTCAGATCTGCTTGGAGTTTCTCCCGCACATACTGACAGAGTGAATCAAACTTAGGCTTTGAGACTGAAGACCCACGAGAGTGAGAATGTCGGGGAGGGTGAAAGTTAAACCCACTGTTCATTTTTGTACTTATTTTCTTATGATATATTACTGAGTTGAATTGTGTATTTTTCTGATCTCCTCACCTTGAGAGAAGCCTCTGAGATCAGAATTCCGCTAGTAGTCGGCAAAATCTGTGTCAACTGAAATAATGAGTGGGGACTAAGTGATAGTTCCAGGTATTAATAGTAGGGGGAGCCACTAAGCCCCCCCCCCCTCCCCCCAGGAAATTTAAATTAGCAGGGGACGTTCCCTGGATGGACTATGGGTGGAGTGGGGGCAGCCAAATATGCGACGACCTTGCTAGTCAATAAACAAATTCGTCTCCAACTGTAGTTGTTTGGTACTGTCTTGATATCATGTAACTGTTTTGTACAGATTTGATATACGGTCTATCTCTTCTCGTGCTATATCTCACACAGGATATATCAGATGTTATAGAATATCCCTACCGTGATTAGTCTCTGATCGTGAAATATTTCATGTACAAAAAAAAAGAGTAAAAATGTGGTGTTCCAGTAGAAGCATCTAAGATGTAAAAATGTCACTTCGAAAGATTTTGAAAATTATGACTGAAATAATGCCAGGGTTATTTGATGATGCTGTTACCAATTGATGTATATGTCGGAAGAAATTTGAATAAACACTGCAATAATAAAAAAAACCCAAAAACAACATGTTTTCCATGTTGTTAATTATAGCAACGAGTATAGAGAATACTCGCTGATTACAGCCTAGTATCAACAATCCTATGTGTTTTACATGTGACCTATCCCACGGTGATACATGTGGTCTTTCCGACGTAGACATTTATGTACACATTTCTTCCTGATACTCTTTGTGCTCTCCTCTTTTCATTTTCTTTAGACATATCACCTTGACGAAAATCATATATTCAGCAAAGTTTAGGTTTATTACCTACTATATTTAAAACGTTAGAATTCCGTCGAATCCGCTTGGAGAATCTCCCGCACATAGGGACATAGTGAACCCGAACTGGGCATGGAGAGTGAGGAACCAAGAGGGTGAGATTCTCGTGCAGTACTTAACTGAATCCTGATACTATTTTTTGTGGTTCTCTACACAGATGGATTTCTATCCCTATGATTTGTTTCTAACCGTACTGAAAGATAATTTAGAACTGTAGTTTTCCAATCTCATATGCCTGAGATCAGTCTGTGAGACTATTGCGCTGGTTGCCGGTAAAAGTACCTGTGTCACGCGAAATAATACACACGTACACATAGCCTGTAGTGCGGCCGACTTTCACCAGGCGGCGTGTTCAAATAAAATGATAAAATACTTGGCATTTGCTGTGTATCTCCTTACTCTGTGTAGGAACCTAGAACCTGGAGGGGGGGGGGGGGGGTGTGGTAGCCGAATAAGAATCGACGAAGTCGCTAGTCATCACCAAAATTGTTGGCGATAGTGCCCGGACCAACCCGATGGTCACGAAAATGTTGTCGGCTTCATTGAACACGCGATTTATGGATGCGTTGCTGCTTGGCTATTAACAGCAAAGATAAATCTCCCAGCCAGTGTCCATAAGGCAATTGTCATGATTGAAGAACGTATAAACCCGTTCCGGATATTAAAGGGACACTTCCGCTTAGTACAGTTGCATTGTGGATACCAATGTCCTCCATCATCATGAACGTTACCCATTGTCCTGTACGTGTTTGACCTATGGCCCATTTGTAAGGACGGGTGGAAATAATCAACACTAGAGATTTGGTATTTGTATAGAACGACCTCACCATGATGTACATGCTACAAAACGAGATGTTGCTTTTTACTGAACGAGGCCGAGTTCTGTAAAAGCATCAATTCCTATCAAGTGTTGTACTATGTACAAGCATGGTGGGTCGTTTTATATTTATTATATATCCAAAATTAATCAGATCTTACCATAGATTGGCATAGAAGATATGTCAGCTTGAATGCCTGCACACTGATGATATTTCAACGTGTGTAGTATAACAGTATACTGCACAGGGTTCAGTATACAACTTATACTGCATGGGGAGCAGCAGTATATGATTATCAAATATACTGCATGGGTATATAATAATTCAATGACTCTACTGGGTTTTTTTTGTGTTTTTTGTGTGTGTTTTTCTGGTTTTGTTTGGTTGTTTTTTTGGTCAAATCTGTGATTGATGATACAAACATCGTTCTTCCGCACATTCCATCCAACAAATAACGGTACCAGTGTGGGGTCTCAAATATGTTACTTAAGACGAGTGAACTGCTACTAGACGAATTGCAAAAAGATCCTCACCATAATTCTGTATTTAACACAACCGATAGGATGTATATTAAATTGTTTTGAAACCGAAGAAAAGAGATGAAACCATTAATATGTATAATGTACCACATCGATGTATCTGAAAAACTCGGTCTCGGCGGAGATAATACTAGTTTTAGATAAACAAAAAAGAAATCCTTTAAAGGCATATACTACAATTCACAGTGGCGCCACCTGGTGATCTTTGAATAATGTCAATCATGAATCAAAACTGGTTTTTAGGGATTCATTCTAATTCCTAATGAGTAAATTCCACATTTTGTATAGTTTTTCAAATCTTAATAGGTAAAATATACCAATTTACATTTGCTTGATTTATATCGGAAATGTACTGAAAAATGTGGTTTTCTTCAATTCCCTCAAAAATAAGGATGGTAACCTATGGTTTTTAAAACCTAAATAAGTAGAACTAAACATGTACTATATTCTGTGAAAACTAGCATGGTGACCTTTTATTTTTAAGTTAGATATGTGTTCCACAACACTTGGAGATCATCTTCTTAATTTTTCAAGAAATTGACATGGGTTTTAATTTTCAAGCGAAATTGTCCGATATGCCTTTAATCTCTCAGTTAATTGCTTCATCTCACATTATATTTTAGTATTATTGCTTGCTGTGAACGAGTCATAGATGCATTGTAACCTCACACATCCACGACCAGAGGCACATATAATGAACAATGAGATCTCATTAACTTATTTTAATTAACTGAGTCAATCCACACAAAGCAGTAATTAATTAATTGATTAATTAATTAAATCCTTAGTAATTTTCGTACGTAGTGAATAACATCAACATTGACAAGCTAGCAGCCTGACATAGCAAGGTACCAACCTGCGATGATGAGGCAAAGCCGAGTGAAGTCCGGAGCCAAAACTTCAGGAGTGTAATGCGGTGGCCAAGATTAAAAGGAATCAGGTTTTGATTTTATCCTACCCTATCTCCTCGATTTTGGAATATTACGTAATAACAATGCTGTATGCCACTAGTGGCATATAAAATTCCGTATGCCAGTCAGCGTGGTATACAGAAACCCAATGTTAAGCCTATGGGATTTTATATTAGGGGTAGGATAAAATATTGAACTGGCTCCCGATACGTCCCTGATTTCTATGGCATACAATAAAAGGGTCTACCTGTACGTCTTAGATTATAAACGGGCCCCTGTTTCCGATACTACTTTTTGCATTTTCTCATTGTTTTTGACTCTATGCAATATCCTCGGTCACACACGAATAAAACTCCATGAACTACGCGGAGGAGAGAGGGGAGGTCAATTTTATTGAGGGAAATATATCGTGTGCACAACCACCTAGTTCGGCGATACAGCCATTCTTCTACTCTGGCACTATATCTAAGTAGCTTGTTACTGGATGTTATTCAGTGAAACCAAGCCCCCAAACTCCTCACCCTAATGGCGGGTGTTAAGCCGAATGAACAGTGGGTACCATCTTTGTGGAAATCTTTGGTATGAACAAACCGGGGTTTGAACCCCCACCTCCCATGCTTGAGGCGAAAATGGTTGTAGGACTTTGTGGGTTTGAGTGCAACTGCAGCCACACTTCTCCTTCATTCCCAGTAGTGGTAGATTTCTCATTGTATATCAAAGGCCAATCCTTCCCTTACCATATCTATGTGGTATGGGAAGTAAAATAATTCTCACCTCAGTAAATGTGTATAAGCTAGAATTCTACCTTAATTCATTACATAGATTCGATCACCACCCTAGTGGTGTAAAAATACCTTGAGAAAATCTAGTTAGAGCCTGCAATGGTTAACTGGACGTTTAAGACGAATGCAGGTATGTATCGAAGCACCCTCTGTTTCTACTCAATTTAGTATTAATGCTGCCATCTGAAAATGTAGCAGTTTCCCATAGAAACCAATAGATAAGCACTTACCTTCATCAGATGGCCTTCCCATAGAAATTAGCATGGTGACATAGTATCTTTTCTAGCATGTCTCATTTGTACATGTTCCCAACTATCATAATCCAGAATTATTTGATGATAGCAATAGAACATCAGTGTCAGTTAGCAAAGTCAAAATATTGCATTTTACCGAAGACACCAATAGTTAAGCACTTACATTTTCAGATGGCCCTCCCGTAGAAGTTAACATGGTGACATCCCATTTTTTTTCATTTTCTATTTGCTGATATATGGAACTTATATTATTCAGAATTATTTGTAAAACTCAATAGAATTGCGAAATCACCCAACTACCAGTATTTGTCTTTAAATCAAACCAACCAAACCAACCAAAAAAGTCAATGGCAGTGTCGTTTTTCTTAAGGCCCACCCTAAGGCCCTTCTCCTCACATACAATGTACATATAAGCTGGTCTATTATTGCCACGTCACCCTCAGGTAGTGCGCGGCGAGAAAGGTGAGATCCTGACATTACCAGTTACTTGTGGCATTGCACATTGCCTGTTACCTGAAGCGATACATGACAAAAACAGGAGACGGTGGCGGTAGGCTCGCAGCTCCCGAGGTTCAGGTGGCGTATTCTGCCGCAGGATGGACACTCATCTTTTGGCTTCATCATGTGCCGACCACACCTGCAACAGATTCTCAGAGTGAAAAGTACAGAAAATCACCACTATATATGTAGCAGCACAAAACTGGAATAAACTGGACCCAAAGATGCAGACGACCGCCTTAAAAAATGTCTCTAAAAAACATGTTAAGAACATGATAAAAGAAATCAGACTGAAATAAAATATTTAGCTTGTTTATAGGTAACTAACTGTTCCGATAAATGGACTATTCGAGGTAAGTCATCAATTTCATACTGCCTGACGCCATAGGCGGAAGGCAGTATGAAATTGAAGACTGACCGAGCGTTTGCTTATTATTATATACCTTAAATTGATGAAAAAACGACATTTTGATGACTTATTAAATCACTCTCACAGAGGGCACGAACATTATCATTACTGCACCCCTAGCAGTGGGCAGTATTTCATAGACATTCGCACACAGGTATATAGGAATAGAGGGAAACTATGTTCCGGTGAGCAAAAGTTCAAAGTTACGAGGTAAGGCTAGGAAAAATTACTGCCCAGGGCGTAAGCCGTGGGCAGTAATTTTTCCAAGCCTTACCGAGTAACTTTGACTTTTGCTTACCGGTACTTGGATACCCTATTCCTATATACCTTCAAATATTGATAAAAGTGCTTAATTCTTTATCTGAAACACTTCAGAGGCAAATGGCCACCCTTATCGAGTAACCACAACAGCTATTGTTTCGTCCCGCTGCTGTATTGTATCACGTGATCAGAGCGGGACGAAAACGTCAGAGCGGGACAAAAACATAAGAGCGGGACGAAAACGTCAACTTCGACACATAACTTATTTTTAATGCACCCTCCAGCAGCGGTATGTAACTCTAGTTAGTTCAATAATGGGTATATAGGAATAGATAGTTCTAACTGGCTAAGTAAGATTCAGGCCTCAAATATATGAAAGGCATTTATAAATCTGACCACGGTAAACGTTATCAATCATACTTCATCGGGTTCTCCTTGGATCTCGTACCTTATATATGTACGCTGTACACGAAGTAACCGCAATGTAACTCCCTATGTGTAAGGAGAGAATATACAGTTTACCTCATTGATTTGTATATTATGTTCTGCCAGAGCAGCATGATCACTATTGTATGGAAGAACAGTGTCTAACATTGAATGCAATAAAGATCTATATAAAAAATAACATATTATGTTGTGGGTGGTTGACAAATTTTTTCCGAAAGGATGACGGGAGAAAGCCCACCTTGACGTAAAAGTTTACACTAAACATATTATGTTGTGTTTCTAACTGCCGATAAAAAACCACCGATTTTATTATCCACCTCATACGGAGTCTCCATACTAAGCCTATGGAGCCTACAGATCGCTACTGGGTGGAATACGGAAAGCCATATCCCCCTAGGAGAATACAGCCTTTTCTAATCATTTACAAGACTTTTTCGTAATAAAAGAGAGCAATGCTGAAATAAAAAAAAATAATAATAAAAATGGTGAGTATTAAATACAACATAAACATGATTTGAATTTGTGTGGCCGTATTCTCTTTGTAGTTGACACTACGCAATACTTTGCGTCAACTACGTGGAGAATACGACCACGCAGATCGAAATCATGGTAATATTTTGTAAATATTCACCATGTACAAAAATCGGTAGGTGGTCCTCCTTAGGAATTTATCCATACGAATAGGCGTTGACCCGAAAACACATGTATTTGTTTCCACCTGACGACCGATTATGTATAAAAAAAGATTTAATCATGCTCACCTAGTAATCTCCGCATTCTTTCACCTATAACTTGTTCATTTTCTGCATTCTTTGACAAATTGATAGAAATTGTGATTTTTGTATCTGCGATCAGTGGGGTAGCCATGTCTACCCTAATTGAATGCTTTCAACTTTGATGTTTTTTTTCACACATCTGGGCTTCGATCTGATTGGGCTAGACGGCGACATGTGGTTAACCTTGGTATAAAAATGTCAACCGTGGTATGAAAACACCAGCCGAGGAATAAAAACTGTAGTCACTACATCCCAAACAGCGGTAATTATCACCCCTTATAAGGTTAGGGCTGATAAGTATATAAATATATATGTATATATATATATATATATATATATATATATATATATATATATATATATATATATATATATATATATATATATATATATAATATTAGTACAACAATATTAATGGATAATATATTAGTGGAATAATTGTGACAAAGGCGTGTATGGCGGAAAATATTAGATAACAGGGTTTATTCAAAACTACAGTGGGACAAACCCCAGTCCTATAAATCAATAAATACATTTCTAAAGGTAGAATAACAACTTACACATCAAGGTAAGATTAAAAACGTCTGCTCAGGTGAGCAGAAACGAGCGGAATGTTATTGAAATTGAATGTACGTCACCAAGTCAACTCTGATAACCGCATCAGGTTACCGGGTTTCCTGGAAAAATATCTGTGACGCCAACAAAAAAGTGAGTCCCGCGGTGCAAAATCCTGAAGCATATATTGGTCGGTAATTTATATTTATATAAACGGAGTTATATAATAATATATATATATAAATATATAATTATTACCGAGGCTGAATGCTCCAAGTCTTCTATAAATGTAAACGATATGAATAAGCGGGAACAAATGATGGAATCCGTAATTGGCGTTAATTATATTTATTATGATATATATATGAATAATATGAAATAATATGAATAATCAAACCGCCTGGAGAGAGAGAGAACATAAAGCAAAATGTATATAAAGTAGGAATATGGTGGGTGGGGCGAAATAAATTGGTATGGTCGTGATGGCAATGATGAATGGAATGAAGGGAGGAAGGTGTGTTGGTGTGAAGAGGGAGTGTGTGGGTGTGTGGGTGTTGAAAACGTTATAACTGTGTGAGAGTGTGGTTGGTGTGTTGATTTGTCTCTAGGGGGCAGCAGGGAGGCGGCCTGAGACCACAAAGACCTCGTGCCAAACTCACTCTGTACGCCGAGCACACACCAGCATACACTGGCCACCAGAGCTACACTACCTTAGCTCTGGTTGGGTTGAAATCCAGATCACCTTGACCCACAAGCTCTAAGTGTTCGTGCTTCTCCCTGCAGAACGTTTGTGTGACCTGGACCTATGTCTGGAGAGTGTATTACTATATACCCATGCCGTATATACTGTAAATACGCACCGTTTCGGCATATGACGTAAAAATACTGTACGGACCGCTGGTCCGTACACCAAAATACGGACCACCTTGCCATACACGTTTTTTTACAGATCGATTGTTAAAAATTAAATTAATATTTTTTTTCTTCAAATTTCGGGTATATGGTGAATATATAACGTCCAACCCTGCTTGTACAAGTCACAGATCTCGATGATAATTTACGGTTTGTACGGAACTCGGCATAAATGCCTCGTTCCGTACAAACCGTAAATTACCATCTTGTTCTGAGACTTGTACAGCATGGTCAGGACGTTCTATATAAATATTTCTCACTCTTGAGGCCATCTTTGCATGTATTCGTATTTCGTTTTGTGTGTATTAACCCTTTAAGGACGCTGCCTGGGGCTGAGCCACTCTCATAAGGACGGGTGCTGGTGGTAGTTTGTCTGGCTAGAGGACGGGCTTAATCATGAATATCTTATTTCTTTTGAATAGAAATACTAAATATGATGTTATATCTACATTTTCTGAAGATTTCATGAATATTTCACAATTATTTCTTTTTAAAAACATTTTTGTTCATATTGGAACAATGATGTCTCAAGGCATCATGCGTCTTTAGTGCGGTGATGCCTCCAAGGGTCATGCGTCTTTAGTGCGGTGATGCCTCCAAGCATCATGCGTCTTTGGTGCGGTAATGCCTCCAGGCATCATGCGTCCTTAAAGGGTTAAGAATAAAATAACCATAAAGGCAGACCTTTTTTTTATCAATTTGGTAAGATGTGAATATTTCTTGATAAGTATTTCTTCTCTTAGAACCCACATATAAAAAAGAATTCTTGGTCTGAGAGTGAGAATTCGTACACACGATGATGGTTTAACCACCTCCCTCACCACCTCCCTCACCTCCTCCCTCCTCACCACCTCCCTCCTCACCTCCTCCCTCGCCTCCTCCCTCCTCACCACATCCTCCCTCACCACCTCCTCCCTCACCACCTCCCTCCTCCTCCCTCACCACCTCCCTCGCCACCTCCCTCACATCCTCCCTCACCTTCTCCCTCACCACCTCCCTCCCTCCTCACCTCCCCCTCACCTCCTCTTTCACCTCCCTCACCACCTCCCTCACCTCCCCCCTCACTGCCTCCCTCACCACCTCCCTCCTCACCTCCCTCACCACCTCCCTAACCTCCTCCCTCACCTCCTCCCTAACCTCCCTCCTCACCATCTCCCTCCTCACCACCTCCCTCACCACCCTCCTCACCACCTCCCCCCTTACCTCCTCCCTCACCACCTCCCTCCTTACCTCCTCCCTCCTCACCACCTCCCTCACCACCTCCCTCACCTCCCCCCTCACCACCTCCCTCCTCACTCCCTCCTCACAACCTACCTCACCACCACCCTCACCTCCTCCCTCACCACCTCCTCCCTCACCTCCCTCACCACCTACCTCAACACCTCCCTCACCACCTCCCTCACCTCCTCCCTCACCACCTCCCTCACCTCCTCCCTCACCTCCTCCCTAACCTCCCTCCTCCCTCACCTCCTCCCTCCTCCCTCACCTCCTCCCTCCTCACCACCTCCCTCCTCACCTCCTCCCTCACCTCCTCCCTCACCTCCTCCCTCACCTCCCTCCTCACCACCTCCCTCCTCACCACCACCCTCACCTCCCTCCTCACCACCTCCCCCCTTACCTCCTCCCTCCTCACCACCTTTCTCACCATCTCCCTCGACAGCTCCTCCCTCACCTCCCCTCCACTACCTCCCTTACCACCTCCCTCCTCACCTCCCTCCTCATACCAACTTCTAAGTTTGAACAAGTTTTTGTCAAAGTTGTCGTTCTCCACGAGTTTGATGCGAAGTGATATGAACGAGGCAACAGCCGAGTGAATGCCACATAGCATTCAAACGAGTTGGAGAATGACAAAGTCTATTTTGTGAATGACATAGTCTATTTTACATGTCTAGTGCCGCTTATCACCTTCCTTCCATATGCCGTACAATTCTATGTAACCATAACATACTGTGAATATTTTGTGTCAGCAGTGCAAAGGTCCGTCGGTGGTTGCTGACTGTATATCGGTGAAGGCGAATTGAACAAGGCTATTAGGAGAACACAAAACAATTCCACACCTTGTTTGTCAGCCAATGGAAACCTAGAGCGAATGCCACTTACTGCATGCCATCTAGACTTGCTCAAGTCTTTGATTATGAGCATTCATTAAATGATTAAACAGAATCTGAATCTCCTGTTTATGTCTCCAAGCGGCTCCCTGTAACCCTATACCTCCTTCTACCATTCCCCCTCACCCCCTCCAGTTCCCCGGCCACCTGTGCTAACATAGCAATAAATTTTGCCTGCTCCTGACTGTGACCCGATCGAGATCAAAGTGAGAGGGTATCAATCTCCCAGCAGATATCCTGACCAGTATCCAGGATATCTGCGTGAAGAGTGTTGGGAATACTGGAGCTAAATAAACCACGCCAGAAATCCAATTCCATGAACGATTGTACCAGCCCTGTATCCTACCCCTAATAAAAAAACTCCATAGGCTTAACATTGGGTCACTGTATTCGGTCTGGAGTTCAGAAAAATAAAAAATATCGCTCTAGTGGGATACACTTGACAAATGACGTCATTTGTTAATGTAGAAGTAATTTAGAAGGGCGGGTAGGATAAATTCTTAACCAAACTCGAGTTAGTCGTGTTATTGTTCGATCTTGCTGTCGTGCGATAAACAACAACAGACTAACTCTTGTTTGGTTTCTCCATAGTATCCCAACTATGAGAGTAGCATATGTCATAGGATGCAGGGACTGGCGCCAGTCTACATGCCACCTTGCATGGTGCCACCATCCACACCTCTGAGCGCACGGTTAACGCCGGGAGCTGTCGCCGCGAGCCGGGCTGCACACCCCGACACGCCGCCCGTCGCCGCTCACAAGGGCCCGGCTCATTCTCCACACACAGTCGCCTCACTCTCCACCCACAACCCGCCCGCGCAGCAGGGTGGATCCCGGCCATGTCAAGGACCTCCTCCCCGGGATGTGAGGCCGAGACGACGGCCCGAGGCTCGACGGACAGGTGAGAGCGTACGCCCCGCTCAGGAACCACTCTGCCCCCACGTCCCGCCGCGGTCGGTGGTCGCTAGGCGGCGCCTCGGAGCAAGATGGATATTTCCGGCGAGATGCTCAACACAGGTAATATGTTCTCGGTGCTTGTACCCGCTGTGATTTTGTGAGAGCGACGCTATGCATGAAGCTACGGGAGCCACGAGGAGAGTGTCGGTACTCGGCTAAGAGCGGGTGCATTAACATTGTTATTATCCAGCTAATACGGAGGCTCTATACTAAACATATGGAGCCTACATGTATACACAATATTGACTGGTTTCAGATACAAGCG
This sequence comes from Alentia gelatinosa, assembly GCA_950022655.1. NCBI lineage: Eukaryota > Metazoa > Annelida > Polychaeta > Phyllodocida > Polynoidae > Alentia > Alentia gelatinosa. Next base: position 168,355,168 of record OX465579.1, read on the forward strand.
GCCGTATGCTCCGAGGAGTTGACGCGCATTAATATCCGAGCGTATGGGATATTATTATATACCTGTGTCCGAATGTCTATGAAATACTGCCCGCTGCTAGGGGTGCAGTAATAATAATGTTCGTGCCCGCTGTGAGAGTGACTTAATAAGTTATTAAAATGCCGTTTTTTTTATCGATTTAAGGTATGTAATAATAAGTAAACGTCCTGACTGTAGACGAAACGATTCTAGTTCTCGGTCAGTCGTCGATATCATACTGCCTTCCGCCTATGGCGTCAGGTAGTATGATATCGACGACTGACCTCGAACAGGAACCGTTTCGTCCACAGTAAGGACGTTTCCTAATATTACACAGAGGCAACTCCGACGAGCATACGACCACTTTTATATGAAACCAGTCTATATTTTATCTATCATTCATCTTTTCCTGACAAGTGGCGTACTGATAAATTTAATTTAGTTGCGCACTATTTTTTTTATATCCACCATTTTTCCGTATGCACCGGCTCTTGCACCCGGAGCAAACAACATATCTGTCTGCTCCGGGTATGTCCATACACACTCCCCATGTGTTTTCTATGGACACTTTGTATTAGGTGGATATATCTGTATGATCCGTGTACGTCCATACACACTCCCCATGTGTTTTCTATGGACACTTTGTATTAGGTGGATAATAAAGATCACCACTGAGTAAAATACGAAAGGCCGTATCCATCTCAGTAGGACCTGGGAAAAAAATTATTGGTGTGCAAAATTGAGCAAGGGAATATAGGCGGCGATTTTGTGTTGTCTCTGGTAACATACTTTATTATATACCCATGCAGTATATTTGATAATTTTGTACAGCTGCTCCCTATGCAGTATAAATTGTATACTGAACCCTGTACAGTACACTGTTATACTGCACACGTTGAAACATCACCAGTGTGTGGGCTTTCACATAGTCATATCTTCTATGCCAATATATAGGGCACAGAGTGATTGCTAGTTCTGCCATCATCCGCTAGGAAATTGTCAGAGAGCGCCACTGTAGTCAGGGGGCAACCATTGTTATTAGTAATTATAATCTATAGATAATATTGAGATGAGGCTAAAATTCCTACATGGCAAGCCCCAAAAATATTTTTGATAAATTCCATTGATACTTGGTCCCGCCAGCTGGTGTTTTGGATGGCGTTAGGGGGGGGGGGGGGGGGCAAGATGGCCGCTTCCATAGCACAATAGCTATGTGCGCTATAGTAAGATTTGATTTATTTTGGGTATGAGATAAATATAGAACGACCCACCATACTGGTACATGCTACAAAACTCAATGGGAATCAATGTCTTTTCACAGAACTCGGCCTGGGGCCTTGTTCCGTAACAAGCAACAATTCATCATCTCATTTTGTAACATGTGCAGCATGGTCAGGTCGTTCTATATAATTACTTTAATCTTGCAAATTGGAGTTATATGAGTGTACCATAAGACTGTGAGGACACTCATACTACCGAGAGCTGAAGCCTTCGCAGTATAAAGACATAGATACAAAACAAATTGAATTGAGCAGTACCATGATTTCTATCTACATGGTGGTATTCTACTGGTAAATGACACTCTGCAATATCCTCGCATTTGTTCGGATACCTCTACTCGTCAACTACGCTATGAATATGACCATACAGATCAAAATCATGGAAATATTGTGTACATGTATTTATCCGTTACTTAGCGCTGCAAATAACCAAGCGTTTACATTAGACGATTAGGCGACGATTGTTGAATTTAGCACCACCTGATGACTTGTCGTTATCAACTAGATATCGAAAACCTAATATACTCTGCACCACAATGCACAAACACAGCACCTATAATAGCTCTATACTATGGTCAATACATTTTTATTACATCAAATGACAGCTGTAACACAATCACAATCACAATAAAATATATCTTTTAACTAGATCACCAGGCAGGAATTTCGATATATTACAACAGTGACACTATCTTAAATGTGAGAAGTTCCATTCTCAACCTATTCCTTTAAAGTTCTAGAAGCAAATAGTATGTTCATCATTGATGAAGGGTGCAATTAAGAAATCAATTAGAAGGTTTTGGAGACATTCAGTCTATGGATCATTTTCTGTAACCCACTTGCATCCAGTCAACTTGCCCTTTCTGCAACTGCCTGGCTCAATCTAGGATCAAAACATATCAAGGACCAGTAGGTCAATTATGTATTTTGATCTCAAGTGATACGTCATGGTCAGCAGGGCAAATCTCTAAGACCCTGATACACTGACCCTCTGCTCCTTACACAATATCGCAGTGAAGAGCATGCAGATAGTCAAGGGATAATATTTTTGTGACACGCTAGAAGTCTATGTGAGATCTCAACCATCTAGTCAATGTATACAGGGCGTGCAAGCATGCTCTAATAACATATGTTCGAACGTTCAACGAATGAGGTACCTCTAAACATAACAACTAGGAGCAAATGGTATGTTCACCATCAATGAATGAGGGAATAACACCTAAAAGGATCGTTTTCTGTAAACCACTTTTACCCAGTCAACTTTCCATTTCTTTAACTGCCTGAGTCTAGGATCAAAACATATCAAGCCATAATGGGTCAATGGGGTAATTCGGTCTTGGTAATGGTCAGCTGATTGGTCATGGTCATGCTTCTAAGACCCTCAGATATTGGCACCTTGCTCATTATCCTACCCCTAATAAAAAACACCATAGGCTTGACATTGGGTCACTGTATTCGGTCTGGAGTTCAGAAAAATGAAAAATATTGCTCTAGTGGGATACACTTCACAAATGACGTCATCTGTTAATGTAGAAGTAATTTAGAAGGGCGGGGTAGGATAACTTCTAAACTAAACTCGAGTTAGTCGTGTTATTGCTCATCAAACTCTGGCAAGATCGCGTATTTTTGCTCTCGGCTTCGCCTCGCACAGTAATACGAAATCTTGCATTCGTGCGATAAACAACAACAGGACTAACTCTTGTTTGGTTTCTCCATATTATCCAATAGCACAGCGAGTCACGTGATACAGAGAGACTTTGGTTTTATCTAATATTCAGTCAATCATTATAGGGCCTTACAAGACTTTTTCAAGGTTGTATTACAACACGAGGGTGGTGATTGAGCCACAACTCGACACCGCCAAAAGAACATCTCAAGGGAGGGACATTCACTAATCTTTGGCCGACCCTTGCCTAGCTGTCCTACATCTACCGACTTGGGCCGACTCCTTAGGATACCTTGCCTGAGACAAATTACCGTTCCTTTGACACCGATAAAGGTATATATCAATGTTCCGAAATTAGTAGATGTGTATTGGGCTATAACAGCATTATCATAATCCCACTCATCCCCACCACCTGCACTGCTTTGTTGGTCTTTAAAGGCATATCGGACAATTTGGCTTGAAAATTAAAACCCATGTTATTTTCCTGAAACTTGAATATGATGATCTCTAAATGTTTTAGAACACATATCTAAATTAAAAATCGGGGGTCACCATGCTTGTTTTTGATTTAGAGATCAGTATTATGATAATTTTATATTAGAATATATAGAAATTCTAAAATGTATTTTTTCACATAGTAAAACCCATGTAATTTTCCTCAATCTTTCACAGAATATAGTACATATATAGTGTTTATATGGCATGAGTTGTCTTTGCGGAATGATATCACGAAGCGGAGCTGAGTAATATCTGTAGCAGAAGACAACGAATGGCATGTAAACAATCATATGAAATTCAGTGATGTTTAGATTTTATCCTACCCTGTCACATTTTTTTAACTTCATATGTTACCAGTGGCTTATAAATATTTTATGGCATAATCGTGGCATATAGTCTAACCATGTTAAGTCTATGGAGATTTATATGCGGGGTAGGATAATATCAGAGGAGTGCTGCCCCACAGGCCTCATAGGGGTCCCGTTACTACTTAATATGCGTGTGTTCTCTTTAGCGGGATGATCCTGTCCCACATTGATGTGTAAATGCGCATAATGGGCGTTCTGATTTTGGCTGGCATATGTTGGTGGATGGGGTCATAGTTCCCATTTCAGACTGATAGAATTGAGCATATAATTACCGACTGGAGTATGCGACACTGCATTATATATGGACAATAATTGATGGTTCTGTTGAGAGGCGGCCGTAAATCACGAGCGGTTGATGCGTAGTAATAAACGCGTGGTTATCCAGTACATGGATCTCTTGCTTTAACTACTTGAGTATCGTAAAACTGGATGAGTTTTAATCTTGGCCACCGTATGCCACAACTGGAGTTTGTCATAGTGATTTCATGAGCAAAGCCGAGTGAAGTCCGGAGCCAAAACTTCAGGAGTGGAATGTGATGGCCACGATTAAAACAAATCAGGTTTTGATTTTATCCTTAATCTTCCCAAGTATTTTGACGTACGAAGACAGCCAGCCAGTTTTCGTATCATTATTTACCTTAAAATGGCAAAAATCTACCTAGTCACATAATCACATACCCCGTACGTCATAGTGTAGCGTACGGGTATAAATACGCTATGGATAAGTCTGCTCGATTTTGGAATATTACGTGATACCTATTCTGTGTGCCACTGGTGGCATATACAACTCTGTATGCCAGTCAGTGTGGCATACGGAAACTCAATTTTAAGCCTATGGGATTTTATATTAGGGGTAGGATAAAACCAGCCAACTAGCCACTTCTACAAATATATTAAGCACCAGTGGGTTAATGAGGTAGTGCATTTTCTGAGGTGTTAGTTCATGGTCCGCTGGGTACGCCTCTATGACACAATGACACTGATGCTCTCCACATTACCAATGCCACAGATTTGGCATGCAGATGATAAAGGGATAGGATTTGGAGCATGCTGCATTATAGAGGAAACCTATGAAAGGATAGGGTCAGAGCTCGTATATCATCGATTTTGAATCGCATAGTAATTCACAAGGCGAAGCCACATGAATTATGTAGCGATTCAAACGAGATGGGATTGAGCTCTCACCACGAACTTCAATGGGTTTCTGAATTTATCTCACCCTTCACATTGACTAATATGATAACATTTGTGATATAATCCCCCGTTGGATATTTTTCCTAAATATCTCATGGGCGTTGGATACGAGTTCACAATGTTAAGTCTATGGAGAAATAATAACCCCACCTAACCACGCAGCGTATCTGAGCGTGTCCCACGTTCAAAAGTCACGTCACCGAAACGTGTGTTTCAGAAAACAGAAAGAACAACGTTTACATGTATTATTACATGCCTATGGCTGAAGGTTTATGATACATAGACAATACTCTATGAAATACTACCCCATGCTAGGGATGCAGCATAAATAACGTTCGGGCTCGCTGTGACATAATGTACGGAAACTGGCTCACTGTCTTCGTACATCAAAAATATGCGGTGAAATTATTGGTCCCATACATCCCGATGCCGTAGGCAGAGGGATGTATGTGATCAATAATCTTACCATGTATTTTGACGTACGAAGACAGCCAGCCGGTTTTCGTATTATTATATACCTAAAAATGGCAGAAAATCTACCTAGTCACATAATCACATACCCTGTACGTTACAGTGTGGCGTACGGGTATAAATATGCCATGGGTAGGAGCGGGCAGTATACATACTTGATACAGCCATAAGTATGAAATAATGAATCGGTCATGAAGCGATGAATTTGAAAGTGAAAAAATGCCTTTTTTCAATGATTTTAGGTAGATAATAATAAAAAAAACGTAACTGAACTGAATCTCGGCCTTTTGTACAATAAATACGTTTCTCCGCCTCCTGTGTTGGGACGTATTCGATATGGTACAAAAGACGTCGAACGGCTACCCCTACGGGCTCAGTAACTACGTTTTCTCTTAGTATGGCGCATGACGACTTTGATCTCTTTTTATTTTTTCAACACGTTTAAGCCTTTCCCTGCAGCCCCCAGTTCCCCTGCTAAGCATTACACGGCAGGCATTCCCGGTATAAACGATCCTGCTGTGGTAGGCACCTTTTTTTTGGGGGGGGGGGGGAAATAGCAATGTCAGATGATGTGTCATATGATTTGAGGGGGGGGGGGAAATAGCAATGTCAGATGATGTGTCATATGATTTGAGTTATTTACCTTGGTAACTGATGATATTTTGTTATACCGAATCAAAGATCAATATGGCTCTTATACCTTGTCATTCACGGAATTTATTTCAATTCAAACTATTATCTTTTTATTTATTGGATTTTCTTTATATGTACCAATGATGCCTCTAAGATACCTGGAGGCATCTTCCTACCAAAGCCAAGGGAATGCCTAGAGGCATCGTCCTGCCATAGCCAAGGGAATGCCTAGAGGTATAATGCTACCATAGCCAGGGAATGTCTGGAGGCATCATGCTGCGATAGCCAGGGGAATGCCTGGAGGCATCATGCTGCCATAGCCAGGGGAATGCCTGGGGGCATCATGCTGCCATAGCCAGGGGAATGCCTGGAGGCATCATGCTGCCATAGTCTGGGTAATGTCTGGAGGCATCATGCTGGCATAGCCAGGGGAATGCCTTTGAGGCATCATGCTGCCACAGCTAGCGGAATGCCTGGGGGCATCATGTTGCCATGGCCAGGGGAGTGCCTGGAGGCATCATGCTGCCATAGCCAGGCGAATGTCTGGAGGCATCATGCTGCCATAGCCAGGGGAATGCCTGGAGGCATCATGCTGCCATAGCCAGGGGAATGTCTGGAGGCATCATGCTGCCATAGCCAGGGGAATGTCTGGAGGCATCATGCTGCCATAGCCAGGGGAATGTCCGGAGGCCTCATGCTGCCATAGCCAGGGGACTGGCTGGAGGCATCATGCTACCATAGCCAGGGAATGCCTGGAGGCATCATGCTACCATAGCCAGGGAAAGCCTGGAGGCATTATGCTGCCATAGCCAGGGGAAAGCCTGGAGGCATCATGCTGCAATAGCCAGGGGAATGCCTGGAGGCATCATGCTGCAGTTTTTAGAAGGAAATCCAGGAGATGGAAATAGCTTGGTCCGTGTTCCACCGAGTTTGACTTCAGAGTAATTCACGAAGCGAAGCTGAGTGAATTACTCTGTGGTCAAACAAGGTGTAGTGCAGACCAAGTTATTTTCATCGAGTGGGTTTATCTCCACGCGATAGTCACATATTACAGGTAGGACTAATACACAAAATATACATCAATAATGTTCAGCACAAGACTATACAATACCCCACATCTCATACGTAGAAGCACCGATCGCGGTGGCCTACATATATAATAACATTTTTAACTAAATAACGATAGATCTCGCAGATTAGAGATCTTATCCTGGCATGCTATAACTCAAGTCGGCATAAATATACAGATATAGAATTCTGCATTGAATGAATGAGACGATTGAGAACAGGTTACTTTAGGTTGTGCCTCGTCAGGGGCCAAGAGATTCATATGTCTGCTATTAATGTCTGTCAGGTCATTTATAGACTGGTGAACCGCCTTGTGTAGCAGCGGTTCATGATCCGCTGATTATAAGGCAACAGATCATACTTATTCTATGATTGATGAGCACTCCTGCAAAGCTTTGTTGGTAGGTTTATTGCACTTAGCCCTATCAAGGCGAACTGACAATTAGGAGGGAGTATCAGCCCGGGACACACCAAGCGAGAAACGCAGTTTATTTTTGTCTTTTTTTCTTGATTAGAAGAGTTTATTTCAAACATCAAAATTCTAGCCCAGTGGGGACACACTAAGCGAGAAACGCAGTTTATTTTTGTCTTTTTTTCTTGATTAGAAGAGTTTATTTCAAACATCAAAATTCTAGCCCAGTTCTTCCATTTTCATAAGACAGCCTCCTGTACAAGTAGTGCACTTTTTTTCTTCTTTTTTTAAAAACAATTTTTAAGGGGATATTGTGTTACACAATCACCGAATACGGCTATACGGCCGTTCTTCCACTCGGGCCCTAGACCCCTACTCATCATTCTAATGGCGGGTGTTAGCCGAATGGGCAGTGGGTACTATTTTTGTGTAAGTCTTTGGTATGACCCGACCGGGGTTTGAACCCACGACCTCCCATGCTCGAGGCGATCACCCATACTACTGCGTCCACTATCAACTGCTTTCTAAGCGCAAGAAAAATAAATTACATGACATGACATGACATAAAAGTCCGGCGTCCACCTACTACGATATGGCTCTGATATGGTCTACGATGCACCTCCCGATAAAAAATCAAAATCGTGTCGGAAGGTCACCTAATATCAGGGCAGTTGACCACGTTTCTACGATTAGACACCAATAAAAAATCCGTACAATGCGTGAGTCAATACTCAGTCATGTTCTGCAATTCTATAAAGAGTCGTGTAGTGTAAAAGCGTTAGGAATTTCTTGGCTCGACGACTATTGCAGCCAATGCTTAGTTTCTCCTTGATCGGGGTTAAGATAAATTGAAAGAGGGAAAAATGTCCATTCCAAGCAGATTTCCCCTTAAGCGAGGTGTCCTCTTAACCGAGGTACCTTTTTTCAGCAGCAGAGTTTTATTGTATTTACATTCGCTTGGATTTTACTACACGTTTAGTGCTGAACTAGTAACTGAAACCAGTTAATTCTCTTTATGAAAAGTCCTGGAAATGTCCTTAGATCATATAATCTCATTTAATCCATTTGTTTGATCGCTACGTAATTTCCCTTTAATAAGGAGACATAGTTTGACTTAGGTCTGAAATTTTCAGCTTGTTCTTCAAACTCGGTAATTTTTCCTACAAAACAGCAAGAAACATCCCATTCAGTCACCCTAGCCATGTCTCCATACAGTACTTCCATAGGAGTCCTTTTCAACAGGTTTTATATTGTTTTGGTAAGGGAGTTCAATATAATCATTGAAGATATTGCCAGTTTATTTCATAATCTTTTTCTCAAAGTGCACTAAAAAGGGTCCTGTCTCATCTTCAAATGCCTTAATCGACATATTAACTTTGAATCTATATTTCCTAAGCGATATATACATATACATTGAAATGAAACAGGAATACTTGCAGACCGTTCTGATTCCATCAAGATTCGAGATTTAGGCCGATCTTGGCCGATTTGTTGTCTCTCTCAGTCTGGATGCATCTTGTGAAAGTACCTAGCCGGATCGCTATATTTGAAGCACCTCCACAGCAGATTGGCAACCAACCCTGTCACAGACTTTTAGAGCCGGCCCCCACCTACCACGATGGTCTACGACATACTTCCCGATAGCTACGATTTGAAATGCCCTAATCGCGACCAATCGGGAGGTCTCCGATAGTTTCAAATCGTGGACATGGTTTGAAATCGCAGAGCGTAGAAATGCCTGGGAGGACCAAAAATATAAACCATGGTCACGATTGGCTCACGATTCAATCGGTGATTCACTTTAGATGTCATGCATGATTTTAATATTGATATATACTATAATTTTGGAAATATTGAATGAATCCGAATAATTTTCTACAGATACCTACGATATATTATGACATTATTTTCAAACACTAAAACAATCGAATTGAATAATATAACTGTGGAAGAATAATAATTCCGATATAAAACTATTATTTTCAGACACTTAGACTTCATCAAATAATATCATATTTACAGCGATTATACATCTACATGCGCCCTACCTATTTCCAGAATTACATAATTTTTCACCAATTATTCCATCCACAAGAGATATTTTCCTGTTAAATTACTTCCAATAGGCTACGACAGCCTACGAAATTTCCAACATGTTGGAAGTTATCGTGACCTCTACGATTGGTGTTTTCTATCGCAGCCTATCGTGGGGTATCGTAGAGTGAATCGCAGAAACCTGTTCCACCTACCACGATTTAAGCTTAACTCGCGATAGAATCGGAATGGTGTCGGGAAGGCCATCGTAGGGCCAATCGGGAGGAGAATCGTGGTAGGTGGAGGCCGGCTCTATTAGGGGTTGGTCTGGTCCGATCGCTTTCTGGCCGAAGAGCTCGAGCCAATTATCTCGAAACAAAGTACACTTTGGGACATTGTGAAATATAAACTTTGAATACTTACTACAAATCACTACCAATTTAACTAATTGATAGCAAAGTCTAACTTCATGGTCTCTTTTTCAAATTACACAAAAAAGAAGATAATAATATAGATAAGGGGCTTCGAGAGTACTACAATCTTCAAACACAATAGCCTGTTAAGACAGAGACTACCAAGACAAAAGATCTGCTCAAAGAATTATTCACTCTTCCAGCAGAGATTCTGACTCTGGTATTAAGAAGATCTGCTAGGTGAATGAAAGTCAAGGTTGTTCAGATCGGATTCCATCAGAGCTAACGTCAGTGTAGCTCTGGTGGCCAGAGTACCTCCATGCGATAACAGAGGTACACTGGCAACCAGAGCTAGACAAAGTTAGCTCTAGTCAGGTGAAATAAGTGGCCGCCTTGACCAAGTAGTGGGACCTGTTTGTTACTCTCCTACCAGAATGTTCGTACTGTTTGGAGTATACATGTGTTTACTCATAACCTCGAAGCAAATTTTGTTATTTCTTATGGTGTGTATTTTCCGGTGCTAGATTTCATTATCAATTTGTTAAGCTATGAACTTTACCTATTAAGTATTTTTGGCTTTTAGAGCCTATACTCAGGCTATAGCTACGTCAAACAAAAGTATTTGCTATGAGGCGCACCCCGAGTGATCCCATTTGTGATTTAACCCGACCAACCCCTATATCTTGACAGGGGTTGGTTGCCAAACTATAGGAGGGGTTGCACACACAAGGGTAATAATCGTACAAGATTTATGAAAATCAATCAAGATGCAGCCAGATGCTACAAAGACAGCGCACGACCCTGCCAGGCAAAAATAATCGTGTTGGCGGAATCAATGATTAATAGATAAACAATAATCGATGGTTTTGTGGACAGGCGGCCGTAAACCACAGGAGGGTTGATTTGTAGTAATACACGAGCTTGAGCGTGTGTGTTACGACGTAAATCAGGGGTGGTTTACAGAACCGCCTGTGCACAAAACCATCGTTTGTTGTATTTATTATCCATCTTATCCAAGTTGAACCCAGGATTTGTCACATTGAAAGTTATATGAAGGGACATTTTTTTCTCGATGACACAGAGGGATTATTTTCCCGTGTGAAATGACTTTTCGCTCATCCATAAAGTAAACATGTCCGCAGATATTCAAAAGAAATTGACCGACCCCTACCCGCACTTTCAATCAAAGAAAGAGCATACGAAATTTTCCCGAAAATTTTGACCCCCCAACCACACCCTAACCGCCTCAGTCCCTACATACTTTATGGATTGCCCCTTTGAGACTATATACTATGGATTTAAATCCGTATACCATGGCCATGCTATCTGACAATTTTCATACAATGGGTATTGGTTTACATTCTCAATGTGGACTTTGTATACCATGCATAGTAAAGGGCAGTAGTCCCTTTCTGCTATAGACCAAAACTAGTGTCCGTATTGATAAACCTTTTGAATTAGCATTTCCTTGGTTTGATTTACTCTGTTGGGTATCTAAGAAGCCAGTTTCACTTTCGGCAGAGCAGAACAAGGTCTATCAAGTGGGATTCACACGTAGAGACTCACGTGCCTGAGACTGGTGTACTTACCACCTTTCCCATGATCTCAGACAATTCTCTATACTCGTTGATCTAAAGCGGGATTCACACGATGGGATTCATGTACCTAACAAGGTGTTTGTCGGAGACAATTCCTGCTGTGATTCTCTACTGGAACACAATCTCCTTGTGTGAATGACAGGGTTCCATTTTGCTGAGACAAGTTTTTTTCCCTTTGAATTGTCGGAGACAATCACCCCTAACAAGGAACAGAATCTCATGATATTTGGACTTTAAACAGGTTTAAAAATTAGAGGGTTATTTTGGTGAGACAAATGTACTTCACGCATTCTCCCCCAGTCTGTGAGTCTCAGTGGTTTCAAATAACACCTATTCACATGGGGAAGTACCCTGAGTCGGTGACTGTGTACCCTGTGTACCCTGTGTAGGCGTGTAGTGGTGAGACTATGTACCTGGTAAGTCTTCCCATGTGAATTGGATCTGCCATGTTACCCTGAGACTGTAGAATTCCCCAAACTGTGAAACTTTGTCCCCAGCCGGAAATAGTAGCCGACAGGTGCAAAGGTGAGAAGTACACCAGTCTCAGGTCCATTTGTCCTATCGTGTGAATCCCACTTTACAGTATTAAGGCCAATGCCCATCTAACGATTTCAGAACATTTATGTACGTTTGTCGGCGACAAACGAAGGGTAATTTGTCTCAGGCGAGGTATCCTAATGGAGTCGCTAGATGTAGGACAGCTAGGCAAGGCTAACCAGCGATTAGTGAACCACCTCCTTTTGTCGCCGACGCGTTGTGGTTTTTGCCCTCCCCAGCGAGCAGTGGACCATACACCGATTTTATCAGTGTTTGCATATATGTCGGTAGGTGTAGACTGATTTCCTTAAGTGGGATTCACACGGTGGGATTCATGTACTTCACAGGCCGTTTGTCTGAGACAAATCCTGTTGAGATTCGGTACTGGGGCACAATCTCCTCGTGTGAATGACAGGGGTCTATTTTGCTGAGACAACTTTTTTCCCTTGCAATTCTCGGCGACAATCACCCCTAACAAGGAACAGAATCTCATAAGATTTTGACTTTAAACAGGTTTAAAATTTAGAGGGACATTTTGGTGAGACAAATGTATTTCACATGTTCTTCCCCGATCTGTGAGTCTCAGTGGTCCCAAATAACCCCTATTCACACAGGGAAGTAACCTGAGTCAGCAACTGTGTACCCTTTGTACCCTGTGTACCCTGTGTACCCTGTGTAGGGGTATAGGGGTGAGACTATGTACCTGTTAAGTCTTCCCATGTGAATTGAATCCGCCATGTTACCCTGAGACTGTAGAACACCCCAACCTGTGAAACTTTGTACCCAGCTGGAAATAGTAGCCGACTGGTGCAAAGGTGTGAAGTACACCAGTCTCAGGTCCATTTGTCCCATTGTGTGAATCCCACTTTAGGACTAATACCCACCAGCCCCTCTCCTCGAGGGCCGCGGGTCAAGCAAAGGTAACGTAATTTGCCTGTGACAAGGTGACCGATTCCTATACGATTTGGGAACTAATCGTTCAACCCTAAATCGGTAGATGGGCATCCGGCTTAAGACCGCCTCCTCTCATCCTGGTGAATGTTGTATTGTTTAAACTAAGTGGACAGAAACAGCTGAAGTAACATAATATCCTAATGAGACTTGTGCCTGTTGCACGTCAGCGATACTTTATTAGGTTACTTAACAGCCATTACTTAGAACAAGGTCAATAGGAATGTATTATTGTTCCTCTGAAGTGTTGGCAAGAGAATAAGAATGTGTGTTGATCTGCCTGAAATTTTCAAGTGGCGATACAGTATATATCAAGCAATGTTCGGGTTTTTTATCATTGTAGTTTAGACCGTATTCAATGGCTCTGAGGCCGTTAACCATGGATTTGAATCGTTATACCATAGTTAGGGTAAACCATTTTGTATAATGGCTTACTGAGTCCCTATACATTTCCAATGAGGACTTTGTATACGACAGATAATGTAATTTTAGTTATCCTACCCCTAATAAAAAACTTCATTGATTTGTCATAGGCAAATTTTATGTTGCATACCATGATATTAAGTAAAGTTTATGTACCTAGGGAAATAACAAAATTGACCAATCAGCAATCAGGAATTATTCACCTGTATCAATATTTCCAGCTGCAGAGCAGAATTTCTAACAGCAATCAAACATGGACGGAAACAAGTCTGACTTTCTTATTATTGTAAAGTCATGGAGACTGGGTAGGATAAATATAAAACCGAACGAGAGTTAGGGTTGTCAGTGTCTATGCCACTCTGGTCAGGTCTGTTCCTCACTAAGCTCAGCTAAAGGTTCAGGTAGAAATACATGACCTTCCCGTCGTTGCATAAACACTGACAAGTCTACCCTCGTACGGTTTCTACTAATTCTGACACCTTTGTAAGGCTTCGCAGCAGAATAATGATTCATATCCTCCCTGAGAATAAAATCTGTTTCAACATTATGCATGTTAAAAACCATTAGAATATCGGAAAATGTATGTGAACTCACCGAAATCATGATATTATCACAAACGGTCAGGCTGAGGCTGGACGACACAAGCACGTTCGGCGAAGCAATCAACACACTACGATGACGGGCTTAAGCCCAATATACATCTGCAGATTTAGGGTTGAACGATTAGTTCTGAAATCATATAGGAGTTGGTGAACTTGTCGCGGGCAAATTATGTAACTCCTCGGCTATGTCGGCCACTCAAGCAAGGCTATTTACCAATGTTTTGTTGTCAGCGACTGGATTCATCAACATGTTGATAATCCTTTGGCGACCGATTTAGGAGACAAAAGAACATCTCAAGCAGGTGGTTTCACCAATCGTTGGCTGACCCTTGCCTGGCTGTCCTACATCTACCACCTAGGGCCAACTCCATTAGGATGGCTCGCCTGAAACAAATTATTGTTCCTTTGTCGCCGACAAAGGTACATAAATTTTCCGAAATCGGTAGACATGTGCAGGGCTTAACATCCAGCTTGGTCCCGCCGGTACACAAACGGTGGCCACAGTTTTCCACAGTTAGCGAAGTGTATGGAGTTTGACGTTATAATTCATATTGATAATCCGAATAGCCATCACAGATCACTGTATTGTGTTCGAAGACGTAATTTCTAATATTTAGACCTGAAAGCCCAATGCCCATCTACCAATTTCGGAACATTCATGTTTCTTTGTCGGCGACAAACGGACTGTAATTTGTCTCAGCCAAGGCATCCTAACCCAATCGGCTGTAGTCGGTAGATGTAGGACAGCTAGGCAAGGGCTAGCCACTGATTAGTGAACCACCTCCCTCAGATGTCCTTTTATCGCCAACAAATTGTGGTTTCCATATTCCAAAATCGGTAAGTGTAGACTGATTTGCTTAGGACTGATACTCACCAACCCCCCTCTCTGATGTCCGCCGGTCGAGCGAAGGGTCACGCAATTTGCCTGCGACAAGTTTACCTATTCCTATACGATTTGCAAACTAATCGTTCAACCCTTAATCGGTAGATGGGGCATCAGGCTTAAAAGTGAGGCGTGCTATCGACAGCTGGTTCTCTCATTCAGGAATATTGGCAATGATTGACACTGGCCGATCTTAAGTTTTTGACTTTGTATTTTCCAATCAATTGCCGTGATATGGCAAGCCGAGTACCGTTGGCCCTGTGTTTGTCACCTTCCACTGAGAGAAAGTTAACCAGGTCGGTGGTTTGAATTGAATAATCCAGAAACACTTCCACAGGGCCCCGATGCTCCTGTTTTTGTGGTATCGCTAGTATAAATAATCGGATCGCAATTTTATGTTTATGATTACTTTAACGATCCAACTAAAAAAGTGTTGTTCCAGTAATATCCGATCATATCGCTATATTTCTATGGTATCGCTAATTTTTACGATGTGATTACGATACAACAATTCAGGGGCACATATTGAATGAGACAGGGGAAAATAAATTAGTTCTTTAATTACATACAGATGGCACCATAGTTAAAACTGACCTGACACCTGGTGGTTTAGATCGCTATTTCCTATAGGTAAAAGAACAGGGGGCAGGGGTTGGTGGTGCCACCATGGATTGTTATTTGAAATATCAGACAAGGCTCGTTTTAACCTACAGCGATACGATCCACAGTGCTGTGAAGGTCCGGGTAAAAAGTATCGCTAAATGACGTATTTTACGCAGCGATGTGCCTATGCGATTGCGACATGATCCGCAAAATTTCAGGAGCAACGTTTTGGCCCTCGGATCGCTATACTGCGATCCGCAGCTCTGTCGTAATCCTGGAGCAACGGGGCCCAGGCAAGTCGATCATAGCCTTTTATTGCCTAACTAATACGGAGTCTCCATAGGAAATGTATAGAGCACCTGGAATTTGCTACCAGAGATTCTGGCCTGTCAGAATCTCCTGCAGGAGATTCCAGAAAAATAATCCAATTCAAAATTAGATTAAATTATCAGATACTTAAAAAAAAGTTCAAGTAATATTCATAGAATATGAATTATTTAGAATCAGTTATAATAATATCATTTACCAACAGGACTCACTATCATAAAAGATTTTGCATGCTAAAAACACCAGGAAAAAGCGAACTATGTATTGGTGTTAAGGTATGCACCGAATTACCACCATGCTTGACAGTGCTGTTGAGTAATGGAGAGATATGAAAGTACATGTCTTACAATAAACGTTTTATTGCAATTTACATTATTAATTAATTATTATCAATGGTGTAGGTGGATGATAAATACAATAACGACTAAAGTTTACCATGTAATATCCGCACTATTAAATCGGATATTACTACGCGTCAACCATTTTCACTTTTACATTAAAGGCTGTTGGTTGTTATTCCGCGAATATAAATATCCAAAGTATGTTTTGGCTAAACATGATTATTTCCAGCCTCCCAATACAGGATAGATGGCCCCCTTGGAAAATTTGCATCGTGTGTGTTTTTGTGACTATTTCTGGCTGAGCCTTATTACCAGGTGTAATCTGCCATTAGTCCTGGGCTGTGCTCCATTGTTGAGTCGCCCATCCCTGGTCCACAAGGCTCCTTTCCTAATGGAGACTAATGTGCTTGGTGCGGCTAAAGTGATATTATCTTGAACATTTAAAGCCCTCAACTAAATGACCAATCCTCTTACAGCATTGTAAACTGTCATTAGAGTCTAGACACTAAACAGAGTGAATATCCTGCTTCGAAACCGTAACCTCGGTTTTTTTTAACCCAACCACTATATATAGGTAAGGAGTCAATATTAGCACTACATTGATGATGTAATGCACATAACCGAAACTGTGGCTATTTTAGGTTTTAAGGCTTGGTTTTCCATACGCCTGCTTGCGCTAATTTATGCCAGAATGACAACGTCGGCATGAGTACATGTGTATACGTTGTGTTGTAAGGGGAGAAGGCTACTGGAGTGTGGGGAAGACATGTCTGCAGATGGGTAGGAGCTGGCGGCAGGTTGGTGGGCAGGCAGGTTGACGGGTAAGCAGGTTGATGGGTAAGCAGGTTAGTGGGTAGGCAGGTTGATGGGTAGGTAGGTCCGTGGGTAGCCAGGTTAGTGGGCAAGCAGGATGGTAGGTATGCAGGATGGTGGGTAGGCAGGTAAATTGGTAGGCAGGATGGTGGGTAAGCAGGTTAGTAGGTGAGCAGGTTGGCGGGTAGGCAAGTTAGTCGGAAAGCAGGTTGGTGGGTAGGCAGGTTAGGGGGTAGGCAGGTTAGTGGGTAGGTAGGTTGGTGTGCAGGCAGGTTGACGAGTGAGCAGGTTGGCAGGTAGGCAGGTTAGTTAGTAGGTAGGTTGGTGGGTAGGCAGGTTAATGGGCAGGCAGGCAGGTTGGTGGGTAGGCAGGTTGGTGGGTAGGCAGGTTGGTGGATAGGTAGGATGGTGGTAGGCAGGTTGGTGGGTAGGCAGGTTAGTGGGTAGGTAGGTTGGTGGGTTGGCTGTTTGTTGGGTAGGCAGGTAGGTGGGTAGGCAGGTTGGTTGGTAGGAAGGTCAGTTTGTAGGCAGGTTTGTGAGTGGGCAGGTTGGTGGGTAGGTAGGTTTGTGGATAGGCAGGTTGGTTGGTAGGCAGGTTGGTGGGTAGTCAGGAAGGTGGGTAGGAGGGTTGGTGAGTAGGCAAGATGGAAGGTGGGCAGGTTGGTGGGTAGGCAGGTTTGCTAGTAGGTAGGTTGGCTGGTAGGAAGGTTGGTGGGTAGGAAGATTGGTGGGTAGGCAGGTTAGTGGTATGCAGGTTGGTCTGTAGGCAGGTTAGTAGGTAGGCAGGTTGATGGGTAGGCAGGATTGGTGGTAGACAGGTTGGCAGTTAGGCAGGTTGATGGGTAGCAGGTTAGTGGTATGCAGGTTAGTGGGTAGGCAGGTTGGTGGGTTAGCAGGTTGGTGGGTAGGCATGTTGGTGGGTAGGTAGGTTGGTGG
The DNA here is from genome assembly GCA_950022655.1 of Alentia gelatinosa. Taxonomy (NCBI): domain Eukaryota; kingdom Metazoa; phylum Annelida; class Polychaeta; order Phyllodocida; family Polynoidae; genus Alentia; species Alentia gelatinosa. The sequence continues at coordinate 168,373,237 of OX465579.1, forward strand.
CAGGCAGGTTTGTGGGTAGATAGGTTGGTGGTAGGCAGGTTGGCAGTTAGGCAGGTCTGGTGGCAGGCAGGTTGGTAGGTAGGCAGGTTGGTGGGTAGGTAGGTAGGCAGGTTAATGGGCAGGCAGGCAGGTTGGTGGGTAGGCAGGTTGGTGGGTAGGCAGGTTGGTGGGTAGGCAGATTGGTGGACAGGCAGGTTCTTGATAGGCAGGTTGGTGGGTAGGTAGGTTGGTGGTAGGCATGTTGGCGGTTGGGCAGGTCTGGTGGTAGGCAGGATGGTGGGCAGGCAGGTTGGTGGGTAGGCAGGATGGGTAGCCAGGTTGGAGGGCAGGCAGATTAGTGGGCCAGCAGATTGGTAAGTAGGCAGGTTTGTGGGTAGGCAGGCTGATGGGTAGGCAGGTTGGGATGGGAGGCAGAGGGGCAGTCCACCCACAGAATCGATCTTACCTTGCGATCTGAGGTACATGCGGTACACCAAGCCGGTACCTCCAGTCTCAGACTCAGTCTTCAGTTTATGTGATAAGCACTTAAATGTACACACCGACTTTGTTAATTTTCTAAGAACAACCCCTATGTATGCCCCAAATATGTGAATCATGTATCATGAATCTCATCAATGATCATGTTCTATTATGGAGATTAAGAAAGAAATTGATGAGTGTTTGGTCTGTGTCCGTGTTGGCCATCGGGTTTGGAGTGTGCAGTTATATAAACATAGTAATACGTAGAGAATACAGCCACTCAGATCAAAATCATGGTAAAATTGTGTATATCGTAATTAGTTGATGATGAATTATCAACAGGTGATTTTACTGAGATATAATCACACTTCTCACAACGGATCTACAATGATGTAGTTCTGTGTGTTCACTCATGAAATATCCTAATTTATATCCACCTTAATGGAAGTAATAGAAATTGATACTTATTGAGATTATCAAGAAACGTCACGAGTTTGAGTCTGAGTTTATTTATGCCACACATTTTTTTGGCTCCGTAATTTCACGAGTCGAAGACGAGTGACATTACGGAGCCAACAAAATGAGTGGCATAAATAAGCTCAAACTCAAACGAGTGGCATCTAGATTTTATCCTACCCCGTTTCCATATTTTTTCAGTATCAGAAAGTAGTGGCATAAACAACACTTTATGTCACTACCCATGACATAAACAAATCCCATGTTAAGCCTATGGCGTTTTTTATTAGGGGTAGGATAAATAAACTTTTCCTTTAAATCTTTTTCTGTAGCGTTAAAGTTATATAGCAATCGAGGGGGAAAAGCAATCTGTTGGCCTTCCATCTTGCGGTTCTCGCCATCGATTCTGGCATTTAGCACAATCCGTTGAATCATGGTAATATTGTGTATTTATTCATGCAATACTTAACAGATTGAACTACCTCGAAGCATCGTTGATCTTACAAATAACACCATAATGTACCATGATCTATATTCAGCAATGATTTTGACCTACATCCATTGGACGGATCGAGTAGGCGTGCAAAGGTTCCCCAGCGGAAGTAGGAGGACGCAAATTAAGTTTTTTCTTGAGCTAAACACATATCTCAATTAACTATAATCAATGTCTTCCTGTGTGCACAGCCATCATAGTACAGATTGAGTACATATATCCTTGTCAACAGTTTGCTGGGAAATAAATCGTGGCAAAAACTATTTATCTTTGATTGAATGTGAGAGATTGCATAGTATCATCATCTCACTTAAATAATGATAAATAGATAATAATAGAATAATAATAATGGTAATAATGATAATAATAAAATAGGTTCTCTCGTATAGTTTTAGCAAAGACTTAAATATATAAATCTTTCTGGACTGCTAGATATACCTTATTCGATCAAAGATATATATCTCAGCTGCTTATGGACTGGGTTTTTATCCTCTGTGGGTGTGTTTTTCCTAACGTCAAACGTTTATATCCACTAGCATTACCACTGGAGCATTTACAGCTGTCTAGAGACCTATACTTTGTTGGACTTATCAAAGAGTTTCTCTTTGGTCATATATGTCACTCTTTGTAATGGATTAGCGTCATTTGTCTTCTTTATGGTAATAACTGTCGTCGATATGTTTCCCTGATATACAGATATATTCTCGGTGTTTTTATTCCTGTAATTTCTGACGATTGTTGTGAAACGCCATACCACTTGTGTTGAACATCTGTTTTTGATGAACTATTCGAGTCCTCTAATCTGTGTACAGTTTGTTTTTTACCCATATTTCTTTATCGCAATACGATTGTTTTACGGTGGTATAGATTCGTCGATTCCAGAAAGTTATGACAATAAAATGACTTTTAAAACCATCAGCATATGTTTTCTGGTCTCCATCGGGCCTAGATTCCATTCGTCTTATTACAGAGTGCTTGGTTTATGCAGTATTATGATTGTCTCTTCACATTATAAAGTTGGCTTATTCTCTAACAGTATACTCTTTTTATTGAGCATGGGCCACATGCTCATATACTCTGGATAAAAAGATTAGAGTTGTCACATAGACTTTAAGCCTGCTCTAAAAACACTAACCCTCCACCATCTGTGTGCTAACACTGTGACATTAGGAAAGGAGCAGAGAACCAGTGTCCCAGTCTTCTTAGAGGCGTGCCCAAAAGACCAAGACCAATCATGCAAGACCTAAATACCTCATAGACCTATTGGTGCTCGATATATTTGGACCCTAGACAGGCAGCTGCAGATATGTCGGGTTATTATCTGTATTTAACCAAATGATACCCGAAACGGTTTTAAAAAGATTTTTAATCAGAACTTATGACATAACCCCAACCGGCCTTTACACTCTATACAGTAGACTTGCTCAAGTCTCTGATTATGAACATTCATTAATTGATTAAACACAATGAAAATAAAGTTCATTATAGTATGTATACTTCTCTGACTGTCCCATGAATCAAAGAGTTGTCCAATAGGAACAGACACTCCTGTATATATATGTTGCCCCAGTCGTTACCCTACACCTGCTCCTACCTCTCCCCCTCCTCCAGTTCTCTGGCCGCCTGTGTTGTCATAGCAATACATTTTGCCTGCTCCTGACCGTGACCAAATTGAGATCAAAGTGAGAGGGTATCAATCTCCCAGCAGATATCCTGACCAGTAGCCAGGCTATCTGCATGAAGAGTGTTGGGAAACTAGAGCTAAGCAGTGCCAAAAATCCAGCATCATTGCCGATTGTACCAGTCCCTGTATCTCAGCGAGGAGGGTAGCCATATGATGCAGGGACTGGAGCCAGTCTCCATACAGAAGCAAGCATAGACGCTAAATACTCTAGGGTGTCTATGTCTGCAGGGTCTCATGTACGCCGCAACTAGACATACCTAAACCCACAGGTTCGTGCTGTGCTTAGCTCTCTTTATTAGAGCGTGCTCTATATACGTTGCCTATAAAGGTTTAGAGTGGTCACACACACTTTCAGAGTGCTGAAAAAATCTATCCCTTCACTATCTATGTGCTATTCGCTGTGCTATTGGATAAGGGGCAGGGTGCCAGTGTCTGAGGATCTGTGAGGCATGCCCAGCTGACCATGACCAATCTGTTTAGATCCTATAGATAGACTCAGGCAGTTAGAGAAATGGCAAGTTTACTGGGTGCAAGTGGTTACAGAAAACGATCCATAGACTGAGTGTAACCCAAACCTTTTAGTTGTCATTAATCTAAAATTGCACGCTCATTCATCAATGATGAAAATTCTATTTGCTCCTAGTTTTAACTATTTTCACTCTGTTGTTTGTCAACATAGACCAGACAAAGATAGCGTCCGTGTTTAAAAATCTACCTCTTCTCCTTCCTTTTCAGTCTACAGCCAGTTCAATAGGAGCCTCGACCCGGAGTCTGGCAACATGACCCGTCCGCAGGCCTGGTACAACGACGAGCGTTCCCCCGCCCGTCTTCATCCAATCAGCGTGGTCGTGGCGGCGTGGCAGCTGCTCAGTGCTCTCCTCATGCTGGCTGCGCTGCTCGTGAGCCGCTCGCTACGAGCACCCCGCTCCGCTCTCATCACCGTGCACCTAGTTCTCCTACTCGCCCTCAGTGGCGCCTTCGTCAAACTTCCGCTGGTCTACCAGAACCGGATGTTGAACCCGTTCACCTGGCGGCCGGACGCGGTATTCTGCCGGTTCCACGTCGTCACTATACAGTACATCGTATCAGCTCTCCCACTCGTGGTTCTCACCATAGCCATCGACTGCGTCGTCTGGGCGCGACATCCGGTCTACTACCGTTCCAAGATGGCGCCACTTCCGGGTCGCCTCCTGGCGGTTTGTGCGCCGTGGCTGGTGGCGGCAGTGGTGACGCTAGGTGTCGTACTCTACACCATGCCCAGCGGGGGGCACCTGGTTTCCGGTCGCTGTATCCCGGCGTTTAACGCTAAGCGAATCGTCGTCTTTCTTGTACTCGTCCTCCTCGGTCGCTTCTTCCTTCCTCTCATCGCTGTCATCATCTGCGTGGTTCTCCTCTTCGCCACCACGCGGCACCACATCCGCGGACTAACGCCAGGATCGCCACCAGGGGAGAGGAGACGGTGGTTGGTGCATGCATGCGTGTCGGTGAGCGTGCTGTGTGGGCTGTACGTGTTCATGGTGGGCCCACACTACGCGCAGATAGTTCTCCTGCGTATCCCTGGAGCAGCTGGTGGCATGAACTACAACCGGCTGGCTCAGGTGGGCTTCATTGTGCTTGCCCTCCACGAGGCCTTCTGGAACCTCCTGCCGCTCATCTGGGCCCTGCTGCAGGTCGACCTCGTTCTGGGTGTCAGCCGGAAGTGCTGCTGCCCAGCTAACAGCCCCGAGGAGGTAGCTGTCGACGGGGCAGAACTTGAGATGCTAACAGGACTTGACAGTGAGAAGGCACCCACAGAGTGAATGAGGAAGTCGAGGATAAGGCCTGGCGTCCACCTACTACGATAGAAATTTAGACCTACAGATATGGCACCGAATCAAAAAGCAAAATCGTAGACATATGTCTAGACATGCCAATCCACCACGCATCGTAATGGGTTTGTTTTGGTGCCTTATCGCAGAAACGTGATCAAATGCCCCGATATTAGGTGACCTTTTTACGTGATTTAGATTTTTTTCAGGAGGTGCATCATAAACCATATCAGAGCCATATTGTAGTAGGTGGACGCTGGGCCTTAGAAAGGCAATGATGGAAACAGGGACTGCCATATAGATGGTCATATGCAAAGTTGATGGGCTCAGGTGGGCTTTATTGTGCTTGCCCTCCACGAGGCCTTCTGGAACCTCCTGCCGCTCATCTGGGCCCTGCTGCAGGTCGACCTCGTTCTGGGTGTCGGCCGGAAGTGCTGCTGCCCAACTAACAGCCCCGAGGAGGTAGCTGTCGACGGGGCAGAACTTGAGATGTTAACAGGACTTGACAGTGAGAAGGCACCCACAGAATGAATGAGGAAGTCGAGGATAAGGCCTGGCGTCCACCTACCATGATAGAAATTTAGACCTACAGATATGGCACCGAATCAAAAAGCAAAATCGTAGTCATATGTCTAGACATGCCAATCCACCACGCATCGTTATGGGGTTTTTATTGGTGTCTAATCGCAGAAACGTGGTCAACTGCTCCAATATTAGGGGACCTTCGGATGCAATTTTGATTTTTTTATCGGGAGGTTCATCGTAGACCATATGGGAGCCATATCGCAGTAGGTGGATGCCGGGCCTAAGTGTCGTTTTCAGGGTAGCATCGGTAATATGTAAAAGTGCTCCAGCCTTGTATTCCTAACTGAAATGAATTCTTTTCATGGGTTCGAAGTGGCTGTAAATATGAATTAAACTAATGCCTACCCTCCTGGTATATCACACATACCGTTTTAAAAGGTTTCTGTAAGTGTTCTGATAAAAAAAACCGCAATACTGACTGGTTTTGTGTACGTCTGGCCGTAATCTCCGAGAGGTTTACACGTAGTAAAGGATAGATTACGTCTTCAACGAGTAGATTACAGTCGCTCGCATACAAAACCAGTCGTTATTGCATTTATTACCCACCTACAAGTCTATTACAATTGAACAGGTTCTGCAATAAATTTAGTTCCATACACCAAAGCACTGTCAAGCTTGGCAGTGTTTCGGTATAGACTTACACCAATAATATACTTCGCCATTCACCTGTGATTTTAGCAAACAAAGTTTGTTATGACAGTGATTTCTGATGATAGATAAGATTATTATGATTGATTCCAAATAATTAACATTGAATGAACATTCGAGAAACTCATTTCAAAGTACATGATGATTCAACCTCATTATGGACAGGACTATTTTTCCGGAATCTCCTGACATGCCAGAATTTCTGGGTAGCAAATTCCAGGTGCCCTATACATTTCCTATGGAGACTCCGTATTAGGTGGGTAATAAAAAATATAGCACAATGTCCCACGCTGTCACTGTGAGATAATGGGAAAACCTTTCGCAGCATAGAGTGTATAGTATCGTGGTTATGTAGTGTAGTGTCTTCTAGCGATCAATGCATCGCATACGCACATTTGTACAAAAAACTACAATTACCTTTGCCCAACCCAAAAGTAACCATGACAGTCTTGTGACTGTATCACATGAAATCAGCCGTGTTGTTACGGGACTTTCGGAAATAGAAGAAATAAAAGCAATACTACTACTTTTTTATTTGCTGTAAAGAGAAAAGGGGTAGTAAATGTACATATATACATATATATATATCTAAGTAATCAAATTCACTCACACAGAAATTATTGCTTTTGATTATATTTCACTATCATCTGTTATGTGCATATTATATGTAATATATATGATCCATTTGTTGTGTTACTGACAACTTACTTTACCTTGTAACGAAGAGAGAAATAGATTTCATGAAGAGTGACCGTATTAGTGGTATTTGAATCATTTAACTATGACTTAGAGCATAATGTTGTTGGTACTTTGTTTACTAATAAAATCACTCTATTTCACAAAGAGCCTATACTACCTCATCTCTGCATTTCAAAAATTCTTCAAGACAAGAAACGTACAGTCAGACAATGCACCAGTGCGTGCGGTGCACACGATCATGAGATCTCACACTCTCTAAGTGGTATTCTGTACATTCTGTGCTCTGTGGGAGAAGAATTCTTAACGATCTAGGCTTAGAGCCTTGAGAATCCAATGGCCTGCCTCCCATGGTAAACACGTCATCAATGCAACCCAAAGATTCCTATGATCTCAATGATGCCACCTAGCGGGAACACTGTGTACTTAGTGGCTTAGTGGCTTTATTTGGACTGGAATACAGAATACCGCTTAGAGAGTGTGAGATCTTATGAGAGGGGTGCACCGGGGGCTGTTGAATAAAGTTTGTTTGTTTCTACTGCTGGTCTGAACGATACGATAACTCCAACGATAAACAACTTCACGGACGATTTTTTTCCATTCAGTATTTTATGACAGAAGAGAACATATTTTATAAATGAAAGTATTTGTATATAACACCTCATAAAACCTTCAGGTTAATCCTATAATCAATACATCTCATGCTTACAGCAACTTATTTTATACAACACTATGCCCTAAAGACAACTATCAGATACTTTTTTTGTCGTTCATACTTTATTCAACGGCCCCCTGGTCGAGATTTGCAAGTTTCATTGTAGTCCCTAGGCCAATCTGGAAAAGAGGCTTATTTAACCCTTTAAGGGCGAATGATGCCTTGAGGCATCATTCAGCCCAGGGCGAATGATGTCTCAAGGCATCATCCAGCCCAGGGCGAATGATGCATTGAGGCATCATTTCTCAAAAATATACAAATTCTTTTTTAACAAGGAAATAATGGAGCAATATTAATCAAATTTTCACAGAATGTAGGTCTAACATCATAAATAGTATTTGTATTCAGAAACAATTAAATATTTAAGATTATTTATTGTATCCCATGATTAAACACTCAAATTATGGGTTTTGACGACAAAGTGCTCGTCCCCTAGCGGTATAAAGTGCCACCAGCACCCGTCCTTTAGGGGGTACCTTGGCCGCAGGCAGCCGTCCTTAAAGGGTTAAGGAGTTGGCTGCCCCCCCCCCCCCCTGGAAACATTTGTTTTATTGTTTTATCTTGTAGATCCATCCTTCTAGTTAACATTTCCACTTGTTGTCGCTCTGGCAAGTGGTCAGATTACCATGACAACAGCTGTTGAAGAGACCTCCCGTCAAAATGCCTGAACGCCTATAATTCTGAGTGCTGAAAACCATTACTTGGTTCTGTGTTCTTCTAAGTATTACAATGACTCATTAGATTAAAGTTTGGTATTGGACTCCATAGTCTGGTCCTTTGTGGACTAAATACAGCAAACAGAATCAAAATATGTCTTCTCAGTGGCCTACAGCAGCCTTTTTCATGTGTGTACTATTAATGTCCCCTTTACACATCTGCAATTTTCCACATATTTGTTTCCTAAATTATTTATCAATGAGGGGGAGTAAAAAACTGCATATAAAAAAACTAAAAATAGTTTAAAATATTCCTAAAGAATACCACAATATGGCCAGATAGCAAAAAACTGCATATGAAAAGATTTAATAGCCTTCGGGCAGTCTGTCATTGGAACTAGGTGTCGAAAATGTCAAATGACGGTTGCGGTAGTGATAGAAAAACTGATTATATAACTGGATCCTGAGATCACAGAACACTAAACATTAGCTTAAAATATGGCTAAGGGATGCCAGAACATGGCAACATAGCAAAAAACTGCATATATAAAGGTCATATAGCCTTTAGACACTATATGTCTTCAGTACTGACTCTCAGATATGTCAAACAACATGAGCAGCAGGGGTAGCAAAATCGGTATTATACCTGGAACCTGATATCACAAAACACTAAAAATAGCTCAAAATGTTCCTAAGGGATTCTACAATATAGCCAGATTGCAAAAAACTGCATATGAAAAGAATATATAGTCTTTAAATTATTTAGGAAACAAATATGTGGAAAATTGCAGATGTGTAAAGGGGACATTAATAGTACACACATGAAAAAGGCTGCTGTAGGCCACTGAGAAGACATATTTGATTCTGTTTGCTGTATTGAGTCCACAAAGGACCAGACTATGGAGTCCAATACCAAACTTTAATCTAATGAGTCATTGTGATACTTAGTAGAACACAGAACCAAGTAATGGTTTTCAGCACTCAGAATTATAGGCGTTCAGGCATTTTGACGGGAGGTCTCTTCAACAGCTGTTGTCATGGTAATCTGACCACTTGCCAGAGCGACAACAAGTGGAAATGTTAACTAGAAGGATGGATCTACAAGATAAAACAATAAAACAAATGTTTCCAGGGGGGGCAGCGGAAATGAAAATTTGGGGTCTTGGCCCAGGGACTATTGAGGTCCAATAGACTGTGTTAGGTCTGACGTCATGCCAAACGGCCTCAGACTCCGGATCTAGGACCTTATATGTAGACCCCTACCTGTATGCCATATAGACTCTGGTACAGTCTGTCATCGCCAGGCCAAGGGCACACACGTTCAAACTAAGACTGTTATGGGGTGCCATTTTGAGTCAGGGATTCCTGCCTCTGCTGGTACTCAGCTACCCTTAGTGATTTGCCAGTAACCAGTGTGTTACTCTTCAAGCATAGGTCCTAGAGTAGCTTTTACTGCACATGTATACCAAATAAATCAGCTTGGAGAGTTATAATGGTTCCTAGACAGCCTCGCAGGTTTCTACTGTTGCAAGCGAATCACGTAATGCCTGGGCCCGTGTCGGACACCCAATCAAAGGCTTTTTATCAACATTCTGTTGTCAGCGACTGGATTTATCAACATGTTGATAAATCGCTGGCGACCGATTTAGGAACATCGACCAACAACTCATTGGAGACAAAAGAACATCTCAAGCTGGTGGTTCTACTAATCTTTGGCTGACCCTTGCCTAGCTGTCCTATATCTACCGACTCGGCCTACTCTATTAGGATGGCTCGCCTGAGACAAATTACTGTTACTTTGTTGCCAACAAAGGTATGTTCCGAAATCGGTAGATGTGTATTGGGCTTTATTACCCACCCAATAGAGAGTCTCCATAGTAAGCCTATGGAGCCTCCAGATCGCTACTGAGTAGAACCCGTATTCTCTGAGGAGAATACGGCTTTTTCTGCCACCTGACGGGCATTATAAGAACTATTTTATGTAAACAATGCACGGTGCTTTGGTCGAATTTCTAATTATTTACAACATTTTTTGCCTAATAATTAGTCGGAAGGTGAGTAATGAATACAACATTACCATGATTCCGATCTGAGTGGCCGTATTCTCCTTGTAGTTGACGCTACGCAATACTCGTCAACTACGCGGAGAATACGGCCACTCAGATCGAAATCATGGTAATATTGTGTATTTAAACATACGCCATACATACATAGAAGTGATAACTTTTTTTTTTTTTGTTGTGTATGTATCACTGCACGAAAACCATCATTTTACATATGAATGCGCCCGGCATCTATATGTATGTATTTTGCGTCTACAAGATCGTCTTAATCCCTGTGTGTATACACCTCATCTGTGGGCGTGTATATAAGCGTCCAGTGAACAGGGCTTCACTGGGAGCGGGCGGGGGGAGGTGGCGGGGGGTAGGGAGGGGGTGGGCTTCCTACTGAGGACACCTGTACTTCTACCAACACAAAGGGGCGGGAAGGGGTGTGGGGAGAGGGTATTTTCTCTCATATACGCCGGGTGTGAAATACAGCCAAGACGCGTCTGTCATATGTAAGGCCTGGGTGTATATAAATAAAAACAATATTCAGCCAATACTTGCACTTCCGTGATGGCATATATGTGAATAAAATGGTGGTTTTCGTGCAGTGTATCAACTGGAATCAATAAAGAAATCGTATTTAAAAAATAATATAAAGAAAATAACCCAACGATGGGCACCAGAACACAGAGGAAGCCTGCTCTGAGCGTGTAAAGTGGCATCACGCTATGAATTTCTAAACCCATGCCAAATCATTTAGATTTATCTAAAATCATTTTTCGTCTTTGTCATCTACCAACATTGCACAGATCCAGTTGCTGAGAAATCAATTCAGGACGGTGCTTCTCTCACCTGTTAAATCTTAATGAGCTGGAGTTCTGCTCGCCTCATCTGAGTTGCTCCGAGCAGTAGACTCTAGTACAGTCTGTTATCGCCAGGGCCAGGGCACACAAGCTCAAAATCAGTCCGTTCACGCACCGCGCCGCCTTTGGGTTACGGTACGTGAAGGTCTAACAGAGCATGGCTCTGATTGGCCAGCCACCTTTGATGAGAGGAATATCAGGGTTGGCTAATATATTTATAGCATTAGAGGGGACCCTCACCTACCAAGATAGGCCACGACATGCTTCGGGACCAGAATCGTGGTAGGTGGGGGAAGGCTTTTAGTTTGACAAGTAGAAATCGGCAAGGTTGTCTCGGTGGAGTTATTCTAGGAACCATTATAACTCTCCAAGCTGATTTATTTGGTACATACCCAGTAAAAGCTACTCTAGGACCTCTGCTTGAAGAGTAATATTCTGGTTAATGGCAAATCAATCAGGACAGGTTAGTACCAGCGGAGGCAGGAATTTGTGCCTCAAAATGGCAGCGCATAGAAGTCTGAGTTTGAGCCTGTGCGCCCTGGCCCTGGCGACAACAGACTGTACTGTAATCAGTGTGTTACTCTTCAAGCTTGGGTCCTAGAGTATCTTTTAATGGGCATGTACCAAATAGATCAGCTTGGAGAGTTATAACTTTCACTGAAGGGGACTGGCCTATAGTGGCCATGCTCTGTTAGACCTTCACGTACCTTAAGACTAAGGCGGCGCGGTGCGTAAACAGACTACTCCGAGAAGTAGTTGTTACCTACTATATCTAAAACGGTAGAATTTCGTTGAAACCGCTTGAAGTTGCTCCCGTACATAGAGACATAGTGAACCCGACCTGGGCATGGAGATTGAAGGGCCACGAGAGTGAGATTCTCGTGCAGTTCTAAACTGTAAGCAGCTACTCTTTTTTGTATTTCTGTGGTGGTCGCCGCCTGTCTAGCAGGTTGGATGACCCCAATCCGGAACGCTAGTTCCAGGCAGGATCCCACCCTACGCACTTACGTAGGTTGGTTCGGTTTTCGGTTAGTTTGCACAGACCTATTCACACATAACACAACAACGTCACTTAATAAACAGGGATGTTTATTAATCACTTACTTCCCGGAAAGATCTGGAAGATCTTCCCTACAAGTACAGTACCCTAGCACATGGGTGCTAGGTAACGCTGGATAGGCCAATCCGGAAGATCAGCCTAACCACCAGGAAGGTTACAAGAACCCGCCTGCAAAGTGAGGGCCCAAGGATCCGTTCCGTAGAAGGGACGCGCGAGGACAGCCTGTCGACCTACTGTGAACGCTGAGTATATATACCAAGCGTTACGTAATCCCGGTCTCCACCGCGCCACTCTCGTGTGCGGCGTTGTCCGGAATCACTACACAGTAAGGATCGGCATATCGCGCCACCTTCCGTGAAACAAACGAACACTGCTGGATTCCCGTCCCACTACATTACCCCTCCCAGTTTTTACTAAGGGGGGAACCAAGGCAGCCATTTTGCTGCTAAGGGACTACCCAATTAAAAATTACAACATATATCCAGCAGTTCTTGGTCTACTCTCTAGCTTCCTGGTGTTCACAAGAATTCACTGATACCAACGTATAAGTGAAAAAGGTGGAATTGTAAGATGGAGAAATTATTAAAAATATGGAAGATATGACATTTAGGAAAGAGGAAACGACATTTGAAAAATGAAGGACTAGCCTCGCTAGCACCTTGAATAAATGTGATATTTACCCATCTTGAGCCGGGGAGCGGGTTCTTGAGCGTTGGGCAGAGAAGACTCGACAGTCGCGGACCTACAGGTGGTCAGCCCGGCCTGTCGAGCACTCTGCCTCCAGCTGTTCCGGATCTTGTTGAAGTCCTCTGTTAGCTCCCGGCGAGTGAAGTGTCGTTCTCTTTCTCATCTTAAAGTATCGAGCCCAGCTGGCCCATCGGCGTAGCAGACCTACTACATTCAGCCCGATGCCGACGGGTGCTGGGCTTCCCACTGTTCTTCAAGTTGGAAGACATCCATATGTAGAGAAGGGTTAGCCTCGCTAAACACCTTCCGAGTTGAAAGTTTCCGAATATGGAAATAACGGCCAAAAAGGCAAAACAATTCTCCATCCACCTGGTAAGAGTGTGTGGTATCAGTGTTCTTTCATTTTGACTCCAGCTATACTGGCATATTTCTCGGCTCGAATCGAGTACCAATTAAGGCTCCAATTCTAAGCCGGCTTCAGAACTTACGATCACCGACCCAAGGTAGAAATAGCCGGCGCAATCCATCAGATCAGGGGTTACGCCTACTATCTCACTATCGAGTCGATGAACTCAGTTCCGACATAGACCTGGTAAGTCAGATCTGTACCCGAAAGGCACAATCTTCCTTACCTGGTACCACACCACAGGCCGGAGGTTTTCGTGATGGGGGCCTATTACGGGCCTGACCATCGAGAGAACCTTCAGCCGTCTGAAACCAGGGTTGTGCCTTAGGGAAGTCATTTTACTGACTTTCCCCAGCCCCAACCCAGGATCGCTTATTATTGGTTACTCCTAACTTTCCCTCTACCCCTCCCAGCGATCCTTGCGGTTCGCCGAGAAAGTGCAGAATTCTGGCTAGGAGGCCACATTCTGGAAGTAGCTAGGTCGGAAAAAAAATTTTCCTCCCCGGGACTTCCCATACCCGTCTGACTTCGGATCCAGGAGAGTTGTTGGCTCTGCCGGTTCCGAGTTTAGACGGCGTCTTCCTGGCTTGTTAGGCACCAGCCCAGTTGGTCATTGTCAACCCCTAAATATCCTCGTCGGAGGATATCCTGAGGTCGAGAAGGTCCGACTGGCTTGGTGCACTAGCCGTCGGTGGAACCGACGTTGCCAGGGCGGTCCTCTCTGGTCGCAGTGGACTCAGCGCAGACGTAGGCTGCAACTGAGACATCAACTGCTGTAGAGAGGTTGGTCCGGTATCTAAAAAGATTCCAGACTCCAACGGGATGATGTTGGCATTCACCCCCAGTGCCCCACTTGGTTCCTCGGGCTGATCTACCGGCTTAGCCCTGGAAGGCTTTGCTGATTTTTCAGCCCGTGTCACGGCGGGAGGCTTCCTCGGCTGTAGGACTTCAGTCTGATCCTGGGGGGTCTGACCGGGTCCTGACAGCGGAGTATCTACACTGACATCCATGGGCTGAGCCGCTATGGATGTAGTGTCCTGTTGGGAAGTTTCTTCCACGGGTGACCATCCCAACATGCCAGCGAGTTGCTGACGTGTCGAGTTTGATTCTTCCGTGGTGAACTGAAGAAATCTTCCCCGGCTCCTCTGACAGGCCAACCACGCTTCCTCAAGGGCTTGCGGGTCGTCACCGATGTCATAGAGCAACATACCCAAGTGCCGAAGACAACGTTCATCTTGGCGATGGGTCTGGGCTTCCGCCCGGGCAAACCTCGACTGGGCCGTGGTTTTCGCAATATGCGCGTCCTCTAAGTCCAACGCGTATTGTTTAGCCAGGCCTTTCGTGGCTTCTCTTACCTCGAATCGGGCTAGGTTCACTAGCTCCTTAACGAGGCCTTCATGGAGAGCATGCGCACCCGTTCGGACACGGCCCTCCAAGGTGCCACCTATATGCGACTCTAGCTGATCCGCCCGTTGGACGTATTCAACCGACATCGCACAGGGAGAAGAAGTCACCTTCGACGCAACGGGTGGTTGTGTCGTTGGTTTCTTCTTTACCTCAACAACCGGGTTGGCTGGTGGAGGGAGTGCCGGAAAGGCCTCTTCTTCCTCAACTTTCCCGGGTGCTTGGGTAACACCTCTGTTGAGTGGGGAAACTCCCGAGAGACTTGAGCTAGGACGAGTCCTAGCTGGTTTTTCTGCGGGTCCGCGGGCTTTTGAAGCCGTTGGAACGTTTCCTTCACTCAGGTCTGAGAGGACTTTCAATCCCCCAGACAACTTTGGCCCTACCTGGTAAGCAGCTTCCACCACGTCAGCGATGGTGTGCTTACCTGGAGCCAATTTCTTTCTGGGCTTCCGACTGGATCGCTCAGAAGTGTCAGTCTCGCTGGACGAGGACGATGACAGCTTCTTGACCCGTCGTTTAGCCTTCGAGGATTTATGAGACGGTTCCCGGCTAAGGGACCGTTTCTTCCTCGACTCCTTTGACATCTGTCGATGTTTTGACGCGGATAGCATTAGAGTCCCGAACCAGCCAGGATTCTTCTTCCATCCGATCTTAAACAGTCGACCGTCTGTCACACAAGTCTCGGGTTCCGGTTTGCCTCTCTGAGTCTCGGAACCTAAGTCAACGAATCTCTGCCACAGATTCATGACCCGTTCCCGAGCAGCAGCACCAGCAGTCCGGTGTTCCCAGGCAATGTGTCTAACTAGACACGAACGCCTGGAACTGGCACACCCAGCCTGACAAGAACCACCCTTCTTGCCAAGGCACTGTAGCCATGGTCGTTCGGCTAAGTGTACCTCTATGAGGTGCCTAGCATAACGACCTTCAGTCGCGTAGGTCGGTGACAATTTCTTGTCCCTCCCATGGCAACTCAAGAAGACACAATGATTGCCGTTCCCAAACTTGTGCCATGCGTACGCGATCCGGTCTTTGACCTGATCCTCGTACTTCAGCCGGCTAACTCGGGAAACTCCTTTCACCCGGTCTATGTACCAGGCGTTGGGAGAACCCTCGTCAACTAGCCACTCCTCATCGTCTGAGGTTCCATTTAAACCGACACCATCGGGGATGTAATGCCGGTTTCCATGACGGAGATCTTCTAGGCAAGTGTAAGTCTTGCCCAGCAAAGAGGCGGGTATCTGTCTAGCTACCATTCTCTTCCCAGCCCGCTTTACGCCAGGTTGGAAATCACTGTCATCATTGTCGGGGTTGGATGGGACCAGGGGTTTAGCCTTGTCCATCTCTGTTCCCCAACACTTGACCTCTCCGCCACCCGTGGCACCTGTTGAGGTACTCGGTATAGCGTCAGCCACACTAGGTCCAGCCTGTGCCGCGGGTTTGTCCGAGCCTTTCGACTCAGCTCCCTTCGACTCCTCACGCTTCCCGGTTTGAGGTTTCCCTTTCTCCGAGTCACGTGATTTCGGCTGACCTCCGGTCCTTTCTAGCTCCGCCTCAGCCCGTTTCCGGGCTGCACGACGGAGTCGCTTTCGGTTCTGTTTCGAAAGCTGCGGCTCGGTCTTGTCAGCTTCCCGAGGTTTTGACACCTCAGTCTTACTGACAGACTTCCCCGGCGCGGGTTTAGCCAGTGTTGACACCGGTTTCTCACCTTTGCTGGACGACCCTTTTACAGAGTCGTCCCCAACTGACGAATCAGTCTCCATAGCCGTCTCTGTCCCAGCCTCAGACTTTCCGGGTTTTGCTACCGGACCCGGGGCCAAAAAGGTCCCGGCTTCCGTCAGCTCCACTCCGGGTGGAGTCCAATTTTGGTACATTGACTGTACTATGGCACGCGTTTTGGGATCTGGGATCCCAGCTAGCATTTGTTCCAGGCTCTGGGTTGAAACCTCATGCCTGGAACCCATCTCTTCGGAGGACTTCCTCGGAGAGTGACGACGCGGGCGGGCTCGGCCTCGCCTTGGCGTATCACGCTCCGATTCGGAACCTTCGGCCATGAACACATCCGAGTCAGAGGCCTCAGTTTTCACTGAGCTCGTCTTCGGACGGGCACCAGAAGAGCCCTTAGCGGCCGGGGCCGCCTCAGACTTCTTCCCGGTGTGACTTTTTCCCTTTCCGGGTCGTTCATCTCGGGTTTCCCCAAGAAGAACAGAGTCCGCAGACTCGTACCCTTCCAGGTCAAAATCACCATCATCTGACCCGATGAGCAAAGCATCATCGTCCAGATCTGCCCCCCGCTCAGCCGAAGCTGAGGATCCGGGCAGGGGTGAGGGGAGCTCGCGCTCACCCTCCGTAGACGGGGCACGGTCAGCCATGCTGCTACCGCCCGACTCCTGTGGTGCTAGGCACCACTCCGATCACAGAGTGAAGACTACTAAAAAAAAACAGGGTCTTATATACTCCTAAGTGACCTAGATTCACTGTCGCGAACCAATCAACCGTGTCGAGACTGGCTCATCTTGAGCGTCTCAACACCGCATGCGTGAAGAAACCAAAGGTCAGCGTTACGCTTGACTTGATTCGTTCACGCCTTCAATCACCCAGCACAGGTTCCGGAACCCGGGGAAACCCCTTTTCGAGCTCCACCCCGAGTTCTCTGTAGTGTGGGAATTCTTATCGCCGTCGTGTATCTCGCTGATAGTATGGGAGACTTGTCTAATTTCCATGTAAATGGATCAGACCTTTCAGAGCATTCGGCAATTCTGCAGCCTCTAGAGGGTCCTCGATGGGGTCCCTTAGAGCAACGTCTGGGCTGCGGCACATAACGACTGATTTTAAGGTAACTATTTGATCAACATTCATGTATAATCGACATGTCACTGACTACCAACGATCTACATTTCGTACCATTGCTTCTCGTTGTGTTTTCGACAACCCCGGCACCACTACTCTTTGTAGTTAACCACAGCCTTCGATTTTACTCGAGAGCTGCGGCGGGGTTTTGAGTCTATTTTAGACTCCATTCTACATCTCGAACCATGTTTATTATACACGGCTCGATCTGTAGCAAATTTAGACTTTTCCGTGTCAGGTTTTTCTTCTACCCACACTTCCCTTTTTAGGTTGGCGTAAGTAGGAATCACCTTCCGCGGACGTCCCGGTTTTCGCCGTGTAGGCGAGCACCCACTCGGAACCCCGGTAACCTTTGACCGGGACTTCCCTATCGGGGTCTGCCTCCGCCGTGTTGACGGGGGTTTGACGCCCGGCTTCCCGGCTCTTTGAACCCGGGACCTCCCTGGTTTCCCAGTAGGACCCGTGTTCAGTGACACATCTCGCTTTGTAGCAGGGTGTGAAACTTCAAAGTCGGAACATTCACGCTTTCCTTCCCATAGTCGTAAACGAGCTACATGGGATTTATAACGCCTTCTTGACCATTCGTCTTCTATCACTACTGTCATTTCTGACAATAATTGAACAATTCTGAATGGTCCGTCCCAGTTAGGAGCGAGTTTTACATTTACCAACGGAGTGTGGTATCGTACAACCCGGTCTCCTACTCGGAACTTACGTGGTTTAAGATTGACGTCATGTCCAGTCTTTTGCCACTCTGCTGCTTTCGTCAGATTTCGTCTCGCAAGGTAATATCCCTCTACAAAACGTTCTCTGAGTTTTTCGACAAATCCTATGGGACAAGGATCATCCGTAGACATTCCAGGAACCCCATAGACTATGTCCGCGGGCATTACTATTTCCTCGCCAAAGACGAGTAAATTAGGTGAACACCCCGTGCTTGAATGAATGGTCCCATTATATGCGTGAGCTATAAATGGTGCTAATTCATCCCAATTCTTCCGATTTTCATCTACCAGGGTCCGAAGACACTGGATCAATGTCCGGTTGAATCTCTCTACCATACCATCTGATTGGGGACAATATGGATTTGTATGTGTCTTTTTAATCTCGAGTATCCTACACATTTCTTTCCAGATCTGGGATTCAAATTCCCTTCCTTGGTTGGAATGTAGTACGCTCGGAGTTCCAAAAGGCAACATCCAGTTTTTCACTAAAGCTTCCGCACACGTGGCAGCTTTGTGATTTTTCATGGGATAGATCTGCACATATTTTGTGTAATAATCCATCACCACCATCATACAGGTATTTCCTTCCTCTGACGTGTCGATACCAGATATGATATCTAGAGCGATTCTGGCAAACCTGACACCAAACAGTTCCTGTTGTAACGGCATCTTTCCGAGTCCTACCCCGGGTTTGACTTTGCTACATATGGAACATCCAGATATCCATCTTCGAATATCTGCACCCATTCCAGGCCAGTAGTACCGACGCCTTATTCTGGCTACCGTTCTTTTCCGTCCTAGATGAGCTGCACTCCTATGTTCATGACATAGGGTCATTAGTCCGGATCGTAATTCTCGAGGGACCACTAGTTGTAGAGCACGTTTAAGTGGTTGCAATGTGGTTCTCCATCGATATAATACTCCATCACGGACCTCTAGCTCTTTCCATTGACCACATAGATTCCGAAATTCTCGGTTTTCAGGCGAGATCTCGGGTCCTGTTGGCCTATGGAGTCCATTAGCTATCAGTTTAGTTAACCGGAACAAATCTGGGTCAGCCTGTTGACTTTCCTTAATCTGTTCTAGTGTCCACTGATAGTTTAATGGCGGCTTCACTTTCTGGGAACGTAGAGTAGCTATGACTGCTCTATGCTCGCCACAATCCCGGCAATCTGGTCGTCCACATTTCCGCACTGGTCTCCTTGAGAGACAATCCGCATTAATGTGTGACTTTCCAGCCCGGTGTTCAATCTGGCAGTTAGTCAACCCGAATTCGGAGAGAGCTGCCAGCCATCTTCCAATCATTCCCTCGGCGTCTTTAAAGTTAAAGAGCCATTTGAGAGAAGAATGGTCAGTACGTAGGATGAAATCTCCACCTGCTAAGAAGTGTCGATATTTTCTTACATACACCACAACCGCTAAGAGTTCCCTCTTAGTAGTACAGTAGTTCCGCTGACTTTTACTTAAGCTGTTGCTGGCAAAAGCTATTGGAACTTCTATACCATCTTGTATCTGAGACAAAGCCGCTCCAATACTCTCATTACTAGCGTCAGTGTCGAGAATGAACCGACCCTGGGCTAGAGGGTATTTCAATACGGGGGTCTCCGTAAACTTTCTTTTTAGTCCCAGAAAAGCGTGTTCAGCTTCCGGAGTCCATTGGATCTCTTTTTGCTTCCCTGGCTTATCTAGTACTACATACTGTTGCATAGGGTGTGCAATTTCAGAAAAACCCGGGATAAAGTCGCGGTAATACGAACAAAATCCTAGGAAAGACCTTATGTCTTTTATATTCTGGGGGCGTGGCCAATTAGCCACTACCTCCAACTTAGAAGGATCTGCCCGGATTCCATTTCCGGAAACTATCCGTCCTAAGTATTCCACAGATTTGCGAAACAGCTTACATTTTTGAGGTTTGAGTTTCAACCCATAAGATTGAATACGCTCAAATACCTCTCTCAGGTTTTCTAAACATTCAACATAATTCTTTCCGAAGATGATTATGTCGTCTAGATAAACCAAACACTTTTTCCACTGTAGACCCCGCAACATCTGATCCATCATGGATTCGAAAGTTGCAGGAGCGTTACAGAGGCCAAATGGCATTACTGTGAACTCGTAAAGCCCTTGATGAGTGGTGAACGCCGTTTTAGACTGATCGCCACTGTTCATCTTTACCTGCCAATATCCAGACTGGAGATCCAGAGTACAAAACCACTGGTTCCCTCCCAGAGAGTCAAGACTCTCATCGATCCGGGGTATTGGGTAGGCATTCTTCCGGGTGATACCATTCAATTTTCTGTAATCAATACAGAATCGGCAAGTACCATCCTTTTTAGTAACCATTACCACTGGACTAGCCCAAGGACTTGCACTGGGGATGATTACTTTCTGGTCCATCATTTTCCCTACTTCCTCTTCTAAAGCTTCCCATTTTACCGGTGGTAGCCGTCGATAAGGAAGGCGGAAAGGTTGATGACCTTCAGTGTCAATCGTGTGTTCTACTCGATCCGTTCTCCCCAAGGGATCTCCAGGTCGAGTAAAGATTGACTCCATCTTTTTCAAAAGAATCCTTAGTTCATGTCGTTCCCCACTGTTTAGTGTGTCTGTCGTCTGAACTAAAGTTTCCAGAGTTTCGTGCAATGGACTCGGAACTGGAAGGGATCCCGTTCCTGTATCGATAGCACTAACCCGCACTTCTTCATAATCATTTCCTATTAAGTCCGACCTTTCCAGTTTAGATTGTTCATCTTCCCCGGTTATTTCGGAAACGGGAATAGGTGTGATTCCCTGTGGACTAGAGTCCACTAGGCCATCCACATGAGCTAGAGTTACCCAGCCCAATGTATCACCCTTCCTTAATTTAATCAACCCGGAGGTATGATTACTTATAGGAATTGATCCTTCTCTGGCACTTCCGATCAGGGTATCCCAGGCCTGTATTCCTTTTTTAGAAAACAGTTCTGGATCTGGCTCGAAAAGTGCATCTCCACGTGGTAAGTCACCTTCCCCAGCTATCAGGACATTAACCATCTGCTGGGGGGGGATGCCCACATCTTGTCGGACAGAAATCAATGAAGAGATCCGTCGACAACTACATTCCACCTCCATTAACTCAGGAAATTTGAGTCGGAGAGTGCCATCGGGTAGATCTACAGAGCCTCCATAGAGGGTGAGAAAATCTACGCCTAATATTCCACTTTCTTCGATATCACTGAGTATGGGACCCCATACGAATTCAGTGTTACCTATTGAGACTGGAATAATCACACTACCATAGCACCTCATATGAGTACCATTAGCAGCTTTTGCCGAGGCTCCAGGAACATGACATTCCTGCGCAAATCCAAGAGACTGATAGAGTCCGTTGTTTAACACAGAGCGACTAGCACCAGTATCCAACAATAGATCCACTTTCCTTCCTTGAATTCTAGCCGGCACATACCAACGACGTCCTCCCAAAGGGGACGGTTGTCTTATAAACCGTGAGATTCCATCTAAGGTTCCAAGATCCCATCCACGTTGACAAAGCCATTGCAGACAAGGATGCCCGGGTGAAAGATACTTACTACAAATCGTTGCGACCGTATTTTGTATCTTCCCCTTTTCTGGTAAGTTGGAAATATTTTCCTCCTTATACATCTCACAGGTTTGTGTTCCCTGGCACTTTCCTTCCCGGACCGCAGTGTTGCCACTCGCTACAGTCCTCCTTTGTTTTCCGGTTCACCCTGAGAGGCAACCATCAACGCAGGCAGACTACGAGATGTTTCCACCGTAGTAACGTTCCGGGTTTCTGGACAATCTGGAGAGATATGTCCCATTTTGTTGCACCGCCAACAACGTCGGACATCCAGCTGGTTTTTCTCCACCTGATTCAGTCTTTCGTTGATTTTGGTCAACAACTTCATAACCTCTGAGGAATTTCCTTCAGGATCAGTGGTTATTGGTTTTGCCTCTGCCACAGAAGGTACATCGCTGTTCCTTCCAAAGCTAGGGGTTCGACCTCTTCCACGTCCCCGTCTATTGAAGCCTCCTCTTCCGAGTACCATCGAGCGGACATTAGAGAGTGTATCCTCTATTTCCGCTTCCTGACACTCGTAAGTATCTTCCTCTACTTGTGACCAAGTAGAACCCACTATGTTAACCCGAGAAGTTTTCCCGGGATTAGCATATTTTCCGAATAGTATACACCGTTGTTCATAGGCATCTACTATTCGCAATACCTGCATGAAGTTCATACCGGGCTCCCATTTAGAGATGACTTCCGCTCTCACGTCATCATCTCGAAGTCCTTTTACAAACTGAGTTTGTAGATCTTCATGCAGCGCAGGAGAATCTAATCCCGTCCCTGGGTAAACCTCTAACAACATTTGTTGCAAAGCTAGCCCATAGGCGCGAGTTGTCTCCTCTTTTCCCTGGATCCTCTTTAAAAAAGTGGAACGGGGGTTCAGCGTTACCAACTGACCACAGTAGTATGAGGCTACCTCCACTAACTCATCCCATTCCGTACCACCGGAACGGCGAAAAGCGCGAAGTGCAGCTTCCCCGGGTCCATCTCGCAACGCTCTTTTGAGGTATGGCAATGCATCGACTTTATTCCAGCCATTACATTGTATGTCCTCACAAAATCCCGCGATCCAGTGTTCCCACTCCATTCCTTTCCCGTAAGGTTTTGGAATGACAGCGTTTTTTCTGGCTGCGTTCTCTGGGCGCATCATCGGAACCTTGTCAGCTCTCGCCATTGACAAGTTAAAGATCCGATCCTGTTCCCGGACTTGGTTGAACGAGTTGAACCCTAATTCAGCTATAGCTTTACTAGTACGTTCGGAACTCGGAGAACCCATTCTTGACTCAGAGGGTAGCCGGAAGCTAACCAAAGGAGTCTTTACACCCTTTGTTCCAGATGTGAATCTGTTAGGGGTCTTCTCTGGATCCTCTACTCTTCCTGGTGGGGAATATAGATGATCTCTCACATTACTCCAGCCAGCTTGGGACATAGGCATCCGTTGGGATGATTCTGTCTCTGCTAGTCGAACTTGGTCCTTCATGTATTGTACATGTTGGTCCAAACGCTCGATTTTTTCTAGAGTCTCAATCTCGCGAACCGAGAGTTCTTCCAAGTTATGGTGCCTTTGGGCTACCTTCTCGGCGATCTCACGGTTTCGAGCTTCTAGTTCCCGACACATGTCTCTGGCTTCCCTTTCCCTATCAAACTCGGCTAAGAGTTCGGGTCCAAGGAAACCTACAGGAACTTCCTCGGAAGATACCCTTAAGGTATTTTCCGACCTATTCCGGGGAGTACTAGACTCTCCGGGACTATCTGTCTGAGACCCAATTTTACTGAGTCCCTCCAGATCCCTTGCGGGGTCGAACTCAGATTCTGAGCGGCGGTTCTCTTCCAAGATTTCTCTTTGCCAGACTTCTGGGTTTCACCCCCTCCCTCTGGTTTCGGAGACTTGTCGTCATTCCGGGCCGGAAGAGTTTGTTGAGAAGTTACCTCCCCATCTTCACTCTCCTGTTCAGCCTTGGATCTGGTTCTTATTCCAGATCCGTGCATTTACCGAGAATCCCGGGTTGTGCAAGCAACCTGGGATCCTGGTCACGGCACCAGTGTGGTGGTCGCCGCCTGTCTAGCAGGTTGGATGACCCCAATCCGGAACGCTAGTTCCAGGCAGGATCCCACCCTACGCACTTACGTAGGTTGGTTCGGTTTTCGGTTAGTTTGCACAGACCTATTCACACATAACACAACAACGTCACTTAATAAACAGGGATGTTTATTAATCACTTACTTCCTGGAAAGATCTGGAAGATCTTCCCTACAAGTACAGTACCCTAGCACATGGGTGCTAGGTAACGCTGGATAGGCCAATCCGGAAGATCAGCCTAACCACCAGGAAGGTTACAAGAACCCGCCTGCAAAGTGAGGGCCCAAGGATCCGTTCCGTAGAAGGGACGCGCGAGGACAGCCTGTCGACCTACTGTGAACGCTGAGTATATATACCAAGCGTTACGTAATCCCGGTCTCCACCGCGCCACTCTCGTGTGCGGCGTTGTCCGGAATCACTACACAGTAAGGATCGGCATATCGCGCCACCTTCCGTGAAACAAACGAACACTGCTGGATTCCCGTCCCACTACATTTCTATATGCAGACATGCGTTTTCTCTTATGATTCATTTTGAACCATGCCGAAATCAAAGTTTAGTACTGTAGTTTTCTGATCTACTTTTCTCGTGAGAACCCAATGAGATTGCAAGATTTCGCTGGTACCCCTTTCGAAACTCCGCTGATTCTTCCACCCAGCAACAGCCTAAGTATTTGACCCCATTACGGCACCTATCTTTGTGGAGCAGTCAGCAGAGTCTTCGGCTCCGCATGCGAACGACGGGTGTTCGAACCCCGCTATCAGCAGTCTGTTGTTTCATTTTTCTCTATTTTTCAGACTCGACGAAGTCGCTAGTACCGTTATAAACAGCCGCAAGTTGTTACCCTTGCTCCAAGCACTGTTTTCATTGCACTGAAATATATGGAGATAGGGATAGTGTGCCTGAATAAAATTGCCGGCACCGAAAAACCCAATACGAAGCGTGGTGGATTGGCATGTCTAGACTGATATCTACGATTTTGCACCTTCCCGATATGTCTCCGATATTTGCTTTTTGTATCAGTGTCATATCGGTAGGTTTAAATTTTTATCTTAGTAGATGGACGCCAGGCCTTAAACAGTCTCAATGTTGCATTTTCTGAAGAAAAAAAATCGCTTTTGGGAAAAGAAAAGATCAGGACATTTCCATAGATATTTGCTGTATCCAAGTGTTTTTTATTGGATGGTTGATTAACAAGCTACACCCACGACACCCCTGTGACGATATGACTTTATTAAACGATATCTGAGGCTGTACCTTTGATCTTATCATTCAGCCAGTCGTTGCTGTACGTTTCTGGGATTAGGCAACGAAAAATAACCTTATGATGCATGGTGGATTGGCATGTCTAGACATATATATCTACGATTTTGTACCTTCCCAATATGTCTCCAATGTTTGCTTTTTATATTCGTGCCATAACGGTAGGCCCAAATTTCTATCGTAGTAAGTGGACGCCAGACCTTACAGGAAAGGGTCTTCTTGTACGATCCCACATTATTAAACGGCCCCCAGATACCTCTGCATGGTGATGGTGCAGTGGATGACGGGGTTTCACTGCGACTCACCTGTCCACACTGATGGGAATCTCAGGTTGGTCGTCCTTACTTTTATTAAAGGCATATCCTACAATTCACGGTGGCGCCACCTGGTGATTTTCAAACATTCCAATTCATCCATTGAAATTGGAAATTTGTGTCATATTCAAAACACAAAAGAGGAAAAATTTGAGTTTTGTCTAGTTTGACATAATCCAAAAGGTAAAATAGGCCCTTTTTCATATGCTTGATTTACATAGGAAATGTACTCTAAACTATAGTTTTCTTCAATTCTTTCAAAAATAAGGACGGTGACCTATGATTTTTAAAACCTAAATAGGTAGTATTATACATCTACTATATTCTGTGAAAGTTTGAGGAAAATGACATGGGTTTTACTATGTAAAAAGTAATTCTTTAGAATTTCTATATAATCTAATATGAAATGATCATAATACTGATCTCTAAATCAAAATCTAGCACAGTGACTCCCGTTCTTTAAGGTATATATGTGTTTTACAGTACTTAAAGATCATTGTATTCAATTTTCAGAAAAATGACATGCGTTTTAATTTTCACGCTAAATTGTCCGATATGCCTTTGATACGATTATAGCTTCTTTTTTTTTTTATAAAAAATTACGTATAAACGTTGTTTGGAGTGAACACTCCACCGTTGAACAATAACTGAAATAAAAATAACATGACATATAATTTTTCCATTCACTTTGAAAGCTAAGTGTGCAATCTTTCCTTCCTATCTGTATATTCCTTCAGTTATCCGCATTTTACAAAGCTTGTTGCCAATAAACAAACCTACTGTCCGGAAACCGGTGTCCGAAACCTGTATCAATATCCCAAGTATACTATTTTTCCCGTTCGTTTTCTAAATTAAAAAGTGCATAAAAGGAAGAGACACGATCCAAAAAGAGGATAAGAAGTCATTGAAAGAAAAGCAATGAGACAGTCAACAGCTAGACGAAACAAAGAAAAAGTGTGTGAGGACATATTAAAAGATTCTGCACAACAAGGTTGGAAGTCTTATAGCATAACTTCGACAAAATAGTTGTTGACCATTTCAAATGCCGGGAGTTTCCATTCACCGATCTGTTGTCAGGGTACATAGAAAATCGATCGGTGGTTCCCGACTGCAGATCGGTGCCGAAGAATTGGCCAGTGGAATATAGACCGCATTAGTCCTGACGTCATTTTGGTGCCAAACAAATCCAAACTCCGAGAAGCACTGCATAGACGTAGCATCATGGCATAGTAGAGTTAAATATACTGTGGAATTAAAAAATTTGAGATGTCTAGATGCCGACTGCTGCACTTATAAAGGGATATCCCCTGGGATATCCCAATGATTGGCACCAGAACGTAAGGAAACCCCAGTCAAATGACGTCACACTAATGCGGTCTATGGCTTAGAGACCTGTTTTTGACCTTTGAGGTTTTTTGGCCTCCGAATTATATATCAGCCACTTCCGGATTTTTATAAAAATCATTTTATAAAAAGTTTGCGATCGATTTCATTTTTGATTTTTGGCGCTTTTCGGCACCTAATCCTGACAAGAGTGCCGCCGATTATTTCAACAGGGTTTTTTAAGATTATTTTATTTATACTGATTATGGCAAGGCAAGTAATGCCTGTTGAGGTTGATTTGTCTGGAATTGTGAGTTCTATACAAGAGGGAACAAAAGTTGGTGGAAACAGGGCATAAATAAACAGACTCGACGATTTTGTACCTTCTTAGTTTTTTTGTACTTTCACCGTCATCCCCAATGTCTGCATATTATATTGTGTGGCGACTAAAGATCACTGATTGTTTTTTTCAGGTTTTTATCTATACTGGAGGGAACCCTATAGCCCAATACACATCTACCAATTAAGGATTGAACGATTAGTTCCCAAATCATATGGGAGTCGGTGTACTTGTCCAAGGCGAATTACATGATACCTCGGCCTGTGTCGGCCACTCAATCAAGCGCCATTTACCAATGTTTCATTGAGGATGACTAGATCTATCAATATGTAGATAAACTTTTGGCCACCGATTTAGGGACATAGAAACCACAACTTGTCGGCAACAAAATAACATGTGAAAGAGGTGGTTGCACTAGTCATTGCCTAACCCTTGCCTACCGACTTGGGCCGACTCTGCGACTAGATTTATCAACATGTTTTTAAAGTCTTAAGCCTGATGCCCATCTACCGATTCAGGGTTGAGCGATTAGTTTGCAAATTGTATAGGAGTCGGTGAACTTGTTGCAGGCAAATTACGTACCTCTTCGCTTGATCTGCGGACATTGAGGAGATGGGGTGGTGAATATTAGTCCTAAGCAAATCAGTCTACTAATCGGTGGCTCACCCTTGCCTAGCTGTCCTACATCTACCGACTTCGGCCGACTCCGTTGGGATGCCTTGGCTGAGACAAATTACTGTCCGTTTGTTGCCGACAAAGATACATGAATGTTCCGAAATCGGTAGATGGGCATTGGGCTTTAGCAACTGATCTAGGAACATAGAAACCGCAACTTGTCAGTGATGGAAGAACATCTCAAGGGGGGGTCATTCACTAATTTTTGCCTGACCCTTGCCTAGCTGTGTCTACTGACTTGGGCCAACTCCATTAGGATGCCTCGCCTTAGACAAATTATCGTCCGTTTCTCGCAGACAAAGGTACATAAAGGTTCCGAAATTGGTAGATGTGTATTGGGCTTTAGGGACAATATTTTCCCTATCTTTCAGCGGCTCCAGTTTGACGGCAGATGGAAGTATAGATGGTGGTAAATAGGGCATAACACGGCGGAAATACACAGTTCATTGTGTGATGATGAATATTTTTTCCAGAGCAACTTCATATAATCTCCGGGTAATTATGGTTCACGTCATTCTAAGCTTCCTCTGATATAATTATCCTGGTTATAGAGTTCAGGGCAGTAACGCTACACTTCTATTCTTATACAGTAGAACCCAGCTTAAGGGATACCCCAGTGTAATGCCCCAGTCACACTGGCGTAAAAAACGGCGTTTTTCCGTGTACGCACGTCTACGTTCTTCTACGCATTTTGGAATCTCAAAATACGCCGCAAAACGCCGCAATACGCGGAGATGCGTAAAGGAAAGTCGGAATGCGCCGAAAAACGTCACAATGCGTACAGAAGCGTAGATAAGCGTTGATGAATGTTGATGAACGTTGATGAACGTTGAGAAGCGTACTAAAACGTTAAAGAAAAGCAAACAAATACGTTCCAAATCTGTAGCTAATACGTGGTCTCCAACAATTCAAATACGTAGAAGAAACGCCGAATTTTACGCCAGTGTGACTGGGGCATAAGGGTGTCACTTCGTGTAAGGGGTAACCCCATGTAAGGGGTCACCCCATGTAAGGGATCATCCCATGTAAGGTCTCACCTTGCGTACGGGGTCGCCCAGGGTAAGTGGTCACCCCGTGTGAGGCGTCACCCCATATAAGGGATCACCCCATATAAGGGCTCACCTCGCGTACGGGGTCGCCCAGGGGAAGCGGTCGTCCCGTGTAAGGCGTCACCCCATATAAGGGATCACCCCATATAAGGGCTCACCTCGCGTAAGGGGCCACCCAGTGTAAGCAGTCACCCCGTGTAAAGGTTCATCCTGTATAAGCAGTGTCCCTCTGTGAAAAGTCAACCCATGTAGAGTGTAATCCTATATTAGGGTTACCCCATGTAAGGGATCACCCTATGTATGGGGCCACGCTTGTTCACACTCTCTAAGACATTTTTTGTATTCCAGTGCAAATAAAGCTCCTAGGGCGCCAAGTACACAGTATTCCTGCCAGGTGGCATCATTGAGATTATAGGAATTTTGGGTTGCATTGAAGCACTGGAGGCAGGCCAGTGGATTCTCAAGGCTCTAAGCATAGTTGGTTAAGAATTCTTTTCCCATAGAGCGTAGTGAGAACCTTGTACAGAATACGACTTAGAGAGTGTGAGATCTTATGAGAGGGGTTGTGTACAGGTACGTATCCTTACAAAGGCTCCCTTTATTAGATGTTTCATTTCGTCCTGTGAATGTCAACCTATGTAAGGTGTAACCCTATTGAAGGGTCACCCCATGTAAGGGTTCACCCTGTGTAAGGGTTTATCATATGTACGGAGAGCACCCCGTATAAGGGCTCCCCCCATGCAGGGATCACCCAGTGTAAGGGGTCCCCCTGTGAGGGGAGAACCCTTTGTAAAGGATCACCCTGTGTTAGGGCTCACCCCATATTACTATACACATGGGGGAACATGTATGAAATACTGCCCGCTGCTGGGGGTATAATATAAATAATGTTCGCGCCCGCTGTGGCAGCGGGCCGTAGTGAATAGCAGTGGTCTTTTGAGGTGCAGAAAAGTTAATAATAACATAGGACAAGATCACTGTATAGTAATAAGAAAACGTAGTGACTGAGCCCGTACGGTGTCCGTTCTCGGTCATTTGATGAAAAAAATACGGCCCTCTAGCCTGCGGCATCGGGCCGTATTTTTTCATCAAATGACCTCGAACAGCCACCTGTATGGGCTCAGTAACCACGTTTTCTCATATAAAGGATCACCCTATATAAGTGGTATTCTGTACAAGGTTCTCACTATGCTCTATGGGAGAAAGGTCTTAATTAACTAGGCTTAGAGCCTTGATAATCCACTGGTACACAATATTCCCGCTATATGGCATCATTCAGATTCTAGGAATCTTTGGGTTGCATTGATGTACGTCTTTAGCACAGGAGGCAGGCCAGTGGATTCTCAAGGCTCTAAGTGTAGTAGAATCCTAAGGTTGTAGGACTTTGTGGGTTAGAGTCCCACTGCAGCCACTCTTCTCCTTTATTCCCAGCAGTGGTAGATTTACTGCTATATCAAAGGCCAATCGTTCTCATACCATGTCTATGTGGTGTGGGAACTAAAAGAACTCTCACCTCGGTAAATGTGTAGGGGTGAGGTTTCTACCTGAATTCATTACATAGATTCGATCACCACCCATGGGGTGTAAAAGAACCTTGAGAAAGTCTGGTGAGAACCTCTAATGGTTAACTGGACGTTAAATCAAACCAACCAATAACCAACTCTAAGCGTAGCTTGTTAAGAATTCTATTCCCAGTGGAGTACAGAATACCACTTAGAGAGTGTGAGATTTTATGAGAGGGGTGCACCTGTCGCCCTCTGGAAGGGGATGGCGCGTTCAAGGGAACACTCAGAACGGGGCTGGTTCCCTTATGCGGGGTTCTACTGTGTTAGAAGTGCCTATAGTTTTTTTCTTGTTGTGCAAATGAGTTTATAATCTGCACATTGTATTGAGATATCCACCGTTATACAGGAACTAATAAATTACTGATGAGATCACCATGTCTGATTAACAATCACAAGGTACTTCCTTGTGCCAGAACCATTAGGGTAAATAGACCGTTGCTGCACGGACATGTAAAGCAATGACAAATGGAAAAATGACACATGTGCAAACTGAAGGATCTCCATGTATATAATATTCTCTTACCCTATGATCTCACCTTGACAAGGTCAGCCATTCGTGTGGTTATCAATCTATTTGGTTATCCAGGGGGCTGTTGAATAAACTACGAACGGCAAGAAAGTATCTTAGGCTTGTCTTTGGGGCCATAGTGTTGTATAAAATAAAGTGTTGTAAGCATAAGATGTTTTGTCCTAAAAGGTGCTCTATACGAATACGTTCATTTAGAATATATCTTCTGTTTTGTCTTACAACACTGAAATGGGAAATAATCGTCCAGGATGTTGGTTTTTGTTGGAGTTATCGTATCGTTCAGACCAGCACCAGGGAGGTGTTTTTAAAACTAAGAACGACCAAATAATTGATCTTATCGTTGTATTTGTTGCATTCTCGTTACCTAATATGATTTGTCTTTATGGAGGACGGTCTTACAAAACGATCAGGAAAATATCTTTATTTTTTGTTTTTTGAAAGGTAACAATTTTTGCCTCTTTTAGGACCGTTGTTAGGTGGGTTATATCCTTCATAACATAACGTCTTCAAGTAAGATAAGAAAAATGTAAACAATAAAAACTGCAAAAGATATCCTGGAATTCTAAGGAGCACATTTACAAAACGGACTGACACTTCGATCGTTGTCACTATCGCCTGAGGTTAGTCCTAATCGTAATTGTTCAACAAATATCCTTCTTAGTTTTAAAAACACCTCCCAGAAACGAACGGGGTTCATTTTATTTCTAACTCTCGTAGGGGATTACAGGCCCGACGAAGGATACCTCCACGGACGATATAGTAGAGGAGAGCTCGTCAATCGCGTTCGATTACCCTTGTCGTCCGCAGGGAGAAAAATCCGCGTCCGTAGTCTGCTTCGAAAAAATCCAGGGCCAAAATAATCCCGTAAGAGACTTTGGAGGAGACTTGAACGATAGGTCATATACACTGCAGGTGGTGACACATAGTGGTATTTTGGGGAACTTATTTCATCATTTATGAATGTATGTAAATCTAAGTGAAAAGCAAAGTAATTCTCCATCTGACACCGTAAGTTTGAATTTAAATAATAATGAATATATTTCCGCTAGTTTAAATCAACACATAAGCTTTTATTTGTTATTTTGAATCACCTACGATATCCCTAGAGGTGTCGCCCGCCAGGAGAGCTGAAGGAGACTCGGGACGATGTCTCCCGACCCGACGGTACATAATAAAATGCGAATGGACAAGAGCTCGAGGATCGTCGGCTACAATTCTCCTTCCCCACGATACTTTGCATAATCAAACCCAGACCCTCGTACGACCTCTCCTTGCGGCCTTTACTCTCCTCGCGCAGAATGTTCAGTTTTGCTTTATTATTCAAGACAAATTCATATCCATATGACATATGTACACTATATGCAACAGAGGATGTTTCCATACCACAAATTACAAACTTAGCAATAGAAACTACGCGTCAACGTCTCGTAGTTTAGGCCGTCTGTCCACGAAACCATCGATTATTGTCTATCTATTCATACAGGCAAACATTATTGTCGTTAAATTCAAAGCACATCATTTTTTATTAAATTCGAGGCACTTTTGCATGATACTCATATGTGATATATCCTGCGAGAGGAAATACTTCCTCAGTAAAAAAAATCTATTTAGGACAGCCTTTACGGCATATCATTTGGCCTATACGGATTCTATAACAAATCTTGGATTAACTCTGGTATAGCAGATAGATAACCAGTAATATGCCCGCATGTCGTATCAGTTTTGTGAATTTGCTTTGGCTGATACTATTAACTCCCAGTCTTATTGTGAAAGCAGAGTTATATCGGAGCCTATTAGAAACACCGTCCGATGATAAATTCTACCGAATAATCTGTTTCAGTCCAAGCATATTATCTCACTCCTGGTAGTTTTGTCTCATAGGCTTAACATTGGGAACTCATTTTCCATGTCACTACGAGTATTGCACTCCATTCTCTATGGTCTATTTTCTGTAAAGGTTTTTTCTTTTAGTGTGTTCAGGGATGAGATAAATACAGAAAGCAACTCGTTTTGGTCAAAGAAGTCCAACTGGTTTGAATGCTATGTGATATTCACTCGCCTGTTGCCTTGTTCATATCAGTCCACATCGAACTCGTGGAAAACGACGACTTTGACCAGAACTTGTTGGTTTCTACTGTATTATCTTCGATCTTTATTCTTTAGGGGCCTGGGGGCCGTTGAATAAACTACGAACGAGAAAAGGGTGCTGTATAAAATGTGTTGTAAGCATAAAATGCGTTGATGATAAAATTAATCTAAAGCTTTAACAAATTGTTGTATACAAACACGTTAATTTAGAAAATATCTTCTGTCTTGTCATAAAACACTGAATGCAAAAAGAATGGTCCTGGATATCGTTTATCGTTGGATTGCTAGTTCGTCCAGCACCAGCACCAGAAACGAACGAACTTCATTTAACAGCCCCCTGTTTAATAATGAAGGAACTATAATTTGGCTGGACGATAAAATCTCTTCAGCGATGAGCGACCTTGCGGACGATACACAGTCAATAATGAATCCGATCGCTCGTTAAAATGATCCTTCATTTGAAATATATCTTTTTCTGCGATAGGTCGTGAGAATTACACTATGAAAGGTGCTGGGAATATCCAACGGATACTACAGGTGGCGCCACCAAATGATCATTGTTCGTTCATCATCAAATGCTCCCTATGATAGACTATACAACACGATGGGACAAATGGACCTGAGACTGGTGTGCTTCACACCTTTGCACCAGTCGCCCACTATTTCCAGCTGGGTACAACGTTTCACAGATTGGGGTGTTCTACAGTCTCAGGGTAACATGTCGGATTCAATTCACATGGGAAGACTTACCAGGTACATAGTCTCACCCCTACACCCATACACAGGGTACACAGGGTACACGGGGTACACAATCGCTGACTCAGTGCACTTCCCAATGTAAATAGGTGTTATTTGGGACCATTGGACTCACAAGAAAATGGAACCCTGTCTACACACGAGGAGATTGTGTTCTAGTACCAAATCTCAACAGGATTTGTTTCCCACTTTATGGGGTTGATTCTAGGTTTGGAGAAAGAATGAAAGACATAGACTTCTGGAACTCTAACTTTTATTGAACGATTACTTTGCATGAGGCCATCTTACAATATTCATACTAGGCCCCTGTGATCAAAGAAACTATAAGAAAATCCATCTTTAGTTACATTCACCTATTCTCGTACATAAACGAGAATATCTATGTATAATACTTTATAAAAATGTTGATGAAAATAACTCTACACAATCATCAACTATTATTAATTTTCATTCCATCTAAATATACCTGTCATAAAAAATAAATAATAAGAATCTTTATATACATACACATTCGTGTCTGATGAACAATGGTATTGATAACTACGGTATGAAATACCGTAAATACTGTACAGAAATAACAGCAAGAATGTTAGTTTGCCAGATTAAATCCTACAATTTTGTGTCCATAAAATTGTGGCTGAAATGTGTTCAAACTCAACTGACTAAAAGAGATTATCAAAGACAAATGCAGGTAGGTATCGCAGTGCCCCCTGTGTCTACTGAATTTAACACTGGTGTTCCGATCTGGTTTCATGAAAATATAGCAGTTTCACATAGACACAAATAAATAAGCACTTACCTTCTTCAGATGGCCTTCCCATAGAAATTAGCATGGTAACATAATATTTATTTAGCACATCTCATTTTTACATGTTCCCAACTATCATAATTCAGAATTATTTGACGATAGCCGTAGAACATCAGTGTCATTTAGCAACAAAGTCAAAATATTGCATTTTCCCATAGACACCAATAGTTAAGCACTTACATTTTCAGATGGCCTTCCCATAGAAGTTATCATGGTGACCTGCCTTTTTTGGTATTTTCTATTTGCTGATATATATGGAACTTATATCATCCTGAGTTATTTGCAAAATTCAATAGAATTTAGAAATCACCCAACTACCAGCATTTGTCTTTAAAGACCTATAACCGAACAATCTATAGTTACATACCATAGCTTGTTATACATGTAATATTTCTGGTATTTGTACCAAGGCTGAACACGTGACACCTTTTCAGCCAATCGGCAGCATGATGCATAAATTACATTTGCCTGTGACGGCCATCGAAATGACATATTTGTAAGTGAGAAAAATGAAATATATAGATATATAATATTAGGGAAACCTATACCGATCGGGAGACGTTCAGAGTTTCGCTGTGAGAGTCCCGAAGCTTATAGCCTCGTAATAAAATATTCCAAGACCTTCATCTCGAAACTCCAGAATTCTCCCATCCGGGATCCGTTTTCTCTAATGATTCTACCGATTGGTGATATTCATGGGACAATGCCTTGCTATATGATAATCGGCATCACAAGCAAAGTTGTAAAGATCAAAGATTTTTGTTCCCACATGTGATGGGAACTGAACTTCAGAAGAGTGAACTTGTAGGCAACTTCATAATATCAATATGTAATCATCATATTCAAGCGAATGACTCATATGATATAAATGGTCGTGACAAAAGAATTTCGTGTACATAGTAATAGTCAAGTGTGATCAAAATCTATATGTATATCATACAGATAAGTATATATGCCCGATTCAGGACATATGGAGTAGATTTGACTTATTTCAGTGGTATTGTTGGTCTTAACTAGTGTTGGCATAAGTAGACCTGGGACCTGTTTCACTAGTTTTGTGACAAAAGTGTTAGACAGACATAAAAAGCGGCACCAACAGTGCAAGCAAGAAGGGACAAAACGAAGTCATGTTTCATAATGCATGTCACATCTACTGTCGGATGTTGTGTCACAATGTAAGTGTTGCAAACAGTGACACTATAGCGCCACTTGTACCAGCGCTACTTGTGTTGTCACAAAACTAGTCAACCCCAATCTGTCTGTATGGTGTCACAGACGCCATCTAGGCATGTCACCAAACTAGTGAAACAGGTCCCAGGTCCCGTTGGCCAGGGGCCTGTTTTTCAGACAGCGATGTCTTTATTTGTAGTAATCACAAAAGAGTGACCAGTTGGGCGACCAAACCAGTGATCATGACCAAAAAGTGTTCCTCAGACTATTCAGCTGTTAGGATCATTGTTGGTCCAAGGCCCATTCAAAAACAAAACCATGTCTCACATGTATATTACTCAACAGAAAATTGTGAAATTTGGGAATTAGATAAAACAGATATAGATAATTCAT
Organism: Alentia gelatinosa; assembly: GCA_950022655.1. Lineage (NCBI taxonomy): Eukaryota > Metazoa > Annelida > Polychaeta > Phyllodocida > Polynoidae > Alentia > Alentia gelatinosa. The sequence continues at coordinate 168,409,395 of OX465579.1, forward strand.
CGCAGTAAAATATTGTTTTATTTGATAAAGTGGAAGTGTATGAAATGAAATATGCCACCATTTGGGCTAAATGGTCACAACTCTAGAACCCAAAACCGTCACCACGACACTTTACCCCTGAAAGTGGTCGCACATGTTATGACGTCGCATCTCTGGAACCCAAAGGTCTCCAAACCGTCACTAACTGGTCACTATAGGAAAGAGTCACGACTAAAAAACAGGCCCCAGGACTCTCACAGAGAACATACTTGTATAATTATGGTCAAACGAAAACCCTTGTACCAATTCTCCTTGTACCCTGTGTTTCAGTAAAGCCCAATACACGTCTACCGATTCAGGGTTGAACGATTAGTTCCCAAATCGTAGAAGTTTCAGCGAACTTGTCATAGGCAAATTATGTAACCCCTCAGCCTGTGTCGGCCACCTAATCAGGGTCCATTTACAAATGTTACGCTGTCAGCAACTGGATTTATCTACATGTTGATAATCATTTAGCGAGTGATTTAGGAACATCAAACAATAACTTATCAGTGACAAACACCATGGTGTTGTCCCATTACCTTAATTCCATATGAGGAATACAGTAGACCGAGTAGCCAATGACCTCCTTACATAATATTTTCTCGCGCCTTGGGACGGCTCTGCAGTCGAGAGTTGACCTCGAATCTTAGGGGCCACAACCACCCTCCAAAAGAACATTAGTCATTACCTAACCCCTGCCTCGCTGTCCTTAATCTACTGACTAGGGCCGACTCAGTTAGGATGCCTCACCTGAGACAAATTACCGTTGCTTTGTCGCCGATAAAGACACATCAATGTTCCAAAATCAGTAGATGTGAATTGGGCTTTAGCATAAATTATTCAAAAGACTCCTGCCAGTTCCACAACCCTGGATCCCTTGCAGAGGAATCTAGCAAAAGGTTAAAGAGAATAAGTAGACCACCTTGACGGTACTTAAAAGCCGTAACACTCTTTATTTAGACATAGCAAACTCTGTATTAACAGATCAATTTCACAGATTCGTTGCATTCATATTATAGAGGAAACCCATTCAAGTTTAGGGTCTGAGCTCGTATCCCATCGAGTTTGAATCACATAGTAATTCACAAGGCGAAGCCGCGTGAATTGCTATGTGATTCAAATGAGATGGGATCGAGCTCTGACCCTAAACTTGAATGGGTTTCTGAATTTATCTCACCCTTAATATTGACTAATGGGCTAACATTGGTGACATTATTCCCCATTGGATATTTTTCCTAAATATCTAATGGGTGTTAGATACGAGTTTCCAATGTTAAGTCTATGGAGAAAAAATATCTGGGGTGAGATAATACCTCGTACTGCACCGTTGCGGGAAGTATTTTCTATAGCACTACTCCCTCGAGTCTTTATCAAACTGATGCGGCCTTTCCACCTGCTGATACAAATTTGGTGGGTTGTTCTTCTTTGGAAATTCTCCCTACCAGTAATTGTTGATTGTGCTAAATGCCAGAATCGATGGCCAGAATCGCAAGGTGGAAAGCCAATAGATTGCTTTTCCCCCTCGATTGCTATGCGACTTTAACGCTACAGAAAATAATTTAAAGGAAAGGTTTAGATCTCAATAAGTATCAATTTCTATGACTTCCATTAAAGTGAATATAAATAAGGATATTTCATGAGTGAGTATACAAAACTACATCATTGTAGATCCGTTGTGAGAAGAGTGATAATATCTCAGTAAAATCACCTGTTGATAATTTATCATCATAGCATGATATCAAATTCACTAGCCAGTAATTTGCTCCAAATGTTAATTCCAAAGTGAGGTATCTATATCAGTGTGAACACTTGTATCTGTGGTCGATCATGTTTATACTGGATCTGACCACACTGTTATGCAGTTTGCATGGTAAATAGGACACCATGCTACGGACACTACGCTATGAAAATAAGACACCATCCCCTAGTGTCCCGTGTTCTTACGATGACAACGTGGGACACAGTACTATGAGTAGTTTTCCAACAATCCGAAGTATTGATTCAACACTTATGGACGACCTCATGGGCGGCTAATAATGTCGTAGTGAACAGACTTATATATCATTAAGAAACGACCCTTGCACAAGTAAGGCCCGGCGTCCACCTACTACGATATGGCACATTATGGTCTATGATGCACTTCCCAAAAAAAAAATCAGTATCGCGTCAGAAGGTCACCTAATATCAGGGCAGCTAACCACATTTCTGCAATTAGGCACCCAAAAAATAACCAGTGGATGTGCGGTGGATTGGCATGTCTGTCATATGTCTACGATTTTGCACCTTCCCAATATGTCTCCCACATTTGCTATTTGTATAGGTGCCATATCGGTCTAAATGTCTGTCTTAGTAAGTGGACGCCAGGCCTTACAGGAGAGGGTCTTCATGTACAGTCCTACATTATTAAACGGGCCCCAGATACCTCTGCATGCATCCAATGAAGTTCCCACTTAGCCAATGTACTACCTCCAGGAGGCCATGACGTTCATGGCCATTTTGTGCACAATAGATTTAGCAGTGTAAATGTAACAAATACCGAAAAAATTGACATTCTATATGCTTTCTCCGAGTGATTGTAGCCCACAATGAACATCCTTTACTGGTAACAGCTGAAGGGGATGTTCCATGGGGCTGGCCATGAACCAGAAACTGTTGGACGGCTGCCAAACATGCTTATTATAAGAGGAACCTATGAAAGTTTAGGGTTAGAGCTTGTATCCCATTGGGTTTAAATCGCGTAGTAATTCACAAGGTGAAGCCGCGTGAATTACATAGCGATTCAAATGAGACGGGATTGAGCTCTGACCCTAAACTTTTATTTCACCCCTCACATTGACTAATGGGCTTACATTTGTGACATAATCCCCCATTGGATATTTTTCCTAAATATTTCATGGGCGTTGGAAACGAGTTCCCAATATAAAGTCTATGGAGAAAAAAAATAACAGGGGTGAGATAACAGGGGACTTCAAAGCCCAATGCCGCACATGTGGGCTACATTTGTAGGTATCTGACAAAAGCTTATCATTTATTACGTTTTATGAGATGTCGCCTGTGACACTGCTGTTTGGCCGCTGCCGATCAGTGTGTTGCCTCCTCCACTGCATCAATTACTATAAGCACAAAGGCCACCGTGTGGTCACCATGCAGGAACCTGTGATACTCATTTGTCGCTGTGCTGTTGGCCCAAACAAAGCAGCCCTCTCATAAGATCTCACATTCTCTAAGTCGTATTCTGTACAAGGTTCTCACTAAGCTCTATAAAAGAAGAATTGTTAATGATCTAGCCTTAGGGCCATGAGAATCCACTGGTACACAGTATTCCCGCTAGGTGGCATCATTGAGATTATATGAATCTTTGAGTTGCATTGATGTACGTCTTTTGCACGGGAGGCAGGCCAGTGGGTTCTCAAGGCTCTAAGCCTAGTAGGTTAAGAATTCTTCTCCATAGAGCATAGTGAGATTACAGAATACAACTTAGAGAGTGTGAGATCTTATGAGAGGGGTGCACCAACACTCCCTTGAATTTAAATAGCATGATTTTGTAGAATGGAACTCAGCCAATGAATATTGCCATCCTGTTCCCAAAAAGGTATCCACAAGGCTGCAAACCTATGACTGTGTTATCTCTTGTTCCAGGTAGTATTTCCTCTTCATTCACATACATTTATTAATAGTTCTATACTCCATAAGCTCAACAGAAAATACCCGATTCTATCACAAAGAACATGACGTTAAAACATCTCAATATTTAGCCACCAATTACACAGTATTCTAAACACACAGATTTTTGGATGCTATTAATAAAGAGAGAAATAATGAATTGTTCATGATGATAGTACCACTTGAAGTAGGGCCACTGTATTGTCGCTTGGCTTTACAAATCGTAGGAGTGTCTGCTTCCCAAGTAGTAAGAATCTTAGGTAAGTTTATCTTTCTGTAGTTTGCCTGTAAGAAACATAAAAAAAAAGAAATGAGCATTATTAGTTAGAATATGTGAAGCTCAAATATAGAAAAAAAAGATATATAGGTGAGAGACAATTTTGATTTTGTTACGTTCCCAATCATCTGTATGTGAAACATACAGATTCTATCCCTTGGCCTAACTACATGTAATCAAGCTGGCTCTACCTAACAGGTCGCTGAAGGCGACCCTTTGTTATGATCAACATGGTTGCTCTCACTTGGTAAACACGGAGCCAGCATATAACCGTGATGTTGATGTATTCTCATCAGTCCGACTAGTGTAGCGCATTGCAGTAACACCAGCAATAAAGCTTGTAACGGGACGAAGCCTGTGAGTCATTCATTCAGTTTACTATCCACACCTGATAGTAACAATTTATGCAACAAGGCCCAGGTGTGATCTTCATGAGGACAATAGCCGAGGGAAGACAGTAGCAGTACGGGTCGGTTGTTTTAATCCAAATTGAATCTCACTGAGGATCGTTTAGTATTTATCCTACCCAGTCTCCACGAAGATTACATCAAACAAATAGTTGCATCAAAATGTTATGCCATGCCTAGACTTGCTCAAGTCTTTGATTATGAACATTCGTTAAATGATTTAACACAATGAGAATAAAGTTCATTATAGTATGTATCCTTCTCTGACTGTCCCATGAATCCAGGAGGGTAGCCATAGCATGCAGAGACTGGAGCCAGTCTATGCTATGCCCTGTCGAATACAGTCACTGAGTGTTAAACCAGGACGTTTTTCTAATTAGGGGTAGGGTAATTTTTATGGCATAAATGTGGCTTAGAGTCACACCATGTTAAGTCTAGGGAGATTTATATGAGGGGCAGGATGAAACTATAGATCTACATAGTATCATAAATCTGTTTCTCCTGGTTTTAGATAATTACATGATTTAGATTTGTATTTCTCATAGCCATTTCCCTTTTAACCCTTTAAGGGCGGGTACCTGTTGCAATAGTATGTGGTAAAGGGCGAGTACTAGTGCTAATGTATACCGCCAGAGGGCGAAAGCTCTCAGGCCTATTGTAACAGTTTTATAGTTTAGGACGTGATAAAATATGCAATCATTAATATTTTATTATCCATTACACCCAGAATCATTAGCTGGGTATTGCATCTACATTCTATGAAAATGTCATGATTTTAAATCCAATATTTCCGATTTTATTCCACAAAAACGAAAGTTTGCAAATTTAAGAAATGGGTTAATTATCATATAAAAGAGATCTTTTGCTCAAATCCTGACCTACCTTGTATTCTGTGGTACCCATCTTGCAGGAGGCCCTCACCTGACCCGACGTCACAGAACGCTGGTAGCCCCCTCTGGCGTCGTCATCCCACACTACACCAGCCAGCACGTCACGGTACGTCTTGCCTTTTAGGGACTTGGGCCATATTACTGCTCCTTTCCTCCTGTCAGCAGTATAACAATTGAGTTCTATTTATAGGTCCGTTTCCATTGGCCGACGAAAACAGTGTAGATTTTTTTAGTTCTCCTAATAGCTTATTTCCATTGGCCATCACCAATATACAGCCAGGAACCACTGACGGACGTAACCGGCGTTTAGTGTTATATAAACGATTTCTTTTTCAATGGGTAATGTTGCTTTCCAGTAAGTGATATTCATTTATTGTCACAGTCACTTGGAGATAGGACGTGAAGTGTATGCAGTGTTTTGTCATTGTTTGTAGCAATTTCCACAATTCCTATGTTAAAGGCATATCGGAAAATTGACCTATAAAATTAAAACCAATGTCATCGTTTTAGAAGTTTAATATGATGATCTCCAAATATTTAAAAAAAAATGTCATTTTTGTTGAAAGGTTATCATTAGGATTCATTCAAAGTGCGAACCAAATTATTTTCATCTCATGAGTTTCTTTTTAAATACTAGAAATGATAAAAGTTAAATATTGAACTGACGAGAACTGGACGTCCAGGAAGCTGAGAGCGGAGGTTGTGGTGGGACGGCTGTCACAGTTGGAGAGAGGGATGGCTGGGTAGTAGAGCAGATAGGCAATGCACATCTCCTCCCGAGTGGACAGTCCTCCCTGAAGAGATAACAAACTAGATTAAAATGTAAATAGTCCGTTATGGTGTGGTCCATTGCTGTTTATCCTACCCCTAATAAAATACTCCATAGGCTTAACATTGGGTCACTGTATTCAGTCTGGAGTTCAGAAAAATTAAAAATATCGCTCTAGTGGGACACACTTGACAAATGATGTCATTTTTTAATGTAGAAGTAATGTAGACAGGCAGGGTAGGATCAATTCTAAACCAAACTGGAGTTAGTCATGTTATTGTTCATCGCACAACGGCAAGATCACATATTACTGCTCTCTGCTTCGCCTCGCGCAGTAATACGCAATCTTGCCGTCGTGCTATAAACAACAACACAACTAACTCTTGTTTGGTTTCTCCATAGTATCAACTTGAATGTCACTTTTCCCCAACTTGATTATGTAACCTTGTCAGCAAACAATTTTGTTACTTGTGTCTGTCCTCGTACTCATACAAAAATATAGATACTCGTGCAAAAATATAGAAAAGAAAAAGAGCATTTGCCTCAAGGATTTAATAGTCCAAGCTTTCAGACTAGACTAAAGGGGGTGTCCACCAACCACGACAAGGCTACGACAAGTGCCGACATGAAATTTCGAATCGCAGCCTTGTCGCAGCCTTGTCGTGAGAAGAGCAGTGTCAGGACAGCGGTGTCGGCGTGTGTCGTAGACGTTGCTGGTTGCCATAAAAAATGCGCCCATGGTTCCAACACACTACCACAGTGATATCGAGGCAACCACAACACTCCACGACAAAGGACCAGTCTTAGCAAAAATCGGACATGTTCGATATTGTCATAGCCTTGTCGGAAGGCCCCCAACAGGCCCCCGACAAGCTTCATGTCGCAGCCTGTCGTGTTCTTGTTGTAGCCTCTTGTCGGGAACTGGGGTCCACCAACCACGACAAGGCTACGACAAGGCTTCCAATCGTAGAGCTGTCGTGGACCTTGTCGGAAAGCCAGTGTCGTAGCCTTGTCATGGTTGGTGGACGCCCCCCCCCCCCCCCTAACCAACTAAAAACTTAACATGATTTCCTCTTATAACTAGTATCTGTTCAAGTAGAATTGTTCCATTGGAGTCAAATGACCTTGTAAAGAATTACAAAGTTTTATATAGTCTATTACTCTCCAAACATGTTCAGTCAAATCTTTTTTATTGCAATGTAACTGAAATCGTATGATCAATAAAAAAGAGCATTGTTCGTTATATTTATAAAAAAAAAAAAAAGAGAAAAATATTAAACTGCAAGCCTCAGAGGAAAACACCTATAAAATGTTAGAATTATATGGATGTAAGTTGTCAGGGGTATATCACTTGCACAAATACAGATAATACATGTTATTTGTTTGGTATAATTATGCTGTTGCTGTTGGTTCGGCGAGGGATTGAGCACATGTATCACATCAAAGGATTCACATTGTTCCTCGCTGGAAAGGGCATATGTAGTTACCAAGGATATTCACATTGTTCATTGATGGAATTCTCATATGGTATGTAAGTAGCAAAAATAGCAAAACAAAATGAAAGTAAAAAGATCGAGGACTGAGCGTTTTAAACGTAACCCATTGTAAATGGGATTTAGTGTCTGGAACCAGCATAAGACAGTTTACTTAGTATATAAGATTGAAAAAAAAACTTTAAAGGGGGAATAAAAACAGCCCTCCGGGCTCCAGAAATAGATAAAAATCTAAACTGTTTAAATGAGGACTAGGCTTCATATATGGGATGATCTGACAATGCCCAGTCACTTTTCCTTTATAAATATAATACTAATTGCGGCTTTACGATATTAACTGACCATGTATCCAAGGTAATCAATTACTCACGCGAGTGAGACCTGTCGTCCACCTACTACGATAGAAATTTAGACCTACCAATATGGCACCGATACAAAAGCAAATATCGGAGACACATCGGGAAGGTGCAAAATCGTAGACATATGTCTAGACATGCCAATCCACCACGCGTTGTATAGGGTTTTAATCAGTGTCTAATTACAGAGACGTGGTCAACTGCCCCGATATTAGGGACCCTTCTGACGTGATTTTGATTTTGTATCGGGAGGTGCATCGTAGACCATATTGGAGCTATATCGTAGTAGGTGGACGCCGGGACTTAAGATACAAATGATATCAAATTTATAGGTATAACTATAAAGGCTGATGAAATAGCCCGTTTGAAAGTTATATGACCTTGGAAATATACAATGTATAAGATGTGCTAAATCAGAAACCCTCCTGAAATATATCCTTGATAAATTTATATGAATGATAGTAGTTTTCACTAGAATAATCTTTTCATGACATACAACAATTTTGGCTAGACAAGTGTGCTCTCTCAGTCATGTTTTTGCTCCTTTTTTAAGATTCCTTTTATATAAAACACCCTATAAGGGCAAAGAACAACTGGTCTAGCTAAAGAATGACTGACTAATTTGTCATTTCTTCTTTTGCGATTGCCACTCTCATATCCTTAACATAATATCGATTAAACAGTTCAGAAAGCCAGAGTACAAATGAAATGAAGAATAAACGTTTATATATGTAGAAAACAACTGGATCATCATTGGTTCATGCAATTGTTATATCGTGGTTTAGGGTTAAGTATGGTTAAAACTTACAGGGTGGTGCCACGTCACAAAAGTTCAAGAACCAGATTCTTACCCAGACAAGTTTGTCAGCGACATACGAACACTCCGTGATGAGATGATCACCCTAGAAAAAACCATAAAACGTAATGTGAAGGCTTTTTATAGATCCCACGAAACATCAAGGCCAAGAAATAAACGATTTATCTTTTTTGAGACTATAATTGTCATTTCAATAATTTCTAGTCCTCATGAAAAAGTGATGATTAAGGAGCCTCGTAAGTGTGTTGTACATCAATGTAAGTGGATAAACATCAAGGTTTCTCATGGCTTTTTTTGGCTGGATTGTCACCTTATAGAAACCTGAAAAGCTTCAAATAGTATTCCCAATAATCCTTTTATATGATTCAAGCTCCACTGGACCCAATACATAAACTACGCAATCTTACTCAAGTATCTACATGCCTCGTGGTTACCCATGTGTGATCAGAGATATTATCAATTAATTAATTCTTCACTTGTTTATTTTTTTTGAAGCTCCCATAACTCATTCCATATCATTACCCACAAGGTCAGGTTTACACATTCTACCCTCTTCAAATTAAAGTTATCGCGATGAACATTCATTTCAAATGTGGAATATAAAAAGAAATAGCAACTGCTTTTCAAACCAAACACAAATTTACGAGGGCATACATAATGTGTAACTCAAATATGCGTTTACCGGCAAAACGACGACTTCTCTGGACAGCAGACGAGTTTCCTGGAAGTTGAAGTCGTAGTGCTCATCCATGACGATAGGTGGCAGCTCATGTCCGTCACGCAGGTGGCGCACCCTGACGGCGACTCCTTTCAGGTGCGTGTGCAGCAAACCACCTATAATTTTTATTCCCTCTGTTTGGTGGCGCATAACCTGCAGTGCAAGTACATTTGAGAGCGTACAGTGGTTTATTATTGACCTAATACATAGACAATCATCGATGGTTTTGTGGACAGGCGGCCGTAAACCACAAGGGGTTGACGCATAGTAATACTCGAGCGCTAGCCTCGAGTGTATTACGACGTCAATCTCGAGTGCTACCTTGCTAATTTCTATGAAAAGGCCATCTGAAGAAGGTAAGTGCTTATATATTGGTGTCTATGGAAAACTGCTATATTTTCATAAAAACCAGGTGGCAGCACCAGTGTTAATTCAGTAGGGGTGCTTCGATACCTACCCGCATTTGTCTTTGAAGGGGGGTGTCCACTGTGCTTCCGACACACTCCGACACACTAAAACAAGCCTTCCGACAAGCGTTACGACACAGAATCGAACGTTTCGGATTTTTGTCATAGCGGTGGACACACCGTCCCGACACAGCTTCCGACACACTCCGACACACTCCGACACACTCCGACATGGCTACGACACAGCACCAGTGTTGTAGCCATGTCGTAGCCCTTCCGACAAATTCACACATGTTTGAAAAATCGTAGAGGTTGGCTTGTGTCGTAGTGTGTCGGGAGCATTACATACTATGTAAAAGCCATGAACTGCCCCCCCCCCCCGCACACACACACACAAACACACACGTGCGCCTCTATAAACTGATACATATTATACTAAAAAGTACCACATGGTATCTGATACTAGATCATCATTGACAACTGTAACTATGTCTATTACAGGTAAATATACTATAATAATATAGTCTATACTATAATAAGGGTTTGAGATGACATGATAATTGATATTCGTTTAGATTTTTAATAGAGTTGATAAAATACACCAGTTCAATAAGTTTTCTTCGAGAAAATTTAAGAAAATCATATTTTCAGTATATTTCCTATATAAAAGAAGTCTCCCAAGTGAGCTGTTTGTGTCGGTGTGTCGGTACCGTACCAACCTTTCTTTTCCCGCCAAACCATTACGACACACTCCGACAAGGCTTTATGACACACTCCAACACACTCCGACAGAGCTCATTCGACAGGGATTTTCTTTGTCGTAGTGTGTCGTAAGCCTTGTCGGAGTGTATCGGAAGCAGTGGGTAACCCCCTTTATTACCTACTATATCTAAAAAATTATGATTCTGGTAGAATCCGCTTGGAGATGCCCCCGCACATAGAGACAAAGTGAATCCGATCTAGGCTTGGAGAATGAAGGCCCACAAGAGTGAGATTCTCGTGCAGTGAAAAACTCAAACCTGTTCTTCTTTTTTATAGGACTATACTCAGACAAACTTCCTCTCTTATGATTCATTTTGAGCCATGTCGAAATCAAAGTTTACTATTGTAGTTTTCTTATATACTTTTCCCGTGAGAAACCAATGAGATCTCAACTTTTGCTGGTAGCCCTTTCAAAACTCCGCTGATTCCCACCACCCACCAACAGGCTAAGTATTTGGCCCAGTTATAACAACTGTCTTTGTGGAGCAGTCAGTACAGCCCTCGGCGGGGAATGCGAACGTGGGGAATTCGAACCCCGCTATCGGCAGTCTGTAAATGCATTTTTCTATATTTTTCGGACTCGGACTCGACGAAGTCGCTAGTACAAAAATAAAGAATCACTGACCTCGCTGAGGCACTCCGGCAGGCAGTGCCCTTGAGAAGTGAAGGGTGCAGACTGGGGAGGGATCGCTTGAAATCCATCCACAGTCACTCCTGTTTGGATGAAGGCTGCGTCATGCTGACGTAGGTATGACGTCACCCACAGACGCAGTCCCGACGAGTCCCGGATGTCTGAAAACGAAAAAATATTTTAAGACCTCAACCTTTCACATGCTGCAGTCTCTTAATGTATGAAAGTCTGCCTGTTCTATTATTGTCGTTATGCAAAATGTATACCTGGGGGGTTAAATAATGTGGTCCTAAGACAGTTAGGCCTGGCGTCCACCTACTACGATAGAAATTTAGACCTCCCGATATGGCACCGATACAAAAAGCAAATGTCGGAGACAAATCGGGAAGGTGCAAAATCGTAGACATATGTCTAGACATGCCAATCCACCATACATTGTATGGGGGTTTTAACGGTGTCTAATCGCAGAGACGTGGTCAATTACCCCGATATTAGGTGACCTTCCGACGCGATTTTGATTTTGTATCGGGAGGTGCGTCGTAGACCATATCGGTGAGATATCGTAGTAGGTGGACGCCGGGCCTTATGCCTGTAAGAGAGGTCCTAGGACAGTTTGCGTTTAACTATAAAACATTGCCACATTGTCCAAAAGTGTTTAACTCTTTCAGTCCGAGGAATGCCTGGAGGCATTCCCACGCAGGGGTCGAGGAATGCCTTCAGGCATTGTTTAAACATATATTTATGTTTATGTATCATCATCATGTTTTATGAGAAATAATAGATAGATTTACTCCATTTTTTCACAATAAATACAAAATACTATGTTTATCATTATACTCTGTAGGTATTGGATAAGTAACTATAGTAATTTGTTTATAGAGGTTACTAAGTGACGTCCATACGACAAACAGACGCCAATACAAAACGGCAGTGTTAGAGGGGAAATAGCTTAGATTTTTAACTGCAGTTCTTAGGACCAAAACTTGTTAAACATGCCCTGTTCTTCCACTAGAGTTTTTCCAAATTTTGTATTCTTCATATTCTTCATTAAAAGCAGGGTATGAGCAATATATTTCCACGGTAATCCTCTTGTCCTCTATACATGTATAAGTTCTAAGTCTGACACATTGTACTTCATAAACTGGTTATAAACAACAAAAAAAGGATAATCATACTCTTTGTGTCACTTCATATTTTTCCATGAAATTCATACAAAATTGAATTTCTCTCTCAACGTAAGCCAATATCACATTAGGTTTAAATCCTATAGTCAGTGGAATGAATAACCCGAAAGGATGAAGGTTCCTCTGCCATTTGAAATTATTAAAAAGCAACCGCTGAACAAAGCGGGGATGACAAGAGGATCCAAGTCTTATCTCAACCCTGGTAATTTCTCTTTTTTGAATCGACACTTCTTTTTTCTTTTTATTTCAACCTCCCCCCCTCAACTTACTGCATACGTACGTATTCTATGGATGGGTAAAACCCGTCAGCTCCTTCACAAACTAGGAGCAAATGGTATGTTCATCATTGATGAATGAGCATGAATGAGAATGAAAAGTTTATGTTACATTCCGTCTATGGATAGTTTTCTGTAACCTAATTGAACCCAGTCAAACTGCCATTTTTGCAACGCCCCAACTGACTCTAGAATCCAAACATATCAAACACCAATGGGTCAATGAGGTATTTCGGTCTCTAATGATTGGTCATGTTTATCTCAGCATGCTTCTAAGACCCTGAGACACTGGCACCCTGCTCTTTTTCCACTATCACAGTGAATAGCATGCAGATCGTGAAGGGATAGTTGCATTCATTTACCCTTCCACTCTCATTGGTAGACTGTCTCGTAGAGTAGTTCCAACATCATTTAGCACTGATAAGGAACTGCATCGAGAGCCGCAGTCGAGGAAAATACACATATTTTGGTACTTAGGAGAAACCAAACGAGAGCTAGTTGTGATGTTGTTTATCGCACGACGGCAAAGTCGTATATTACTGTGCGAGGCGAAGCCGAGTGCAGTGATACGCGACTTTGCCAGAGTGAAATAAACAACACGACTAACTCGAGTTTAGTTTAGAATTTATCCTACCCTGTCTAAATTAGTTCAGCAAATTAAGAAATAACATAAAACTCACCGATAATCAGTGATAATCATTGGTTGCTTTTCAAATTACGTCATTTGACAACTGTATCCCACTAGAGCGATGAATTTAATTTTCCTGCACCGTAGACCAAATACAGTCCGCTAATGTTAAGCCTATGTAGTTTTGTTATTAGGGGTAGGATAAAGAATGCTATTTAACCCCAGTTAAGGGGATACACTGGAGGGATACCTTATCATTGTAGCGGGCCGCCGGTCCTATTCTGTGCTATACACCTTTGCCCCAAAATACTCCAAATACCAACCTCTGCATTGCAATTGGTAGTTGAGTCGTACCAGCATACTGTGCCGGTATGGTGCTTTATCTCACCCCTGGAATAAATGTCCATAAGTTTAACATTGGGAACTCGTTCTCCATGCCCCTACAAGTATTGCAGTCCGTTCTCCATGGTTTATATCCTATATGTTGTCCATTCCTTTAGTGTGTACAGGGGTGAGATAAATACAGAAAGCAACTCGTTTTGGTCAAAGAAGTCATTCTCCAACTCGTTTGAATGCTATATAATATTTACTCGGCTGTCGCCTCGTTAATATCACACCGCATCAAACTCGTTGACAACTTTTACCAAAACTTGTTATTTTCTTCATTAGTACCCTCATACTTTGAAGACCGCACCGCACGGGTATCGACTTAAAATCTATTGAGTATAGTAGATACGAGATAACTTTTAGAGGTCCATCATAACATACAATAGAGATAAGAGATAGTTCAGGAGCTATTGATGAGCCCTACGGAGTAGGAGAGAATGAAGAGAAGAGGCTGAAGAGTTTTTGTAGGGTGGGTGGGTGGTTTCTTCTCGTTGGCGGCCCAGGGTTGAAGTGAACGTCAGCGGGGTAGCGTAGGTTGACCACGCGAGGGACACGTGACCGGAACGGGTTGGAGGAGTCCCTAGCGACCGGGGATGAGTCCCTAACGACCGTGCTCAGTTTCGCATTAAGTCCAACTCTTCAGTTAGACCCAATGCAGTAAATCGCACATGCGCATATTTTATAACAGAAAGTGACTTCCACCTGCCCAGACTACTTTGATTATTGCTTCAACGTAAACACATTTGATAAGATATTTACAGATATTTAATGGTGTATAGTACAAGAGAAATTTGTTGACCCAATTGGGACAACTTATCGTGATTTGTTACTTTCAATAGAATTATCGGACTTGCTCTGTGAGCTTGTGCGATAATTCCATCGAAAGTAATGCGATACAATAAGATGTGTCAATTAGGTTACCTAGTTTCCCTGATGTACCAGATCCCTTTCTGAGGACTAGACTAAGCTATTCCGGTGGAGTGTGTCTGTATGGTTATATCAGTGTCTTTATGCCATAGTATCACCTGTATATGTTTTAATATTGATGTATCATATTGATAACAAAAGCATTGTTGGAAACGGAGGGTTGTCCCTTATAGGCATATCCTATAATTCACAGTGGCGCCACCTGGTGATTTTCAAATAATGTCAAACTATCAGTCACAACTGGTTTCTTGGGATTCATTCTAATTCTACATGAGTAAATTTAACATTTTATCCAGTTCATCTAATCTTAATATGTAAAATAGGCCAATTTACATTTGCTTGATTTACATAGGAAATGCACTGAAAAACACGGTTTTCATCAAACTTTCAAAAGAAGGATGGTGACTATGGCGTTTAAAACCTTAATGAGTAGTACTATACATGTGCTATATTCGGTGGAAGTTTGAGGAAAATGACATGGGTTTTACTATGTGAAAAAATACCTTTTAGAATCTATTATAATGTAGAATTATCATGATATTGATATGAAAATAAAAAACTAGCACGGTGACCCCCGATTTTCAAGTTAGATTTGTGTTCCACAACACTTGCCGATCATCTTCGTAAATTTCCAGGAAATTGACATGGGTTTTAATTTTAGGCCAAATTTTCCGATATGCCTTTGAGCGGGGTTCTGCTGTATAAGGCCTGGCGTCCACCTACTACGATAGAAATTTAGACCTACCGATATGGCACCGATACAAAAAGCAAATATCGGAGACATATCGGGAAGGTGCAAAATCGTAGACATATGTCTAGACATGCCAATCCACCATGCATTGTATGGGGTTTTTATCGGTGTCTAATCGCAGAAACGTGGTCAACTGCCCCAATATTGGGGGATCTTCCGACTTTTTTTTTTTTTTTATCGGGAGGTGCATCGTAGACCACATCAGAGCCATATCGTAGTAGGTGGACGCCGGGCCTAATGATATTTTAAACTCACCAGCTCTGACTTGACTGTTGTCGTAGTGAATCTGTAGCATCATCATAGACGGGTAGTAGGAGTCTCCGAGTGGCAACCCAGTGTGTTCAGGCAATGCGAAGATCTGTACAACATAACAATACCAATTATAAGTAGAGTGGTCCTCATTTGAGGAATATCCAGCAATTCACAGTGGCGTCACCTCGCATCCCTCTCCAAAGATCTCACAGTCTCTAAGTGGTATTTTGTACTCTCACTACGCTCCATTGGAGAAGGATTCTTAACGAACTAGGCTTAGAGCCTTGAGAATCCACTGGCCTGCCTCCCATGCTAAAGACGTACATCAATGCAACCCAAAGATCCCAATGATCTCAATGATGCCACTTAGCGGGAATACTGTGAGCCATATCGGTAGGTCTAAATTTCTATCGTAGTTGGTAGACGCCAGGCCTTAAACGACCATAATGTAAAACCATCCATGTTGTCGAATCAGGCCCGGCGTTCACCTACTACGATAGAAATTTAGACCTCTTGGCTCCGATACACAAAGTCAAAATCGTAGACACCCTACGATACAGGTTTCATCGGGACCAGATCGTAGACGCCCTTTCACAATGGAGTCTAATCGTAGAGAGGTGATCAACTGCCCCAATTATAGGTGACCTTCCGACGCGATCTTTATATTTTATCGGGAGGTCCATCGTAGACCATATCAGAGCCATATCGTGGTAGGTGGACGCCGGGCCTTTATGATCAATAAATATCCAAAAAGAAAAAGAAGGTCATGAAACCACACCCCCCTCCCCCCATCGCGGGGCCTTAGTGAGAGGGACCCATGTGGTGTGAAGCTATGAGTAGTATATGAATGTGCATTTGCACCAGGCGTCTTAAGGGGTTGCTCTATTGAGACAGTTAAACCATTTTTTTTTTTATTTTTTTTTTTTTATTGTACGTGAAAAAGGTTGTACATTCATGGCCTCTGCAGGGCAGTTCTTATGGCCAATCCGGCGACTGTTTACATAACTTCAGGTACTGTAACATTTCACTTACAGAAATTATGTAATTACAGTTATTTGTACAGTTAATGATGAATGAGAATGGCAAATGGTAAGTTTGGTACATAGTGGTACATGCGTTAGTAATCAATGTTACATCATTAGACAAACAGCATATTTTTAACATACCTTTTAAAAGCGAGTATCAAACCTAATTGTATCTCTTTAGGCAGTGCGTTCCAAGACGCCATGGCACTATAGAGTGGACTTTTCTTGTAGAAACTTGTTCGTGGCCTTTTTAGTTTCACTAATACCTTTTCCTGATTACGCGTTCGTGGGTCAGCTAGAAGTTTTATTGATTGTGAGTATTTTCGTATGTTCAAAAGACCTAGATATTCACATCGTACTTTTAAGGGTTGTATGTTACATGAGCTGTGGAGATCGGCTATGGATAGTTCTCCAATCATAGTTCGCATACAGATGCGTAACCCTCTGTTCTGTAGTTTTTGCAATTTATTAGTAAGTGCCTGATATGCTCCGCTCATAAAGTAACCGGTATAGTCAAAGAGAGGTGCTATTAGAGTTTTGTATATTTCTATGCTTGTGCTTCTGCTTATGTTTCCTCTTATCTTTGCCAATTTAAATAGCCTATGATTCACTCTTCGAGACGTTTCAGATATACATTTTTCCCAGCTCAAAGATTCGTCTAGGTTAATCCCCAGATAATTAAAAGAGTTACAATATGGAAGTTTTTTATCATTAACATATATTTGTGCAGCTTCCTCTGTGTAATCCAATTGGTTTAATTTATTCTTAGGTCCGAACAAGCATATTTTAGTTTTTTTACTATTTACCATCATTTTATATATACTACACCAATTTTCGATAAGTTTCACGTCATTCTGTAGTCTATTAATGGCGGAAGGCAGAGTTTTATCAGAAGTAAATATAACGAGATCGTCGGCGTAAAATAAGTGGTTACAGGCTAAAGGGAGATCTTTTATGTCATTAATAAAAAAGTTGAAGAGCAAAGGCCCCAATATGCTTCCTTGAGGTACACCATTCCGGACATGAAGGTAGGTGGACAATGCATTGCCAACCCGAACCCGTTGGTATCGGTTACTTAAGTAATTCTTCACCCAGTCAACTAGATTCTGGGACAGACCCATAGTATGTAGTTTATTGATTAATAATTCATGATTAACTCGATCAAATGCCTTACTATAGTCTATGAACACGCATACTGCCAGATTACCAATGTCTCGTTCAGTGTATAAGTATTGAACTAACTCAGTTACCGCATCAATAGTGCCTCTCCCAGGCCTAAAGCCATACTGCTTGGTGTTATACAGATTTTCTTCTTCCATAAAGCTACTCATATGTCGGTGCGCTATACTCTCCATCAGCTTTCCCGGTATCGGTAGTAGGGATATAGGACGCCAGTCCGTTATTAGAGCAGAATTTCCATTTTTAGGGATTGGTATCACTACGGCTTTGGACCATGCTGTGGGAAAGAACTTTTGGTTGAAAGAATTTTGAAATAGGTTACGAAGCTGATCGATTATTGGTAAAGCAGCATCCTTAAAGACTCTCGAGTTCATACTTTCTAAACCACTCGATTTAATAATATCAATATTTTTTATGAATTTGTATATACTATCCAGAGTGACATCGACAGTCGGTTGTTGGCAGTTAGCGTTATCGGGGATCGCTTCACCCATACTAGCGTCGATATGTGGTTCATTATACCTTGTATCTCTAGAGCAAGCGGTAGACGAAGAATCGCCAACCGATACAAAAAAGTTGTTCACAAAGTCTGGTATTTGACTAGTACTCAATTTCATGCCAGTTGTGTTATCTACTAACTTATCTAGCTTCGCAGAGCTTCCAGGGTCGTAAAGGGATTTTATAATTTGCCAAAACTTTCTTGGGGTGTCTTTATGTGTTTCTACCAAGTTAAGCCAGTATTTCTGTTTTTCGCGTTTTATTGATGTACTTATCTTGTTTTTCAGACTTTTTACCTGATTCAGCAGGAATTGTGTACCGTATTTCCGGTGAAGGGATGCAGCTTCTTTTCTTTGTTTTATAAGGTCACGTAGCTCTTCAGTTATCCAGTAGTTTTTCTTTTTCCTAAAACTCATATCTCGCCTTGGGCATGCCTTGTCAAGATAGGTAGTTATATGCTGTTCAATGAAATGCCACTGTTCTTCTGGGTTATTTAGATAATAAAAGGGGGTCCAGTCTACACTATTTAGGTGTTCATGTAATTTTACTGGGCAATAGTTCTTATAGCTCCTTGCAGTAAAGCTTATTTTTTCAGTCATCTGTTTAATTCTTTTTCTGGTTGCATAAATAGCATAATGATCACTAATTAGGTTAGAGTCTATTCCAGACCTTAGGATATTGTGTGAGTCTGTAAAAATATGATCTATACAGGTACCGCTAGCAGGACGAGTTATATCATTTATCATGTTCTTTAAGTTATTTTCACGTAGGAAGTCATACAGTTGGCGGCTTTCCTTACTATTTCTGTTTCTTACGTTCACGTTGTCATCACCGAGAAGCCATTTTTCGTGATTTCTATTCTTGGGCCCTGTTTACACCTACCGATGAAAATTGCACTGAATAAATATCGGGAAAGGTAGCATCGGTCGGTGGTGCTCCTGGGGAATATATCAGTACTGATGATTGGTAAGGCCTGGCGTCAACCTACTACGAAAGAAATTTCGACCTGCCGATATGGCACCGATACAAAAAGTAAATATCGGACATATCGGGAAGGTGCAAAATCGTAGACATATGTCTAGACATGCCAATCCACCACGCATCGCAAGGTTTTTTTTTGTTTTGCCTAATCGCAGAAACGTGGTCAACTGCCCTGATATTAGCTGACTTTCCGACGTGATTTTGATTTTTTCATCGGGAGGTGCATCGTAGACCATATTGAAGCCATATCGTAGTAGGTGGCACTGGGCCTTAAAGGTTTTTTAAAAAGACAATTGGCTTGTACAAAACGACGGTGCCTGAAATAGGCCACCGATCCAGGTATATATTTTATATAGACCACTGATTCAGGTATATATTTTACCTGTGTGGAGCAGCGTCTTGGAAAGTCGAAACAATACAAGCTCGGTGGTCAAGTGGTGGGGGTGTTCGGCTCTAGCATGGGAGGTCGTGGGTTCAAACCCCAGTCGGGTCATACTAAAGACTTACACAAACATGGTACCCACTGCCCATTCGGCTAATACTCGCCATTAGAATTAGGAGCACATGTCTAGGGCCCGAGTGGAAGAACGGTTATATAGCCGAATTCGGTGATTGTGTTGTAACACAATATCCCCTTAAAAATTGCTTTAAGAAAAGAAAAAAACTGCCAACTGAATATTTTTGAATGAATAGCTAGTAAATGATCACTGACTGTCTGTTGGCACTTTTGGTATATTTCAACATAAAACTAAGAACAATATATTTACAACGATCCAAGTAAAAGATCCCAAAGAAAATCGATTGATAACTGTACCTGCAACCTGGTGTTTAATTGGTTTCGGGGACCAAATAACTGACTCTATTAACCCAATAAATATCTGCTATATAGCCTATTTGTTGCATAAGGTTTGAGGTGTTATCAAACTAAATGTACATATTTCTTTATAGGTTTCGGTGCAATTTCATAAGAGACGTACGTCATGAACCTTGGCCGAGAAATGACAAATAGGAAATGGAATAGAGTTTCTTAGAGAGTCCTGGCGGTAATGTGAACAATGCGTCCATTAAACATGTAACCAGGCACGGCAAATAACTGCCAGTCAGCTACGGTGGTCCAGAAGTGCCTTGGGGAATAATACCAATGGGCAGCATTTCTCAAAAAGATATATAAATTCGTTTTCAACAAGGAAATAATGGAGCAATGTTAATCAAATTTGCACAGAATATAGTTCTATCGCCACAATTAGTATTTCTATTCAGAAAAAAGAGGTATTTAGAAGGAAACCCATGAGATGAAGATCGGTCCATACTCAACCGAGTTTGAATGCATAGAGGCAAAGCTGAGTGAATTGCTCTGCGGTCAAACGAGGTGGAGTGCAGACCAAGTTATTTTCATCTCGTGGGTTTCAGATTTCATCTCACCCCCTATGACATTAATCATTGATGAAATGAATCACGGAATTAGGTATTGAGTATTGGGTTCACGAACTTTATGGCCGTGGAGTACGAGTTCCTAATGTTAAGCCTATGGAGAAAAATACCGGGGTGAGATAATTAGGATTATGTTACGTATCACGTGATCAAACACTCAAATAATGAGTTTTTACAATATGTACCCGTCCCATATGCCGGGGACACACCAAGCGAGTGAAGGCAGCGATCTCTGGAATCGCCAACACAAATTGGCGTGTATGTGAGATATTATTTCATAGGAATATCTCCTGCCTATAATTTAGCATCTTAGAAGCAATAATCAAACGAAATATGAAATAATAGCTCACATATAAGTCATTTTGTGTTGGCGATTACGGAACTCGCTGCGTTTCTCGCTTGGTGTGTCTCCAGCTTTAGTGCATCCCCAGTATCAAGCCGGAGACACACCAAGCGAGAAACGTAGCGATTTCCGGAATCGCCAACACAAAATGGCGTGTATGTGAGCCTATATTTCATATTTCACATGATTATTGCTTCTGAGATGTTAAATTATCGGTAGGAGATATGTCTATGAAGTAATATCTCACATACATGATATTTTGTATTGGCGATTCCAGAGATCACCGCCTTGACTCGCTTGGTGTGTCCCAGGCTTTATGTCGGAGACACACCAAGCGAGAAACGCAGCGATTTCCGGAATCGCCAACACAAAATGGCGAATATGTTTGCTATGATTCTATATTTCACATTATTTTTGCTTCCGAGACACTAACTTATGGGTGGGAGATATTACTGTAAAATAATTTTTCACAGACATGCTATTTTGTGTTGGCGATTACAAAGATCGCTGCCGTCACTCGCTTGGTGTGTCCCAGGCTTTACGGAACTCGCTGCGTTTCTCGCTTGGTGCCTCTCCAGCTTTAGTGTGTCCCCAGTATAACTGAGAGAAGTACTTGTGGGCCACCGTAGGTCGCCCAGGCTCCGGCATCGATTGGCGCGCGCATGGAGGAGTGTGAGGCGGCGGCGTACAGTCCAGGGCGGGGCGGGTGTGCCGGACGTCACGCTCCAGTCAGTGTGCGGCCCTCCAGACCAGGCAGACCTCTCCTACAGCGCCCAGCATCCCGGGGTGTACCTTCATTACCGCGGACCCCCGCACGCTGCCCTGTGAGATCATGCATGTCTGGGTCCTCGGAAGTCGGCATGCACCGGAGTGAATACGCCCATGCCGCAGCTGGGCTGGGAAGCACACAGGTAGATTCTAGAGGAGTAGGAGGTAAGTGAACACAGAAGAACACTTGTTGTACTGAGGCTTGTCAATACATGAGTATCCTTTCAGTGTGCGTAAAGCCCAATGCCCATCTACCGATTCCGGAACATTCATGTACCTTTGTCGGCGACAAACGGACGGTAATTTGTCTCACCAAAGGCATCCTAACGGAGTCAGCCGTAGTCGGTAGATGTAGGACAGCTAGGCAAGGGTGAGGCCCCGATTAGTAGACCAATTTGCTTAGGACTAATATCCGCCACCCCATCTTCTCAATGTCCGTCGGTCGAGCGAAGAGTTGGGTAATTTGCCTGCGACAAGTTGAGCGACTCCTATACCATTTGGGAACTAATCGCTCAACCCTGAATCGGTAGATGGGCATCAGGCTTTAAGTGGGATTCACACGGTGAGACTCATGTTCCTCACAGGCCGTTTGTCTGAGACAAATCCTGTTGAGATATGGTAATGGAACGCAATCTCCTCGTGTGAATCAGAGGGTGCCATTTTGCTGAGACAAATTTTTTCCTTGTAATTGTCGGCAACAATCACCCAAACACGGAAAAGAATCTCATGAGATTTTGACTTTAAACAGGTTCAAAATTTAGAAGGATTTTTGTGAGACAAATGTATTTCACACATTCTCCCCCAATCTGTGAGTCTTAGTGGTCCCAAATAACGCCTATTCACATGGGGAAGTACCCTGAATCTGCGACTGTGTAGCCTGTGTAGCTTGTGTACCATGTGTAGGGGTGTAGGGGTGAGACTATGTAGTGTTAAGTCTTACCATATGAATTGAATCCGCCATGTTACCCTGAGACTGCAGAACACCCCACTCGTTGAAACTTTGTACCCAACTGGAAAGAGTAGCGTACTGGTGCAAAGGTGTGAAGTACACCAGTCTCAGGTCCATTTGACCCATCTGTGAATCCCACTTTAAGCCCAATACATATCTACCGATTTCGGAACATTGATGTACCCTTGTCGGCGACAAAGGAACGGTAATTATTCTCAGGCGAGGCATCCTAACAGAGTCGGCCCTAGTCAGTAGATGTAGGGCAGCTAGGCAAGGGTCAGTCAACAAGTTGTGGCTCGATGTTCTTAAATTGGTCGCCAGAAGTTTATCAACATGTTGATAAATCCAGTTGCCGACAACGGAAATGGCCCTCGATTGGGTGGCCGACAAGGGGTGAGGGGTTATATAGTTTGCCTGCGAGAGGTTCACCGACTGCTATGCGATTTGGGAACTAATCGTTCAAACCTGAATGGGTAGATGTGTATTGGGCTCTAGCGGGGCATTGTTTAGTTAAGGCCGTCACCCAGTTAAACCATCCTTAGGCCCTGTTTACACCTGCCGATGAAAATTGCACTGATAAAATATCGGGAATGGTGGCATCGGTCGGTGGTGCTCCCGGGGAATATATCAGTACTGATGATTGGTAAGGCCTGGCGTCAACCTACTACGAAAGAAATTTAGACCTACCGATATGGCACCGATACATGAAGCAAATATCGGAGACATATCGGGAAGGTGCAAAATCGTAGACATATGTCTAGACATGCCAATCCACCACGCATTGTATGGGGTTTTTATCAGTGTCTAATAACAGAAACGTGGTCAACTGCCCTGATATTAGGTGACCTTCCGACGCAATTTTGATTTTGTATCGTGAGGTGCATCGTAGACCATATTGGAGCTATATCGTACTAGGTGGACGCTGGGCCTTACATTATGTCGTCGAGGCGTTTACACAAGACGACTGATTATTCATTCTATCTGCACCAAAAGGGTATTTACTTAAATCTGCATTCCATCACTGATTAATTTAACCAGGTTTGATTTCATCGGTGGCCTCAAAAATCGGTGGTGCGAGATTACACAATTTAGGGTAGTGAACTTGTTGAATTTTTGATTGATTGATGCTGTTTTAATACACTCATCGTGATTTTATTGGGAACATGTAGCAATTGGTCGTCGGTGCCAGATTCCATTATGTGTGGTCAAAATCAGTATGGCCTAGTCTGGCCTCACACCTAAGGAATAGTGCTATCACACCTAATGGATGTATTTACAAGGTTATTGTGTTTTGTATGATATGACTACTGGGACAAAGTAGAGTGTTTTATCCTACCCCTAATAAAAAACTCCATAGGCTTAACATTGGGTCACTGTATTCAGTCTGGAGTTCAGAAAAATGAAAAATATCGCTCTAGTGGGATACACTTGACAAATGATGTCATTTGTTAATGTAGAAGTAATTTAGATGGGTGGGGTAGGATAAATTTTAAACCAAACTCGAGTTAGTCGTGTTATTGTTCATCGCACTCCGGCAAGATCGCGTATTACTGCTCTCTGCTTCGCCTCACACAGTAATACGCGATCTTGCCATCGTGCGATAAACAACAACACGACTAACTCTTGTTTGGTTTCTCCATAGTATTATGCAGAAAGGGCTGTCTTGTTAATATTTGACTCAGTTTCATCCAGATAAAGCTAGAGCTTTGCTGGCCAGATGTGTGATTGTGCAGCCAAGTATAGTGTTCCTAAACCAAATCAGGGACCTGTTTCACTAGTTTCGTGACATGTCTGTGACACCATACAGACATTTGGGTTGTCTAGTTTTGTGACAAGACAAGTAGCTACCCTTTCGAAAAGACAGACCCCGAACATAAGAATTAGACAATTCTACACATCATGGGACCTGTTTCACTAGTTTCGTGACAAAAGTGTTAGACAGATATGAAAAGCGGCACCAACAGTGCAAGCAAGAACGGACAAAACGAAGTCTAATGTGTAGCTCTTATGTAACCGGACACACCATCTAGACGATCTAGACATGTCACGAAACTAGTGAAACAGGTCCTGGTGTATCACATAGCCGGTGTTAACATCAGACGACTAAATACATGGCGACTGTAGATCGTCAAGCCAGTGGTGGTAGTGTCCACCTCAAAAGTCATCAACCTCAGAATGTACCTGAGTAATTACACTGGCGATTATAAAATTTCATAGAATCGCCGCCCGTGTAGATGATTAATTCAAGGCCGCTCGAATTAATCACAGGTGTCAGAACGTGATCAGTAGTCGTGAGGTAGGGCAGAATTAGGTAATCAGATGTAATCAGACGATCTGTAGTCGCCACGCGCTTGGCGTTTACATTAAGGGGGTGTTCCATCTGGCCGAATTCTGGGCCGAAATATCATTCTGATAGTGTCTGATTTACTATTCGGATATCATCGGTGTAATGGAATAGCACCCAACATAGAAATCGGGGGCATTGGACAGTGTGGTATTGTCGGGAATGTGATTCCATACAGCAGAACCATGCCGATTCTAGTACACCACGCTAGGACTTTTACTGGTGGTGTCCAGGGACCTGTTTCAGTAGGCTCGTGACATTAGGCCTAGACATACATCAACAGCGGCACCAACAGTGCAAGCAACAGCGGAAAAAGACTAGCAAATATCAGAAAGTCGGAGCGCCCAATCTTCTTCATATTTGGAACGATTATAGGTTATATGTATCCCCTACTCATGTTAAAGTGTCATTGCTTAATTCCTACGAGAAGTGAGTGAAACTCTGCGTGTCATCGATTGCAATCTTGTGATTTGTCCGTATGGTGTCACAGACACCATCTAGAAATGTCACGAAACTACTGAAACAGGTCCCTGGTGTGCAACAACTGTGACCGTGACCCCTGGCATGTTTACTCAAAGTGATTATCCGAAGGTAGGTGTGTTTTAGGGGTGAATAAAAGTTGTGTATAGTGATTATCTTGAAAAAGAATAGGATTCAGAGAACTCTAGCATTTTCGGGCACTATCGGCTGGCTGTCAGATGATAACAGATACAGACAGATCAAAGTTTTTAGGCCTATTTTAACCAGAATACACCAACAATCAGCAGCAGATTGTTGCCGATGCTATCAGGACAAGGCCGACGTGCAGTCAATTATATGGAACAGACCTTTTAGACAATTTCTATCATTTTACTGGTGAAACTCGTCAGGAGGTGAAAAATGCCAGAATCGCCAGCCAGAATGGTCTAGTGTAAACGCCGGATGAGGCACTAAGTATGTTTAACCCTTTAAGGGCGGATGATGCCTTAAGGCATCACCCGGCAGGGGGCGGTTGATGCCTAACCGACCAGGGGCGGATGATGCCTTAAGGCATCATTTGCTGGATATTTATATAATAATTTTTCAAAAGGAAATATCACAGAATGTAGGTGTAACATCATAATTTTGAAATCTAAATAATAGGAATAAAATATTAATAATAGCATATCATATCACGTGATAAATCTTCGAATTTAGAGTTCAGAGGACAATACCCCCGTCCCCTGGAACTATACATAGTCACTAGTAGCCGTCCCCAAGTGTGTAGTTCAGCCATAGGCAGCCGTCCTTAAAGGGTTAACACAGAGCAGAAAAAGATCTATTAGCACTGTACATTATGATTTGTGGTGTGCTCTCGACCTGAAGGTTAATTACCGTTTTAGCAGCTTTATTTTCTCTGCCCATTTAGCAGCCTTATTTTCTCTGTTTATTTAGTTTGTTTAGTAAGGTTATTTGAACGTCGCACCATAATCTGAATATCATACACAAACTGTTCGTAATTCTTTCGTTCCAAAAGACTCTATACGTGAGAATCCGTGGTTGGAAACGGTGGGAACAGACTCACAACAGATACGCCGCGTTTTTCAAACATCATACAGAAACTGGCCTACTGTCTTCGTGCATCAAAAATACTTTGTATATCTGCCGACCAGATATGAATCTTGATGCGGAATGAAGTGGGATATATTTGACTGACAATTTTACCAAGTATGTTGACGTAGGAGGATCGTTGGAATTTTAGGTCAATGTCTTAGAGAAGTTCCCGGTGTATCGAGGTGTGAGTTTGTGAAATTAATTGCCTGAGAAAGAATGATATGTAACTACCACTGCACCAAAACCACCAGTTTATACATGTATACACCCAGCGTATATATATATGACCCACATATATATGTCCTGCACACGATATTTCTCTCATACGCTTTGCAGCAAATACAGCCAATACACTGACGTATAGACCGTATTAGTGTGACGTCATTTGACCTGCCGAGAGCAGGGTTTCCCTTACATTCTGGTGCCAAACATTGGGATATCCCTTCATTAGGGCAGCTGTCGGTGATCCTAGACATCTCAATTTTTTTAATTCTACATTATATTTAACTCTACTATGCCACGATGCTACTTCTATGCAGTGCTTCTCGGAGTTTGGTTTTGTTTGGCACCAAAATGACGTCAGGACTAATGCGGTCTATAGAAGAGGCAAAGTGTCAATATACAACCGATACTATCGTAAAACCGGATGAGTTTTAATCTTGGCTCCCGTATGCCACTACCAGAATTTGGCGTAGTGATATCTCGAGGCGGAGCCGAGTGGTATCTGGAACCAAAACCCAGGAGTGGCATGCGGGAGCCAAGATTAAAACGAATCACGTTTTGATTTTATCATACCCCTCTCTACAATATTTTAATATTAAAGTCTTGAATGGAAATCATCAAAATTATGTATGCCCCTGAGTAGCATACAAACTTCCGTATGCGAGTCAGCGTGGCATATGGAATCTCAATACTAAGCCTATGGGATTTTATATTAGGGGTAGGATAAATGCACTTACATATAATTTCATTTTATCTTCATAGCGTTATATACACACACCAAATAGAAACATCAAGTTTGTATTAATCGGTAGATATTGCAATCAGCAGAAATGAATAAATACTGTGGCTGTATATGAACTACGTATACTACCCCCTCCCACCAATGACGTATTTATACCTTTGTGTAGATAAGGAGGCTTACTGTCTTCGTACGTCAAAATACTTGGTAAAATTATGATCACATACATCCCTCTGCTTACGGCATCGAGATGTATGTGATCAATAATATTTCTGACGTACAAAGACAGTGAGCCAGTTTCTGTATAATTTGAGGTGATAGTTGTCTCATGGTTGAGGTAGTGTTATCATGAGATATGGGAAAACTCTTTTTTGAATATGGTCTTCAAATGAAATCCTATCCTTTTTTTTGTAAAACCCTCAGAATCCCACATTCATTTAGCATATACAATAGATAGGCCCGGCGTCCACCTACTACGATAAGGCTCCGATATGGTCTACCATGCACCTCCCGATAAAAAATCGAAATCGCGTCGGAAGGTCACCTAATATCGGAGCAGTTGACCAGTTTGCTATTTGTATCGGAGCCATATCGGTAGGTCTAAATTTCTTTCGTAGTCAGTGGACGTCGGGCCTAACTAGGAGATTGGACATGAAGTACATAGAGTGTTTTTATAATTTGTAGCATGATCTTCCGTGCAAGACATTGCCGACCTTTTCATGAACGTTGATGTCATTTCCCAGAAATAGTACTAGAGGGAAACTATGTTCCGGTGGGAATAAGTATTTTTCCAAGCCTTACCTCGTAACTTTGACTTATTTCCACTGGTACATGGTTTCCCTATTTCTATATACCTTCAATTGTCGGCTAATATCTTTAAAAACCGAATGTCACTGAACGTCAACCTGGGCAGTAAGCGTCAACCTACGCAGTAAACGTCAACCTGGGCAGTAACTTCAACCTGGGCAGTAAACAAAGGTTATTCCACCCCCAGCAGCGTTAAGTAATAATAGGTTGTTCGCTTATAGGTATATAGGAATATATAGAACGACCTGACCGTACTGTACATACTACAAAATGAGATGGGAGATTGTTTTTGGCAGAACTCGGCCTGTGGCCTCGTTCCATAAATAACATCGATTCCCATCGGATTATGCGGCCTGTACAAGCAAGGTGGGTCCTCCTATATTTGCTATATACCCAAAATTAATCAAATCTTACCATATATTGGCCTAGAAGACAAATCAGCATGAAATCCCACACACTGCTTATGTTTCAACGTGTTCAGTATAACAGTGTACTGCACAGGGTTCAGTATACAATTTATACTGCACATGGAGTAGCAGTACGTAATTATCAAAAAATATACTGCATGGATATATAATAAATTGGTTAGGTAAACAAATCTACCTTGGCCTTTCGAAGTTCTGAACTATGTATAACCTGTTGCCATCTAAACAACTGAGCCAGGAACACCCGGTTTCTTTAGCCTTCGTTGCTAGGAGTTACACTCCAAAAACATGCACAACATTTCAACTAATCAGCCTTTATATCGCTGCGCCATTGAATGTTAATTGGTGTTGCCTGAAAGCTTGTCGCCTTCATCTACCTGTTAAATAAGTGCTTCCTCTGGGTCTATATTTAGACCATGACCTGCTGTTGTGGAACTGGAAATATCCCCTCCCACTACCTTTATCCGATTTCCTCTAATGAACCCGCACCTAGACTTGCCTCGGTCCCTTCACTATCCACTTAAAGACAAATAGTGGTAGTTGGGTGATTTCTAGATTCTATTGATTACCCTTATATTCCACCCCGGCTGGACAGCTAGGACTGTCAGGCTATAGGTGATGTCTACATGAGATGGACATGCAAAGTAGGTTTATTCCTGAATGAGTTTTGCAGCATGTTCAAGCATGGTAGGTCGTTCCATATCTATCATGTACCCAAATTTGTAGCATATTCAAGCATGGTGGGTCATTCCATATTTATTGTATACCCAAAATTGATAAAATCTTACCATATATTGGCATAGGAGACATGTCTACGTGAAAGCCCACACACTGCTGATGTTTCAACGTGTGCAGTATAACAATGTACCGCACAGGGTTCAGTATACAATTTATACTGCATAAGGAGCAGCAGTACGTAATTATCAAATATACTGTGTGGGTATATAACAAAGGAGATAATGGTGTTCATCACCGAAGACTTGAGCAAGTCTACCCCGCGGCCTACGGTGAAGGATTAGCCAGGCGGGGATATGGAGGCGGCATAGCAGGGTGGAGAGGGCGGGGGTAAAGGGTACAGAGGGTGTGGGCGGGGGCAAAACGCAGAGGGTGGGGCGGGGCAGGACTTATAAATAGCAAAGGTAGACGATTGAGTCACTCGCCCAGCAGAGATCTTGCGCTCTGCTTCCTGTGGCCGCTTATATCTCTGCCCCAACCTGCCTGGTTGGGATCAAATCTAGCCCATACGCCAGTTTTTAAAGTATCCTAAAATTCTTAGAAGTGTAGGGGTATTTTGTGGTTTACTTGTTAATATAGACGCACATATCTATCGTAAATGATACACACTCATTTCTGTTATTTGTTATGTCAAATTAGACATAGTCATAGGGATTACTTTCTTCAGTGGAAGGCACCTCATGTGTTGCAGAGTTGTTTTTGTAAACATACCACATGTGGTCACTTGAGGGGGCAATCTAATCAACTGTGGATTCACATTATAAAATGGTTTAGGTCTGAAAAAGAAACAGCTGGATTGTCTGTGAAGAAACAGCTGGGTTGTCTGTGAAGCTCCTTTAACAATTCCCATATTTCCATAATCATGATATATGAGTTGTTTCACTTGTATTACTTTCGACAGTTGGCTTGTTTTGAATCTGAAATGTTCGTTGGTCTCCCCTGTCTTTGGTGTATACATACTCAGGGAACCAGCTTTGGGTTGGGGTAGACTCTAGAACAGTCTGTTGTCGCCAGGGCCAGAGCACACAGGCTCAAACTGAGAGGGCTATGCGCTGCCATTTTAAGTCAGGAATTCCTGCCTCCGCAGGTATTATGCTGCCCTGAGTGATTTGCCAGTAACCAAAGTGTTACTCTTCAAGCATAGGTCCTAAAATTAGAACAGCCAATCACGAAATTCCTTTCTCCCATCAGGCAGAGGGAACAGGCAAATTGGAGCCATATTCTGCTAAATCCTTACGGACTGTTAGCCTTAGGTGTGCGGTCTGTAAACGGTTGGGGCAGAGATCAGTCAGCGCTAGCGCGGCGAAATATCAGGGCGGAGAGTGGAGTTGAGGTTGTAACGGGTAGCGGCGCAGGATCGATGGACGCTGTGTTCGTTACTAGGGACAACGCCTTCCGCCGGAAGTCGTGCAGAAATCCCAGCCTTTCCAGTCGCCTATACTCTGTCTGCGACTAGATTGCCCGCCCGTGAACCAGACAATACTCTGTCTCCGTCCAGTTTGCCCCGAGATATTATCGTGCTTCTTAGGCAAGTAAGGAGTGCGCCTGACACAGCTGTGGCTGTGTCTACTATTGTTTTCATCTCCGTGTAGACTAGACTGTGTATAGAAGATATCTGATATCTGATGTCTGTATTGGGCATCAGGCGTATAAATACACAATATTGCCATGATTTCGATCTGAGTGGCCGTATTCTCCTCGTAGTTGACGCGTAGTAAAACTCCAAGCGATAGCTAGGAGTATTACGTAGTGTCAACTACAATGAGAATATGGCAGGTTACCATGACATTGATATTATTTAGAGGACTAAACACCATTTTCATAGCACATTTCAGATAAAAACAGTTGTATGCTCCTCGAAGTTGACCCGAGGTAATATCCTTGCATGCGCTCGGATATCACTATGCGTCAACTCCTCGGATCATACGCCCGATTCTATCTGAAACCAGTCAATGTTGTGCATGTATCTGATAGAAAGGTAACATTTAAAGGCAGTATATAAATGATTTCTGTAAAGTAAATCTAATTTTGTTTCAAAATAAGTTTTTGCTTGCACTGTTGGTGCATGTCTGTCTAACAATTTTGTCACGAAACTAGTGAAACAGGTCCATGATATGTAGATTTGTCTAATTCTTATGTTTGGGGTGTGACATTTCCTAAAGGCAGCTACTTGTGTTGTCACAAAACTAGATAACCCCAGTGTCTGTATGGTGTCACAGACATGTCACAAAACTAGTGAAACAGGTCCCTGTATTGTGGCGTTAAAAATGCGTTTTCATGGTATTCAGGTATATACACTGGAGCTGCTTGAAGATAGGAGTCTGACACACCCAGGAACAACTCCAGTATGAATAAAATCATTATTAATTAGTCAATAAATATTAATTATTAATATCAATAGAAATTAATGAAAAAAATATAACCCTAATTAGAAAACATATTTCCTGTGGCTATTTGGTGCTGTTGTCAGTATTTTGTCTTGGAATTTCGCCCCTCTACCTGGGGCATCAGGATGTATTTCCTGGACAAAAGACCAAGAGTGGACATAAATTCGTTCTCAGTAGGTACGTTTCCACATAATAAACTTCTTATGTCAGCATTTTTTTATTTTTTTTTTTTTATTAGCAAGTAATTCACCAAAAACTGGTGGTCTTCCATTACAGCGTACAGCAGTCCAGGTACAAGACAGTCAGGAATATACATAATCTTATGGTAATTATATAATTATAGTAATAGTAGAGAGTTGTACATAACAAGTCCGCAGTAGACAGTGAGGGATTTCCTCCCATATATAACTAGTTAGTGAGTTTGGTTGATGAGATGAAATGAGTGAACAGTTGTATGACAAAATTTTAGAGTTGTAGAGTTTTATAAGGTATCTAGTCCAGCAATTGCGCGTTTGAAACTTGCCTTACTTGGTGATTTTTGAACTTCTACGGGCAGATTGTTCCATACCTGCAATGGTGGCAGAGGGGTCCCTGCCTGCAGACTGATAGACGGATTAGACCGCCTTACACCACACTGTACAGGTGCAGTTCTTCTAGACCAGAAACAACGGTCGATAGCATTAGCGATGCTTTGTTTGAAACATCAATTATTCTAATGGGCCTCTGTCTCTGAGCAAATTGCACACTGCATGTTTACCTCATTCAAAAAACATTTCTTACCATGTAGAACGGGTAGCGCCCGGGGTAAGAGAGGATTACTGAGATTCATCACTGCCATGGAGTGATTTATCAGGTTACTGGAGAACTCGACCCGAAACGAACTCGACCCGCAGTTGTCAGGAGAACTCGACCCGTTTTGGAGAAATCCATTGGAGATTTCGACCTGTTTTAGATACTTATAGATACGACAGTTTAATATAGAAGGGGAGATCTGACTAGTTAGATTTTACACAAATAAACCAGTGGATATAGAACATAAAATCAGTTATGTTTAGATGTAGGGTTAAGGTTAGGGATAGATATGGTGTAATTTCTTCGTTCCTGTAGAGGTCTTGTGGCACTCCGAGGTTGGATCAAATTTGAAGCCAAGATAACATACTTATTATTACATACCTATGTGCGAACGTCAGTCAAATACTAACCTCTCACGGGGGTGTAGTATATCGCGACTACGGCCCACTATGGTGCGCTTCGTCGTACTGCAAGATTTTAACGTGTGTCTAGCCTAGTCTGTGCTATTCGATAGGCGTGCGTATTCGACGTCATCGCGACCAAAAACAACATGGCGAACGTAGTCGAATCGCGACCTTAAACTCGTGATACAGGCCCCCCGTAACAACTACAAGTGCGTATTGATCAAATGTTGAGGTAGCCGACGAGTGGCGTGCACATACAACAGTTTAAATAGCTCAAATATACGAAATCCATCGAGAATAACAACACGATCCACAACGGGGGACGCACAGACATGCTTACGCTGGTTCCTGGCGCCTCCGCCTCCACACACGCCTAACGCTCTCCAAACGTATTTTCTGCTAAGTGCGCCCTTACCGAATAGCGGCTAAACATCCGCTGGGCGAGTGGAGACATGCGCAACGAGCACATCCTGTGAGTTGGCTTCCGGTTCGTAGCAGACAGTGTCAACATGGAGCAGTTGTGACTTAGGAACTTGATAAATGGCGTGTTTCTGATCGAATTAAGGTATGTAATAATAAGAAAACATCCATACTGTGGCCAGAACTATGTCTTAGTTCTCGGTCACCTGTGTCGGACATTCGCCCCTCCGCCTACGGCGTCGGGGCGAATGTCCGACACAGGTGACCTCGAACTAAGACATAGTTCGGCCACAGTCTGGACGTTTTCTCCTACTACTAATCATAGTATTCTTCCATAGTTGGAATAAGATGCTAGAGTTGGTATGATTTAAAACGGGTTGAGTTCGTTACGGGTCGAGTTTTGAAAACGGGTCGAGTTCGTTACGGGTCGAGTTCTCGAGTTTCCATTTATCAGTATTTATAAGAGTTTTCCACCTGATGATGCCGGGCCATTTTAATAAATGAAGGGCCTATTACTACAGGACGATGGCATTTATCTCACTGTCGGTATTCTGGAGGAATCGGCAACAATCTTTTGTTGATTATTGTTAAATAATGGTGAAAATAGGCCTAAAACAACACCCTGGTATCGTCTGTTTTGATTCAGACACCCAGCCGATAGTACCCGAAAATGTTAGAAATCTTGGACTTCACCCGATCGCAACTCCAGACTAGTTCCACAGTTCCAGCCCTGTAGACTGTAATATTGCATGATTACAGTTAGAATCCTATTCTTTTTCAAAATAATTATGATACATAACCTTTATTTACCGCTAAAACACATCTAGCTTCGGATAATCACTTTGAGTAAATTCTCCAGGGGTCAAGGTCATAGTTGTTGAAATCGGACACCAGAGGACACCACCAGTAAAAAAACTAGCGGAAAACGGGTGTACTAGGACCGGCGTGGCTCTGGTAAATGGAATCATGTTCCCGACAATACCAGACTGTCTGAGGCCCCCCGATTTGTATGTTGGGTGCTATTCCATTACAACGATGATACCCGAATAGTAAATCAGACACTATCAGAATGATATTTCGGCTGAGAATTTGGCCAAATGGATAGCCCCTTTAGAGTTTCTGAACGCCAAAGAGACCCCGGGATGATGTGGATAAACTTTATTACCCACCGATTACGGAGTCTCTATAGGAAATATATAGTGCACCTGAAATAAGCTACCTGGAGATTCTGACATGTCAGAATCTCCTGCGGATGATTCCGGAAAAAAAGTCCCTGCCAAAATGAGATCAACTCATAATGTACTTCAAAATAAGTTTATTTAATGTTCATTCAATATTATTTAGTTATAATCAGTCACAATAATCTCATTTAGCATCAGAAATTACTGTCAGAAAAAGTTTTGCAGACCAAAAACCCTGAAAAATAATGAACTATATACAATAGGCATTAGAATACACCGAATTACCACCATGCTTGACAGTGCTGTGGCGTTATGGCGTAATCTGGAACTTTATGTACTTATTAGGCAATAGACATGTTATTAATCTTGTAGGTGGGTAATAAATACAATAATGACTGGTTTTGTGTATGAGTGGCCGCAATCTCCTCGTAGTTGACGATGTAATATCCTCGCTAATCACTCGGATATTACTATGCATCAACTACTCAGAGATAACCGCCACTCGTACACAAAACCAGTCATTATTGTGAATGTATTCAACACTTATGGTCGACATTTGTTCAGAGAGGACAGTCTCAGCGACAGAGCTTGAATATCATTAAATAATAATTCCTCGTACGAGGTCTCCTTGTACACTGTACTTTCGTCAATATGAGTTATTTAACAGGCCCCTGTCCACCGATTCTGGCTATTTGCAAGTTCTGTTGCACATAATCGTTGGGTGGAAATGGGAATGAACATTTCAGGTGTAATGTACTGCCATTGTCACAGACAAAAAATCCTTATTTTCATATGAATACATCTGGCTTATATAGCTATGATTTTGCGTAAATAAGCTGGTCCTATTTTCCATCGTGTACATATGCTTCATCTATAGAAGTATATAAGTGTCCAATTTACACTCATATATATGTCATATATAAGTCTGATTCTGTTGTATTTACACCATTATCCAATAATACCGTTGTTTTTATTTCATTTGTCATTAGTTATCAAGGTCTGTAGTATATAAAATGTCTGATGTTTTATTATCAATTTTGATTATAAAATCTTTCTAGAACCCTAATAAGTATCATTTCATTAATACATATGATATTACATATGATAAACCCAGCGTTCTTTTGTCTTTTTTACCAATTTTTTGTATAGAGTATACTTTCAAAACACCACCGTTCTGTATGCTTCAGGATAAGTGTGTATATATGGACACTATAAGTCTCGGGTCGCAGTCAGGTTGCTGCATGGGCTCGGGCTCGGAATCAGTATCAGAATCATGGGCCAGGGCTTCAGTGTTGGTGCAGGTACATCCTACCATGGCAACACAGAGGAGGTGTGAAGCGCAGCGCCCCCTATCGTTTTGGCATGGTCTCAAATGACAGCGGAATGGAGATTCCTATACAAAAATAGGCTAACAAGTAGCAGCTACTACATACAAACTGTTAGAGCTCTATCAAAAATCTTTTCAGATATTGATAGAGTGATATCTAATGTAATCCAAACCAAAATAGAGCTCAATAGAGCTCCACGTTTTATGGCTGTTTTATGTTGTTGAATATAGCCTTATTTCACATAGGCTATGGCTTACAAGCCTCATACAGTCCATTGTCAAGAGCTCCTTCCCCTCTTATTGCAGGATTGAAAGTGGCACCTTGAACCCTGCCGCGATTGGCATATATGAGTTGGGTCCCTCTAGGGGGCGCTGCACTTCACACCTCCTCTGACCGCAACAGGTTTTTTTTCCACAGGCCAGTGTCGCACCTTATCTGCATAGTTACGGCATACCTGAAGCCAAACACTCACCTGGCAACATATACTTTAGCATTGGATCACTGAGCGTATGAGCATAATACGTTCATAATACCCATGTATACCATTTCCATAGAAATAACAGTACTGTATTCTATGGCATGTTAACTCCAATTTGATGTGTCATACATGCGTATCACTTTAGATAACACAGGGACACTTAAGCTGCATACACATTAATACATTGGCATGCCTAGCCATAATATGCTTATCTTTTTCCAAGTTAAAACCAAGATAATTATCAACTGCAAAGTTTAGACAGCTCAGACTCGTTGATACAATACTCTCGTTTACTCCAACGATTTAATCTGTCAAAAAACAACACTCCTGCAATGACACCCACCGTTCATACTTTAGGTGTGATTGCTGTGTGGCTCTATGGGCATATGGCCGGACTCGGCCGTGTTTGTCCGAGCGGCCGCGTTACTACACAGTGGGCCGTTGAACGGCAACACCTGTACTGCCACCACACAGCTGCCACCAACACCACTACCACCACTGCCAATAACTCTGCTGTCGAAGCCGCTTTCACACCTGCCGCTTTCACACCCGTCTGCACACAGCCATCCCCCTGCCCACCCCTAGACAATACTCTGTTGATGTGCGTAGGCAGAGGACTTGGGATAATCCATTCACACACACTGGGGGAGGCTGGGAGGGAGATGGGACAGGTGAGGTTGGGGAAGGGGGGAGGGTGGGAGGCAGGCTGCGGGTAGACAGGAAGGCGGAGTCGCGGGCTGGGCAGCCAGGCAACTGGACGGCCTTGTAAACATTTTTAATTTTTATCTATATACATATATATATATATATATATATATATATATATATTTATATATATATATGCCAAACGAATATAACATGTATATGACCAGCGTATATATGTTGCGCAGTATATTTCTCTTCATCAACACTCTGCGGCAAAAACAGCCATTACGCTTCTGTATACAAGGAAGACACATTTGTGTATGCCGCATATGCTGGTGTGAAATATGGACGTATACATATAAAAACATGTTGATTTACATTGGATACATGCATTTACGTGGTGGCGTATATGTGCAATTTCTTGGTTTTTTTCGTGCAGTGTTTCAATTTTGCAGGAGACACATAGTAATAAACAGGGATGAAGGTCATTAGTACTTATATAGAACGACCTGACTATGGTGTACAAGCTAGAAAACGAGATGATGATTTACAGTTGGTGTGGAACGAGGAGTTTACGCCGAGTTCCCTATCAACCGTATATCAAAATCGAGTTTGTAGCTTGCACAAACATGATGGGTTGTTCTATATTCATCATATATCCGAAATTAATCGAATAATCAACTTAATTTGGCCCAACAATTAATGTTTTAGTCGACACATACGGAACAGTGTTCCGTATTTTACTGTACTGAACAGTATTCAGTAGGGTTGTTTTTTACATTATATGGCGAAACGGTGCATAGTTACAGTATATTTGGCATGGCTATATAGAAAAGGTGGTCCTTGGCTGGTTCTCGCCTACTCACAGTCTAATTCCGCCGAGCCCCCTAGCGGATGACCGGGGAACCAGCGTAAGGTGGTCCATGTATTAGTTATGTGAGTTTATTATATACCCATGACGTATGTATCGTAAATACGCACAGTTTCGCCGTATAACGTATAAACGCGTAAACGCCGAGTTCCGTATCCCCCGTTAATGTTCATCTCGTTTTGTAGCATGTACGAGCATGGTCAGGACGTTCTCTATAAATACCTTAAAGTCTTACATAAGTGTTGAATGAAGTTGACCCACACCATCCTTGGATCTCCTTGGCGTACAGAAAAGGGTCTTCATGAACGATCCTGGGTTATTAAACGGACCCCTGTATTTCAACGACATAAATTATTCAACAGACCCCAGCTTTGATTGATTTTGTTTCTGTTTATCCACTCATTCGTGCCCCGTGTAGATCTTAGTGTGCCAACCATATTTGTCTGACCATGGCATGCAAACACACAAATGTGGTCCCCTACTCCTTTATTATATGGACTGTAGGCTATACGTGATGCCTGGGTTGTGATCAGATTCGAAACTATTTTTATAAATTCGCCAATAATATTATATCTACACATACCTATGGCCATGTCGACTTTGTATACAGCCCACTCCTACCCATGCCGTACGTATTGTCATTCGTCACCGGGTGAGGTAAGGGTACAACTATCGGATCAATAGAAGGTGATATTTCACTACTTTTAGTTGTATCGGTTCGGCGGAGGTTGCGGCCTCTGGCGGGTCATTAAGCTCTGCAGTGCGAAAACCCTACACACATACACTGCGCTACTCACCAATTGCGCAATAACGAACCTGCACTTCTGCGCATGACACGTTCTATATAATTACCCATAAATTGCTTTGTAATTCTTGGAAAATATATTTTTTAAATGACATGTATAATTTCTACTGACAAATTGATGAATGTATGTCATCTGTCTATAGTGAATAAGGTGGAGATATCCCTTCCTCCCGTTAGTAATTAATAAACTCTATTTATTATTCGCCTAATACAAGGTGTCCATAGAAAACACATAGGGAGTGTGTATCACCATACCCGGACCATGCAGATATACCACCTTATACAAAGTGTCCATAGAAAACACA
Organism: Alentia gelatinosa; assembly: GCA_950022655.1. NCBI lineage: Eukaryota > Metazoa > Annelida > Polychaeta > Phyllodocida > Polynoidae > Alentia > Alentia gelatinosa. The sequence continues at coordinate 168,448,644 of OX465579.1, forward strand.
TAGGGAGTGTATATCACCATACCTGGAGCATACAGATATTTATTATCCTAAAACAAAGTGTCCATAAAAAACACTGTACCCGGAGCATACAGATATATCCACCTAATACAAAGTGTCCCTTGAAAACACATCGGGAGTTTGTATGGACATACCCGGCGCATACAGATATATGTTGTATGCTCCGGGTGGCGCATACGGAAAACCAGTGCGTACGGAAAAATAGTGCATTACCAAAACGAACTGATAGCGACATGCCACTTGCCCAGAAAAGGTAGATAATAAACACAATATAGACGGGTTTCAGATAAACGTGGTTTTATGCTCCTCGGAGTTGACTCTGCGCAATATAACATATATATTTAATTCCCTGATTATGTCTAATTGGTAAGCAAATTAGGACCCCATAATCGTTAAAACTACATGATGAATCTTTGTTTGTTTGGGTACTCTAACGTTCAATGTGTTCTATTAGAGTAACTTTGGTTGGTTGGTGATCAAATCTATAAGAAGATTCTAGGTAGAAATCTCACCTCTACACACATACAGAGGTAAGAATCCTCTTAGTTCCCACACTACATAGACATGGCATAAGAATGATTTCCATCTCACGGTAAATCTTCCACTGCTGGCAGCTGCAAAGGGACTCGAATCCTTGGTACGACAAATCGAAAATCATATGCATATGAGGATTATTCTTTGCTAGCTTCGGCAAATTGAAAACTACATGACAATTGTTCCTTACTAGGTTCAGCAAATTAGAAACATGACAACTACCTGATCATGCTGTACAAGCTACAAAACAAGAATGGAGCGAGGCGTTTACGCCGAGCTTCGTACGAATCGTAAATTATCATCGAGATTGTAGCTTTTATAAGCATGGTTGGTTGTTATATATTTACTACATAACCAGTAAAATAATAAACCTAATTTGTCTATTACTATACACCTATGGGCGAACGTCTATGAGTTACTTCCCGCTGCTAGGCATATAGTATAAATTCTGTTCGGGCCCGCCGAGTAGTAGGACGTATGGATTCCCATAGGCTTAAGCATTGCAAAACGTACGTCCCGCTGCTACATACACTACGTCGTACTAACGTACATTATCGCGATATAGCAAGAGCATTGTCCGTGTCAAAAGGAAACAAAAAAATGGCGGTTCTCTCCCATTCATAACTTCAGAGACATTCTTAGCCTTACCTGTAACAAATGGAAGTATGTACTGTCCAAATATCGAGGCACCTGACGTATGGCGTTCACACCAAACCGTTTAAATAGCTTAAATCTGCTAGACTGATCGATATCAACAAGTCCGACCGCTTTCCGTTAGGCCGCTCCGCGTTGTCGACGTCATAATTACGTTGGCTACCAGAGTTCCAGGTCATCCTGTGTCATACATTTCATAGACCGCTCCACGTCGACCGTTGCCGAGTTTTCACCCTCCCATCTCCCAGTGTGCAGTGAATGTCGAAGCCGCCGTATTGAAACGCCGATATCTTCGGTTTAAAGTGCCCGATCTTCATCATATGTGGTACGATTATAGGTTGTATATGTTTAGTATGTGTGTTAAAATTTCATTGCTTAATTCCTAAGAGAGGTGAAGTTAGAGCGTCATCTGTTGCTACACATTTCAGAGACCGCTCCAAGTCGACTGTTGACGGGTTTTCACCGCTAGCGGTCCGTAGCAAATGGCAGTGATATTGTTCGGTAACGGGGGGTTGAATCCACGACCAGGAAAGTTAATAGAATGGCATTTTAAACGCGTAGGAGGTGTATAGTAATAAGAAAACGTAGTGACTGAGCCCGTACGGTGGCCGTTCTCGGTCATTTTATGAAAAAATACGGCCCTCCCGCCTGCGGCGTCGGGCCGTATTTTTTCATAAAATGACCTCGAACGGCCACTCGTACGGGCTCAGTAACCACGTTTTCTCATATTACTATACACCTGTGGCCGAACGTCTATGATATACTAACCGCTGCTAAGGGTATCGTATAAATTCTGTTCGGGCCCGCCGTGCAGCGGGCCGTAGTGATTCCCATAGGCTTTAACATGTAAAAATATACGTCCCGCTGCTACAGACACTACGGCCCGCTAACGTAATATATCGCGATAAGGCGAGACCAGTGACAGGGTTAGAAAAACAAAACGAAATGGCCGTTCTCTCCCATTCATAACTTGAGAGACATGCTAAGCCTTACCCATAGCAAGTGGAAGTTTGTATTGTCTAAATATCGAGGTAAATAACATATAGCTTTCACCTAAGACACTTTTAAATGGTTTAACTCTGCGAGATTGATCGATATAAACAAGTCCGACCGCTTCCCGTGACGCCTCTCCGCGTTGTCGATGTCATAATTACGTTGGCTACCAGAGTTCCAGGTCGTCGTGTGTCATACATTTCATTGTCCGCTCCACGTCAGCAGTTGCCAGGTTTTTACCGCTAGCGGGTCGTAGTGAATGGCAGTGATATTGTTCACAAACGGGGTTTGAATCCGGGACTAGGAAAGTTGATAAAACGGTATTTTAAACAAGTCCGATCGCATCCCGTTACGCCGCTCCGCGTTGCCAACGTCATAATTACGTTGGCTACCAGAGTTCCAGTATCACTGGCGCCACACTTTTCAGAGACGAAATTCCGATATCTTCGGATTGAAGCAGCGGATTTTCTTCATATTTGAGACGATTATATCGTAAAACTGGATGAGGTTTAATCTTGGCCACCGTATTCCACGACTGGGGTTTGGCAAAGTGACTTCATGAGGCGAAGCCGAGTGAAGTCCAGAGCCAAAACTTCAGGAGTGGAATGCGGTGGCTAAGATTAAAACGAATCAGGTTTTGATTTTATCCTACCCTATCTCCTCGATTTTGGAATATTATGTGATAACGATGCTGTATGCCACTAGTGGCATATAAAACTCTGTATGCCAGTCAGCGTGGCATACGGAAATCCAATGTTAAGCCTATGGGATTTTATATTAGGGGTAGGATAATAGGTTATATGTATACCGTACTCGTGTTAAAATTTCATCGCTTAATTCCCAGAGAAAGTGAAGTTCCAGCGTCATCTGTTGCTATATCACCTAAGAACCACAGAACTGTCAGAAGTGATAGCGGACCGTGTTGCCAAGAGCAGTTTGGAATAGTCCATTTTACGGCGATATGCTATCTTGAGGGGTGGCCCACACTTACTAAACTTGTTGATATCGATCAATTTCCCATATTTAAGCTATTAAGACTGTATTAGGTGAATGCTCCATGTTATTTACCTTGATATTTGGCTATTGGCTATTACTGGGAAGTCGTAACATGTCTCGATCTCACAGAGTGTTTTAGTTGTGTTGCCGACGAGGCGTTTGAAATAGTCCATTTTACAGCAAAGTGATGTGTGGAGGGGTGGCCGCTACAAGAAAGGGATGACAGGTTGGTGGGAGACAGCGGGCCGTAGTGAATGGCAGTGGTTTTGTACGGGAATGGGGGGTTGAATCATGGACCTGGAAAGTTAATAAAATGGGTTTTAAACGAGTTGTAGGTGTATAGTAATAAGAAAACGTAGCGACTGAGCCTGTACGGGTGCTGTTCTCGGCCATTTGATAAAAAAATACGGCCCTCTCGCCTACGGCGTCGGGCCGTATTTTTTCATCAAATGACCTCGAACGGCCACCCGTACGGGCTCAGTAACCACGTTTTCTCATAATAACTGATATTATAACTGATATTTCAACACTGTTCTGTATTTTGCCGTATGTAACAGGGTATTTACAGTATATACAGCATGGGTATAATCATATAGAGTGACCTGACCATGTTGTATATGCTATAAATGAGATAAACCTGGGGCCTCGTTCCGTAACTAACAAGAATTCCCATCGAGTTTTGTAGTATGTACAAGCATGGTGGGTCGTTCTAGATTAATTGCATACCAAGAATTGATTAGATCTTACCATATATTGGCATAGAAGACATGTCATCATGAACGCCCACACACTGATGATGTTTCAACGTGTGCAGTATAACAGTGTACTGTACAGCTTTCAGTATATGATTCATACTGCATAGGGAGCAGCAGTACGTAATTATCAAATATACTGCATGGGTATATAATGAGATAATAACCAACATGGCTGTTGTTTTTTCTAGGATGGTACCGGCGCCGGCGAGTTCGTCACGGACCCTGGAGTCATCGCCCGCCACCGCCAACCCCCTCTCCGCCCTCTTCTGTGCCTTCCGCCATTACAAAGGCCCGTCCGGGCGTCACATCGCCATCGTGCTCCACGTGGGGCAAGCCTCTATCCTCCTGGGTGCGCTCCTGCTAGTCCTCGCCTATACAGTGCTCAAGGAGGTGCCCAGCATCATCGTCCAGCAAGTTGCAGGTCTATTCGCTGCGGAGATTGGCGTCGCTATGATGCTGGCGGGTTTCGTCACCTACCGAGGCGCACAGAAGTGTAAGGTGGGTGGGGCATCGCCTTTCTGGGCCAAGCAGGTGTTGGTGGCTCTGTATACGTGGGTGGGATGCCTGTGCGGCTTTGTCGGTATGGTGGTGAGTGTGGTTGGGTTCAACCTCCATGAGGACTGGATGCTTGCTTTCCGCGTGGCTGGACCCATGTCGCTGGCCCTCGGGATCCTGTTGTTCCTTGGGGCCCGGGCATACCCACGAATGCCCTGCTATCACCTCCACCAACCAACCTCTCCCCAGGAGGACAATCACTCCTGCTCCTGTCCACAGCACCCTCATCATCTCCATCCCCACCACCAGCACCTGCATACCATCTCATCCGTTCAAGTGCGACCGCGTGATGCGTCCATCGGGCCTGTGGTTGTGTATTCATCCGGAGGAGTTCCCCCCACGCCGACTTTCCTCCCGCCCCTTCCTGCTGCTCGCCCACCGGAGTATGAGTCACTTCCGGCCCGACCGGAGCAGGACCTGCCACCAAGTTACGTGTTTGTGAGCCCCATGTCACCACCGCCATCTTACTTAGAGGCGTGCGACTCACCCAAGGAGAATGATGGTGACCAGAATGCTGTTATACTCCATGCAGGGGCACCACCTGGTTACAGCCCCAGCTACGAGGCCTGCGTCTGCCCAGGATCTGCCAGGCATTCGGACTGTGTTGTCACCGAACTGAGTGGCAACAGCTGAGGTAAACAATGGGGGAGTTTCCGCTTCGCCAATGTACTATTTCCCATAAGTGACAACTACGGCCATGAAACTGCCGCCAATGTACTGTAGATTTAACACTGAAGATGGGAGATGTGCTACAAATAATGATAAAACATTCTGTACACTTCATGCCTCATCTCCAAGTGACCGTGGTACAAAATGAACCAAAAACAGTATGATATAGTGGAAACTGAGTCACTCAGTGCTGGTGACTTTAACATGAGGAGACACACCTACCGTCACATCGGTATTGGAACTTGGATCAACAAATAAACCCAATCTAAGCTGATCAACATATTTATAAATGTATAACCAGTCAAGCCTGTTTTTAATCCTATTGAGAACAGCACTGGTTACCAGAAACAGTTTCAATTGCAGCTGTGGTACCATTTGAAGATATCTGTGATGTGATTCAAAATATCATTTATTCAAAATAAGTATTGATAGTAGGAGGCTTATATGATACTGATGACTCACTACAGCTGTTGTCTGTGGGATTTTTTTCAGTGTATCTTTAGTATCATCTTTATATGATCTTGTCATTTCTATCATGGCTTTACAAGGGGTGAATTAATCAAAGTCCAATGGTGTAGTTTCCACTTAGTCAATGCACCACTCCCAGTGAGTGACGTTAACGACCATGAAAACATCGCCAATGTTGTGCACTGTTGATTTAACACTAGAAATATGACCAGTGCTACATACACAATATAGACTGGTTTCAGATACAAGCGGTCGTATGCTCCAAGGAGTTGACGCGTAGTAATATCCCAGTGTATGCGAGGATATGACGCAGAGGCAACTCCGAGGAGCATGCAGCCCCTTTTATCTGAAACCAGTTTTGCACCCTGGAGCATACAACATATCTGTATGCTCCTGGGACCTGTTTCAGTAGTCTTGTGACATTAGGCCTAGACAGACATCAACAGCGGCACCAACAGTGCAAGCAACAGCGGAAAAGACTAGCAAATATCAGAGAATCGGAGTGGCCAATCTTCATATTTGGGACGATTATAAGTTATATGTATCCCCTACTCATGCTAAAGTGTCATTGCTTAATTCCTCGAGAAGTGAGTGAAACTCGGCGTGTCATCGATTGCAATCTTGTGATCTGTCCGTATGCTGTCACAGACGCAATCTAGACATGTCACAAAACTACTGAAACAGGTTCCAGGTTTACATGTAGATCCTTGGTGTCTATTTTAACAAAAAATAATGATAAAACGCTCTGTGACTGTGGCCTTGAACGAACATCACCTACTGGAAACAGGATGACTTGCTGGAAACTGAGCCATTGAACCATGAAGGAGTAATTCCTCCATGGAGCATAACAGCGAGATTATCCTCAGTCAATCGTCAGCTGAACATGAATGTGATCACCAAATTGTACGAGGTATCATGATAAGACTGCTTTAGGATGTGGGTATGGAGCATGAAATACGTAACGAGCCACAAGGACGAGTGTTGTATTCACAGCCAACAGGAATCGAGTTCTGTCACCCATAAGGCCTCTTTCCATTGTCCGACAAACACGGTGTATATTTTCTGTGTTCTCCTAATAGCCTATTTCCATTTTCTGTGAGCAGTGCTAAGGTAGGTCGGTGGTTCCTGGTTGTACATTGGTGGTGGTCAATGGAAATAGGCTATTAGGAGAACTCAAAAAATCTATACCGTGTTTGTCGGCCAATGGAAACGGTCCTATATCCACATTCTCAATCGGTCTTGTTGTTATTACGCAGCCTAGAATAGAAATATTTTACTGTAATTGAATTGTAAAAGATGTCAAATCACGAACATCGTAACGAGGCTATCTGCTCGAGCTTCTAATGGGAATAGAACAAACTGGAGCTGGGGCCCGTTTAATAATCTAGGCTCGTACACGTAGACCCTTTCTGTATGCCATAGAGACCCAGGGACGATGTGGGTCAACTTTATTCAAAATATATGGACGACCTTATGGACGGCTAATTCGATCTTAGCGAACAGACCTAAATATTATTCAACAATAAACCTTGTTCGAGTTACAGAAGGGGTTTTCATGTACGATCCTAGAGTATTAAACGGGCCCCTGATTCAAAAAGATGACCGCTATAGGCCTGTCTGTATTAAAGGTATATGGATATTTTCTGTCAATACTGTGCAGAACACTGCTATACTGCACACGATGCAGTATGATATTCATAGTGTATGTCCCAGAAGTAACTGCACGGGTGTGTGATTAATTATATTTACGTGTTCTCTCCCGGTTCGTATATTGACTACTAATGTGTCAATACTACTGCTGTATATATACAATTTATCTCACCCCTTGTGTTTTTCCCCGTAGACTTAACATATGAAACTCGTACCCAACACTGTTTTCTGAAACACGAAAATTACCTAACCAACATTGAGTATGATGACGTCACAATCGTTAGCCAATCACTGGCCAGGATTTACTAAAACAACACAACATATCACGGTTTATAAGGTAAGCATGTTCTCTTGCTGTACATTTATGACTACTTTACTCAAATTAAGGGGTGAGATGAATTCTGGAAGCAATTTGGGTGGTTATGCATGGTCAATGAGCCATTCATTTTTATTAATTCAGGGTGCGATCTAACTTATGGTGTATTGGCCATGCCTAAGCAGAATTATTGCTATCCTCTATAGTATATGTATTATCGTTTTTACTCCGTGCCAATTTCAACAAATTCTGGAAGGCATGTGTCACTACTGCATAACGTTCACTCGAATGGATATGATGGTGACAAGCTATCTGTAAAATCAACATAGTCTCTATATTTCTATTCACACTGGCAATAATTTGGATGTAATATCAGGAATCCTTATGATGAGACAGTAGGATCTCGTCCCATGAATTATTATTACAAAGGCTGTGCAAAGAAACTGTGATGGGAATGATTATTTTGTGTCACGAAATGAATAAGGCCTGGCGTCCACCTACTACGATAGAAATTAAGACCTACCGATATGGCACCGATACAAGAAGCAAATATCTGAGACATATCGGGAAGGTCCAAAATCGTAGACATATGTCTAGACATGCCAATCCACCACACAACCTTAATGGGGATTTCTGGTGCCTAATCACAGAAATTTGGTCAACTGCCCCGACATTAGGTGACCTTCCGACGCGATTTTGATTTTTTATCGGGAGGCGCATCGTAGACCATATCAGAGGCATTTCATAGTAGGTAGAAGCCAGGCCTAACATGGCTGCATCTGCAGATGTCATATGGGGAGTGTGAAATACATAATTCAATGGAGATGTTGTATTAGAATGCTTTAGTAGGCTTCATGAAATAATTCATGTAAAAACTACCCTATATCTATTCATCATCTATTTGTCAACCGACACCTGTTTACACCAGACAACTGAGAACACATGGATATTTTATGAGGATGAAAAACGCTGTAAGGTGCTGCTCCCTAACAAAATATCGGTACCAGAAATCGTTGATCCAAGGAGTGGTTTAAGCATTTACAGCTGATAATCTCTGCTTCTTTTTTTTTTATTAAATAACATTTTGTTGAGACTTCTGGTTACGAGAATGGAGAGTGTTTGTCTGAGATAAATCCTGTTGGGATTCTGTACTGGAACACAATCTCCTCGTCTGAATTGTTCCATTTCACTGAGACAGGTATTTTCCCTTGCAATTGTCAGCAACAATTACTCCTAACAAGGTCCTAACCAGGTACAGAAATTCGCCGTGTTTTTCCTTGAGACTGATAAAAATACTTTGCTATGAGAATTTTTTACTATCCGAGAATTGTCTGAGACTAGGGGAAAGGTGTGAAGCATACTAGTCTCAGGTACGTGGGTCTCTCTGGGTGAATCCCACTTTAAGCAGCCTTAATCACTGCACGAAAACCACCATTTTATTCGCACATACGCCATCACGGAAGTGCATGTATTGGCTGAATATTGACTTGTTTTCATTTATATACGCCCAGGCCTTATATACGACAGACGCGTCTTGGCTGTATTTCACACCCGGCGTATATGAGAGAAAATACCCGCTGCCCCCACCCCCTCCCGCCCCTTTGTGTTGGTAGATGTACAGGTATCCTCAGTAGGAAGCTGCCTTTCGTGCAGTGAATAGACCAACACCACAAACCTAAACTATAAGAGTCAAGGCAGTTATCTTGCTGGATTTTGTTTCTTTCAATCTGCTGAACACATCAAAATGCTAGACGTCTGAATTCGAGAACTAATAATCTGCATGAGGACAAAATGGAATATGACTCTGATGTTGATTTTTCACTAAGCTTACAAGCCACCTCACAAGAATATGACAAAGAAAAAAACACATTCTGTCAAAATTATTATAAGTCACTTTGAAAGTGGTGCCATATTGGATATCATTGGGAGAAGTTTGGAGATTTTCTTTTTAAAACTGATTATAATTCATCATATAATCAGGAAGTGGTGTGAGGCAGCCACTGCCACCCATGGGGAATACAAGTGCCACACTGCCCATAAACCTCAACTACATTTCACATTTTAAAAATCTATATTTGCATTGTATAAATGACCCTCGTAGAACCAAAGCTGAATTATTTGCAGTACAAGTATGACGAAAATATCCCTTTGGCACATTGTGTTGGCTTGATACACAAACCTGATTACATTTCGTAACATGTAAATATTGGAAATAGAGTCAATATTGTGGCCGATGCAGAATATTTCATCGCAATTTTTCGTTTCTATGATGAAATAGACGTGGCATTTATATGTATATTTTCCCGGGCAATCTCTGTGATTATGTACAAAGTGTGTCTTGTCTTGTCTACTCCTACTCCTGTGCTCTATGGTACAGGGAATGATGATGTTTTAGTTTCTGTTTTTTATCTCACCCCTAGTATTTTCCCCATAGACTTAACACTGGGAACTGGTATTCTGCGCCCATGGAGTATTGTAAAAAAAAAACACTCAATGGGCAATGATGTCACAAATGTTATTTAATTAGTCAGTGATAGGGGTGAGATAAAATACGAACCGCACTCAAAGTTACGAGGTAAGGCTTGGAAAAAATTACTATCCAAGGCCTTGGCGCGGGGTAGTATACGTAAATTACTCCCCCCCCCCCCCGAACTAGCTGTAAACATAGAGTGTACAGCTATAGGTATATAGGAATAGCTAAAGATAATATATCATTCATTTCTGTATGCTATTTAATCTCACTCGGTATTGCCTCATGAGATTACTCTGCAACCAAAATGCCTGACATATTTTTAATGGCTATGGATCTCCACAAAGTTCCTTCATAGTATGTTTTGTAACTACCTGTGCACAGGTGTTGTAAATATACAGAATGCATGTGATAAGTAACAGTGGTAACTTATTACTTCAACGTTTGATACTGTTGAATTATCATGAATCTAATGGATGTCTCATGTACAATACCTTGTATAACTTAATAAAATATGTTATGAATCCATGTATATACAACATGAAAAAACCCGAGTGATTATCATCATTTACTAGCTAGGAGCAAATAGTATGTTCATCATTGATGAATGAGCGCGCAAATATAAATGAATAACAATTGAAATTTACATTGAGTTACATTCAGTATATGGGTCGTTTTCTGTAACCCACTTGCGCCCAGTTAAATTGCCATTTCTTCAACTGCCTGAGTCGAGGAACCAAATATATCAAGCACAAATAGGTCAATCAGGTATTTCGATTGATTGATTGGCCATGGTCAGTTAGGCACGTTTCTGCTATAATGAGACACTGACACCCTGCTCCTTTGCTAGTATCACAGTAAGTAGCACACAGATAGTGAAGGGATAGCGTTTTAGCAGTATGCTGAAAGCCTATATCTGACCATTCTAACCTCTAATGACATTTAGGAAAAAAAGTAGCTCGTGAAAGCATGCTCTAAAACCCAATCATGATATTAGGTTGCTATTCAGATGGGCAGTAAGGAAATATGGCAGGCTTCTCTTCGAAACAGGGAAACATCGGCCATTTTGTTTGTTTATTTTTGCTCTGATTGTCAACGAGTCACGTAGTACGTAGTATTATGTACTTACTACGCCATTGTGTGGTCGAACGGAATTTATACTGCTAGTGCATATAAATGAGACAATTATATATAACAACCAATATATAACCATTATATAGAACGTCCTGACCATGCTGTACAAGTCACAAAACGAAAGATAATTTACGGTTCATACGGAAAGCGGCGTTTACGCCGAGTTCCGTACGAACAATAAATTATCATCGAGTTTTGTGACTTGTACAAGCATGGCTGGACGTTACATATTTATTATATACCCAAAATCAAGAAAAATCATTAATTCATTTTTGCCGAATAACCAATATTCTAGTCAACGTGTATGGGAAGGTGTCCCGTATTTCCCGTTCCGATTTTTTACGTTATGTGGTGAAACAGTGCGTATTTTCAGTAAATATGGCATGGGTATATTCCAGCATGGAGTTGTCCCATTACCTTAAGTCCATATTAGGAATAGAGTAGACCGAGTAGCCAATGACTGCATTCGCAGCAAACCCCGACCTTCACCCTGACCTCCTTACATGATATTTTCTAGCGCCTTGGGAGGGTTATACAGTCGAGAGTTGACCTCGAATCTTAGGGGCCACAACCACCCTCATAGTAATAAACATCTTTGTTTTGCTATCCTCAGGGATGACCTAAATCCAACCTGTTTACCTTCCTCCTTTCACCCACGTCGCTCGATACCCAAAGCTGCTTTAGGAGTGCTATGGATCTGAGAATCGACTCGTGAATTTTGTATTAGTGTGGAGCTGTTGTTGCTGTCCTAGCCTCGACCTAGGTACCACCCTAGTCCCAAATTATAGGGATCGCGTGCGTGCGTTAACTGGGTATTCCCGTGAATACACCCACACGTGTGGTCTTATGCCAAGTGGATTGCGGCTCAAATTGGGACTGGAAACAAATTTTGAAATTATATTTGTTTGAAAATTGCCAAACCCGCTGTTTAGTCATTGCATGACGTTTTAGGCCCGGCGTCCACCTACTACCATAGAAATTTAAACCTACCGATATGGCGCCGATACAAAAAGTCAATATCAGGAAGGTGCAAAATCTTAGACAAATATCTAGACAACCCACTTCACGACGCATCGTAAGGGATTGACAGGTAAAAAAGGTGACCATGGTCCCGATATGCCCCACGATATTAACAGGGCTAAACTGCATCTCTTGCAGTGTTAACTTCATTTTTAGATATATGATTTTAGATGACTATAATTCAGGAAATATCGCATCGATAATGTTTACCAGGACACATAGAACAACAATGTTTTTTTTCAGGCACTAAAAGCTCTGCTCCAAGTAAAACTAAGAAAATATTGATTTGAGATACTTAAACCTTATCAAAAATCACCAGATTTACAGGGCATACGGGCATATGTATGAACTATCCAATTCCAAAATCTTATTGTTTTCTAATCAGTATCTCACAAGTGAGAAGTTATTTAGAGGACTAAACACCATTTCCACTGTAAAAATATTCAGGACTGTAATCCACCCAATCTACGGTCAGTTTACAGTATGAAACTGTAAATACCGATATATTAGATACACTTAGAATTACTCCAATATTGGCAATAAATCCAAGTAGTGAATAAAATGCAGGAGTTAACTTCATGAAAATCTGAAAAAGATTTTCATTTATCTCGTGTAAGGTTTCTGCCATTTAAACCACATTCATTGTCAGGTTACCATGACATTGATATTATTTAGAGGACTAAACACCATTTTCATAGCACATTTCAGATAAAAACAGTTGTATGCTTTTCGGAGTTGACCCAAGGTAATATCCTTGCATGCGCTCGGATACCACTATGCGTCAACTCCTTGGATCATAAGTCAGATTGTATCTGAAACCAGTCAATGTTGTGCATGTATCTGATAGAAAGGTTAGATTTAAAGAGAGAAGGTATATATAAATGATTACTGTAAAGTAGGTCTAATTTGGTGTGAAAATATGTTCTAGAGTGGGAGATCCTATATGAGGTAAAGGGGGTGTTCCACTGGACCGACGGTAGCCGATTCCGTAGCCAGACAATCGCCGATTATTATCGGATGCCCTAGGATTTCTCAAATCTTTGAAAATGGTCATTTATTAAACTATTATTATCAGAATTAAATGAATTACAATAGGTGAGCTTCCTCTTAAGGGCCCAGGAACAATTAATCGGGTGAGAAATCGGCCTGGTGGATTTTGCCCTTAAGACATTTAAAATGTTAACAAATAGTAAGCTAAAATTTAAAATCTGTCTTTCTAAGAACTCATAATTTTCTGGTTAAATAATTATTCGCCCATTATGCCCCTATAATAGCATCCAGGATGCCTCTGTATTTCAAATAAACATGTAGGTGAGAACAATGTACCCAGTATAGGCATGTCATTGGCCGTCAGCAAGGTTTACGTTACATGTACTTTGGTTGGGACGTCTAAGATCCAGGTTAAATAAACTGTTGACTAAACGTTTATAAACTGGTAAACAGTTAACTCTTCACAACCAAATCCAATGAAAGACTTCAGCTGTAATTTCTCTTCACACCACAGTAAGTACCAAAGTGGCTGCGTTTTAGAATGTTTACGATCCCATCGGACCTTTCATTATTCATGGGGGGGGGGGGGGGTTACACCCTTAAGTGTACTAGAAATTCCACATATGTAGCAACCCTTAAATGTAATAACATTTGAACCACATTTTTCATTTGAAAATGTACTGTTTTGTACGTGACGCTGATCTTTATTACAAATAAGGGATGAGTTTATTACAATTGTGGTTACAAAGTTATTACATTTAGGGGTGACATGGTTATTACATTTACGGAAGGCCTAATTACATTTAACTGAGATGTGTTTTTCTCCCTACAATTCTTAGCGTTATTTACCCCTAAAATGAACAGAAACTCATGAGATTTTGAACCCTGTGAGCTACAGGAACCCCACCGTGTGAATTTCTCTTTACCTCTCCTCCGATGGGTTAAAAGAGTAGATAATAGTGTTTGTGCCCTAACAACATTGGCGCTACCTTACGATTTCCTGGCATATGATGGCAGAACTAGCAATCACTCTGTGCCCTATACATTTTCATCCTACCCCTAATAGAAAACTGTCATTAATTTAACATAGGCAAATATTAACATAGGCAAATTTTATGTGGCGTGCCATGACATAAAGTAAAATCTATGCACCTAGAGATATAAAAGAAATGACCAATCAGCTATCAGGAATTATTCCCCTGTGAAAATTGTTCCGGCTGCAGAGCAGAAATTCTGACAGCTGTCAAACATGGACGGAATTAAGTCAGACTTTCCTAATATCATTGAGTCAGCGAGATGGGTTAGGATAAATATGAAATCGAACTTGAGTTAGACTTGTCAGTGTCTATGCCACTCTGGTCAGGTCTGTTCCTAACTACTCTCAGCTAACACTTTGCGTAGTAATACACAACCTTCCCGTCTTGGCTAAAACACTGACAAGTATTAAGGGTTGCATCCACCAACCACGATAAGGCTACGATAAGCGCAGACAAGAAAGTTCCAATCGGTGCTTGTCGCAGCCTTCTCGTAAGAAGGGGGGCTTTACGACAGCGTTGTCAGGGTGTGTCGGGAAATGGCCACTCCACCAAAATTTACTATCGTAAACCTCTGCGATACACTACCGACACGCCATGACACTCCATGACAAGGGTCCAGTCCTGGGAAAGATCAAACATGTTTGATATTGTCGTAGCCTTGTCAGAAGGCTCCCGACAAGCTTCCAATCTTGGCCTTGTTGTGGCCTTGTCATAGACTTGTCGGGAACTGGGGTCCACCAACCACAACAAGGCCTCCAATCGTAGGCCAATCGTGCATCTTGTCGGGAAGCCATTATCGTAGCCTTGTCGTGGTTGATGGACGCCCCCCCCCCCCCCTTTAAGCCCAATGCCCATCTACCGATTTCGGAACATTCATGTACCTTTGTCGGCGACAAACGGACAGTAATTTGGCTCAGCCAAGGCATCCTAACGGAGTCGGCCGTAGTCGGTAGATGTAGGACAGCTAGGCAAGGGTGAGCCACCGATTAGTAGACAGATTTGCTTAGGACTAACATCCACCACCCCATCTCCTCAATCTCCGCAGATTGAGCGAAGAGTTAAGTAATTTGCCTGCGACAAGTTCACCGACTCCTATACGATTTGCAAACTAATCGCTCAACCCTGAATCGGTAGATGGGCATCAGGCTTTACTCTCGTTCGGTTTCTACTAAGTATTCATTTACCTCTCCTCTGATGGCCCATCCTGCCACGTCCCCGGCGTCTACCAAGTATGATATGGCACCGATATGGTCTATGATGCACTTCCCGATAAAAAAATCAAAATCGCGTCGGAAGGTCCCCTTATATCGGGGCAGTTGACCACGTTTCTGCGATTAGACACCGATAAAAAACCCATACAAAGCATGGTGGATTGGCTTGTCTAGACATATGTCTACGATTTTGCACCTTCCCGATATGTCTCCGATATTTGACATTTTGTATCGGTGCCATATCGGGAGGTCTACGATTCTATCGTAGTAGGTGGACGCCGGGCCTCACAGGGGACCCCCACCTACCACGATAGGCCACAACAGGCTTCCCGATCGCTACGATTTGAAATGGCGAAATCGTGACCTCTCAGGAGGTCCCCGAATCGTAGACCTCTGTCGTGATCCAATCGGTGAATCATACGCGCTGACCACGATATCTTCCCGATAGGCTACGATACCCAACGACAGGCTACGAAATTTCCAACATGTTGGAAATTATCGGGACCTCTACTATTGGCGTTTTCATCGCAGCCTATCGTGGGGTATCGTAGAGTGAATCGCAGAAACCTGTTCCACCTACCACGATTTTGCCAGACCTCACGCTAGAATCGGAATGGTGTCGGGAAAGCCGTCGTAAGGCCAATCGGGACCAGAATCGTGGTAGGTGGGGGCAGGCTTTTACTCTCGTTCGGTTTCTACTAAGTATTCATTTACCTCTCCTCCGATGGCCCATCCTGCGAAGACGGCGGTGCAGAGAGCCAGCATGGGTGACAGGTTGTGCTGGTAACACTCGGTCGGGGTGTTGACGGAGACCATGTCCACGTCGTGGTAACAGCCGTACAGGATCATGTGGTGCACGAGTCCGGAGTGCGGCCTCTGAAGGATCGGGTCCACCTGGAAACAGCCACCGAAAGGGGGTCTTAACACGCAGCAACGTTATAATACGCCTCTGAGACCTGGGGGTTGTTTCATAATCTAGGATCGTACATGAAGACCCTTTTCTGTACTTCGTACAAGGGTCATCGTCTAATAATATGTAAGTCTGTTGGCTAAGACAATATTGGCCGTCCATAGGGTCGTCCATAAATGTTGAATGAAATTGACCCGCATTGTCCCTGGGTCTCTATGGCGTACAGAAAAGGGTCTAAATGT
This sequence comes from Alentia gelatinosa, assembly GCA_950022655.1. Classification (NCBI taxonomy): domain Eukaryota; kingdom Metazoa; phylum Annelida; class Polychaeta; order Phyllodocida; family Polynoidae; genus Alentia; species Alentia gelatinosa. The sequence continues at coordinate 168,465,266 of OX465579.1, forward strand.
ACGATCCTGGGTTATGAAACGGGCCCCAGGGAGGTGTTTTTAAAAGAAAGAACGATATTGGCTGAGCGAGTACGATTAGGACTAACCTCAAACGACAGTGACCACGATCGGAGTGTCAGTCCGTTTTTAATCGTGGTCTGCATAACTCCAGGATATCTCTTGCGATTTACATTGTTTGCTTTTTTCGTTTCTTAGTGGAAAATGTTTGGTTATGAAGGGTCAAACCCACCTAGAATCGGACCTAAAAAGACGGTAGAATTTGTGAAATTTTCGAAAATTAGAATAAAGATATTTTCACTGATCGTCTTGTAAGACTGTCCTCATTAAAGAGGGATTACTTTAGGTAACGAGAATGAAACAAAGACCACGATATGATCAATTCTTTTATCGTTCTTAGTTTTAAAACACCTCCCAGGGAGGTGTTTTTAAAAGAAAGAACGATAGAAAAATTGATCTTATCGTGGTCTTTGTTGCATTCTCGTTACCAAACTAAATTATCCGTTTTTATGGATCAGGAAAATATCTTTATTTTGAGTTTTTAAAAGGTGAGGTCCGTTGCTAGGTGAGTTTGGTCCTCCATAATAAAACATCTTCAGGTAAGTAAGGAAAAAATGTGAACAATAACAACTCCAAAGGATATCCTGGAACTCTGAGGAAGACATTTAAAAAACGGACTGACAATCCGATCGTTGTCACTATCGCCTGAGGTTAGTCCTTATCGTAATCGTTCAGCCATTGTCGTTCTTAGTTTAAAAAAAACCTCCTTGGGAAGAGTTTTTAAAACTAAGAAAGAGGTTGACTGTAAAATTAAGATTACGACCTACAACAGCGATACCAACTAGGATATATTTATGTCTGACCGTATTTTAAACATGGTCGTAAGAAATCCAAGACATCTTTTGAAGTTGTCTTATGACTATTTCTCCTTTCGTACGTTAAGAGATTTTGTTATGTATGATCAATTTCATATAGCAACGGATCGGAAAAATATTAAAATCACTTTCTCTAAAACTGATATTTACGATCTTTCCGTTATCGCCTTGGGAGACTACCCTCCATAAAGACTGCTCACTTTAGGTAACAAGAATGCAAGAAAAAACACAATAAGATCAATTTATTTTATCTTTCTTTGATTTAAAAACACGTACCGGGGGTCTTTCTATTTATGAGAAGTACAGGGTATAAGGAAATCTCGTACGAGGGTTATCTCTTTTTTTTCTTTGAGCATGTCTTTTATTAATCACCACATTATCATACAGCTTACAACTTACAGCTTTGCCAAACAATTCTCCTTACATTCATTGTTACCTTGTGGTCATTTCCATTGCTCCCCTTTTTTTATACCAGTTATCTATATCAAACCAAACATCATTTAGGCTATTCTGAAAATAAACCTTTCATCTCATAAGTGTACTGTAGGAGGGTTATCTTAAATATCATATCGTGAAAAAAACATCAACCAGAAAGTACGATGGGCGATGTACCGTGAAATGCTAAAACAAGGAACACTGTAAACAAATCATGCCGACTTACTTTATCTACACACTTGTAAACAATCTTTTTTGCTATAAAAGACCCAAATCACGAAGAGTTAGTCATGTAACAGCAGTATTAACGACGTTATTATAAACTTAAGATGTTTTATCATATTCCCTAGATCAAGATTATTGCATTCTAATGTGACAGTACAGTCACATCATTTTTCTAATATCATTATAAGCGTTCAAAATCTATAGGCATAAGCAACCGAATAAGACGATCTAAGAAAAACAGATCAACAATTAAAAAGTACTAAGAGTTATACCTCATAAGAGAATTATTGAACCTTGGACTTTTAGCTCCAGACTTCACTCGGCTTCGCCTCATGAAGTCACTATGCCAAACTCCAGTTGTGGCATATGGTGGCCAAGATTAAGGCCCGGCGTCCACCTACTACGATATGGCACCGATATGGTCTACGATGCACCTCCCGATAAAAAAATATAAATCGCGTCGGAAGGTTACCTGATATCAGGGCAGTTGACCATGTTTCTGCGATTAGACACCGATAAAAACCCCATACTACGCATGGTGGATTGGCTTGTGTCACATGTCTACGATTTTGCACCTTCTCGATATGGCACCGATTTTGATATTTTGTATCGGTGCCATATCGTGAGGTCTACGATTCTATCGTATTAGGTGGACGCTGGGCCTAAAACTCATCCAGTTTTACGATAGTCTCACACTTACTTAGCCATTTATGCGGATTCCGTTCTGCACACTGTGCACGAACTGATAGTTTGTGCACTCCATCCAACATGACTTGTTTAAGGATGGCGTTTTTAATGATTTCCTGATATATAAAATGATACGGAGAAATCTGTTCCGAGAGAGACTTGTGTAGAGTTTCCACCTGCCAATTGTGACCACCGATAATGGGATTTAACACTGCCGACTGCTTATGTGTCACCTATAAAGCTTTACGAAAGGGTTCATGAATATGGACAATCCCATCTATATTTATTTTTATTTTTTTTATAGAATTTCTTTATTGACCTTGAAAGTTTACATTTGTCAGCATATTTTCGTTACATTTGTGGTCAAATAAAGGGGCGTGGGTGTCAGCCATAGACAATTGGCTGGTTTTCATCACCCTGCCCTAGGGTTAGACATATCCCTCTATATTGAAACAATTTTGCACATGAACCATTCCAGAGTATGCAGAAATGTTTTATTTCAAAGCATAAGTGAAATACAAGATGAGTAAACGATTAGGATAATTATATCCACAACAGTGACATTTGTATCCATCAAGGTACGGTAGGGTAGAATATGATAGGTTACAATCAATAGAGTGATCATTGTTTCCTGCAATCCAAACTATATTTTGATGTATACTCTCTATCAGGTGTTTGCAAGGATCCATAATTTGTAAAGTTTTTGAATTGGAGAAAACGGACATTACATTTGTAAATTCAAATAAGGTCAGGATTTCATGATGCAAGCTGGTACTTTGAGATTACGGAATAGAGTCCTTCATATTTCTTTTAGTAATTGACTTAAACTGATTAAAAGAGACAACTTTCACACGCATCTCATCTCCTCTGAAGACTGTGGGAAATTGACTGTCAAATACTTTAATGTACACACAGTGTTCCCTGTCGGAAACGCATGAAGTCTGTATATAGGCCCGTTTCCATTGGCCGATTTCCCGTCATCGATCTACAGTCAGGAACCACCGACGGACTTTTGGCAATGCTGACCCAATATCGGTCAATGGAAACGAACCAGTTTGTGAAATGACCCATGACTTTTTCTGTTTAGATTATGCAATGTGGCACCAGCCACCACTGAGTGAAGGTTAGGTCACTGAGGGAAATCTACGACCCTCAGCGATTTTTCTATACCGACGCACAGTCAGTGGCATCACCGACAGACTTTCTGTGCAACTCAAAAAGTCTAAGCAATCTTCGTCGGCCAATGGAAACGGGCCTATAAGAGACGAATGTGTGTTCATCATTTTTCGACTTTCTCAAATATCATCTTCCGTTTTGAAAAGGGGCCTCCTCGTTATCTTCACACTCACCCTAACACCCGCTTCCGATGGAAAAAGGTGAGAGGAGGAAAGGATACAATAAAGAATATGTTCTCTAAATCCTATATCTTTAACTCTTTCAGTCCTAGCAATGCCTGGAGGCATTCCCACCCAGGGGACGAGGAATGCCTCCAGGCATTGTTTAGAAATATATTTATGTTTAGGTGTCATCATCACAAACGTTATGTTTTATGAGTAATAATGAATAGATTTACACAATTTATTCACAATAAGTAAAAAATACTGTGTTCATTATTATACTCTGTGGGTATTTGATAAGTAACTATAGTAACTTGTATCTAAAGGTTACTAAGTGATGCCCATATGACAAACAGACACCATTGCGGCAATAGTCTCGTCCCCTTGGGGTTTATAGAGGTATTATGCCTTGTCCTATAGTGCGCGCGCTCCTCACTCAGGCTCGGACGGAAAGAGTTAAGGCCTGTTTCCATGGGCCGATTTCCCGTCACCGATCTACAGTCAGGAACCACCGACAGACTTTTGGCACTATGGACTCAATATCGGTCAACGGAAACAACCATGGTCGTGAAATGCCCCACGACTTTTTCTGCTTAGATTATGCAATGTGGTGCCATCTACCACTGAGTGAAAGCTTGGTCACTAAGGCCTAGCGTCCACCTACTACGATAGAAACTTAGACCGACCGATATGGCTCCGATGCCAAAAGTCAATATCGGAGACATATCGGGAAGATGCAAAATCGTAGACATATGTCTAGACATGCCAATCCACCACGCGTTGTATGGGGTTTTTATCGGTGTCTAATCGCAGAAACGTGGTCAACTGACCCGATATTAAGTGACCTTCCGACGCGATTTTGATTTTTTAGCGGGAGGTGCATCGTAGACCATATCGGAGCCATATCGTAGTAGGTGGACGCCGGGCCTTAGTGAAATCTACTACCTTCAGCGATTTTTCTTTACCAACGCACATCCAGTGGCACCACCGCAGACTTCCTGTCTAACTCAAAAAGTCTAAACAATCTTCGTCGGCCAATGGAAACGGGCCTTCAAGGATAATTGCTTCTCTGAGGGTTAGGTGGAGGACCTTTGTGTATGTGCAAAGATGCTGCCCAGGAAATATATCCAATTAAATTATCTTACCCCTAATATAAAATCCCATAGGCTTAACATTGAGTTTCCGTATTCTACGCTGACTGGCATACAGAGTTTTATATGCCACTAGTGGCATACAGAATTGTTATCACGTAATATTCCAAAATCGAGGAGATGGGGTAGGATAAAATCAAAACCTGATTCGTTTTAATCTTGGCCACCGCATTCCACTCCTGCAGTTTTGGCTCCGGACTTCACTCGGCTTCGCCTCATGAAGTCACTATGTCAAACTCCAGTCGTGGCATACGGTGGCCAAGATTAAAACTCATCCAGTTTTACGATAATACTACATTGCTCATTTCTCCTGCCTTGTTCGTATGCCAAAGAAATTCCGGCTCCCGGCTTAATTCCCTATCATGTTTTACTTATGTGGCAGCTTTGAACAGTCCCAGGTTGAGAGCCTAATAGCGCGTTTATATGCTCTACCAGTAGTCCTTTGCGGGTATAGGGGACAGAGCCATTGTTAGTTCATGTAACAGTCATTAGGTGGCTAGCAGTATGCGCTCGGTATTGTTTTTGTGAAAACTTCGCATAGAATTTTAGATAAATAAAGTTCTACACAAAATGGGAGATACCTATTCTCATGTGGGAGCCGCCATTCATCCACTGTACACACTCCCAGCAGATCCTTCACGGCGCTTAGGTTGCGGGCGAGACGAGGGACATGCTGGGAGACTAGAACCCCGATCCCATCCCTTCCCCCTTACGGATGACTAATGAACCAAGGGATGCTCTGTGCCCTATACTGTGAGTACGGTATTTCAAGTTCCCGATCGAGTTAAATGCTTAAACGCTGGGGAGAAGAGTGTCCATGTTGGAACTTATGCCTGTTACGCCATTCATTATTTGGTGACTTTACCATAAAGCCGGAGACACACCAAGCGAGAAACGCAGCGAGTTTCGTAATCGCCAGCACAAGATTTTTTTTTTTAATTGCAAATTCCAAATTCTACAGGAGTAGTTCTTCCACGATGGCTTATATGTGAGCTATTATTTCATATTTCACCTGATTATTGCTTCCAAGATGTTAAATTATGTGCAGGAGATATTCCTATGAAATAATATCTGACATAAACGAAAATTTGTGTTGGTGATTCCAGAGATTGCTGCCTTCACTCGATTGGTGTGTCCCCGGTATAGCACTGCCTCAAGTGAGGGCAGTCGCAAGGCACCTATACAAATTTATCTCACCCCAGATATTTTTTCTCCATAGACTTAACATTGGAAACTCGTATCTAACACCCATTAGATATTTAGGAAATATATCCAATGGGGGATAATGTCACAAATGTTAGCCCATTAGTCAATATTGAGGGTGAGATAAATTCAGAAACCCATTCAAGTGTTTAGGGTCAGAGCTCGATCCCATCTCATTTGAATCACAGAGCAATTCACGAGGCTTCGCCTTGTGAATTACTACGTGATTCAAACTCGAAGGGATACAAGCTCTGACCCTAAACTTTCATGGGTTTCCTCTATAATATTTGCGTCTGTAGAGTAGGTGGTTGCAATAGTAAGGTGGCTGAATCACCGAATGCCCACTTGTTACGCCTACACCATATGCCCACTTAATATGCCTACACCCAATGCCTATTTGTTACGCCTACACCGTGCTTACTTGTTATGCCTACACCAAATTCTTACTTAATATACCTACAGCATATTCCTACTTGATATGCCTATACCATATGCCTATTTGTTACTTCTACACCATATTTCTACTTGATATGCCTACGCCATATGCCTGCTTGATACGCCTCCATGGTACACCTACAACACACGCCCACTTGATCCCAGGAGCTCCCCGGAGCAGACATCTCGTGGAGAATTAGCAGGTGGAGAAGGAGGAGGAGGTGAATTATAGATCAGCACGTCTATGTTGAAGGCCTTACCCTGATCACGTGGTGTTTGCCGCCCAGACGAGGCACGGGGAAGGCGTGGCACAGGTAGGCAGTGTCCCGCGCTGGCAACAGCACCTGTAAAGTATACATGGACAGCGAATTAGTGCGAGCTTACATCTGTATTGACATATTCAGAATATATGCACACGTATGCACAAGCACACACATACATATTTCTTTACGCTAACACACCTACACCCCTTCACATACACATACACATGCACATACATTGACATTTATATACATATATATATATATATATATTTATATATATACATAAATATGTATATACATATATATATATATATGTTTATATATATATATATATATATATATATATATATATATATATATATATATATATATATATACACACACAAACATACTATCATGAAACATCACAAAATTTCATATGATTGGTTATATGGCATGAGTTGTCTTTGCGGAATGATATCACGAAGCAGAGCTGAGTGCTATCTGTAGGGGAAGACAACGAACGGCGTGCAAACAATCATATAAAATTGAGTGATGTTAAGATTTTATCCTACCCCATGATGTATTTTTAACTTCATATGTCACCCGTGGCATATAAATATTTCATGGCATACTCGTGGCATACAGTCACACCATGTTAAGTCCTTGGAGATTTATATGAGGGGTAGGATAAATAGATATATGTACAGCTCTACAGCTCTTATCCCTTAAGCGGGGTTAAACTAAACTAAATAAAGATTTCTGTTCCGAACAAAGTTGCCCCTAAAGCGGGGTGTCCCCTTATGCAATGCGACCCAGAAGCGGGGTTTTACTGTAGACAAGATAATACACTAATACAATAGGCTCGCTGTTGCTCGCGTTTTACTTATATCCATCAATAACTCATTGTTGGATCCGATGAATTAAGACAGTATGCCTGTCCACAAAACCATCGATTATTGTCTATATATATATATATATGTTCCACATTACTCAAAGCATTTTCTAGCCCGTATGTACACTGATATATATGTATTTATCCTACCCTTAATAAAAAACGCCATAGGTTTAACATTGACCCAATGTATTTGACATAGTGTTGGATAAAGTGTTATTTATGCACCGAGGTGAAAAAAAAACCCGGACCAATCAGGGACGAGATAACGAAAGTAGATCCGGCAGCATTGATAACTACTAACTTGGATAATTACAAATATTATCTGTATATCGGTGAGATGGGGTAGGATAAATACGAAATATATATATAAATATAAATATATATATATATATATTATATATAGTAGAACCTCGCTTCTGGAACACCTCGCTTGAAGGGACACCCCGCTTAAGGGGCCAGTTTGCTCGGGACAGAAATTCATATCTAGTTTACTTTACTTTAACCCCGCTTAAGAGACACCCCGCTTAAGAGGACAGTTTGCTCGAATCGTAAGGTGTACTCTTAGGCGGGGTTTTACTGTATATATACAGTAAAACCCCTCTTCCGGGACACCCCGCTTAAGGGGACACCCCGCTTCAGAGGACAATTTGCTCGGAACGGAAATTGTTCCCTCTATTAAGAGTCTATTTTAACCCCGCTTAAGGGGTCACCCCGCTTAAGGGGGCACCCCGTTCTAGGGACAGTTTTACGGTACAGAAATGCTTAAAAACCTCGCTTAAGGGGACAGTTTCTTCATTTATACCCATCACCATCATTTACCACTGTTTGTATATGTATGCATTTGGATCAACATTGTGTGGAAGAGCGGTGTACAACATCGAATACAATAAAGATCATTAAAAAAAAAAAAAAATGTAGGTATTCTCTATTGTATAACCACTGGCATCCTGAAAACCCTGCTTAAGGGAACACCCTGCTTAAGGGTGCGCGAGGCCTGGAACGGAGGGTGACCCCTTAAGCGGGGTTTTACTGTATTACATATATATATATATATATATATATATATATATATATATATATATATGTGTGTGTGTGTGTGTGTGTGTGTGTGTGTGTGTGTGTGTGTGTGTGTGTGTGTGTGTGTGTGTGTGTGTGTGTGTAGGTGTGTGTGTGGGTGGGTGTAGGTGTGTAGGTGTGTGTTAGTATGTATGTGAGGGAAGGTGCATCAAAGACATTCTCCATCGGCCTTCACAGCACTACCCGGGCACGGTAAGGATCAGAGGAAGGGAGATGAGTGGGGAGGGGTGTGGTTCGATGCGTCTCCGAATCAAAGAAAAATACACACGACTCGAGATGCGATGTCGCCTGTGATACCCTAGACCCGGCCGGGCCCGTCAGCCTGTCTCCCTACCACCGTGCGCAATAACAACCCTCCGGCTACTGTTCCTCGCCTCGGGGCAAAGACTATGACTCTCCCTGCATGGAACTCCGGCATCGAAACACGACCCGAGCCGCCTGTGATTCCCTCGTCACAGCATTTTTCATACCGCACAGCAAGGCGCAGAGAACCAGTGTGAGCTGACTCAAAGGAGAGGTTTTACCACTCTCCTACCAGATTTTTCGCTGCGCTAGCGCTTGCAGGAACAAGAATAAGAGCGCTGGATCTCTGCTAGGAGACTGAGTGTTTACAGAGCGTCCCACGGCGCGGCGCTGTGAGCGCGCGGAAGTCTTGTTGCCGTGTTTATCCGACAGGTGGCGCCTGTTTCGCGCACTTCCTGTCGGCGAGGCGAGTAGAGAGTCGGGGAGGTGAGTGAGACGAGGAACCAGAGTCGACGTTTAAACGCAAAGGTCGACCTGCTCTTGGGTCGCCAAGTGTCGGAGCTTAAGTGATACTTGACTAAACACACTCGTCTTCGGGAAACAAGTCCTGCCTTTGTGGTAGATCATATTCTCCGGTGGCTTTTCAGGGGCGTCAGAACATATTCAAAGTGGGGGGATCGACTGAAAAATTGCTGATATTTTTCTCATTTCATATGACATCAAACGTTGGCCTGTTCCATTGGATTTATTGTGAATATGTGAAAAGGCTGTGAAAAGTCAAGGCTTTGCCGTTGTCACAGTCAGACTTTGACATTTTTCCGCAGCAAAAAGTCAAGGCTTAGCCACCATTGCATACTGAAAAGTCAGACTTAAACATTTTTCAGACTTGGCCCTGCAAATTGTTGAGTTATGAAGGCCAGCACATTCCATAGTAAAGGTCTTCGGTAGCCAAAATATCTACCCCTCATCCAAGTAATGTTGGGATTAAAGTGACACTTGATTAAACAGAGTCATCTTAGGGAACAAGTCCATTCTTTGTGGCAGATCCTATTCTCTGGTTGATTTTAGCCCGAGAATCCCCTAAGATTTTTTAAAACCTTTTTGCTGAAAATGTACTTATATTTTTGATTTCCTGAAATTATTGACAATCACTTGATGAAGAGCTATAAAGTAGCACGAAACGTCTCGGTCTTTTGATACTCTGACGGTGCACCCCTCTCATAAGATCTCACACTCTCTATGTGGTATTCTGTATTCGAGTCCAAATAAAGCCACTAGGGCGCCAAGTACACAGTATTCCCGCTAGGTGGCGTCATTGAGATTATAGGAATCTTTGGGTTGCATGGATGTACGTGTTTACCACGGGAGGCAGGCCAGTTGATTCTCAAGACTCTAAGCCCAGATTGTTAAGAATTCTTCTCCCATAGAGTTTAGTGAGAACCTTGTACAGAATACCACTTAGCGAGTGTGAGATCTTATGTGAGGGGTGCTCCGCCACCCATTGCCACCTTGGTTATCAATATGACTACTTCAAAAGATATCACTTTCAACTCACTTCAATTATTGATAAATGTATGAGAAGTACAAGTTTATCTGTGCATACACGTTGCGTATATATGATTAAAGGTATTCAGATTTCATAGATCACTTTTACAAATTATTAGCCCTTTAGCTACGCAATGATGACTTTTCCGGGAATAGTACGCTATGATGCTTTGAGGCATTGAGGCATTATTTTCGAAATTCAAATAATTGTTATTTTCATGATATTTACCCAACCTATGTAAAACTATATCGTGGTTTATAGTATTACTGTTATGTCAAGTCCTAATTATCTTGGATTACAATGGCTAAGTATTGCAATGAAATCATGCTGGTTATATCAAAAAGTGGCAGCGTACTCCAGGGGTGAAAATGACACTACAGCAGCGTATTTCAGGGTAGGTATTCTGTATTATGAAGCGTAGTGAAACGGTTAAGATCATGTTCAAGTTATAATAGACCACTCCATCAGTTGGAAAGTTCTGGTCTCTACATTTCTATTCTGACCAATCATATTGGTTTCTACGCGAATAGATTAATCATCTAAATTGCCCATATATCAAAATGGTCGCCATTTTGTAGCTGCTCCTCCCAGGCTTGGTGTTCACAGTATGGTAGCCATGCAGTAAATGGCATGTTTACACTCATTATGGCTCGCCATTTTTCCTGATCCGGTCAGGGTGCACTGACATGACACCTTGAGTTGTCGATGACATAAGCAGCCTTCCTAGCATATGCAACAGACCGGGATGAGAGCGGTCATCCCTCATTGGCTGTTAGTTCAACAGCCAATCACAGCACAGAGCTTGCAGACTCAACCTGCAGCAAGATGCCACCTGCTTCATGTCTACAAACTCCTCCATTTGTCATTAAAATCAGGTGAGTTTCTTGACTCCTAGTAGTACATCATACCTCTGTGTTTGAGATCTTAATTCCTTACTATTAAGGTCTATGTTGGCTTAGGTTGGGCTCTAGAGTTTACAAGTTGTCAGAGGAATTAATAGTAGCCGAGTCTTAAAGACAAATGCTGGTAGGTGGGTGATTTCTACATTCTATTGATTTTTGCAAACAACTTTGAATAATATAAGTTCCAAATATCAGGAAATATAAAATGTAAAAAAATTGGCATGTCATCATGCTAACTTCTAATGGAAGGCCATCTGATAAGATAAGTGCTTAACTATTGTTGACTAAGGGAAACTGCAATATTTTACTAATATGTTTCTAAATGAAACTGATGTTCTATTGCTATCTTCAAATAATTCTGGATTATGATAGTTGGGAACATGTACAAATGAGAAATGCTAAAAAAAATACTATGTCACAAAAAGGGGCCATCCATAAAGTACGTACGCAGAATTTCTGAAATTTTGGACCCCCACCCCCTCTCCCAATCTTGTACGCAATAGAACAAAGAGGGAGCATACGCAGATTTTCCAAAATTTCTTAACCCCCTCCCCCCCACCCCCCTCGGTGCGTACGTACTTTATGGATGGCCCCCATGCTAATTTCTATGGGAAGGCCATCTGAAGAAGGTAAGTGCTTAACTATCGTTGTCTATGGGAAACTGCTATATTTTCATGAAACCAGATGGCAGCACCAGTGTCTACACAGGGGGCAGTGCGATACCTACCCGCATTTGTCTTTAAAGATTGGATATTGACATCGGTCGTTTTGCTACCCGTTTAAAAAGTGTCTCTGTGTTTGCCAAAGTGAGTCGTATCTTCAAGTGTTGCTATAGGATGTCGAAATCATCAGTTCGTAATGACATGGAGTTTCGGAACAATATTGAAGAATCCAGTAGTGTTTTAGTCAATTTAATTTGGATACTTTTTCAGGAAACTTTGGATACTATATTTGGTAAATTGGCTTAAATTTAGGGTTATGTTAAACTCAACAATATGTTAGACTTCACTCATTTCGTATCAGAAAAAAATCAAAATGAACTCGTCTTTTTGTAATTATCAGTATTTGAATATCAGTAGTTATATAGAACGTCCTGACCATGCTGCACAATTCACAGAACGAGATGGTAATTTACGGTTTGTACGGACCGAGGCATTTATGCCGAGTTCCGTACAAACCGTAAATTATCATCGAGTTCTGTGACTTGTACAAGCATGGTTGGACGTTATTTATTTACTATATACCCAAAATTGAAAAAAAAAAAAAAAATCTAATTTTTAACAACCGATATGTTAATAAACGTGTATGGCAAGGTGGTCCGTATTTTAGTGTACGGACCAGCCGTCCGTACAGTATTTTTACGTCATGTGCCGAAACGGTGCGTATTTACAGTATATACGTCATGGGTATATAGTAAATGGCGTGACTTTGCACTACAAGACTACATGCCTTTAATGTTTTGTTCTAATTACCAACACTACGGGTAGACATGGAGATATGATGTAAATTGTAAACATGGCAGGACGTGAAGTGGGCTTGGAGAAGGACATCGACAAGGGTTACTCATAATATATACCAATTTGAAACGGTCGATTCAATTTCCTCAGACCTGATTGGATACACACAGCAACTGCCTCGATGACGGACTGCTATAGGCTACTTTGAGCAAGACCAATTACGTTTTTACGCTCTTAGGTTCTATCGATTTAGATAAGCGATGGAAAAGTAATCAAGGTCGGTGGCTACATCGTCTCATCAGCGAATTACAGCTTTTCTGAATTTTTGTTCCAAGCTCATATCTTACCATACATGGTTAGCCGTAGGGATCTCGCTACATATTAAAGGCATATCCAACTTTATCTCACCCATGGTGCCCGTTTAATAATCTACGATCGTATTTGAATACCCTTTTCTGTGCGCAAAGGAGACCCAGGGACGATGTGGGTCAACTTAATTCAACACTTATGGATGACCTTATGGGGGGCTGATACTGTCTTAGCAAACGAAATTGAAAATTATCGAACAATAACCTTTGTACAAGGTACAGAAAAGGGTCTTTATCAACGATCCTAGTTTATTCAACGGGCCCCTGGTATCTTCTCTCCAAAGACTTAACATCGGGAACTTGTATCCAATGCCGATGAGATATCAAGGAGAAATATCCTATAGGGAATTATGTCACAAATGTTAGCCCATTACTTAATGGGAAGGATGAGATAAATTCAGAAACCCATTCGACTTTAGGGTCAGAGCACGATCCCATCTCGTTTGAATCGCTACATAATTTACCTTGTGATTTACAACGCAATTCAAACTCGATGGGATACGGGCTTTGACGCTAAACTTTCATAGGTTTCCTGTATAATACACAGTGTGGTCACTGATCGACATACGGCTGAGAAGAACATCATTTTCATTGAAAAACAATTACAGAACTGCAGAAAATCATCTGCCCGTGTTTAGGGTTTTAACTCATTCAGGGCGAAAATACCTACAGGCATTATGTACACAGGGGGCGAAAATGCCTACAAGCATTATGTACACAGGGGGCGAAAATGCCTACAGTCATTATGTACACAGGGGGCGAGAATGCTTACATCGGCATTCATGATATATTCAGGCATTTTCTAATAAATACAAACAAAAATTAAGAGTTTGTGTAAAATATGGAAAAATATGTGTGTAAATCAATTCCTTTTGTATACTATTTAAAAAGAATTGAACTAGGGCAATAAAGAAGCTCTCTAGGTCACATGACAAGTGATACTTCCTGAATGTCTCAGGGCATTCTTGCCCCCAGAGACATACAGCCCAGGGTCATCCTGGCCTCTGCAGCTACTGGTACCCACCAACCTGCTCGCCTGGAAAGGGTTAATGAAAACAGAGGTGGTCACCAACTGATCTTCGGTAACTGCCGCCGATTAATTCAACCTGATTTGATTTCATCGGCGGCCTCAAAAGTCGGTCGGTGCAGCTCTATTACATAATGTGGGAGAGAAGAATCTTTTACCCATTTTGTTTCCACCTGACGATCGTTGTGGAAAAAGTGTCATATAATCGGTTGGTGGTTCTAAATGCCATAATCGGTACGCTAAATCGGAAGGTGGAAACGCCACAAAAGTTCCATCGTACTCTGCCAGGAAATCGGCGTAGTTCATGTTCGATACCTGAAGGTAGCGCCACTGTTAAGGAAGGCTCCGATATGGTCTACAATGCACCTCCCGATAAAAAATCTAAATCGCGTCGGAAGATCACCTAATATCGGGGCAGTTGACCACGTTTCGACGATAAGGCACCAAAAAACCCTTATGATGCATGGTGGATTTGCATGTCTAGACAAATGTCTACGATTTTACACCTTCCCGATATGTCTCCGATATTTGCTTTTTGTATCGGTGCCAAATCGGTTGGTCTAAATTTCTATGGTAGTAGGTGGACGTCGGGCCTTAGCTGGCACTTTATTATCAATCGTATACAAAGCTCCCATTGAAAATGTATGGGGACCTGTCAGATACCATAACTGTGGTATACGGTTTCACATCTGTAGTATACGGCCTCCAAACCATGGTATACGGGGAAAATATTCCCTTTTGATATAGAGCAAATAGTTCCTATTGTTATACCCGCTAATATGGCAATTACTGGGTTTAATTTATTCGAAAAGATGGATAATAAATGCAACAAACGATGATGGCCGCCTGTCCACAAAACCATCGATTATTGTCTATGTACTCACGTTGGGCATGTTGAAGTCGATGTTGAAGTTGTCGCGCGGCATGGGAGCAGCTCGTGTACTGCTCAGGGCGTGTGTGAGGAGCTGTAGAGACCGGCCGCCCCTCCGTCCCCGCCCGTGGTAGTGCAGGGCCTCGCCCGCCGTGTGCTCGGGGTCCCGGGGATGGTAGGCCCAGATGATGCCCATCGTGTCGTTCTGTGTGAGAAAATCATGTCACATTTATTTATACTATATATATATATGGTGGTCACCACCTGACTAGCAGGTTGGAAGACCTCTTTCCGGAACGCTAGTTCCCGGCGGGATCCCACCCTACGAACAAGTACGTAGGTTGGTTCGGTTTTCGGTAGGTTTGCACGAACTTAGTAATATCGTAAAACCGGATGAGTTTTAATCTGGGCTCCCGTATGCGACGACTGGAGTTTGGCGTAGTGATACCACAAGGCGGAGCCAAGTGATATCCGGAGCCAAAACTCCAGGAGTCGCATACCGGAGCCCAGATTAAAACGAATAAGGTTTTGATTTTATCCTACCCCCTGTGAACAATATTTTTATGTGAGGATAATAACAAAAAACATGATAAAAACTTTCTGAAGTCCTCCATATAGCTTTCCTTGCTACTCTGAAGGCGCTTGGAACTACTTTCAGCTGCTGATCTCTGATTGGTCCATTTTTTGTACGCTCCTAGGAGCGATTTTTTATTCGTATGCGACATACGGGCGCATACGGAAAGTCAATGTTAAGCCTATGGGATTTTATATTAGGGGTAGGATAACACAAAATACAACTCATGCGTTTAATAAACAGGAATGTTTATTAACAAACTACTTCCCGGAAAGATCTGGAAGATCTTTCCCACAGGTACAGTACCCCAGCACGGTGTGCCTGGTAGCGCTGGAGAGGTTAATCTAAAAGACTCGCCTAACCACCAGGAAGGTTACGAGAACCCGCCTGCAAATATGAGGGTTCAAGGGTCTACTCTCAAGGAGAGACACGCGAGGACAACCTGTCGACCTACTGTGAATGCTGAGTATATACCTAGTGTTACGTAATTCCGGTCTCCGCCGCGCCACTCTCGGGTGTGCCGTTGCCCGGAACCACTACACAGTAAGGATTGACTCTCCGTGCCATCTTCCGTAGAACGTCCGAACACTGCTTGATTCCCACCCCACTACATTTATATATATACATAAATATGTGTGTGTGTATATATATATATATATATGCTATATATACTATAGGTATACATATCTATGTATTCCATTTCGTCTATATTTCGTCCCATATTACTCATTCCATGCCTAGGAATAACTTTTTTTCCACAAAAATTATATTTTCATGAAATGTCTTTCATTTTGTGAGAATATCATTTTGTGAAAGTCATTTCATGGCAAAAAGTCATTTCGTATGACAAAATGAAAAGTCATTTTGTGAGTATATCATTCTGTGCATTCATTTTATGAGAATACCATTTCGTGAAAGTCATTTCATGTAAAAAGTCATTTTGTGAAAGTCATTTCATGGAAATATCATTTTGTGAAAGTCATTTCATGGAAAAAGGTCATTTCGAATGACGAAATGAAAGTATGTGGCACTGAATGACTAATATGGGATGAAATATGGAAGAAATATAGACGAAATGACTTTTTTCATATTGTGAAAGTTTTTTGTTTTTTTTAAATAGCAGCATTTATTGACATAAAGAAAAACCGAGTACAGATATCATGAAAACATTTTGGCAAGAATTGAAAGGAAGAACAGTTGATAACAGCTATCAAGTACCAATTCAAACAATAAAGAGTAATACAATGATGAAATTGTTGCTGCTTATTTTTGATGCACAATTAAATCCTTCAACCAACAAAAAACATAAGTGCTACAGAACTACTTTATTTCATTGTGAAAAGGTTTTTCGTGAAAACTCATTCCGTGAAAAGTCATTTCGTGAGAATTAATTTTTTGGAAAAAGTCGTTTTGTGAAAGTCATTTCGTGAAATATCGTGAAAGTTATTTTCGGGACAAAATGATTTCGTATGACGAAATGAAAGTATGTGGCACGGAATAAGTAATATAGGACGAAATATAGATGAAATGAGAATGTCCAGAACGGCCCCCCATAGATATTTGAGGCCTACTTGACAATATCTAAGTACTGGGCGACTTTCAAGGGCGAATTCTCAAAAACAGGCAAATATAAGAACAATGTCACAAGGGCGGCAATATCTAATACTACCAAGCAGTAAATACTATATATATTCCCATTTAATGACGTGTGCATTTAACACATGTATATGAAGAAAATACTGTACTGTCCGAGACACTTGTGGAAATATCTACCTGTTCAGCACCTGTTGAGAACGAGTTACCGTACTCGCAAGCCTGTTGAGAACGAGTTCCTAATGTTAAGTCTATGGACGTTTATTCCAGGCTAAGATAATGTACTGTCCGAGACACCACAAAGGAAGACCATCCGTGTGATGATTTGTACGTAACAAAGAAAAAAATAAGATAGCGCTCTAAGTTGAATACTGAAATAAAGGGGGAGCAAGAGTTGACCACCGGGTATATGATAACTTTTCAGAAATATATATTTTTTTTAACTCTATGAAATAAGGAGAAATGATCTATACTTCCCGCACACATACACAAATTAATAGATGAATAAAATGCACAATATATACATATTTTATATCATTCTAAAATTTTATTTTAAATAGATGGGGAGTTATATAAAGTATCCAGTAACCGTGCTATGAGGGGGTGTGAGCGGCCTGGACGGGGGCCGTGGGAGCGGTGAATGGGGACCTGACTCTGGGCTCGTATGTGGGTGCGTGGGGTACAGGGCAGAGCGTGAGAAGGGGTGTCAGGGAGGGGGGGGGGGGGAGACTGGCATGGGGGCCTGCCCGGGATGAAGACATAATGGGAGACAAGAGGCAGCGCCTGGGAACGGGGGTTGGGAGGTGGATAAACCATCATTTTACCGTGATTTTGATATGCGTGCCGTATTCTTCGCATATTCGACGCGCAGTAATATGCGAGCGAATGCGAGGATATTTTATGGTGTCAGCCATAAGGAGAATACGAAAACGTAGATGGAAATCATGGTAAAATGTTGTATCTATCATTTAGCCTTGTAAATTTAAGTTATCAAAGATATGGCAAAATGGCCGCCAATTTTTCTCACTCACTACTTTGCACGATGGTGACTTTTTCCTATTTGTATTCTCCTCGATATCAACTTTGGGACTCGTTTATATTGACAGGTTCTTATTATGTTGGTAAAAAAGATCATTATTATCCACTTAATACAAAGTGTCCATAGTAAGACTATAGGAACTCTGTATGGATATATGCCTACCCAGCATATAGGTTGCATGCTCTGGGCGGCAAAAGATGGGGCATACGGAAAAATAGCACGTATGAAAAAAATAGTGTATAACTAAAGTGAACTAAATACACAATATTGACTGGTTTCAGATACAAGCGGCCGTTTACTCCGAGGAGTTGACACGTAGTAATATCCGAGCGTCGATATATTGCACAGTCAACTCCGAGGAGCATGCAACCGCTTTTTTCTGAAACCAGTCTATATTGTATTTATTATCCACCTTTTTTTACAAGTGGCATGTCGGTATCAGTTCGTTTTAGATATGCACTATTTTTCTGTACGCACTATTTTTCCGTATGCGCCACCCGGAGCATACAACATATCCGTATGCGCCGGGAATGTCCATACACACTCCCTATGTGTTTTCTATGGACACTTTGTATTAGGTGGATAATGAATACACAATATTGACTGGTTTCAGATACAAGCGGCCGTATGCTCCGAGGAGTTGACGGGTAGGAATATCCGAGCGTATGCGAGGATATTACGCATAGTCATATCCGAGGAGCATACAACCGCTTTTATCTGAAACCAGTCTATATTGTATTTATCATCCAACTTTTTTGGACAAGTGGCATGTCGATGTCAGTTCGTTTTAGTTATGCACTATTTTTCCATACGCACTATTTTTCCGTATGCGCCACCCGGAGCATACAACATATATCCGTATGCGCCGGGAATGTCCATACACACTCCCTATGTGTTTTCTATGGACACTTTGTATTAGGTGGATAATAAAACCAGTACCGCACCGGGATGCCGTTGTCGAACCTGCGGCGCCGAGAGGGAGAAACAGCACAAATAGACGTTAGGGTCCACCTAATTTTGCAGAATTGCTTACTCTTCGTTAAGAGCACACGTGGAAATGACCGGTTTTCGCATATTGCATGAATTGTTGGCAATGATTTGACAGGCATACTTCAATGATATATGTCAATGTTATGATAGGTGGGCCCTAACGTCGCAATGAGTGGGCCCAAACGTCCCGACTTTCAGGTGCTGGGCCCTAACGTCTACATATCCCCCTGATTAGGTGATGTGTGGTAATGTCCGAGCGTAGCCGAAATTATTAGAGTTACCTACGAGGATAATACACACCGACTTTTATCCGAAACCAGATAATAAAATATTTATTATCCATCTTCCTCTATGGAAATGAAAATTCTATGTAGGCGCCGCTTATCTTTTTTTATATTAGTAGTTCCGTAAGTGCGCGTGAGGTGGCAGCACACGTTTGTACCCTCCTAGGGACGATACACAACCATTTTTAACCTTGGTTTTCTACACACACAAAAATTACACCTTTTAAGATGATAATCTCTTTCCTGATGTTCGAAACTCTTTCTATTTTTCTATTCTTACTTTGCACGTCTCTCTTCCTCTGTCACAATACTCCCAGCAAACTAAGAGAAAGCCAACGAGCCTACTCCTAAATGTCCTTTTATGTACATTGAATAATTAACGTTAAAATTGAGAATAACAAGGACATTAATCTTGATGAATCATAGATACTGGTAATGGCCGGCGTCCATGATCCGCCCTGCCATCTGGCGGTAGTTCCTGGAAGCGCCGCCAGAGGGCCCGCTTATCAGAGACGCTCGGCGCGCGTTCCCGGTCACTATCAGCCGGGTACCAGACGCCCACATCAAAGCGAGGCGGTCACGTGATGTCACACGGCCACGTGACGTCACGTGCTGCGGTGACGTACTAAAGAGGAAACCAACAATCTTTGGTCAAAGTCGTCGTTCACCATGAGTTTGATGCCGAGGGATATGAACGAGGCGATGGCCGAGTGAATATTACATAGCATTCAAACAAGTTGGAGAATGACTTCTTTGACCAAAACGAGTTGATTTCTGTATGTTTCTCACCCCTGTACACACCTAAAGGATGGACAACACACAGGATATAGACCATGGAGACCGGGATGTTATATTTGTAGGGGCATGGAGAACGAGTTCTCCATGTTAAGCCTAGGGACATTTATTCCAGGTGTGAGATAACTACCTTTCATACTGCTTGGAGAGTGTGTTTAGTCCTAATCTCCAAGCATTTTACCATTTTGTTATTTCCTTTTGTGTGTATTTTTAGGATAGAACCATGATAAAGTTAGATTTCATTATGAATTATTAAGCTATGAATTTTAATTCAGTTGTTCTGCTTTTAAAGCCTACATGGAACAAAAGTACCTGGTTTGAGGTGCACGCCAAGTGACCCTAGAATAGCGATCTTAGGGCCTAAACGTTGCTCCTCAAATATTGCGGATCATCTACATCATCCGAGCCCATCTACACTTGTTGATTTGATTTATGAAATCAGATGTTGTACAAGTCAGCTAGGTCTATTACAGGTAATGATCCTGTAACATGTGAACCAGACAGATATTTTGTCATGTCCTCAATAACAACCCATGGTGGCCCTACCAACCCCCGCCCCTTGTTCTTCTACCTATAGGATCTAGCGATCCACACCACAAGGGGTCAGATTAGTTATAACTCTGGTGCCATCTGTATTTGATTAAAACACTATTGAATCTTCCCCTGTCTCATTCAATATATGCCCCTGAATTGTTGTATTGCTGTCGCATCATAAAAATTGGCAATACTGTGTGAATATAGAGAAATGATCCAATATAACGGGAGCAATGCTTTTTTAGTCGGATCGTTAAAGTAATCGTCAAAATGAAATTGCGATCCGATTATAGCTAGTGATACCAGAAAAAGTGGAGCAATGGGGTCCTGCGGGGAGTAATATCGTAAAACTGGATGAGTTCTAATCTGGGCTCCAGTATGCGACGTAGTGATATCACGAGGCGGAGCCAAGTGATATCCGGAGCCAAAACTCCAGGAGTCGCATATGGGAGCCCAGATTAAAACGAATAAGGTTTTGATTTTATCCTACCCCCCGTGAACGATATTTTTATGTGAGGATAATAACAAAAAACATGATAAAAACTTTCTGAAGTCCTCCATATAGCTCTTCTTGCTGCTCTGAAGGCGCTTGGAACAACTTTCAGCTGCTGATCTCTGATTGGTCCATTTTTTGTACGCTCCTAGGAGCGATTTTTATCCGTATGCGACATACGGGCGCTATATATTGCTATATATCTTATATACCTGTGTTGTGGCTAAGATTTCCTGTCATAGACTGAACATCGGAAATTCCTAGGTAAAAAAGCTAAAACATGTTACCTTCCTGTCTTCACAGTGATTTAATGAAAAATCTGTTGCGATGACCCATAGAAATAAACACCTTATCTTCTTAGCTATTTCAAGACAATTAAAATGATATTTATATTGCCAGGCTGTGATAAATATTTCCTGAGATACAGGAGCATTTTGACAGATGACAAACACTCCAAACATGCCCTAAAACGTGATTTTCTAATATTATTGCATTTATAGCATATGGTATAGCTAGAAACGGTCAATATTTACCTCTAAATAATATTTAATCAATGAGATAACATTCTGGTTGTAGGGGTGAGGGTTCATCTACAAATCACTCTTTATTTGAAGTATCTATGCCAAATATTGACAGAGATAGGACTGAAGGAAAATCAAGTAATACTGGCCTGTTTATAATGTCAGTAATTCTTGTAGAAATATGACCTCAGGCCAAAGTTCTTTGATAGAATGACAGGTGGCGCAACAATTTTCAAATTCTGGGCCTGAAAGGTTCTGTCATGTATTCTTTATGAAGTTCTCTTGAATTCTATCTACTTACTTTTCAAAATTATCATCTTTTACAAATGCTGCATATGATTGAACTAGATTTTGTCATTTTACCCATATTAAACGCTCAGGAGCAACAGGGTCCTGTGGGTAGTAATATCGTAAAACCGGATGAGTTTTAATCTGGGCTCCCGTATGCGACGACTGGAGTTTGGCGTAGTGATATCACGAGGCGGAGCCGAGTAATATCCGGAGCCAAAACTCCCATATTAAACGCTTTGTTATGTACCATATTGCTTGGAAGAGCGATCTATATGTATCGAAGGCAATAAAACCATAAAAAAAAAATAAGGACTATAGTATAACTATGACGTACCCTGATGACGTTATCTCGCGGGTCGCACGTGACGTGACGTCGCCAGAACCTGAGGATGGTGTGCGTCTCGTTCTGGCGTCCTGCCAGCAGGCGCCAGTCCTGACTCGGGTCCAGCGTCGGGCGACTGAAGTTGGTCGAGTACCGGTCCTGGCAACGAGAGAGGGAAACAGAGAGGGACATGTCAGAGAAGTGGTCATAATCATCATGGTACGAGATGGATCGCTCTCCACACATTTAACGGTGGTGCCGAATAATGTACTCTGCCACAGATTGCCAAGCATACATCAGCATTTTTCTAGGTACAGTAAACCCCGCTTCTGGGACACCTTCGCTTAAGGGATCACCCTGTGTAAGAAAACAGTTTCCTCGGGACAGAAATTCTTATTTGTTTATTCTTAACCCCTCTTAAGGGCACACCCCGCTTAAGAGGACAGTTTACTCGAAACGGAGGGTGACCCCTTAAATGGGGTTACACTGTTTTATATTCTGTAAGAGGCTGTACAACCTATTCCTATATACCTATGGCTGTACACCCTATGCTTACACCACACTCTGGGGGGTGGAGTAACTATCTGATACTACCCAAGGTTGGTATACTACCCAAGGTTGCCGTATACTACCCAAGGTTGACATTTAGACCAATCAGATTGTCTCTTATTAAACCACCTTTGAAGGTATATAGGAATAGGGAAACCAAGTACCAGTGAAAGGAAGTCAAAATTACTCGGTAAGGCTTGGAAAAATTACTGCCCGCGGCCAGGGCCTTGGGCAGTAATTTTTCCAAGCCTTACCTCGTAACTTTGACTTCCTTTCACCGGAACATAGTTTCCCTCTATTCTCTCACCCCTGGCATTTTTTCCCATATACTTAACATTGGGAACTCGTATCCAACGCCCAGTGAGTATCTTGAAAAAAAATTCCAATGGGGGATAACGTCACAAATGTTAGCCCATTAGTCAATGTACAACACTGTATAACTAGAATTGTATAACTGTCTTTGTGCTACTGTACTGTCTGTGAGTAACTTAGTCTGTGTAAGTTTGTGACGGATCTGAGTGGAAGATCACGACGGCATCGATGTGAACTCTCTTTTCGTCTAATAAAAAAATATTTTTTTTAAATGTGAAGGGTGAGATAATTTCAGAAGCCTATTCAAGTTTAGGGTCAGAGCTCAATGCCTTCTCGTTTGAATCGCTACATACATCCCACAGTTTCGCCTAATAAATTACTACACAACTTACACTCAATGGGATAAGAGCTTTTACCCTAAACTTTCAGAGGTTTACTTTATAGGATACTTAAAATAATATCGTATATATACACACACACAGATACATATATATATATACAAATATACATGAATGAATTATTGTTAATTGTGTATTCCTTTAATCTCCTTTGATTAAGTACGGGACGACTTTGTTCGGGGACGATTTCCCAGTAACCATGACCACATACCATCACTCCACAAGTATGTGGTTAGGTCCCCACCATATGGGAGCGTGTGGGTTGAGGGAAGGGGGTTCACCTCGACCTCCACGTGCCCCAAATTCCGTGTGACCTTTTGTCAGCAAGGGTCATGGTCCCAGGAATGCCCCTAACCAATATGTACTGCTCTATTCGATACTAGGTACAAATATTATCCTATCCCTAATATAAAATCCCATAGGCTTAACATTGAGTTTCCGTATGCCACGCTGACTGGCATACGGAGGTTTATATGCCACTATAGTGGCATACATAATTGTTATAACGGAATATTCCAGAATCGAGTAATATTCCTAAATCGAGGAGACGGGGTAAGATAAAATCAAAACTGTTTTAATCTTGGCCAAACTTCTGGAGTTTTGGCTCCAGACTTCACTCGGCTTCGCCTCATCAAGTCACTATGCCAATCTCCAGTCGTGGCATAAGCCATATATAAGGTGGCCAAGATTAAAACTCATCCAGTATTACGATAGTATGTCAATCATTGAAGGATGAGCGCGGAACTATAAAAACATAACAATTATATGGGTTGTCTTTCTTTTTATTCATGATGTCCCACTTGGCAAATAACCAACTCGCCACTTCTACAGCTGGCTTTGTAGGGTGCAAATATGTCAAGCACTCGTGGGTCAATGAGGTAGTTTAGTCTGTTGTGATTGGTCATGGTCAGCTGGGCACTCTTCTGAGACACTAAGACACTGATCACTGGACATTACCAATATCATAGAATTTGCACGCAAATTTTTGCAGCACGCTGAAAGTCTATATAACCTCTTCCTAACATAAGCAACGTATGAGACCATCCATAAAGTATTTCTACAAAATTTCTGAAAAATCGGACCACTACAGCCCCACTCTCCGTCATGTATACGCCAACGATTTTTTCTAAAGAGGATCTACTTAAAATTTACGAAATTATGTTGTCGCACACCCCCGAAATGGAATCGACTCTTACTGCGTACGTACTTTACCATCTGAATGTGTCTCACGCTCAGTATTGTTCTTCCACACCCTTCTGTGTTCACCGAGCCCTGAGAAAAATAAACCGGATTTGGGGAAGATTTCTGCATGTGGAAAGAATGCACAACGATATGGGCATATAATTTTTAGGCTGTAGACGAAATATTCAGTTGGTTTTTTTTAGGTTTTTTAATTTATAATCCATAGACATTTCTACCAGCAGGTAGATCTTCCAATGCAAGGAATATTACCTATTATATTCGATTTACCTCGAGATAATCACCAAAATCTGGGCTCTTTGGTACACATGACAATAATGATGATAATGATGAATGTCTTACATCTCAAAGGTTACATATCACAGTTATCTCACCCCTGGTACAAGTTTATCCATAAGAATAACATTAGAAAAATATACTCAACGATCACCCTGGTAAAGTGACAATACTACGACACGGTCGTGGCATAGTGAATTTGCTAAGTATATTCTGATTATTCTGAAGTTGTGATGATATCTAATGTCATAGAGAGGGGTAAGATAAATCCAGAACCGCACTCGGATTGTAAAATACACAGTACTCCACTCGTTTGGCTGTGCCATAATCGTCACCCGGCTTCGCCTCGATGACGATTGCGGCCCATCCAAACTTGTGGAGTGTTGCCTATTTATACGATTCTCAATGCAGTTCTATATAATTCACAGCCTGTTTAAAGTTCCTCTTACGGTCTAGTTTATGCGTTTCGGCACTGAGAGTGTCCCATAATTGTTAACTCCGATATAACGGTTGCAGTTTATCCGTGCCTTTACAAACTTTAATCGACCTCTGACCCTAAACTTGAATAGGTTTCTGAATTTTACCCTTCACATTGACTAACAGCCTAACTTTACTGACATAATCCCGCAATGATTTCTTTTCTAAATATTCAATGGGCATTGGGTACGAGATCCCAAAGTTAAATCTATGGGGAAAGATACCAGGGGTGAGTGAAAAACCATAGACCCTATTGAGGTATCCCATAATTCAGTCTGTTTCCAAGTTCCGGTGTTCGCTGGTTGCCGACGTTGTATGGTGATAGACCCTTGACCCGTAACCCAGAATTAATGCATTTCAACCGTTTTCAGAAATCTTCAAATTGAAATTTTGATGCCAGAAATGGGAATTTCAGCTATTTCTTCTTTTAAATCCGAAATTATATTCAGTTTCTCCAATTATTAATCAGGAAACTGTGGTTCATTCGGTCATAGTGTGGCCAGGCAGTCGGGAGCGCAACTTTTACTTACCCGGGCGATAATAGGGAGTTTAGTAACCTCTGGAGGGTCTATATGTAGATATATGATAATATATAGAAACAGGATTCCTGTGGAGTAAGTTTCCGGATTACGAACTCGTTTCGCCGGAGGTTTGCCAATCAAAAATGCAAATGATTAAGGAAAAAAGATACTTGTGGCAGAGAATCCCCTCCTCTTTCGAAAACCCTGCTGGGAGAGTGTGAATCACACCGCATACGAACATCAACATACATTCACAGTGGATGAAAAACAAACAGAGTCCGACCGGGCCATGCTCTCTTTATACACCATTATCCCATTGCCAACTCCGATGGGCCCGTAACGCATAAGTAACAAAAGAATTAATATCTCATACATATTACTGAAGGGAATCAGTGCACCCGTCAAGGTTGTGGCCACATGACCCTTGCTGGATGAGCAATGTAGTTGATAAAGGCAGTTCATAGTTTTTTTGGGTTTTTTTTTCATAACATGCCTTTTGTATGGTACAAAAGAAACCCGATCCTTCCTAGATCTCCCTTTCACCAACATGCGATTTTACTGGGTATTTGACTAGTAGGATGAGTACAATACGGTAAAAGGGCTACTGTGTTTGTTGGTAAAAGCAATTAGATTATTCTGATGCTAAATGTAGAGGGATAATCAATTATATATATATATATATATATATATATATATATATATATATATATATATATATATATATATATATATATATATATATGTGGCTTGTTATAGCGTGCATGCACTATATACGTTGCCTAAAATATGGTAGAGTGGTCATATATACTTTCAGCGTGCTGAGAAAAATCTGTCCCTCCACTATCTCCGTGCTATTCGCTGTGCTATTTGATAAGGAGCAGGGTGCCAGTGTTTCAGGGTCTTCGAGGCATGCCGAGCTGACCATGACCAATTTCTCAAGACTGAAATAACTTTCCTGGAATCTGACGAGAACGAAACTGGCATCAACAGTGTGTTTTTTTTTATCTTTTTCAGAACTTTTTATTTCATTGATACATACACTGTGGTACAATATTTGCTACATACTGTTTCGTACATTTTTATAAAAGAAGTGTGTATATCGCAGTTAACTTTATTTGTAGCATTATGTACTCCAGGTGTAATTTACATAGTAGGGCCCGGCGTCCACCTACTACGATAGAATCTAAACCTCCCGATATGGCACCGATACAAAATGTCAAAATCGGTGCCATATCGGGAAGGTTCAAAATCGTAGACATATGTCTAGACAAGCCAATCCCCCATGCGTTGTATGGGTTTTTTATCGGTGTCTAATCGCAGAAACGTGGTCAACTGCCCCGATATCAGGTTACCTTCCGACGCGATTTTGATTTTTTATCGGGAGGTGCATCGTAGACCATATCGGTGCCATATCGTAGTAAGTGGACGCCGGGCCAAACAGTGAAATCAGGGCGGATATCAGGTCTACATAAACCTGATTTTCATATGCTATCCCAATTTTCATATCCTACCCCAATGACAGAGAATTGTATTACTAACAGGGACAAACCCCAAACCCAAACACAGTTTAAGTCCCAGAGTCAGCAACAGAATGTGGGAGAAACCATAAATCGAGAATATCTTGTCCTGCGGTCACAAATGAAATTGATATTTAAACTCCCCAAACCGAAACGCGAATTCCTTGAAAAAAAATTAACTCAATATCGTGGAGAATCAGCATGGAATTCCTTACCTACTAAAATCTAGAAATTACCGAGTAAAGCCGGGTCCAAACTCATTGGCCCACTTTTGCTTGATATGTTTTGATCCTAGACTCAGGCAATTAGAGAGTTGGCCAATTGACTGGGTGCAAGCGGGTTACAGAAAACGATCCATAGACTGAACGTCACACCGGAGACATACCAAGCGAGTCAAGGCAGCGATCTCTGTAATCGCCAACACAAAATAGCATGTATGTGAAAAATTATTGTAGAGTAATATCTCCCACCCATAAGTTAATGTCTCGGAAGCAAAAATCATGTGAAATATAGAATAATAGCGCATATATTCGCCATTTTGTGTTTGCGATTCTCGAAATCGCTGTGTTTCTAGCTTGGTCTATCTCCGACATAACCTATACCTATTAGTTGTTATTCATTAAAATTGCACGCTCATTCATCAAGCAGGAGACACATCAAGCGAATCAAGGCAGCGATCTCCAGAATCGTCAACCCAAAATGCAATGTATGTGATACCGGGGACACACCAAGAGAGTGAAGGCAGCGATCTCTGGAATCGCCAACACAAATTGGAGTGTATGTGAGATATGATTTGATAGGAATATGTCCTGCCTATAATTTAGCATCTTGGAAGCAATAATCAGGTGAAATATAAAATGATAGCTTACATATAGACCATTTTGTGTTGGCGATTCCGGAAATCGCCGCGTTACTCGCTTGGTGTGTCTCCGGCTTGAGATATCTTTTTATAATACTTCCACTGGTAATTTAGCGTATCAGAAGCAATAATCTGATGAAATGTGAAATGATAGGTCACACACTGGGTATTTTGTGTTGGCGATTCTGAAAATCGCTGCGTTTCTCGCTTATACCGGGGACACACCAAGCGAGTCAAGGCGGCGATCTCCGGAATCGCCAACACAAAATGGCATATATGTGAGATATTATTTCATAGCAATATCTCCCACTCATAATGTAGTGCCTCGGAAGCAATAATTAGGTGAAATATGAAATGATAGCTCACACACTCGCCATTTTGTGTTGGCGATTACGGAAATCGCTGTGTTTCTCGCTTGGTGTGACCCCGGCATTAGTGTGTCTCCGATATTTATGATGAACATACTATTTGCTCCATGTATACGGAAGAACGCCCACGCCCAAAGATGGCAACAACTAGAGCCAATTGCTGATACCGGGACACACCAAGCAAGCACAGGTCTCGGCGACATTGTTCAAGCGATAAACGGAATCCCTCAACATTTCTCGCCTACAAGGTGGGACGGGGTCTTGATGACTCGCCCACAGTTATTTGACACACCAAGCAAGTGGAGGTAGCGAGAAAACGTCAGCGATAAATTACACTGAGCGAGCAAGGCAAAGCTCGCCAAGTATGAGCGATGTTTGATATTTGGCAATCACTATATTGGCCAGTAAAGTGGGAAGAGTGAGTGATCATGTGACTATAAAACTCAATCTGATTGGTTGATTGGTTGTTGTTGATACTGCTCGCTCATACATTGCTTACTTGTACGAAAAACCTGACGTGTCTGCATTTTCAGAACCATCCTAGCGATTCTGTTTTGGTGATTATGTGGGCCAATTTGGTAATCTCTTGGCGAGAATATCAAACATGCTTAATTTCATCGATAACAATAGGGATGCTTTCTTTGCTCTATAGTAAAAGGAACTATTTTTCCCGTATACCATGGTTTTGAGGTCGTATAGCACAGGTTTGAATCTGTATACTACAGTTATGGTATCTGACTGGTTTTATATAATGGGTAGTGGTTTACTGAATCCCAATACATTTTCAATGGGGGCTTTGTATACGATGGATAATAAAGCTTTAAAGCCAATGTATACTGGAACATAGTCCATATGTGTTATTGAGCAAAAGAAAAGAGTCCCCACTTTTTTATATTCAAGTAATACAGACACTGTACACTGTTACGATATATCCTTTAATATGGCAATTCCTGGGATTGATTTACTCGAGAAAACAAAAAATGATAATTCAGCAAACAATATTTTGTGGAGAGGCGGCTCTGTAGACCACTCTAGTTTGACCTCGTGATACACTCGCTGACGCTTGTGTGTTACTACCCGTCAGCCCGCTCGTGCTTTACGGCCGCCTGTCCACAAAACCATCGATTGTTGTCAATGTCATGCACCCTTATCTAAAATTGGATTAAGGCCTATCTTTCCATCTTGATGTGTAATGTCCCGCGATGTACTGTACTTACTCCCTCAATCTGCCTCAAACCCATCCCTCTCTCCCAATCCTGTGCTGAACAATGACCCTGAGCTTTGATTCCTGTACAGAATATGCCTGTTTTCTACAGATAATACATACGGAGACAAGGAATATCGACAGATCGTAGTTAAACGGGGCCAGATAGAATTTGCTTGATTGCATTTGGCCGCATTCGGTGCCAATCACCACTCTGGCCCTAATTTGGGGGTTGCTTTAGCCCTGATTCGACTAGGGACCGAACATAGCCCGAGCAGGGTTAGGATATGGTTTGGGAAAATTACATTAAACCTTGATTTACATTTATTGGATAAAGGTTGGGATGTCACCACACCACTCTCTTCATGGCCATGTGACAGACAATATTGTTTCACTACATTTCTATTTCAGAACCAACAATGTAAATCGAGACATGTTGGTATCTGAACCATATGAACACACTGCACTACGCACTGGTCCAAGATTGTGTTATGATTATAAACAAAGATAGTTTTGACTAAGATATCACTATAAAGTTTAAAAGGTTGGCGTAAAACTGCTGAATGCAAGATGGCGATAGCCAGAAGTAAGATTTAGAATAGATCGTCTGTATAAGGAAGTGAATGATCATGTGACTTGCTGATGTAAGCGGCAGAGGAGTATACCTCTGTGGTCGCTGCAGAGAGCGGCACTTGAGTATGAGGATAAGATCTGGTAGAGAACTGAGCAAAGCCGCTCCTGGTTGGAGGACGGGTTTGGTTCTAGGTATCGGAGGCTTCGCTCTGCCTGGAATGAAGGCACCTACTATGAACTAGCAACGCGTGAAGCCATCATCTCTGTGAGCAACTAAGGCCCGGCGTCCACCAACTACGATATAGCACCGATATGGTCTACGATGCACTTCCCGATAAAAAATCAAAATCGCGTCGGAAGGTCACTCATATTTGACCTCGTTTCTGCGATTAGACACCGATAAAAACCCCATACAATGTGTGGTGGATTGGCATGTCTAGACATATGTCTACGATATTGCACCTTCCCGATATGTCTCCGATGTTTGCTTTTTTTATCTGTGCCATATCGGTAGGTCTAAATTTCTATCGTACAGCCTTACAGACCGACATGTAAGGAGCTAACTCTCAATGGAGGGAACACAGAGAAGATACTTTGGCCCGGCGTCCACATACTACGATAGAATCGTAGACCTCCAGATATGGCACCGATACAAAATGTCAAAATCGGTGCCATATCGGGAAGGTGCAAAATTGTAGACATATGTCTAGACAAGCCAATCCACCACACATTGTATGGGTTTTTTATCGGTGTCTAATCGCAGAAACGTGGTCAACTGCCCCGATATTAAGTTACCTTCCGACGCGATTTTGATTTTTTATCGGGAGGTGCATCGTAGACCATATCAGAGCCATATCGTAGTAGGTGGACGCCGGATCTTACACTTGAGGTATAATAAGTCATATTGACAATTACCCCGTCTTTTGTGAGTGACATTTGCTATGAGTTAACATGAAACGTTATATGACATTGAGTGAGCATGATTGCAGTGCAATTACATATCAGTATATCTACGGATTGCTTCTCAGGATATTAAAGTTACCAGGCGTCATTGTTCGTCCTTATTCTCTCGGGTCACAGGGATGTGAGGTCACCGTTAATGTGACCATGCTAAATGAGTCGAGCCTACCCTACATTAGAGCTCTTCAAGATATTGAATGACCAGACACTGAAGATAGGAATTAGCTACCCATAAGATTTATTAGACCTAGATTAGACACATGCAACGGTGCAAACACAAATGGTATTTTTGACACTAAAATCATCATCAGTGATGATTATGATGAGGTGGAGCGTAAGACCTAGGCAAGACTAATCAGTATTTACAACTGATTTTAGGTCTTTTAAAAAGAAATGATTGCGGAAAATAACCGCCAGTCATCATATATCTTATTATCCATCATATACAAAAGACCCAATTGAAAGTGTATGGAGACTCAGTAAACCATGACCCATTGCATAAAACCTGTTAAATACCATAACTGTGGTATACGGATTCAAATCTTTGGTATACGGTCTCAAAAATCATGGTATACGAGAAAATAGTCCCTTTGAGCTATATAGCGAAGAAATCGTCCATATTATTGTACCCTGTAATATGACAATCACTTGGTTCAATTTATTAGAAAAAAGTGGATAATAAATCCAACAAATGATGGTTATGTGGACAGGCAGCTCTGTAAAACTCGAGGTTGACTAGCACTCGTGTATTACTACGCGCCAGCCTCTCGTGGTTTACGGCCGCCTGTCCACAAAACAGTTGGGCTTAAAATTAGAACAGCCAATCACGAAATTCCTTTCTCCCATCAGGAAGAGGGAACTGGCAAATGGGAGCCGTGCTCTGTTAGACCCTTACTGACTGTAAGCCTTAAGCGGCGCGGTCTGTAAACGGACTAGTCACTTACCGGAAGTACTACATTGGCTAGGCGGAAATCAACCTATAGCCTGGAAGCCTGGCCTATATGCTCACTCACATTATAGGCCAGGTAATGTCAGCCAGTTTTTGATGCATTATGGGTAACGCCTCCATTCTTTGCACTCTCCTAGCAGAGATCCTGCGCTCTTCTTCCGCAAAAGATCTGCTGGGAGAGTGTTACCTTGGCAGACCTAGACTGTAGAGACTGGCCTCAGTCCCTGTGTCCTATCCCTCCCAACCTACCTCGATCGGGAGGGGTAGGAGGTGGGTAGGGTTACAGGGAGTAACTGATTCATGGGCCAGTCAGAGAAGGATACATACTCTAATGAACTTTATTATGATTTTGTTTAATTATTTAATAAATGTTCATAATCAAAGACTTGAGGAAGTCTATATGTAGAGCCTGTATGTGTCAACTGCGAGTATTACGATGGAAGGCGTTACCAGTCCCATATTTCACTTGGACAGGGAACCAGTCTAATCGACCCATTGTTGATGTCTATTAGTAGATTAACAAAGTATCAGCATCCATATTTAAAAGCACATTTGAGCAGCCAAGGTTTTATCCCGCAGGCGATCAGGGATACGTGGGATGTCAATATCGATCATTCGTTTACATAAAAAGAACTGGTTAATGAATGGTCTGGCTCATTTGCAATGTTAGTCATTTATGAATCAGATAAAGATCAAGTATAGAGAGACCAATTTATCATGTCTCTTCAATATCATTGAAATGATAAATTCTATTATGTCAATTTCACATGTTGATAAACAATAATAACCGTTCAGGCATACACCACTAATTGATAAACCATGTCAATTTCTCTTCATACATTTTTTTTTAACTTTGCAGAACCATATAGAGATATATCAGACTAATTTACCGTAGACTGTTCATTATAATCCATCGTATACAAAGCCCTTATCGAAAATGTAGAGGGGCTCAGTAAACCACGACCCATCGTATTAAAACCTGTCATATACCATACCTGTGGTATACGGATTCAAACCTGTGGTATACGGCCTCAAAACCATGGTATACGGGGAAAATAGTCCCTTTTGCTATATATAGATCAAAGAAATAATCCCTATTGTTACACCCTTTAATATAGCAATAACTGGGTTTGATTTATTCGAAAGGATGGACAATAAATGCTACAAATGATGATTTTGTGGACAGGCGGTTCTGTAAACCACTCAAGATTGACGTCGTAACACACTCGCTAGCGCTTGTGTATTACTACGAGTCAACCTCTCACGGTTTACGGCCGCCAATCCAGAAAACCATCGATTATTGTCTATTTATATTTTTAACAATGTATTATACTCCTACTGGCTCAAGCCAGAAGCGGGCACTAAACAACGGTGACGTCTTTTTTTTTAATTCAGAGAATTTATCGCCAAAAACCCTTACATTCATGGCTTCAATCTTCTGGAAAACCAAATGAAGAAGTCCTAATTTGCCGAACTATATCGTGTTACGTATTACTAAACCAAATAGCGAGATTAAGAAGTTTCTGTAACTTGAAAATTATGAAAAATTATTGATATGGCCTATGAAGAAAATCACCCCAAAGATGAGCCCCCTAAGCCCCCCCCCCCCCCCCCCCCCACACACACACACACACAAACAGAAAGACAGAAATCGCGAAAATCAACATAAATAATGGGGATGTCGTTAACAAACAATATGTATGAAGACCAAATATATATTTAAAAAATCCATGAAAAAAACTTCCAGCAGAAAACGCAGACAAGCCCAACGGCTCGTCAGCAGGGTGGGGAAAGTGATCAAAACAAATATATGAAATCAAATACTGAAACGTCAGCAAATTTGTAATGACTGACTGACTTTTCCTTATTATAGAAGTTTCCAAAGGGACATAGCATCTTTTTAGCATTTAGCATTGTTAATGTTCCCAACTATCAGAATCCAGAATTATTTGAAGATAGCATTAGAACATCAGTGTCATCTAGCCACAAAGACAAAATATTACAGTTTCCCATAGACATCAATAATTAAGCACTTATCTTTTAAGATGGCCTTCCCATAGAAGCTAGCATGAGGACATTCCTTTTTTTATTGCATTTTCTATTTGCTAATATATGAAACTTATATCATCCAGAGTTATTTGCACAAATCAATAGAATTTAGAAATCACCCAACTTCCAGCATTTGTCTTTTTTTTTAATGAGAGCTGAACTCTGTTTATTAATCCAGAAAAAAGCAGGTACATAGTCAAATTAGTAACTCATCTATTCTGTATGAACATGTGAACAAATCATCATGCACAATTGTATATCCCATAGACCACAATTGCTCACTCCAACGCTGAACAATAACTGGAAAAAGAAAACATACCAGAACCTCGCACCAGAGAGACAAATATAGAATGTTTGCAAATAGTTTTTGCACTATCTTGAAAAACTCGGAAATAAATGCATAATAGATGCATAAAATGCAGGACCAAAAACATCCGTCCATCTAGGCACAGGATGAACATAACAGGTCTAACCAGCATTCTTCTTCAATCCAGGCTGGACCGAGGGAGCTTTTAATCCCAGGACATGATGGAGCATATTCACTGGGGGTGAGAACAGGATCACTGAGGAGGGAGAAGGCGGGGGGTAATGCCATTTGTAAGGGTCGAGGGGTGACTGTGGGGTGGATGGGGTTTTATCTCTTGCCCCCTGCTGACTGACGTCAAGAGCACTACCCTTATCGGGGAGATATGGTGAATACTGGACAACTCGACCCGGAACGAACTCGATCCGGAACGAACTCGACCCGGAACGAACTCGACCCAGAACAAACTCGACCCAGAACAAACTCGACCCGGAGCAAACTCAAACTTGACCCGGAACGAACTCGACCCGGAATGAACTCAACCCGGAACAAACTCAACCCATAACAAACTCAACCCATAACAAACTCGACCCAATATAAAAACTTGACCCATAACAAACTCAACCCGTTTTAAGAACTCAACCCTAACGGACTCGATCCATTTAAAAAACTCAACCTGTAACGACATCGACCCAATTTTAATCTTCCCAACTCAAGTATCTTATGACAACTGTGGACAAATACTATGTTTAGTAGAAGGTATGTAATTTTGGCTTCAAATTTGGTCTTTTCTGGGCAAGAAAACAAGCCATAACCTTAACCCTAACCCTATCCCTTTCTGTATGCCTATCCCTAACCTTATCCTTAACCCTATCCCTAACCGTAACCCTACACCTAAACAAAACTGGACTTATTTTACATATCCGCTGGTTTATTTGTCTAAATTCTAACTATTCAGACCATTTCTTTCTATATAGAATAGTGTTATACATAAATATCTGAAACGGGTCGAGTTCTCCAATCGATTTCTCCAAATCGGGTCATGTTCTCCTGACCACTACGGGTCGAGTTCGTTTCGGGTCGAGTTCTCCAGTAAACGACATGGTGATGTTTGGGGTTTTGTTATTTACGCCACATCTTAACCTGGATGGAGCATTTGTGATCTATGGAGGAAACCTATGAAAGTTCACAACCAGACCTCGTATCTCATTGATTTTGAATTGCGTAGTAATTCACACGGCTTTGTCTTGTGAATTACATAACGATTCGAACGATATGGGATCGAGCTCTGACCGTAAACTTTAATAGGTTTCTGAATTTATCTAACCCCTCACATTGAGTAATCTGCTAACATTTGTGACTAATCCCCCCCATTGAGTATTTCTTTCTAAATACTCTATCTGCATTGAGTACGAGTTCCCAATTTTAAGTCTATGGGGGAAAATACCAGGGGTAAGATAAACAGAGGTTCTTCACTCTCAACTTTCAAGGAAGAAGGCCATTAAAAAGAGAGAATCCAGACCGAGAGAAAGAAAAAATATGAACAGCAATAAATGAGATCCCCAATTCCACTTATTTACAGAAAACGTACAAAGGGAATTAATGCCTCCTGGGGTATTTTTGCTAGTTTTAGATTCTTTCCAAATATACCCATATAGCAGCTTCTACAAAAGAATAAACTCTGTCATATAAAACACCGGGATGTAATAAACTAATGTGCCTCGTAACCTTTGTGTTCTACACATTTCTGCAGTGCACAAACCTGGTCTCTAGAAAAAACAGTATAAACAAAGTCGTTTATAGTCTGAGTAACGGTGATATCTTAGCGCAATAGAATATGATTTTGATTTTCGAAAGTACTTATATAGAACCTCCTGACCATGCTTTACAAGCTACAAAACGAGATGATAATTTAGGGTTCGTACAGAACGAGGCGTTTATGCCGAGTTCGGTACAAACCGTAAATTAATAATTTATCGAGTTTTGTGGCTTGTACAAGCATTGGTAGGTCGTTCTATATATACTATGTACCCGAAATTAAGAAAAATTATCAATTTCATTTGGCTTAACTTTACAAATATTTAATAAACGTTTACGGTTCGTATTTTCCTGTAGGGACCAGTGGTCCGTACAGTATTTTTACGTTAGATGGCGAAACGGTGCGTATTTAGTGCCCGGCGTCCACCTACTACGATATGGCTCCGATATGCCCTACAATGCACCTCCCGATAAAAAATCAAAATCGCGTCAGAAGGTTACCTATTATCGGGGCAGTTGACCACGTTTCTGCGATTAGACACCAAAAGAAACCCCATACAATGCATGGTTGATTGGCAAGTCTAGACATATGTCTACGATTTTGCGCCTTCCCGATATGGCACCGATTTTGACATTTTGTATCGGTGCCATATCGGGAGGTCTACGATTCTATCGTAGTATAGGTGGACGCCGGGCCTTACAATATATACGGCATGGGTATATAGTAATAGGTGATTTAAAGACTCGGTAGATATGAATCGCATAGCTATGCTCCTTACCGTCCTATATTTCACTATTTATGGGAGATGATTTGTTTATAACAGAATTTTATTATCACTTTGTTCTAACCGAGGTTTGTCCTAACCGAGTTTTACATGGACAGCCTTAAAATTGTTTGACCAGACAGTGGAGGATTTAATCTTGATAGATTGACATCCCCTCCAACCTCATTCTCAGAGGATTGCTCAATATGGCCGCTGGGGTGAACGCGTCTACATCCGGGCAGTTTTCAGCTCTGCAGGAGGTCCGAAAACGAAGCCAGGGATCTGCCAAACGCGCATGCGTACTCAGCAGAGATCGATTCCGTAAATGAACAATTTTTCATTGTCATACAGACCCCCTCCCCCCAGCCTGACCGAAGCCGCCCACCCTTTCAGGGATGCTGCGAAAATGCACCCCTCTCACAAGATATCACACTCTCTAAGTCATATTCTGTACAAGGTTCTCACTGCGCTCCACTGGCACACCATATTCCCGTTAGGTGGCATCATTGAGATTATAGGAATCTTTGGGTTGCATTGATGTGTGTCTTTTACACGGGAGGCAGGCCAGTGGATTCTCAAGGCTCTAAGCCTAGTTCATTAAGAATTCTTCTTCATTGTGAGAGTACAGAATACGACTTAGAAAGTGTGAGATTTTATGAGAGGGGTGGAAAATGTCAATCGCTTCCAGGATGTATTCCATAATTAGTAGAAACCAAACGAGAGAAGTGAAGGTCATGTATTATTACGCAAAGCGTTAGCTGAGCGTAGTGAGGAACAGACCTGACCAGAGTGGCATAGAAACTGACAAGTCTAACTCGAGTTTACTTTCGTATATATCCTACCCCGTCTCCGAGATTTTATGATATTAGGAAAGTCCAACTCGATTCTGTCCATGTTTGGCAGCTGTCAGAATTTCTGCCCTGCAGCCTGAACAATTTACTCAGGTGAATAATTCCTGATCGCTGATAGGGCAATTTTTTTTTATTTCTCTAGGTACATAAATTCTACTTTATGTCATGGCACGCCACATAAAATTGGCTATTAGTCCTAAGCAAATTTGTCTACTAATCGGTGGCTCACCCTTGCCTAGCTGTCCTACATCTACCGACTACGGCCGACTCCGTTAGGATGCCTTCGCTGAGACAAATTACTGTCCGTTTGTCGCCGACAAAGGTACATGAATGTTCCGAAATCGGTAGATGGGCATTGGGCTTAAACGACACTTTATACCACACCCGTGACATAAACAAATCCCATTTTAAGCCTATGGCGTTTTTAATAAATGTAGGAAAAAGATACGGCACAAACACAGCGAGGACTAAAAACGTTACATGGTCCGAAACACTAAGAGCAGGAACCTGCCAACCCCGATAACATTCCCGATAAAGTTCTCGATAAGGTTCCCGGTCGGAATCGAAGAATTCTTGTCGGAACCTTTTCCAATCGTAGCGCTGGACGCCAGCTTAAGACTTGGATCCCGATGAAACCACAACTGGGAGGTGTTTCTAAAACCAAGAACGATAATGACTGTAAGATTACGATTAGGACCTACCACAGCGATACCAACTAGGATATTCATGTCAGTTCGTATTTCAAACGTGATCATCAGAAATCCGAAACATCTTTTGAAATTTTCCTTGTATAATTTCTCCCTTCGGATGGGTAGAAATTGTGTTTAACTACGATCAGTTTTACATAGCAACGGATAGAAAAAAAGTTAAAAGTTATCGCCTTTTCAAAAACTCAAATTGACGATTTTTCAGTTATCGCTTTGTAAGACCATCTTCCATAAAGACTAATCACTTTAGGAAACGAGAATGCAACAGAGACCATAATAAGATCGATTCTTTTATCGTTCTTAGTTTTAAAAAGAAAAACCAAGGACCCCGATGGTTAATGCAGATCGGGTTAGTTCAGTTAGGCCCGGCGTCCACCTACTACGATAGAAATTAAGACCTACCGATATGGCACCGATACTGAAAGTAAATATCGGAGACATATCGGGAAGGTGCAAAATCGTAGACATATGTCTAGACATGCCAATCCACCACGCATTGTAAGGGGTTTTTAATCGGTGTCTAATTTCAGAAACATGGTCAACTGCCCCGATATTAGGTGTCCTTCCGACGCAATTTTAATTTTTTATCGGGAGGTGCATCATAGACCATATCGGAGCCATATCGTAGTAGGTGGATGCCGGGCCTTACAAAAGCATTCCTCTGATTACATTCATATGTTACATGCCCCAGTCACACTGGCGTAAAATTTGGAGTTTCTTCTAGGTATTTAAAAGAACCCAATTTTCGAGTATAAAGTACGCGAATTCAACGCTTTTCCATCTCACTATGCAATCCAGTCACACTGGCGGTAAATTCCGCGTATTGCCTACGTATCAGAAGAAGGTGGACACCGCGTTATATCTACGTATTCTCTACGTTTTTATTTATCCTTCAATGTTCCTTTACGCTTGTCAGCGTTCGTCAACGCTTGTCTACACTCCTGTACGCAATGTGGCGTTTTACCGCGTGCATTTACGCATTAAAAATGCGTAGACATAAGTTTAAAACATTCTAATGGTAATTTTGACCCAGCGTTTTTCCACGTTTTGTTTATGTTCGTTTACGCATTCCGGCTTTCATTTACGTATCTCCGCGTTTTCCCGCGCATCACCGCGCATTGGTATATTTCAAAATACGTAGGAAAACATACACGTGCCGTTTTTTTACACCAGTGTGACTTTGGCATTATTAGGCCCGGCGTCCACCTACTACGATAGAATCGTAGACCTCCCGATATGGCACCGAGACAAAGTGTCAAAATCGGTGCCATATCGGGAAGATGCAAAATCGTAGACATATGCCTAGACAAGCCAATCCACCACGCAATGTATGGGGTTTTTATCGGTGTCTAATCGCAGAAACTTGGTCAACTGCCCCGATATTAGGGACCTTCCGATACGATTTTGAAATTCTATCGGAAGGTGAATCGTAGACCATATCGGAGCCATATCGTAGTAGGTGGACGCCGGGCCTTACTTTGTTCGTTTGTGCGGTTTACTAGGTATATAGAGGGTTACACTCTCATGCAACTGCCAATCACTATGTATATAAATAAAATTCACACGAACCACCCCTATACTTATGATAACAGTTACTGGCAAGATGATAAACCACACCATCAATCGGCTGACCAGATCAGGGCCAAATCCACTAATATTGAGACAATTAGTTGATTATATTGCATCCTGTATAATTTTCTGATGTTACCGGTCTTTGATGATAGGGAATTGGTGCCTAATTCGCGCTTTTCGCAGTACACGTGACGCCACCTGGTTGCTGGACTAGAAACACCACATCCGGCCACTTTATCGACATGGGGCACCATATGAGTCATACTTTAAAGCCGGGCCCCCACCTACCACGATTCTGGGCCCCATTGAATAAAAAATTGTCGTCCATGAGGCTGGACGAAAAGACATAGTGAAGGATGGAAGAGAAATAAACGATAATTTATTTTCAGTGTAGCATAAAACTGGTCGTCCATGTGAGCATTGTCGTCCGTGATAATATCGTTCAATTATCGTAGAATGATCGTATAATTGACCTATATCCACGGGGACCACTATACATGTATAATTATGTAGGCAAAGAGGTTAGGCGGTGGTCTCTCAACCTGAAGGTTGAGAGTTCTAACCCCTTACAAGGCAAACTTTTTTTCCAGTGATTTTAAAACATATCACACAAAAATGGTTCAATCGTTAATAAATGTTGAAATTTTGTATACATGTATCAAATATGAATAGAAATCTATGTTGAAAATATCTTTTTTAATTTGGAATGGATTTAGTGCATGAAAAACGAGTTTGACATCGGCTACGACGCCGAAAACGTGGTCCTTCGCGAGGAGACTTGGACGATAAATAAACAATATTTTCAAAATGAACGATTTTTTATTCAACACCACTCACAATCGTTCATTTTATCCTTTCGTCCAATGCTCGTCCACCTCCACGATAGTTTTTTATACTACAGTTTGCCACCGACGAGACTTGTAAGATACTTTTTTTATCGTTCATTTTTTTATTCAACGGGCCCTGGTCCGGATTGGCCTTACAAAGGCCTGTCCAACACCATTCCGATTCTATCGTGAGGTCAGCCAAAATCGTGGTAGGTGGGACAGGTTTCTGCGATTTCGTCTACGACAACTCACGATAGGCTGCGATTGAAAACGCCAATCGTAGAGGTCCTGATAACTTCCAACATGTTGGAAATTTTGTAGCCTGTCGTAGGGTATCGTAGCCTATCAGGAAGATATCGTGGTCAGCGAGTATGATTCACAGATCTCCCCGATTTCAAAAATGTCTAAGATTTGGAGCTATCAGGGACCTTCCGATAGGCCACGATTTGGGCATTTCAAATTGTAGCCATCGGGAAGTATGTCTTAGACCGTGGTGGTAGGTGGGGGCCCGGCTTAAGGCCCGGCGTCCACCTACTACGATGTGGCTCCGATATGGTCTACGATGCACCTCCCTATAAAGAATCAAAATCGAGTTGGAAGGTTACCTAAAATCAGGGGCAGTTGACCACGATTCTGCAATTAAGCACCGAAAAATACCCCTTACAATGCGTGGTGGATTGGCATGTCTAGACATTTGTCTAAGATTTTGCACCTTCCCGATATGTCTCCGATATTTGCTTTTTGTATCGGTCCCATATCTGTAGGTATAAGTTTCTATCAAAGAAGGTGGACGCCAGGCCTAACAATGTATCACTCAGCATTCGCTGGGGTTTTCTGTGGGGTTTCAAAACTTATACCGTATATTAATGGATAATGAACATTCTATAGCATCGCAATATTTAAACAAATAGCTAGGATTAGGACTGGCCTCAGACTCTGTGTCCTATGACTACTCATCCACCTACACAAACACTCCCCAACTGGACTCAGGCCTCAGTCCCAGTGTCCTATGCCAACCCCCCCCCCCCCCCCAACCCCACCCCTCCTCACCAGGGACGTGTTTCAGTAGTTTCGTGACATGTCTAGATGGCGCCTGTGACACCATATGGACAGATCACAAGATTGCAGTCGATGACACACAGAGTTTCACTCACTTCTCGTAGGAATTAAGCAATGACACTTAAACATTAGTAGGGGATACATATAATATATAATCGTTCCAAATATGAAGAAGATTGGCAACTTCGATCTTCAGATATTTGCTAGTCTTTTTCCGCTGCTGCTTGCACTGTTGGTGCCGCTGTTGATGTCTGTCTAGGCCTAATGTCACGAGACTACTGAAACAGGTCCCTGGCAGGACTCAGTCATTTTGTCGTTTGCCTACCCTTCCACCTACCCCACCCTTCCTCACTGGGACTCAAGCCTCAGCCATTGTCCCCTATGTCTCCCCCTCCACCTACCCCACCCCTTCCAACAGGACTCAGGCCTCAGTCTCTGTGTCCCATGCCTACCCCTCCGCCTACCCCACCCCTCCTGGTTCCCGGATGTCTCGGCCCCTTTGGCATTTCGGACCCCCTACGGCACCTCGGACCCAT
The DNA here is from genome assembly GCA_950022655.1 of Alentia gelatinosa. Classification (NCBI taxonomy): domain Eukaryota; kingdom Metazoa; phylum Annelida; class Polychaeta; order Phyllodocida; family Polynoidae; genus Alentia; species Alentia gelatinosa. The sequence goes on from OX465579.1 coordinate 168,508,268, forward strand.
CGGCACCTCGGCCCCCCACTTTCACAGCTTTCACGCCTTCATGCGCGAAAACGGTGAATGTCTTCTAATGTGATTACTTACCCAAAATACGGATTCTCAGCTTTGCTATATTATGTTATTTTGTCTATTATCCACAATAAAGAATCTTGCAGAACAAAAGCATATCTTACAAAACATGTGTGATAACCCTATCCCAAACCTTAACCTTAACCCTAATCCTAATCCTAACCCTAACCCTAACCCTAACCCTATCCCAAACCCTATCCCAAACCCTATCCCAAACCTTAACCCTAACCCTATCCCTATCCATATCCCTTACCCTATCCCAAACCTTAACGCTAACCCTAACCCTATCTCTAACATTAACCCTATCCTTAACCCGCTAAAGCGGTAGTGCGAAACCCGGCCGTGAGGGGGCCGAGATGACCGCACAAAAAAGGGTCCGAGATGCCGATGGGGCCGAGATGACCGTGTACCCCCCTCCTCACCAGGACTCTGGCCTCAGTCCCTGTGTCCCATGCCTACCCCTCCACCTACCCCACCCCTCCTCACCAGGACTCTGGCCTCAGTCTCTGTGTCCCATGCCTACCCCTCCACCTACCCCACCCCGCCTCACCAGGACTCAGGCCTCAGTCCCTGTGTCCTATGCCTATTCCTTCACCTACCCTTCCCCTCCTCACCAGGACTCAGTCCCTGTGTCCCATGCATATCCATCCCCTCCTCAACATTACTCAGGCCTCATGCCCGATGTCCTATGCCTACCCTTCCATCTAAACCCCCCTCATGAGGACTCAGGTCTCAGTCCCTGTGTCCTACACCTACCCCTCTACCTACCCCACCCCTCCTCACCAGGACTCAGGCCTCAGTCCCAATATTCAATGCCTACCCCTGCACCTGTCCCACCCCTCCTCACCAAGAATCAGACCTCATTCCCTCTGTCCTATACCTACCCCTCCATCTACCCCACCTCACCAAGAATTAGACCTCATTCCCTCTGTCCTATACCTACCCCTCTACCTACCCCACCCCTTCTCACCTGGGACCTGTTTCACTAGTTGTGTGACATTAGGCCTAGACACACATCAACAGTGGCACCAACAGTGCAAGCAACAGCGGAAAACGTCTAGCAAATATCAGAGGTTCGGAGCAGCCAATCTTCTTCATATTTGGGACGTTTATAGGTTATATGTATCCCCTACTCGTGTTAAAGTTTCATGGCTAAATTCCTACACCGACACAATCTAGACAAGTCATGAAACTACTGAAACAGGTCCCTGGACTCATGTTTGATCCCTAGGACTGTCACGCGTCGGGGGAAGTGAACATATCAACAATGTTTGATTTCTTCATGGATGTCCATAATCAAAGCCTTGAGGAAGTCTAGGCCGCCAGGTGCTGCTCTATTCCCGAGTTACGGCACCCCTCTCATAAGATACACACTCTCTAAGTGGTATTCTGTATTCCAGTCCAAATAAAGCCACGAGGGTGCCAAGTACACAGTATTCCCGCTAGGTGGCATCATTGAGATTATAGGAATCTTTGGGTTGCATTGTTTTTTGTTGTTGTTTTTTTTAATTTATTATCGACAATCTCTTTCACCATACAATAGGTGTTTTACAAAGTGATAGTCGCACGACTATCTTACAGTAACTACAAAGATTTCCAGAGTTCAGTACAATACAGGTGGTATGCAATCAATGCATAAAGTTTTCGAATGTAAGTACAGTATTTTATACTCATATAAAAACTTGTATGTTCCGTATTTTGGTCGCTCAACCTTATAGTTATAGTTCATATCCACGATATAAGCAAGTTTATATTTTTAATATATGTCCTGCCATCCATATAGATAGATATTTATCCTGATTCTTCAATCTCCTTGAGTTTCAGTTAGATTTCTTCTTTTATATCAAACAAACGATAATAATAATATATCGATAGATCAACATATAACAATACAATACAATACAAAACAGTGACACAGTCAGTACAGTCTCTCAAGGAATCACATCTATATAACTCTAATACTCTACTATATCTCGTCGATGTATCACTATGACCTCATATCTCAGACACTATTGTAAGCTTAACAAACATCTCATTCCAGATCGAATTTACCTTTCAACAGTCCTTCTTTCACTTCCATCTTGAAGAGCTCTCTGTCAGCAATTTCTCTAACTTTTTTAGGCAATTTACTCCACAAGAGGCTTCCCCTGTATAATGGGCTTTTTCTGAAGAATTCCTTTATTGGTCGCTCGACCTCTGGTTTGATAGTACAAAATGTATCACCTTCCCTCGTAACATATCCTATATCTCTTTTACTCTTCTTACCTAATTCATAAGTCCAAAAGATAAAATCACAATACTCTAGTTCAGGCAAAATTATTTGTTTCACGACTGATAGACTAGCATTCGTCGTCAAGTACTTATTAATTATTCTCAATCGATAAACCTTCGTGTTAACTTTAGCTAGAATTCTATGTGTTTACCACGGGAGGTAGGCCAGTGGATTATGAAGACTCTAAGCCTTGTTTGTTAAGAATTCTTCTTCCATAGAGCATAGTGAGAACCTTGTACAGAATGCCACTTAGAGAGTGTGAGATCTTATGAGAGGGGTGGTTACGGACGTATATGTGTCCGCATAACGAATAAAACATTATCCCACCCCTTGTATTGTCCTTCAGGCATTCCCAGCTAAACCACATCTTGATGCCTTCCGGCATTCCAAGGTGAACCGCTGCATGATGTCTCAATGCATTCCAAGTTGAAATGCAGCATAATGCATCCAGTTATCCTTGATATTTATAAACAGAATTCAATATTGTAAACAAGAAATGTTTTTGTTTCCTACTAACCTCTAACAAAATATGAGGGGCATATGGATTTTAAATTCAGAATAACGATATAATTTTAGTTTACACAGTGAAATACTGAAGTCAAGTGACATTGCTATTTATTGGTTTAAAGACAAATGCTGGTACTTGTGGTTTCTAAGTTCTATTGATTTTTGCAAATAACTCTGGATAATATAAGTTTCGTGTATCAGCAAAACGAAAATGCAATAAAAAAGGCATGCCACCATGCTCACTTCTATTGGAAGGCCATTTGAAAAGATAAGTGCTTCACTATTGGCGTCCATGGGAAACTGCAATATTTTGACTTCATGATACATTCTGATAGTCGGGAACATATACAAATGAGAAATGCTAAGAAAATACTTGCTCAGTGTGACACCCTAAATTTCTTTGCTGCTGCGATTATCTTCCACCCCCAGTCCAGATGGGCCACTCTCCTAAAGGGGATTCACCTGATGGGATTCATGTACCTCACAAGGTTCAAAATCTCATGTGGTGTGGTGTGGCCGACCGATGCTTTCACACCCCCAGTTCTCGGATGTGCCCTAACATCCCGACTTTTTGGTGGTGGGCCCTATCGTCCTGCAATCTTGCCTCAATATCAGTTTCCTTTTATCTTAAACCACAGAACGAGGGGAATGATCGATAGCATCGTAAACAGCGTGTTGTCGTAGGAGGCTAATACATGATGAAGTTAATGTATAATTAAAAATGAGAATTGGCAATGACCTCAGTGACCAGCGTGCACTTTGCAGACTGCGCTTTCAGTAATTAGCTCAGCATCATCTGTCTCTCCATGCCAGCACCGCTCCCTACGCCAAAGTTTGAAGTTTATTTACATTTTAAATTCATCAGGGCCCATTACGCCATACTCCCTGTTTACTCCAGGCGGGGGTCTCTCCTGCTTGTGTCTTTACAGATTCTGTTATTTTATCATTATGGAAGTACGATCGTATATATTTATCCTACCCCTAATCGTATATATTTATCCTACCCCTAATCGTATATATTAATCCTACTCCTAATCGTATATATTTATCCTACCCCTAATCGTATATATTTATCCTACCCCTAATCGTATATATTTATCCTACCTCTAATCGTATATATTTATCCTACCCCTGATCGTATACATCTATCCTACCCCTAATCGTATATATTTATCCTACCCCTAATCGTATATATTAATCCTACCCCTAATCGTATATATTTATCCTACCACTAATCGTATATATTTATTCTACCCCTAATTGTTTATATTTATCCTACCCCTAATAGTATATATTTATCCTACCCCTAATCGTATATATTTATCCTACCCCTAATCGTATATATTTATCCTACCCCTAATCGTATATATTTATCCTACCCCTAATAGTATATATTTATACTACCCCTAATCGTATATATTAATCCTACCCCTAATCGTTTATATTTATCCTACCCCTAATAGTATATATTTATCCTTCCCCTAATCGTATATATTTATCCTACCCCTAATCGTATATATTTATCCTACCCTAATAAAAACAGACTTAACATGTCATGTTCTATGTGACATGCCGTTACATAAAGTGTTTTTTATGGACCTAGAGAAATAAAAATGAAAGTTGACCAATCAGCGATCAGGAATTATTCACCTGTGAAAATACTTCCGGCTGCGGAGATAAATTCTGACAGGTGTCAAACATGGCAATTTACGTATTCATAAATGGATTTGGTGAGTGTTTGCACGTTTCCTAATATTATTAAGTCATGGAGACGGGGTAGGATAAATTCTAAACCAAACTCAAGTTAGCCTGGTCAAGGTTTATACCACTCCGGCCAGGTCTGCTACTCACTGCACTCAGCTATTGCTTTGCGCAGTAATACGCGACCTGTCTGTTTTGGCATAAACCTTGACCAGGCTAACTCTCATTCAGTTTCTACTAAGCATTTATATTTGTTTTTGCAACGTTTGGGGTGCTATAATCGCATATACATAAACGATGTATTAGGCCACTAAAAAAACTTGTTTCTCATCACCGCGCGCATCTGCAAAAACGATTTAAGAAGTTGGGTTTTTTTTGTTAAAATAAGCTGAATCTCGATAGAAATTATGAAAAGTATGTATCAAATTAAAGCTCCTCTTGCCAGGGTTGCCTTCAATGTATAAGCAGTATAAATCTGTAGGATTTAACTGTATGTCTAAAGCCCATTTTATGACACTTTTAAGCCATCTTTGATCCAGCAAAAAAAAAGGGCCCTCATCATATTTTTCATGGCTTGGTGATGAGAAACTAGTTTTTTTAGTGGCCTTATCAAATATAATGTGCCTATAGTCTAGCAATCCATAATTACATAACACTGCCGCGGATGGACTAATTATGGTATTCTAAAGTTTTTACACCAAGGCTTAATGATTTCATACCAAGGTAGACCACATGACCCAACCAATCAGGGGGCCACTTATGGCAGTCCATTGCGTGAAGTGAGAACAAGCGGAGACAACATCCGTCTATGAATCCACATGTTAGCAATTTCAGGTATCATGAATTCCATTCTGACGGAATTACAAAAGTACACCACATAGGCAGATTCATGTCCAGAAATCATAATATACAAATAAAGTGCCATGGGAAATGTGTTTACGACATTTTCATATAATTTGAGTTTTGCATTTCCGAACACTTTTATCTACTGCATTTATTACTGGAGGGGCAGTAGAGGTCGCAAGATCTCTGTGACGGAATTACGTGCTGTGACATGAAAAATTTAGGTTGAAGTATTATCCCTGATTTTTCTCACTTAAAGACATTCTAAGTCAACAAAAAACCCTCTGTCCTATTACAGAAAACCCTTAATGGGGGCGTCCATCAACCAAGACAAGGCTTCAAGTGCCGACATGAAAGTTCCAATTTGCGCTTGTCGCAGCCTTGTCGTAAGAAGGGGGACTTTACGACAGCGTTGTCGAGCCGTGTCGTAGACGTCGCTGGTTCCCGTAAAAAAGACGTCCATGGTCCCGACACACTACGACAGTAATATCGAGTAACCCACGACACTCCACGACAAGGCTCCAGTCGTGGGAAAAAATCGAACATGTTCGATATTGTCGTAGCCTTGTCGGAAGGCCCCCGAAAAGCTTCCAGTCGCAGCCTGTCGTGGCTTTGTCGTAGACTCTTGTCGGGAACTAGGGTCCACCAACCACGACAAGGCTACGACACGCTTTCCAATCGTAGGCCTGTCGTGGACCTTGTCGGAAAGCCAGTGCAAACATGAAAGTTCCAATCGGCGCCCTGTTGCAGCCTTGTCGTAAGAGGGGGGGGGGGGCTCTGCGACGGAAATTTCAGGGCATGTCGTAGACGTCGCTGGTCTATATAAAAAAGACGCCTATGGTACCGACACACTACAACAGTGATATCAAATAAACCACAACACTCTATGACGAGAGTCCAGTCGTGGGAAAATTCGAACATGTTCGATGTTGTCGTAGCCTTGTCGGAAGGCTCCCGACAAGCTTCCAATCGAAGCCCAATTCAGGCCTTGTCGTGACCTTGTCGTAGACTCTTGTCAGGAACAGGGGTCCACCAACCACGACAAGGCCTACAGTCGTAGGCCAGTCGTGGACCTTGTCGTGAACCAATTGTCGTAGTCTTGTCATGGTTGGTGGACGCCCGCCTTTATGATGCATGGTGGATTGGCATGTCTAGACATAGGTTTACGATTTTATACCTTTCCGATATGTCTCCAATATTTTTGCTTTTTGTATCAGTGCCAAACCGGTAGGTCTGAATTTCTACCGTAGTAGGTGGACGCCAGGCCTAATATCCTTTTGATTAAGGCCTGGCGTCCACCTACTACATAGAAATTTAGACCTACCGACATGGCACCGATACAGAAAGCAAATATCGAAGACATATCGGGAAGGTACAAAATAGTAGATATATGTCTATACGTGCCAATCCATCACGCATTGTATGGGTTTTTTATCGGTGTCTAATCGCAGAAACGTGGTCAACTGCCCCGATATTAGGGGACCTTCCGACGCGATTTTGATTTTTTTTATCGGGAGGTGCATCGTAGGCCATATCTGAGCCATATCGTAGTAGGTGGACGCCGGGCCATAGGCTGCAGGTCGCCTAGTTTCTGATTATCATTTAAGAGTTATCAATCATATATAGCAACGTTTTCTCAGAGGAACCCAAAAGATTCTAGCCTCTCTACCCGGAACAAGGCAATTACCCATGGTACGGCCGCCTAATCACATAAGGGAAGGAAAAGTACTCGGTATTCTTGGTAAGATTATTGGCTTTGTTGTGATATTTGTATTGAATTTGTTTAAATAAATCATCTGTTTTAAATTCTAATGTATTTCCTCATAAGTGATGTCAAAAGTTAAAAAATGTCTGACTACAAGTGTGAATATATTCCATGCAGGAAAAAAGATATCAGCCAAGTTCAGTTAAGTAGAGTATTTTATCAGAAACCATTTTATTACCTTATTTTTTGTTGTAGTGAAGGGAGAAAACAAAATACAATGTCTAATTTGTTTTATACAAAATAGAAAACTGGCATAAAAGCAATTTTTGTTCTTTTACGTGTTTTATAGGAAGGACGCCTACTTATGTTGATTACATTTGCAATAGAAATAAGTGTATAATCCTTTTCCTTTAGGAAAACTCGATTGAAACTGGATTCCACCTTAGTCCCCTATTAGCGACCGAAGATGAAACTTATAACATAATGTTTCCATATACATGTATGTACCTCTCATGTGGGAGTGGTGGGCAAAAAATATATGGGCGCAATAGTGAAAAATATGATGTGCTTATAATGCGGGTAAATCATAGACGCCAATACACTACCATATAATCTTCCTGCAATCATATTATTAGCTGTACCTATGAGCCACGCAATCATATCAACAATGAACTGAGTCACCAGGGTCAAAGTCATTAATCCCAGTGCACTTTAACTGCTCAACATATATATAGAAAAAAATGCTCGTTTGCATCGGTATATCCAACGAGTATCGAAAACTATATAGGAGCCACTTTAGGACCCCATGACCCAGTTTAGAATACAGCAGAGTCAGTCATCTCATTTTGAGGGCATGGAAAAGACAGAGAAATCAATATTTGAGCCATTTGAAGGGGACTGTTCAAATGGGATAGATATATGCTGTTGGTAGATTTTTTCAATATAAACACTGGTCAGATTTTTGGAAGTAACACTTCATGTATATTAGGAAAGCCCTGAATATTTTACATTTCTCAAGGCATTTTCATTAAAGTATCAACTCTTTCAGAAATTGGATAACTGTAATATTGAAATAACTAAATAGAATGACAAATTTGTTTTAAAATGAATAGAGAAATAATTCCTAGCGAGCAAAATAACGATCCATGGTGGCACCACCAACCCCCGCCACTAGTTCTTCTACTTAATGGAAATAGCGATCCACACCACAAGGTGTAAGATCAGTTTTAACTGTGATGCCTTCTGTATTTAATTAAAGAACTAATTAATCTTCCCCTGTCTCATTCAATTTGTGCCCCTGAATTGTTGTATCGCTATCGAATCGTAAAAATTAGTGATACCGCGGGAATATAGGGATACAATCCGATATTACAGGAGCAACGCTTTTTCAGTCGGATCGTTAAAGTAATCGTAAAAATAAAATTGCGATCCGATTATAGCTAGCGATACCACAAAAAATGGAGCAACGGGGCCCAGTGCTTGGTATCTGTGAACTCTGCTCTGATTGGCTGTTGTACCAACATCCAATAGAGGATGACTAAATGTGTTCTGGTTGAGCACCCGTTTAAGTATGTCACATAGGCCTATGAGGCAATCCTGACACTAAGGCCCGGCGTCCACCTACTACGATAGACATTTAGACCTACCGATATGGCACCGATACAAAAAGCAAATATCGGAGACATATCGGGAACGTGCAGAATCGTAGACATATGTCTAGACATGCCAATCCACCATGCATTATATGGGTTTTTTATCGGCGTCTAATCGCAGAGACTTGGTCAACTGCCCCGATATTAGGTGACCTTCCGCCGCGATTTTGATTTTTTATCGGGAGGTCCATCGTAATCCATATCGGAGCCATATCGTAGTAGGTGGACGCCAGGCCTTACAACTCAGAGTGTCATTGTTAGAGCATACTACCCCAATGTGAACAGGTTAGGAACTAGAGCTAATTAAGCAATAATGGGGAGAAATATGCCATTCAAAGCATGACAGCCGAACTGTAAGCATCAGCGACGAGGAGAATAATCCATGATGGTGACTGTTCCAATTCAATCTATTTGTTCACTAATAATTAAGGACAATTTTGATGATTACTTTCTTCTCATAGAAACCAATATTACTTGGCCTTGATAGGGATGTATATACAGTAAAACCCCGCTTAAGGGGCACTCCGTTTAAGGGAACAATTTGTTTAAAACAGACATTTTAATTTAGTTTATTTTAACCCCGCTTAAGGGAACACCCCACTTGAGGGGAACCCCGCTTGAGGGGAACCCCGCTTGAGGGGGCACCTCGCTTATGGGGACACCCTGCTTAAGGGTACAAGTGGTTTTGAACAAAAATCTTTAATTAGTTTATCTAAACCCTGCTAAAGGGGGCACCCAGCTTAAGGGGTACCGGTACAATATCGCTTAGTGTGGACTGCTTGCGATCTTTTTCCCGGCTATATGGTACCACCCCCTTTTTCCCCCTGCTGAGGGGCAAAAGGTCGCCGAACCTTTCCAGAGCAAAAGGGTTAAAGTCCCATGCGACTTTGGGATCAAACATGTTTGATATTTTTCTGCGATCTGGGAACGTATTTTCTGGCCTTCCCACTGGGCAGGCCGTCGACCCCTTTTCCGACCCTAGGTGTTAGTCAATGGGTGACCTGTCACACTTGAAAGTTAGCTGTGCCTTGCGACTTTTGCCCCTTGAGATATTCTGCCACTTTGTCAACCGATAGGACTCGCACATTTAATCAAGAGAATTCTATTTCACACCCATTCTGCTCCAATGTGATGTTAAAATGCTTCTTTTATTATATTATATTTTCGTGATTTTTTCCTCAGTCCCAACGTCCATCCCTGATATACACACATATATTTATACATATATATATGAGATAACTATATACATGTATATAATGTGCCTAAGCTGTGAAAAATGTATCAACTCTATGATAGAGATTGCCCCTTCTTTTTAGGCAAAAGTCGAAAGCAAATTACGCTAGGTGTGACAGGAGGGGCCTTGCGATATGAGGTCCACCCCCCAGTTTGCGGACTGACAGCTGAGGGGTAGGAGGTTGCGATCTTTGCCCCTCCCCTGCTGTGGCAACCGGCAAATATCGCAAGGGAAATGTTCCCCATATTGCAAGGGAAAATGTCGCTAAGTGTGTATTAGTCTTTACAGCTTACACCTACAGATTCAACTGCCGGGTAGTTTCCATAATAATCGGCCAATGGAAACAGGCTTCTCCAGATACTCGTGAAGCCTGCCTGGCTCGTGGTGAGAGCAGACCACATCCTGCATGACGCTCACAACGAGTTTATCAACTCTTATCATCCATCGTATACAAAGACACCATTGAAAATGTATGGGGACTCAGTAAACCAGGACCCATTGTATAAAACCACAGATACCATAACTGTGGTATACGGATTCAAATCTGTGGTTTATGGCCTCAAATCCATGGTGTACAGGAAAAATAATCCCTTTGTGCTATAGAGCAAAGAAATAGTCCCTACTATCATACCCTTTAATATGGCCATCACTGGGTTCAATTTATTTGAAAAGATGGATAATGAATGCAACAAACGATGATTTTGTGGCAGGGGCTCTGTAAAATACTCGTGTACTACTACACATCAACCACTCGTGGTTTACGGCCGCCTGTCCACAAAACCATCGTTTATTGTCTATGCCAAAGTTGTGCTCCCATAGACCCTATTGAGGTATCCCAGAATTCACTTTTGAGGTATCCCAGAATCCAGTCTGTTTACAGGTTCCTGTGTCTCCGATATTTGTTTTTTGTATCGGTGCCATATCAGTAGGTGTAAATTTCTATCGTAGTAGGTGGACGCCAGGCCTTAGACGGATACTGGTACACTCTCCATGTTTCATATCATCCAAGTTCTTATCTCTAGGCCCTCTTGGGTGGAATTAGGGGATAGTCTTATTTTTTTTAATGATAATGGCTCAATTATCGATAATCTGAAAGAGTAGGTTGGGGGTCAAACAAACTACAGTGGAACCCCGCCTAACGGCACCCCGCGAAAGCGGACACACCGAGTAAGCGGGCAATTTTGCTCGGATCGGAAATGTCCCCCTCTATTAGATCTTTGATTTAACCCCACGTAAGCGAGCACCTCGCGTAAGCGGACACCTCCCGTAAGCGGACAACTCGCGTAAGCGGACACCCCGCGTAAGCAGACAGTTATTTCGGTACGAAAAGGACTGACACCCCGTGTAAGCGGACACCTTTGACGGACATCCTACCAAAAAGATACATATTCATAGAAAATACGATTTGTAATTCAAAGTTTAATCACTTCGGATCCAATTAGGATATTAGTAAATGGATTTCGGATACAGTATTGCCTCTGTCTCCCCTAAATATCGTTTATAACAACTGCATATTGGACTGGAGGAAACTTGAAAACCCCGCTTTGACCCGGAACGGAGGGTGTCTGCTTACGCGGGGTTTTACTGTATAACCCATTGTCTCCCGGTGGTAGAGGCCCTGAAAAATCCCCTTGTTACGAATCCCAGATCCGTCCGTTGCAAACTCTATTGGTGGCTCCGCTATCTTAAGATCTCATCTTGCTAGGATCAGACAGTCGATCAGCATCAAGACAGCCATGTCCAGCCAACCAATAATGAGTCATTCAGATGGGATTCATGCAATCATCCTTGGGAATACTGGAGAACTTGCCCCGAAATGAAGTCGCTCTGGGTCTTTCTCCACCCCCTGCCCCCCTCCCCCTCCCCTCCCAAAACTAAGTTGCCCCGTTTTGATTTCTCCTTGCTTGTGGGCTGGTTCGAGTATGCCAGTTTTAGGGTTGGCTAAAGCCCGGCGTCCACCTACTACGATAGAAATTTAGACCTCCCGATATGGCTCCGATACAAAATGTCAATATCGGAGACATATCGGGAAGGCACAAAATCGTAGACATTTGCTTAGACATGCCAATCCACCACGCATTGTGTGGGGTTTTTATTGGTGTCTAATCGCAGATACGTGGTCAACTGCCCCGATACTAGGTGACCTTCCGACGCGATTTTTTTTATATTTCATCGGGAGGTGCATCGTAGGGCATATCGGTGCCATATCGTAGTAGGTGGACGCCGGGCCTTACTGTGTGTTATTATTGTAGTAGTGTTTGTGCGTATGTCCTATCAATGTGTAGAATGCACCATTGACTCACAGGAGGGTTTAGCAGTTGTGCAGTGTCCTATGTGTTGCTTTCGGAGAGGTACTCCCTTCAGCTAAAGTATTAGCTGGAATAATCCACGGATGTATCACATTGAAATAACCACTGGATGCAGGTTGATTATCAGCAGCCACTGGAATACCATAGCTGGAGTGAGGTAGGTTGTAGAATATTGCTTGGCAGTGTCAGCCCTTCACAGATAAGATCTTCTGTAGAGGTACTTCTATGCTTCTTTATTGAGTCCACAAACGATATACACTTCTCACCAACTCAGGCCAAAGAACCTAGAGTGATGGTTACAACTAGTTTATAAAGGAAACCTCGACGCTGAATACATTACAATGTCAAGGTTGCCTGTCCCAAATACCATGCCCTTATTTGTAGCTCCCTATCCTGTACCCTTGGCAAGGTGAAGGACACTCAATTCTCACACCCACTGTGATGGGCTAGATGTCCATATATGGCCAAGGACTCTCCATGCCCTTGGGCCTAGTGGAGAGCTGTGATATACTTATACTCGTAGTTATCATCAGCTCACAGATATATTTATAGTTTTTCTGGATTATGTGATTTGTGCATGGATCTGGTCCAGTGCACTTGTACCAAAACCAATCGCTATTTATGTGCACGTGTGCAGGTTATAGCATAAGCTTAAGCCATCTTGTGCAATGAACTTCTTTGTTCTGTTGCTACATCATTGCTACATCATTGCTACATAATTGCCTGCACGAGTAAACATATTTATTCTAGGCCTACGACTAATTTATTGTGTGACTTCGGCAATGCTACGTCACCAGTGTGCTACAGTGTTCATATGGTGGAAGTGGATATTACGCTCTCTAGAACCACAAATGACTTATTGTCGTTGGTTCAAAGTGACTGGGAATTCAGAATAAATTGATGCCGACCTTTCAGGTATATCACAGATATATATTTTTTTAAATGTTGCCTTAACTGTTCTGAGAAAAAGACTAAAACCAAGAGCACATCGTCCCTGGTTGTAAATGTGAGATCACAGGAAATCGTGACGTAGCATCCAATTTTCGTAGCATGGTGTGACGTGTGACAGAACACCAGCTGTGAGCCACAGAGGACTACCCGTGTATAAAACCAACCATTGACTGCCTCATGGTACTGCCAGAGTTAGGCCTGGCGTCCACCTACTACAATAGAAATTTAGACCTACCGATATGGCTCCGATACAAAAAGTCAATATCAGAGACATATCGGGAAGGTGCAAATCGTAGACATATGTCTAGACATGCCAATCCGCCACGCATTGTATGAGGTTTTTATCGGTGTCTAATCACAGAAACGTGGTAAACTGCCCCGATATTAGGTGACCTTCCGAAGCGATTTTAATTTTATATCGGAGCCATATCGTAGAAGGTGGACACCGGGCCTTATTCATCTATTCTGGTGATCTACAATCAAATATTGAGAAAAGCCCCAAAATATATTTTTGATAAAATCCATTGATAAAGAGTCCCGCCACCTGGTGTTTTGGATGGCTTCAGGGGGGGGGGGGAAATGACCGCCTCCATAGCACAAGAGCTATGTGCCCCATGGAGGTGAACAAAGCTTTGGACCCAGGCTTTATCCTACACCTAATAAAAAAACTCCATAGGCTCAACATGGGATTTCTTTATGCCATGGGTGTGACATAAAGTGTTGTTTATGTCACTACTTTCTAATGCCGAAAAAATATGGAAACGGGGTAGGATAAAATCTAGACGCCACTCGTTTGAGTTTGAGTCTATTTATGTCACGTATTTTGCTGGCTTCGTAATGTCACTCGTCTTCGACTTGTGAAATATCAAGCCAACGAAATGCGTGACATAAATAAACTCAGACTCACACTCGTGACGTCTCTTCATATTATATTTGTTCTGATTTTATGCTGTGTTTATCAGGGTTTCTCAAAGGATCCGCTGTCCTGAAACATTTGTCTCGATCGCCAACAGGTCATTTTCTGTCTTTAGCAAAGAGTTCCTATACTTTAAGTTCTAAACAACTTGGGTCTGTTTTATGCTGGCGAGGAAACCCCTGCTTGGAGAGTGAAGTAGGGAGACGCCTAGATGACGTCTCTACTGTCATGTCACGTGTCACGATCATATTCCCACATTTAAAGGTGTTACAATCCAATTTCTCTATCGTGAAACGGCTGTGAGCTTTCCCTTGGCCTAACCAATTAGCGCGCTCCATTCTAATACTAATAAATTTGTAGCATTGATGTAAACTATATTATCATCCATTGTATAAAAATACCCCATTGAAAATATATGGGGACTCAGTAAACCACGACCCATTATATAAAACCTGTCACATACCATAGCTGTGGTATATGGATTTACATCTGTGGTATACGGCCTCAAAACCAAGGTATAAGGAGAAAATAGTCCTTTTGTGCTGTAGAACAAAGAAATAGTCACTATTGCTGCACCCTTTAATATGGCAATTACTGGGGTTAATTTATTCGAAAAGATGGATAATAAATACAACAAACGTTGGTTATGTGGAAAGGCGGCTCTGTAAACCACTCGAGGCTAGCGCTCGTGTATTACAACGCGTCAACCTCTCGTGATTTACAGCCCCCTGTCCATAAAACCATTGAGCATTGTCTATTGGTTGTATGATAATGGGTATGCATGTGTTGATAAGACTGTAAAGGCCAACTATTGGCCAACAAATAAAAACCCTCTCATAAGATCTCGCACTCTCTAAGTGGTATTCTGAACTCTCACTACGCCCTATGGAGAGGAATTCTTAACGAACTAGGCTTAGAGGCTTGAGAATCCACCTAGTGGGAAAGCTATGTGCCAGTGGATTCTCAAGGCTCCAAGCCTAGTTCGTTAATAATTCTTCTCCCACAGAGCGCAGTGAGAACCTTATACAGATCTGAGATTACGACTTAGAGAGTGTGAGATCTTATGAGAGGGGTGCAAAAAAGGGTGTCGATTTTTTGTGTTCTTCTAATAGCCTATTTACATTTTGCGTCAACAGGGCTGAAGGTCCGTTAGTGATTCCTGACTGTTAATTGGTGATGGCCAACGGAAAAAGGCTATTAGGAGAACACAAAAAATCAACATCGTTTTCGTCTTTCAATGGAAACGGGCCTTATTTGGCACCGAGCCATTCTCAGGTGGTCTCAGACAGGACACGAGAAAATATGGACTAAATCCAAACTACTCATCCATTACCATTATTTCTTTGAACTTTATTCTACTCACCTGTGTATACCAGTGTTATATGTGTATATCCTACAAGCGTTTTATGTATATGATGCTTTCTGAGATGCCTGAAAAACTCAACTTTGTTGAGAGGCATTGATAATAAAAAATATAAAAAGAAATTTAAAAAGCCACTTCAACCACCGACGTTTAGAGAGGGTAAGGGGGTGCGCATTTGTGGCTCGTTTGTGATTTAGTGGGATTCACACGGAGAGACTCATGTACATGGGGCTTATATATACTTAAGAGTGGGATTCACACGATGGGATTCATGTACCTCCCAGGGTGTTTGTCTGAGACAAATCCTGCTGAGATTTGCAAACTCTTCGTTTAAATTGAGTGTTCCATTTCCCTGAGACATGTTTTTCCCCTGCAATTGTTGGTGGCATTTACCCTTAAAAAGGAGCGGAATCTCATGAGATTTTGAATCCTGGAGATACATGAACTCTGCGATTTGAATTCTACATTACATCTTTTTCCCAGTCTCCGATAATTTTCCTGTTTTCCAATAATCTCAGAGCTGAATGCTGAATTTGAGCTCTACCAGTCTCTAGGGAAAATGGCGGATTTGATTCACATGGAAGGACAATTCCGGTACATCATAGTCTCAGAGAAGCTCCCTTTCAGGAGGTACATAGTCTCTGGCTTGCAGTTATTATTACAGTGTGAATGCGTTCCTTGAGACCCAAGTACCTGTGTTCAGGGTACACAGTCTCTAGCGCAAGATCTATTCCCCGTGTGAACCCATGAAAAAGCACACTACGGAGACTAGGGGACCCTCATTATCAGCAAGAAGTACGACAATTCCAAGGAAGAAAAATTGTCTCAACAAAATGGAACCATACAATTCAGACGAGGAGATTGTGTTCCAGTACCGAATCTCAGCAGGATTTGTCTCAGACAAACGCTCTGTGAGGTACATGGATCTCATCGTGTGAATTCCACTTTATTAGATTGATGGCTACCCCTGTTTGAGGTTTGTGGACGTGTGTAGGGGTTAGGACATGTGTATGGAGAGGACTTGTTTGTGGATAGGACATGTACTGGCTTTAAGCCATATTATAATGAAACATCACAATATTTCATATGATTGTTTATATGGTATGAGCATGATCGACTGTGACTAGGTCGACTGTGATGCTGTTACTAAGTCCGAGTGTGTTAATCTCAGATTTTGGGTCATGAATAAGTGTGCCTCACTTCGATGGATTGGTCATACTCTACCTACTCGTACAAGACTAGCCAGTTACTACTGAACCAGGTGATTGCATGATGTATCATTGTAAATATCATAACTAAGATTAAGGTTGTTAGTTGCTAGCTAATTGTGCAAGCCATAAGTGAAAACTGTAATCAAGCCAAGTACGATGCACTGAGCTAAATTGAAAACAGGCAAGTTATTTTGTTCAGTATAAATAAACGGATCAAAAAAAATATTTTAAAAAATGATATCACGAAGCAGACCTGTAGCGGAAGGCAACGAATGGCATATAAACAATTATATGACATTGATTGATGTTTAGATTTTATCCTACCCTGTCACATGTTTTTAACATCATATATCACCAGTGGCATATCAATATTGTATGCCATAACCGTGGCATACAGTCACACCATGTTAAGTCTATGGAGATTTGTGAGATGTGTGATGGGGTTAGGACATGTATATTGATAGGACGTGTTAAGGGGTTAGGACATGTATGGGGGCAGAACGTTGCCCTATCCTTTGGCATCGCGGCTCCGATTCCCTTGAAGTACCTTGAAACAGATGTTGAAATGTGAAGTATGCCATGGGCGGCCGTCATTGGCGAGTCCCCTGACTTGTGAAAATAAACAGGCCGATAGGGGGCGCCTGGACGTCATGCGGCTATTATACACCAACCACAGGACTCTACACTTCTCGGCTCCGTGTACGCACTCTCCTCCTAGATTCCTCAGCTAATCTCTGCCTCAACTCAAAGGTGGTTCCTTGGGTGTCCACTAAAGACAGGAGAGCGAATATTTCAGATTTAAAACAAGACAACTGTCAACAAGTTAGACAAGTCAAAAGACTCAATATCATGATTATGGAAATACAGTAAAACCTTGCATAAGGGAACACCCTCCGTTCTGAACGAGGTGTTCCCTTAAGTGGGGTTAAAATAAGCTAAATAAAGATTTCTGTTGCGGTAAAGCTGTCCCCTCAAGCGGGGTTTTAGGCCTGGCGTCCACCTACTACGATAGAAATTTAGACCTACCGATATGGCACCGATACAAAAAGCAAATATCGGAGACATATCGGGAAGGTTCAAAATCGTAGACATATTTCTAGACATGCCAATCCACCACGCATTGTATGGGTTTTTTATCGGTGTCTAATCGCAGAAACGTGGTCAACTGCCCCTATATTAGGTGATTCTCAGACGCGATTTTTATTTTTATCGGGAGGTGTATCGTAGACCATATCGGAGCCATATCATAGTAGGTGGACGCCGGACCTTACTGTATGGGAATTGTTAAAGGAGTTTCACAGACAATCCAGATGTTTCTTTTTTGACTTTAACCATTTTATAATGGGAATCCACAGTTGATTAGACTGCCCCTTCAAAGGAGCACATTTGCATTGTTGAAAAAATAAACCCCAGCAACACATGAGGCGCTTTCCACTGTATAAAGCCATCCCAGAGACTGTGTCTGGTTTGACATAAATAAAATTAGAAATGAGAGTATTATATTTTCCATATAGATATGTTCATTTACAAGTAGAACACATAATATACCCAAAATCTCTCAGAATTGAGGATATTTCAAAAACTAGCGTATGGGGCAGATTTGGGCCCAAACAGGCAAGTTGGGGCAGAGATATAAGCGGCCACAGGAAGAAGAGCGCAGGATCTCTGCTAGGAGAGTGTCGTGTACGAGGGGCTAGGAGCACACTGCCCCGCGTGTACCCCTCCTTTGTGTTTGCGGATCCCTGTCATTGTCCACTACTGGGAAACTAACCTGTTTTGACAAACCCATCGGACCCCAACCACCACAGATGTTTTCGTTGTAAAGAAAAACCACAATACAACAACGCGCTACCATTTAGACATTATCACTGAACGAGTGTGAAAATAACCGGGTTTCGAAGAGATTGAACCCATGAATAGTGTTGTACTTCTTGTTTAGAAAACCGAAAGTTGTGGCCCATGTCCGTGCTTTTGTCAAAGGAGACCTATTTTTGTGTATCTGGTTATAAATAGAGAGAAATAAGCGTTAGGAAATCAAAGAGCAAATATGTTCATATAGGATTAGCTTCTATAAGCCTAGTATAAATGATAATGTATATCAGAAATGTGCAAAGAGATGCAGCATGATGCCATTAATGGACCTTTAGTTAAACATATATCCGTCACACTAAAAGAGAGTTACGGGTTATTATTGCTAATACGTTCACACTATGAGCGTATGCACGGATACGCTCCACCCTTACCGAATTATGCCTATCGGCGGGTAGTATAGACGTCTCATTCGCTCATAGGTATAAAATAATAATACTCAATCCTAATTCATCATGATAATAAAATGTGCATGGATAACAATTTGTCGACCAGAAAATAAATTGCGCATCCAAGGCAATGGCAAATAGTATCAGCAAATTATCTTATTGAATCTTGTATGAATGATACCTCTTTTTGCCAAGTGTGCATGGCGCAATTGACCTTTTAGTGAAATCTGAGTATATATATATATTTGTTTTTAAATAGTAGCTTTTATTTATCTATCGATGTACAATGTTATAAAGGGTTACATAGGTCAGTTTGTCAATATGACTACTAGGTACAAATCTCTACCAAAAGCCTCCTTTTTCTTCTTTTTTGTTGTTGTTAATAAATATACAACATATACTCAAATCTAAAAACGCCTAGGAGAAACATTGGGATGTGAACAAGAATAGTGTAAAGTTTTACAATTTCACAGTGGTAATTCCTACAATATACTAGTCGCGTAGTCTACCATACTTAGCCCATAACTGTGGGTATGAAGTGTCCCATGACATAATTCATAAAACATAGACATAGCTGAAATCTGAGTATATTAGTAGTCGGTACCTTCATTCATGTAAAGGGGGCGTCCACCAACCACGACAAGGCTACGACAATGGCTTTCCGACAAGGTCCACGACAGGCCTACGATTGGAAAGCATGTCATAGCCTTGTCGTGGTTGGTGGACCCTAGTTCCTGACAAGAGTCTACGACAAGGCCATGACAGGCTGCGACTGGAAGCTTGTCAGGGGCCTGTTGGGGGCCTTCCGACAAGGCTACGACAATATCGAACATGTTCGATTTTTGCTACGACTGGACCTTTGTTGTGGAGTGTTGTGGTTTCCTCGATATCACTGTCGTAGTATGTCGGAACCATGGGCGCCTTTCTTACGGCAACCAGCAACATCTACGACACGCCCCGACACCGCTGTCCCGACACTGCTCTTCTCACGACAAGGCTGCGACAAGGCGCCGATAGGAACTTTCTTGTCTGCTCTTGTCGTAGCCTTGTCGTGGTTGGTGGACGCCCCCCTTTAGACATATTCAGTATCTAACTATAGCATTGAAGTGTGTTGTATGGGAAGCTTAGCAATAGAGAAAATGATCACGAGAATACTGGAGAACTCGTCCTGAAATGAAGCCGCCTCGTGAATTTCTCGCCCTGAAACGAACTCGCCCTGTTTGAATTTCGCCTTGCATTGTATAAAATATAATCGCGATCAATCTTCTTATATGTGATTTGTACTGTGAACCTTGTTAACAAAGCTCGGTGGCTAAGTGGTAGGGGTGTTCCCCTCAAGCATGGGAGATCAGGGGTTCAAACCCCGGTCGGGTCATACAAAGACTTACACAAAAATGGTATCCACTGCCGATTCGGCTGAATTCAATACAATGAGGAGTATTAGGAAACGTCCTTACTGTGGACGAAACGGTTCCTGTTCGAGGTCAGTCATAGGAGCTACGGCCCCAGTGGGAGAATGGCTGTATAGCCGAATTCGGTGATTGTGTACACACAATATTCCCTTAATAAAAATTGCTAAAAGAAAACACACAAAAGCCAAAATCGTCATGTGAAATGTACTTGTCTGATCTGTTGCTACATAATTTACAGGAAAATGTTATTACTATATACGTCTCACTTTTACTGACCAATAGAGCGAATTCTGTTCGTCACTGAGTGAAGAGAGAATATTCATACGTCCTTCTGTACCACGTGACCACTCATTCTACTACTTAGTGAGTTGTTGAATGGCCTTTTTGATGATTTCTAGGTATATATATATGTATAATAAAGAGACACAGTGAGTGTGACTGAACTCCATCTGTTCATCGATATTTTGGTCAGAAATGCTCACTAAGTTCTTCGAACTCGGTGAGTATTTCTGATCGAAATATCTGTGAACAGATTCCATTCAGTCACATCAACTATGTCTCTATATAATATTCACTGATCAAGCGACTATACATATATCTTAGAGGCCTAAAATCAAATTACTGTGTGATTTCCCTAAAACGGAACGAGTTCTCCATCAGGGGCGACTTCGTTTCAGGGCGAATTCTCCAGTCACCATTCAGAATGCTAGGCGTCCATATGTGGACTGCTATAGAAATGTCACAGTCTCCAAGCAGAGATCCTGCACTATGTTTGAATGAGTACGCCAATGCGGCACGAAAGATCTGCTGGGAGAGTGGCTAAGTGTGGGGAAGAGTGGCTAAGGGTGGCGCGGTGCACTCTGGGAGAATAACATTGCCGCTTGCCCCAGGGGTCAGCGAGTGCAGATTAGCCCCTTGCCACATGGCGTGAAAACGACACCGATTCTTCCGGTAAAAATGGCTGTCTTCATAACATCTGCCCTCCTCTTACCACCCCGAGGCGACCCTTATTGAAACAATGTATTCTGACAAGAGATAATTCATAGGGCTTCTTTGTTGCAAACATATCGCCCAAAAGGATGTGAAAATGAAATTTTATTCAATTCAATTTCAAGTATGGAGAATGGACAATCTCAATAAAAAGATCATAAAACAAGAAAGATACAAATACACAAAAGATAAAGATGAGGGCAGAAAAAGAAATACAAAGGATGTATTACAAGTAGACTTATATAGTCATGGAAATTCCCCTACACTTATGAATAGGCAACAAAGTTGATGGCACGACCGGCAGACTTTAAGAGGACCTTTTTTTCCATAGGCTGGCTTCGCACCTTATCTGCCTGGTTACGTAATGCTTGTGGCCAAACAAACCCTGGCAACATATTCTTTAGCATTGGATCACTGAGTGTATGAAAGTAATATGTGTATAATACCCGTGAACATTATTTCCAGAGAAATGATAACGATTGCATTGTATCCTATGGTGTTCCAGCTTAAATCTGGTATATCATAAATGCATATTGCCTCAATAATACTTGAGATATAGCATAGATAACAAAGGTTCACAGAAATTGGATACACAATGATACATTGGCAGGCCTAGCTATCATATGCTTATCTTTCTCCTAGTTAACACAAAAACAATTATCAACTATAAAGTTTAGATAGTCCAGACTCGTTGATACAATGCCAATGATTGTTCCAGCAGTCTTATCTGTCAAAAACCAACACTCCAGGAATCTCAACCACGGTTCATACTCTAGCTGTGAATGCTCTATAGGAATGTGGGTGGACTTGGCCATGTTTGCCCGAGCGCCGGCCCAACCATGACAAGGCTACAACAAGCACCCACAAGAAAGTTCAATCGGCGCTTATCGCAGCCTCGTCGTAAGAAGGGGGGCTTTACGACAGCGTTGTCGGGGCGTGTCGGGAAGTGCACGCTCCACCAAAATTTGCTATCATAGATCTCTGTGATATGCTCCCAACACGCCATGACACTCCACAACAAGGGTCCAGTTGTGGGAAAAACCGAACATGCTCAATGTTGTCATAGCCTTGTCGGAAGGCTCCCAACAAGCTTCCAATTGTGGCCTTGTCATGGCCTTGTCTTGTTGGGAACTGCGGCCACCAACCATGACAAGGCCTCCAATTGTAGGCCAATCATGGACCTTGTCGGGAACCCATTGTCGTAGCCTTGTCGTGGTTGGTGGACGCCCCCTTAAGGAACTCACCATTAGGTGGCATTAAACGGAAACATCTTTATTGATCGGTGGAATATGATCCTCCAATCATAAAGCTATTTTCAACTAGCCGACGAAAAAGGCACCGATTATTCGCTTAAAAAACGGTGGTGGTCACAGACTGCACGTCGGTATCAATTTGTTGGTGAGGGTGCAGTCTAACAGCCTCTTTCCATCGGCCGACTATTTGGTACTGACCTGCATTTGGGAACCACCGATAGATCCTATGTGTACACTGACTCCAGATCGGGGAATAGAAGCGAGACCTGCATAGAATGCTCACAGATTGATTTTGCATAGGTTATGTAACTATGCCGATTAAATCAGTATATGATGATCTATATATAATATAATCGTCATGTAAGACTGTGGTCATAATCGAATGTGAGAAAGGCTTATAGAGAGACTGAGATTTTTCGGTAAACGACGGCTGTACATAATGTCTCGGTAATAAACCCACCGGTACTACAGGGGTTTGGGCGACTGGAGTACAACAGGTATAATATGTTATCATTAAGTAATTGTTGCTGGGTTTCTCACTCACCCCGCTCTGTTTGAGAGTGAGAGGGTATTAGGGGAAATCTATACAGTAACAATGCAACGAATGTAAATAGTTAACAGCTCAATTGTTATCAGACTCGCCCGTATTGCACTAATCATTCATTGTACATACCATCAGCCTCTAATATCTTTGTCGTTGGTTGGCAAATGTTTCTTGTTACATGTTCATTATTGCATGGAAGACCGATTGTAAAATCGAAAGCAATAAAATCATTAAAAAAAAAAAAAAACTGTCTTCCATAAAGACTGATCACGAGAACACAACAAAGACCACGATACGACCGATATCTTTATCGCTCTTTCTTTTAAAAAACACCTTCCCGTTTATGCAACATATCCCAGTGTCGACCATTAGCCTTTTTCCATTGGCTGACAAACACGGTGTAGATTTGCTGTGTTCTTCTAATAGCCTATTTTCATTTTGTGTCAGCAGTGCTAAGGTCCGTCGGTGGTTCCTAACTGTATATCGGTGCCGGCCAATGGAAATTAGGCTTTTTTTCCATTGGCCAACAAACACAATGTAGATTTTCTGTGTTCTCCTAATAACCCATTTCCATTTCTGGTCAGCAGTGCCTAGGTCCGTCGGTGGTTCCTGACTGTATATCGGTGACGGCCAATGGAAATAGGCTATAAGGGAAACACAACAAATCTACACCGTGTTTGTCGGCCAATGGAAACAGGCCTTATTTCTCACCCTGGTGCTTCTCTGATAGCTGCTCCTACATTATTATGACCCTAGATCCGACACATCCTGACACTGTTTGCCTTTGACTCGTTTTACTGCCAGGTTTGACGTCCACATCAAAGATCCAGGCACCTTGCCAGACGTGGTCGTTAAGCCTTGACCTCTGGCGTGGTCCGAGCCTGACAGTGAGTCCGGGTTCAGCAGGGCACATAGCTATTGTGATAGAGACGTGGCCATCTTTTCCCTGACACGAAAAGAAATACCACCACTGCACGAACACTATTATTTTACATATGGATGCGCCCGGAGTATATAAGTAGGTATTTTGCGTATACAAGGTTGTCCAATTCCCCGTGTGTATACACCTCATAAGAAGATGGCTTCACTGAGAGCGGGCAGGGGGAGGTGGGGCAGGGGGGCAGGGGGAGGGCTTCCTACTGAGGACACCTCTACTTCTACCAACACAAACGGGCAGGAGGCGGTGGGGGCAGAGGATATTTCCTCTCATATACGCCGGGTGTGAAATACAGCCAAGACGCGTCCGTATATAAGGCCTGGGCTTATATATATGAAAACACGTCAATATTCAGCCAATACATGCACTTCCGCGATGGCGTATATATAAATAAAATGGTGGTTTTCGTGCAGTGCACGTGGCTGGTCCTGTTATCAATGGATTTTTCATGTATGTGTTTGACCGAGTACGCTGTTGACTTGCTCAAGTCTTTGATTATGGACATTCATTATGATAAAGTATGTTGCAGTGTGACTGGTCCAGGAATCAAAGACTTGTCCAATAAGAATGAAACCTCCTGTAGATTGCAACCCCATCCGCTCCTTGTAACCCCACACCTCCTTCTACCACTCCCCCCTACCACTCCTCCAGTTCCCTGGGTGCTATGTTATCAGAGCAATAAAGCCTGTGGACAACCTTTGTACTATGTGTTAACAATTAAGACCCCTGTACTGAGGAGTAGGTGGAGGACTCCAGGGACTTAAGACAGAGGTAAACCTAGAGAATCCCGGATATCAATCGCCAAGCAGATATCCTGACCAGTAATAAGGATCTCTAAATGGAGAGTGCTGGTCAAGCTTGGCGCTAACCAGCGTCATAAAACGGACACCATTACCGATTTTATCAGTCCCTGTATGGAGGAGAGGAGGGATCGGGTACATGGAGGGATACTGGTGACAGTCTAAGTACGCTGGTAACCAAGGACCCAGCCATAAAGAATAATCTTGTATGCATTAGATTAAAGAAGGTACGAACGCAAAATTCCATTTTTTATGTTGCTAATGCCGTGCATAGTAGATTTAACCCTGAAAGAATTAATGATAAAAGCCTATATATGTACGCACTTAAGTGCTATAACCAACTGACTGTGGCACAAAATAACTATATGAACTAGAGCCTATGTATGAACGTACTACAGGCTGATGTTAAGTTTTGACTGTTGACGTCAATGATTGTGTCCCGTCTGCGTTT
This sequence comes from Alentia gelatinosa, assembly GCA_950022655.1. NCBI lineage: Eukaryota > Metazoa > Annelida > Polychaeta > Phyllodocida > Polynoidae > Alentia > Alentia gelatinosa. The sequence goes on from OX465579.1 coordinate 168,533,643, forward strand.
GGGATAGACTGGTTCCCTGCCCTGATGAAATAAGGGGCAAGTAAAGGGTTCCACAGGCACGACCTTCAACTTTGGCTGGTGCCCGCCTATGAACACCGCTGGCTACTATCTCCGCTAGACTCTAGCGGATACCCCGGGAACCAGCATAGTGGTTTGGCTGGTATCTGACTGTGTACAATGTAATTCCGCTTAGCCCCCTAGCAGATGACCAGGGAACCAGCGTACAATGCACAGAAAAATGGAGGCGTTACCAATAATGCACCATAAAAATGGAACCCGTTACCTGGCCTATAATGTAACTAGGCCAGGCTTCCAGGCTACGTTTGGGATCGCTGATTGCCACCAGAGAGTCGGGAAAGCCCTCATGCAGGTACCAGTAGAATGACGTCACACCGATACGCCCAATGGTAGATCATGAATATTCAAATAGGTGTTGGGTGCCCAAGTTCTGATAGATGCTCCTATTTTCTATTTCAGCGTGATTTAGGAACCAGGAAAACACGCACCATTTTAAGATGGCGAAGGCTGTCAGAAGGAACGTCTCAGGGTAACGAGATAAAAAAAACTACAACGTTAGATTATGTTTTCAACATGGCTAGTAACAAATCATAATAGAAAAGTCTATCTGGGTATATAGCTACAAAAAGGAACAACTGGTTTGAATTTTTGCACATAAGAACCTCACTCTCACAGCAGTTTAATATCGATGGACAGGTCTAGTTCTGTCTGTGTTTATGTGGGGGAGCAACTCCAAGCGGATCCTGTCGGAATCATGCCTTTTTATATGCTAGGTAAACAGTTAAAATAGTATGATTTGGTAAAGTTAGAACTGAGCATGCACTCTGTGCGTTCATTATAAAAGGCCGCCAGTGAATTCATATGCATGGGGAGAAGTACCAATTTCCTAGGCACAGAGTATAGTATTTCATAGAACTGCATCGAGAATTGTATAAATGGACAATTCTCCACGAGTTTGGATGGGCCGCAATCGTTATCGAGGCGAAGCCGAGTGACGATTACGGAGTATTTTGTATTTTACGATTTGAGTGCGGTTCTGGATTCATCTCACCCCTTTCTATGACATAGAACATCATCACAATTTCAGAATAATTTGAATATACTGAAATGCTCGGGCGCACTGTCCCACAGTGAATGACCATCAGCATTTGGTCAAATGTGGATAAAATAGCATTTTCTCATCAATTTGAGGTAGAAACTTATAGGAAACTGTACTTTACTGAGCCCATAGCGTTATTCTTTCTCACTTGAACTGTAACCTTTCTGGCCATCGGACAACCTTAACAACTTGAGAATGAGGACTGATCTAGGGCGTTCTTTAATTCTAATTCAATAAAGATAAAACGCCAAATTTTAACAAGGTATCTCACGTAGTTGTACTGTTTTCCACTTTGCATTTTTTTTCATGTTATTTCTATGGCTAAACTTGTACCCGGGGTGAGATAAGACACGTGCCGCCAGTGTTGTTACCTTGTAGCAGCCATACGTGGGGGCCGACTGCTTTTCACGTACCCGTAGCTCCTGTCGGATCACGAGCACTTATAACGGGAGTTGACAACGACACCAGAAATTGCTCTAATTGCTCACAAGAGGCGCTCCTGAGCCTATCACTCATAATCTAGGGATGCCAGTTGGGGTCAGGAAAAAATCCTACATGGGGTCGAAGGCCAGTCTATATGTATCACCTAAAACGCATGTGATTTAGAGGAATTCCCATCACTCTCCCGGCAGATCCTTGGGTATCTACTGGCAGTATCGGATATCTGGATATTTGCTAACAGAGTGGGTCTATGTGTAGTTCTGCACTAAATGGGTTACTCTTCAAAAAAGTCATTTAAAACAGATTACCACATATTATCAGTTCTATATTCTGCAACATATTTTTAAAAGTTCATTAGGCATTCCTTTGATTTTGTTACTGGTACTGCTTCAAAATCTCTTTTCTCAAATGACATATTTAAAGCCAATCGGATGTCAGTATTCTAGATTGCCCTTGTCAGTAGCAGCATTTCCTACAGGAATCCTACCATCCTACAGCTGTACGTTGGAGCACTGGGATTCATAGGCCCTCTAAATGAATGTGCTAACTGAATTCTCAACTTCTTAAAGATTACAGAATAAGTTTATCTAAGATTAAATTTCAGATAACCCAGAGTCTTTATTGTTCTCAAAACATAAACGATTTAAGTTTCTTAATATTTTTATCTCTTTTAGCCTAAAATGAAAATCCTACATGTAGGCAAAATCCTACATGTAGGCAAAATCCTACATGCAGGCAAAATCCTACATGTATGTAGTCAAAATCCTACATGTAGGCAAAACCCTACATACTGGCATCCCTGATAATCATCTAACAGTAGCCAGAGCTACAGGCCAAGAGTATGGACTACAAGCACCCCTCTCATAAGATCTCACAGTCTCTAAGTCGTATTCTGTACTCTTACTAAGCTCTATGGAAAAGAATTCTTAACGGACTAGGTTTAGAGCCTTGAGAAGCCACTGACCTGCCTTCCGTGCTAAAGACGTACATCAATGCAACCAAAGATTCCTATAATCTCAATGATGCCAACTAGCGGGAATACTGTGTGCCAGTGGATTCTCAAGGCTCTAAGCCTAGTTCGTTAAGAATTCTTCTCCCATTGAACGCAGTGTGAGCCTTGTACAGATTACGACTTAGAGAGTGTGAGATCTTATGAGAGGGGTGCACCAAAAAGGGCAACATCTGGGACCTGTTTCAGTAGTCTCGTGACATTAGGCCTAGACAGACATCAACAGCGGCACCAACAGTGCAAGCAACAGCGGAAAAGACTAGCAAATATCTGAAGATCGAAGTGGCCAATTTTCTTTATATTTGGAACGATTATAGATTATATGTATCCCCTACTCATGTTAAAGTGTCATTGCCTAATTCCTTCGAGAAGTGAGTAAATCGACTGCAATCTTGTTATCTGTCCGTCTGGTGTCACAGACGCCATCTAGACATGTCACGAAACTACTGAAACAGGTCCCAGGTGGCTGCTTCATTGATGGAGACAGCTTTAGATTATCCGCTAATCTAATCACTGGGATTAGAGGCAATGATGGGCGTGTGTTGATGAGGGTGTATCCATCGCTTGTGGTGTGGGGTGTGGGTGAGCGCAGGGGTTAACCATGACTTGTTATCTACGACCTGGGGGTAGAGTTACTCCTGGGAGAGTGGGTTGATACTAATAGTGATATGACATTGTCATCATTGCCCCTGACAATATATCCTAGTATATGACTATAACTATGGCTGAACACTACTTAGTTACATACCGCTGCTCAGGTTGTAGTTAAACGATACAATTTCCCACTTACAAATAATGTCCTGTTTTATCAGAACTATTGACTGCCTCATAACGCAATTCTTCTGAGTAATATGAGAAAACGTGGTTACTGAGCCCGTACGGATGGACGTTCGAGGTCATTTGATGATGAAAATACGGCCTGACACTGCAGGTGGGAGGGCCATATTTTTTCGTCAAATGACCGAGAATGGACACCGTACAGGCTCAGTCACTACGTTTTCTTATTACCATACACCTCCAAATCATTAAAAACGCCCTTTTATTAACTTTACAAAGACCACAAAAACTACTGCAATTCACTACGGACCGCTGTCACAGCAGACGCGAACATTATTTGTACTACACCCCTAGCAGCGGGCAGTATTTCATACATGTTCGGCCATAGGTGTATAGTAATATATAGAGACATAGTTAGTGTGACTAAATGGAATCTGTTCAGAGATATTTTGATAAGAAATACTCACTTCGTTCGAAGAACGAGGTGAGTATTTCTGCCCAAATTATCGAGGAACAGATAGAATTCAGTCACACTCACTGTGTCTCTTAATTATTAGATACCTAGAAATTATCGGTACGGAGGGACGAATGAATATTCTTTCGTCACTCAGTGAATCTGTACTACTGGTCAGTAAAAGTGAGACTCGCCCATAGGTATATAGTAATATAGGGAAACAGGGTTCCAGTGGCGGCACATGATAAATACATTGTTAAAATTGTCCATGGGATAAACCAATGCCAGAGGCTGAGGTTCTTCTGATCGGCAATTTTACCAAGTATTTATCATGTATAGATATAGTATACCTGTTTTCATATTATTATATACCTTGAAATATCAATTTTTTACCTTTGTTTCTGGAAGGTTTGTTTGGTTTCGTACAAAACCCGTACGCCACGTAATACCCTGTACGCCACTCACGTGTTATACGGCCATAAAGACGACATGGGTAGGAGTGGGCGGTATTTGTAGGCCATATGAACACAGGTATGTATTGATAGATATGAAACCAATAAGTGTTGGTCGAAGTTGTGTTCGTTCAATAACAATAATTAGATATGGTTTAATAACGATAATTAGCGTTATATGCTCACCTACCATCAAACCCAAAGCTAGATCCAACCTTATCGAGTAACTTAACACTCTATGTTTTCTCCCTACTGCACTTTTCAATATGAATTTTGTAAGAGACGATCTCATTGGTCTAAATGTAAACCTTAGGTAGTATAGGCCAACCTTGGGTAGTATAGGGCAACCTTGGGCAGTATAAATAATTTACTCCACCCCCCAGAACGTGGTGTAAGCATAGAATGTACGGCCATAGGTATAAAGGAATATCCATAATTCTGATAGAAAGAGTAGGAACTTTAAGTTTCATACTATGGTTGTTTCGTTATCAAGGGTGGTTAAGGGGCCACCTGGTAAGTGGACACCTTTGTTCCAAATTGAGGGTTTCCACTTACGTGGGGTTCTACTGTGTGTCGGCGATGATGGGAGAATGATTGTACGTTTGCGAATGAAGACCCAGTAAAAAAAAACACCTGACACATGATAAATTGAAAAACTGAAGAGAAGCTCACGTGTGATATCTATTACCAGAGGGCGTAATGTAGTGCCCGATGCTCGTTAGAACTTCTGTTCCGAGGGAGCATTAATTATTTATGGCTGGGAGAGAGGGTAAAGGTTTTCATGGGTGTGTGTGGGAGGGGGGGGGGTGGGGGTGGGGGTTTCAAAGGAGGGTCCAGCTTGTTTTGTACTTAGAAGGGGGGGGGCAATTTTTTCATCTCATGTTTCCAAAAGTGCCACTCCCCCGCCATAAATAATGAAAATTCACTTAGGTTTAGTAACTGCAGCACCTTTATGATCACACTTGCCGCAAAAAAGGTTTGAAATAGAAAAGTAAAGTTTTAGAAAAATAAGTCGAAAAGTATGAGAAAAGTGTTTTTTTTTCTAATAGAAAATAGAAGAAAATAGGTAAAGTATAAATGTGATATATAAGAAGTAAAAATGTAGTAAAAAGAAAGTAGAAAAAGTAGAAAATGGTTAAAAGGCAGTAGGAAGTAGTTTCGAAAATAGTTGTTTTTTTTTAAAGAAAAGAAGAAAATAGTTATAGTAGAAAGGTGATGTATACGAGGTAAAAATGTAATAAATAGGAAGTAGAAAATGGTTAAAAGGCAGTAGAAAGTATTTAAAAAAATAAAGAATTTAATAGAAAAGAAGAAGAAAAATAGTTATAGTAGAAAGGTGATATAAAAGAAGCAGAAAATGAGTAAAACAACTTAAAAATATTTAAAAGGCAGTATAAAGGTTACATATAAGAAGAAGAAAAAGTAGCAAAAAAGTAGTAGAAAAGTACACAAAGGGTGTTTTTTAAAAAGAAATGAAGAAGAAAATAGTTATAGTAGAAAGGTGATATGAAATAAGTAGAAAATGAGTAAAAACAACTAGGAAATACATGTAGTTAAAAGGCAGTAGAAAGGTTGTAAACATATAAGAAGTAATAAAAAAAGTAGTAGAAAAGTGTGAGAGGAACTCACGTGTAGATGCGGAGTGCCCGTGGCGTCCACCCAGCCCGTGACGAGGTCGGCCCCCAGCATGTTCCGGTTGGGCGCCAGTCCGAAACCCACCCAGCCCAGCGTGCGCACGTGCACCTCGAACGTGACAGAGTCCTCGTCATGCCCCCACAGCAGCACGTACTCCCCGCGGCGCGTCGACAGCTGGGCGCCGTACGGCAGGGCCCCGGGTGGCTCCGGGGTCGGGGTGGGCCCCGTCCCGGTCTCCGTCCCCGTCTCCGTCCCCGTCTCCGTCCCGCCGGCGACACACAGGACGGCGGCGGAGTAGACGACGACGGCAGCCACCAGCCTGGCTGCCGTCAGAATCCCCCAGCGGCGCCGGGGTGGACAGTAGCAGCACATCATCGTCGTCCGCGGTGTTATTATGATCATTAACGGTAAAGTCCGGCGGGGTTAGGAATCAAGCCACGCTCTTGTTACTCTCTGGCGCGTGTGAGGGTGGCTGGAGGACCAGCTAGGGTCCCTAGTTCACCGTGTTGGACGGCGTGGTAATCTGTGAAGTGACAACTTTTATAAAGCACCACTCCACACTTAAGTTTGTGGTTGCTGAGTGACTTCACCAAGCCGCGTCGTACTCCCAGCACGGATGGTGTACATGTGGTCCTGTGCCTCCCCGGGTCGCGAGTGAGTGAGCACGGGGCTCCGGGCACCGCCGGCGGCAGCAGCGGCGGCCTCCCCCTCCCCACGACCCCACCCCCGCCTCACACCGCCCCGCGCCCCGCCTCGGCCACGGATGGGACCGTCAAGCTCAGTAGTGTATATGGGTAGCTCGGTGAGAAGCTCGGTGAGCAGGTATGAGGAGCTCAGTAGTAGATATGAGGTCTCAGGGAGTAGATATAGGGAGCTCAGTAATAGATATAAAGAGCTCAGTAGTAGATATGGGGAGCTCAGTAGAAGATATCAGGAGCTCAGTAGTAGATATTTGGAGCTCAGTAGTAGATGAAGGGAGCTCAGTAGTAGATATTAGGAGCTCAGTAGTAGATATAGGGAGCTCAGTAGTAGATATAGAGAGCTCAGTAGTAGATATGGGAAGCTCAGTAGTAGATATTTAGAGTTCAGTAGAAGCTATAGGGAGCTCAGTAGTAGATATGAGGTCTCAGTAGTAGATATGGGGAGATCAGTAGTAGATATTAGGAGCTCAGTAGTAGGTATTATTAGCTCAGTAGTAGATATAAAGAGCTCAGTAGTTGATATGGGGAGCTCAGTAATACATATAAAGAGCTCAGTAGTAGATATGGGGAGCTCAGTAGTAGATATAGGGAGCTCAGTAGTAGATATAAAGAGCTCAGTAGTAGATATTTGGAGCTCAGTAGTAGATATTTAGAGTTCAGTAGAAGCTATAGGGAGCTCAGTAGTAGATATGAGGTCTCAGTAGTAGATATAGGGAGCATAGTAGTAGATATGGGGAGCTCAGTAGTAGATATAGGGAGCTCAGTAGTAGATATAGGGAGCTCAGTAGTAGATATTTGGAGCTCAGTAGTAGATATAAAGAGCTCAGTAGTAGATATGGGGAGCTCAGTAGAAGATATAGGGAACTCAGTAGTAGATATTAGGAGCTCAGTAGTAGATATTTGGAGCTCAGTAGTAGATATTTAGAGCTCAGTAGTAGATAAAGGGAGCTCAGTAGTAGATATAGGGAGCTCAGTTGTAGATATAAGGAGCTCAGTAGTAGATATTTGGAGCTCAGTAGTAGATATTTGGAGCTCAGTAGTAGATATGGGAGCTCAGTAGTAGATATTTGGAGCTCAGTAGTAGATATGGGAGCTCAGAAGTAGATATTAGGAGCTCAGTAGTAGATATGGGAGCTCAGTAGTAGATATTAGGAGCTCAGTAGTAGATATTTGGAGCTCAGTAGTAGATATAGGGAGCTCAGTAGTAGATATAGGGAGCTCAGTTGTAGATATTAGGAGCTCAGTAGTAGATATTAGGAGCTCAGTAGTAGATATGGGGAGCTCAGTAGTTGATATAATTAGCTCAGTAGTAGATATTTGGAGCTAAGTAGTAGATATTTAGAGCTCAGTAGTAGATATAGGGAACTCAGTAGTAGATATGAGGAGGTCAGTAGTAGATATTAGGAGCTCAGTAGTAGATATTAAGAGCTCAGAAGTAGATATTAGGAGCTCAATAGTAGATATGGGGAGCTCAGTAGTAGATATTATGAGCTCAGTAGTAGATATTATTAGCTCAGTAGTAGATATAATTAGCTCAGCTGTAGATATAGGGAACTCAGTAGTAGATATTAGGAGCTCAGTAGTAGATATTTGGAGCTCAGTAGTAGATATTTAGAGCTCAGTAGTAGATATTAGGAGCTCAGTAGTAGATATAGGGAGCTCAGTTGTAGATATTAGGATCTCAGTAGTAGATATTTGGAGCTCAGTAGTAGATATTTGGAGCTCAGTAGTAGATATGGGAGCTCAGTAGTAGATATTTGGAGCTCAGTAGTAGATATTAGGAGCTCAGTAGTAGATATGGGAGCTCAGTAGTAGATATTAGGAGCTCAGTAGTAGATATTTGGAGCTCAGTAGTAGATATTTGGAGCTCAGTAGTAGATATGGGAGCTCAGTAGTAGATATTAGGAGCTCAGTAGTAGATATGGGAGCTCAGTAGTAGATATTAGGAGCTTAGTAGTAGATATTTGGAGCTCAGTAGTCGATATTAGGAGCTCAGTAGTAGATATTTGGAGCTCAGTAGTAGATATGGGGAGCTCAGTAGTAGATATTAGGAGCTCAGTAGTAGATATGGGGAGCTCAGTAGTAGAATCGGGGGATCAGTAATAGATATGAGGAGCTTAGTAGTAGATGTGTAGAGCTTAGTTCTAGATAGGAGGAGTATATATTTTAGCAATTTTTAAAGATAATATTGTTTGTACACGATCACCGAATTCGGCTATACAGCTGTCCTTCCACACTTTCTCAGTAGTAATTATTAGGAGCTCAGTAGTAGATATAGGGAGCTCAGTTGTAGATATTAGGAGCTCAGTAGTAGATATTTGGAGCTCAGTAGTAGATATTTGGAGCTCAGTAGTAGATATGGGAGCTCAGTAGTAGATATTTGGAGCTCAGTAGTAGATATTAGGAGCTCAGTAGTAGATATGGGAGCTCAGTAGTAGATATTAGGAGCTCAGTAGTAGATATTTGGAGCTCAGTAGTAGATATTTGGAGCTCAGTAGTAGATATGGGAGCTCAGTAGTAGATATTAGGAGCTCAGTAGTAGATATGGGAGCTCAGTAGTAGATATTAGGAGCTTAGTAGTAGATATTTGGAGCTCAGTAGTCGATATTAGGAGCTCAGTAGTAGATATTTGGAGCTCAGTAGTAGATATGGGGAGCTCAGTAGTAGATATTAGGAGCTCAGTAGTAGATATGGGGAGCTCAGTAGTAGAATCGGGGGATCAGTAATAGATATGAGGAGCTTAGTAGTATATATTTTAGCAATTTTTAAAGATAATATTGTTTGTACACGATCACCGAATTCGGCTATACAGCTGTCCTTCCACACTTTCTCAGTAGTAATTATTAGGAGCTCAGTAGTAGATATAGGGAGCTAATGGAGTAAATATAACGAGATCAGTAGTAGATATAACGATCTTAGTAGTATATATGGGAAGAACCTTTTTGGTTATATGATTTCAGTTTAATACCTAAGCGCAGCAAACCTTGGCTTAAAAGGACAGAATATAGGGAAACTGATTCATGGTTGAAGAATTCCTGAGTTTCAAGGTGAGGGGCCTGGGATCACACGAGGACAGCTAACAGTGCTAAAGTGATGGGAATCTGTTATATTTCTGTCTTTGTAATCTTGTTGATTCGACAGCCATCACACACAAACGTTGTATATAGAAAGCTCCGAAAATTGAAATAACAGTTTTAAGAGATACATGTAGAAATAGGGGTTAGAATTTAGTCTTTTTTGAATTGTTATACATTATGTATATTCAAATATAATTAACCCCTATATATCATTAGACGAGGAGTGTAATTAGTCTGAGTATGACTGCACAACTGATTGAGGGTAAACGAGGCAGTTAATTTACCCCTATCGCGAACACGACCACACAAAAGAGAGTTTGGTCTTGGCCTTTCGAGTCGCGCGCTTTTGGCATCCGACCCTGTTTCCTTTACTTCCATTGGTCAAATTCATTGATTATTCAGAGACCTGTGTTCCAATTGGTTCAACCTGTTGTCGTTTGCGTTTGGTGTTAGGCCTGAGGTCCACCTACTACGATATGGCTCCGATATGGTCTACGATGTACCTCCCGATGAAAAATAAAAAAACGCGTCGGAAGGTTACCTAATATCAGGGCAGTTGACCACGTTTCTGCGATTAGACACCAGAAGAAACCCCATACAATGTGTGGGGGATTGGCATGTCTAGACATATGTGTACGATTTTGCACCTTCCCGATATGTCTCCGATATTTGCTTTTTGTATCGATGCCAAATCGTTTGGTCTAAATTTCTATCATAGTAGGTGAACGCCAGGCCTTAAAGGGGTATCCCACTATCACGATTTGAGCCTCCGACACACTACGATAGCCTTACGACAAGCGTTCCAATGAAAAAAATGAAATTTTTATCGGAAGGAATGGGTCTAGCTTTCACGATGGACCCGTTCCTTCCGATAAAAATTTTTGGTTAGACTATTTTCCAAGTTTGTATCAAGCATTATATCCAGTTTTGCTGTTCTTATTTCTTGGGTTGTTTTTACAGTGTTGGCCCTTGCTTATGATGTCATACCCTTTCTCAAATTCAGGGGACTGCCCCCTCTGACTGAGCTGGTAGCACTGTTAATAGTGTTATGGTACACCGAGAGAACGGTTCACTCTCTAAAGGTATCTATTTCTTTATCCCTGAAGGGGCCTTTATTGTTAGTTCGGGACTTTCATCTTTGTTGGCTAGGGTCGACCTCCTGGCCCCTCTGACACGCTTAGCTACTACGATCCTCTGACCTTTCTGGCCTCTGTAAAGCCATTATAAACGTTTACAAGCTGTGAATTGGTATTTGAATAGAGACTTGAAACACAACCTCCTTTTCAGAGTGGAATGTGGTAGGCTGGAGGTGATTCGATACTGACAAATGGAGGAGCAGGAGGAAGTGTACAGTAAAGCCCCGGTTCCGGGACACCCCGCTTAAGGGAGCCCTCGCTTAAGGGAACAAGTTGCTCGGAACGGAAATTTTTCCCTCTATTAAGAGTTTATTTTAACCCCGCTTAAGGTGTCACCCCGCTTAAGGGGTCACCCCGCTTAAGGGGTGTCTCAGCTGAAGGGGCCATCCCGCTTTAAGGGACAATGTTTAGGTACAGAAATGCTTTAAAACCCCGCATAAGAAGACAGTTTGGAGGAACTTCTTATCAAATACACTCTAGATTATCTGAAATCCGTGTTTATGGTGTCTGTGTTTAATGGCCAGAGAGGTATCGCAACAATGCGACACCAAACGATACCAAGACAAAGCATTCTCGGGCGGGTACCAGCTGCCCGGGTTTCTTGTTTCTATGTAAAGGCCGTGCTCCATTGCGCCGATCTACTGGAGATTGATTTGGTCGCCAACCGATCGGCTCTCAGTCGCCGATAGTGGAGCTATAGTGGAGTCCCGATCCCCCCACGACGGTCGGTGCTCAAACTCCCAGCGGTGCTCCATACCGGAGATTGAGAGCCGTTCACAATATTGGGGCAGTTGACCACGTTTCTGCGATTAGACACCGATAAAACCCCTTAGGCTCGGTGTCCGCCTAACACGATATGGCTCCGATATGGTCTACGATGCACCTCCCGAAAAAAAATCAAAATCGCGTCGGAAGGTCACCTAATATCGGGCCAGTTGACCACGTTTCTGCGATTAGACACCGAAAAAAGACCCTGGCACACAGTATTCCCGCTCGGTGGCATCATTGAGATTATAGGAATCTTCAGGTTGCATTGATGTACGTCTTTAGCACAGGAGGCAGGCCAGTGGATTCTCAAGGCTCTAAGCCTAGTTTGTTAAGAATGCTTCTCCTATAGAGCATAGTAAGGCCCGGCGTCCACCTACTACGATATGGCACCGATATTGTCTACGATGCACCTCCCGATAAAAAAATCTAAATCGCGTCGGAAGGTCACTTAATATCGGGGCAGTTGACTGCGATTAGACACCGATAAAACCCCATACAATGTATGGCAGATTGGAATGTCTAGACATATGTCTACGATTATGCACCTTCCCGATTTGTCTCCGATATTGACTTTTTGTATCGGAGCCATATCGGTAGGTCTAAATTTCTATCCTAGTAGGTGGATGCCGGGCCTTAGAGTACAGAATACCACTTGGAGAGTGTGAGATCTTATGAGAGGGGTCCGACTGGTGGAGTGCTGTATTACTTTAGTTACAAACTATGTTTTTTCCACGCACTGTTTTTCTATATGAATGCTTTTTTGGAACCCGGTGTGTACAACGAATCCATATGCGCCGGGTTTGTCCCATACAGAGTCCCTATAGGTTTTCTATTGAGACTTTACATCGAGGCTGGTTGTAGATTATCGTAAAACTGGATGAGTTTTGATATTGGCTCCTGTATTCGACGACGGAGTTTGGCGTAGTGATTTCACGAGGCGGAGCCGAGTGAAATCCAGAGCCAAAACTCCAGGAGTCGAATATGGGAGCCAATATCAAACGAATAAGGTTTTGATTTTATCCTACCCCCCACTGAATGTAAAAAAATTTAAATTAAACTCTAACAAGTACGCATGAGTTTGTGTAGATGTCGATATCCCGTCACTGTCACTGTCCTAACAATAACAAACACACGCGAGGGCCCCACGAAACTGCTGGAACAACTTTCGCAGATGCTGGGGTGCTGCTCTATGATTGGTCCATATTTTACTCACGTGAATAAAATACTGTAATACACTAGTGGGTTACGAAACTCCGTATCCAGTTCATAGTTGAATACGGATTCACAATGTTAACCCTATGGACTTTTATATTAGGGGTAGGATAATAAATAGGACTAATGCAATTCTACTCTCCGCCCGTGGATTCTTTAAACTTGACCCTCAGGCCATCTGACACATGTAACGGTCTACCAATAATCCATTACAGCCTTTTCTTCAATCAAAGTGTCATGAAGAATTTTTTTCCCCCACCCTCCCTAACATCATAAACTTTATCAACACAAGTTGATGTAATCTCAAGTGATGTATAACTTGTATTACACCAACGAGGATACCAGTTGGTTACACCCTCCCTCTTCAAGGTACTGCCCTATTTACCATGTGATAAAGAAACATTCCATGTTATTACAAATTTCTTGTTGTCTCCAATCATAATCCTACCCTAGTAAAATAACCGTCATTAATTTAACATAGGGCATTTTTGGGGCGTGCCATGACATAAAGTAAAATTTATGTACCTAGAAAAATTAAAAAAAATTGACCAATCAGTGATCAGGAATTATTCACCTGTGTAAATAGTTCCGACTGCAGAGCAGAAATTCTGAAAGCCGTGAAACATGGACGGAATCGAGTCGGACTTTCCTAATATCATAAAGTCGTGGAGACTGGGTAGGATAGATACAAAATCAATCTCGAGTTAGACTTGTCAGTGTCTATGTCACTCTGGTCAGGTCTGTTCCTCACTACACTTAGCTAACGCTTCATATAGTAATACACGACCTTCCCGTTGTGGTATACACACTGGCACGTCTAACTCTCGTTCGGTTTCTACTAATTATATATATATTTTTTTTTTTAAAGTTTTTATTTATACTGGAGTGATTGTCTAGGAACAGACGTTCCTATCTTCCGACAACTCCAGTTTTTCAGGCTATCATTACGCAATATGCCTACGGGGTAGGCTTACAGAGCTGCGTGGTGATCAGGTACAGTTTTAACCGTAGTGGCTACCAAGTTTTGGGTTACATCACCCTGAGTTGCCATTACCACAATTTCATAGTTATACAAGTTACAAACGTAAATACAAGTCATCAGTCAAATTATCATTTAGTGTTCGTAGCATGGGTAGTTTAGCTTGATAGTATTATTTGGTTGTGGGTGGCTTTCCATCTTTAGTTTTCGTTGTTTAATTTGGCTCGAAGACTGTTTTTAATATAGTTTTTGAAGATGTTTTCGTCTTGTGTTCGTCTTATTTCTGGTGTCAAGTCATAATGTGGCAGGACGGGCAGAAACTATATAGGAGGTGTGGTGAATGATGGAGAGGCATGTGGAGGAAACGGTGGCAGTGGGTACGGGGTAGACTTGCTCAAGTCCTTGATTATGAACATTTATTAAATGATCATTTACAATCAAAGTAAAGTTCATTGTGCAGTAATTGTAAATTGCTTATAATTCACTGCCGTGCCGCTCTTTTTACCTTAGTCCCTTAATCGAATATCACTCAGTCACTTAGTCGAACTGACTAATTCTTATTAATTTATTCATCACGTGACTCATGTCTCACTCTCGTTCCATTTCTAGCACTCACTGCTGGTGCACGGGTTTTTTTGTTACCCAACCCACCCACACCTGTAAAAACTTTTATCTTTATTATATCAATTACCCCTTATAATGTATATTCTTGTACTTTTATCACTTATTAAAATGTATTTATCGTTTTATAAAACATGGCAATTGTTTTAACTATGTATTGTAATAAATACATTTTACTGGCAGCACGGCTTTAGTTAATTATGATATGTGTCCTTCTCTTACTGGCCCATGAATCAAAGACTTGCTCAAGTAGTTGATAATTTACATTTATTAGATGATTAAACACAATCAAATAAAGTTCATTATAGTATGTATCCTTCTCTAACTGGCCCATGAATCAAAGACTTGCGCAAGTCTTTGATTATGAACATTCATTAAATGATTAAACACAATCAAAGTTAAGTTCATTATAGTATGTATCCTTCTCTGACTGGCCCATGAATCACTGTATCCTAGCGAGGAGGTTAGCTATAGGATGCAGAGACTGGAGCCAGTCTAGGTACGGGGTAGACTTGCTCAAGTCTTTGATTATAAGCATTCATTAAATGATTAAAGACAATCTGAATATAGTTCATTTTAGTATATATCCTTCTCTGACCGGCCCATGTGTTAAGTGGGGTGTAGGGGTTGGGGTAGACCGCCCCTACCCCTCCACCCGCTTGATGCAGGGACTGGTAGAATCTGTAATCGGCCGGTTAGGCTGGTGCGATTAAGCGCCAGCACTCTCCAAGCAGAAGTCCCAAGCTTCTGGTCAGGATATCTGCTGGGAGATTGATACCCATGATGACCTGACCCATTTAAATGTAATACCAGCATAGAATGTGGGTGTAGGGTCTAAGAAGTAGAATTATTTTCCCCGAAATTTATTGCTATGACAACACAGGCCGCTAGAGAACTGGAGGAGGGAATGGAGAGGGGTAGAGGGAGGTATAGGGCTACAGGGGGCAGCTTGGGGTCATTAACAGGAGATTCTGGTCAGAGTGGACAAGTTTTCGATTCAAAGGACAGTCAGAGAAAGATAATATTATAATGAACATTTTTCTGATTGTGTTTAATCATTTGATGAATGTTCATTATCAAAGACTTGAGCAAGTCTAGGGTTGGGGCGGCGGCGGTGCGGTAGGATACAGGGACTGGAGCCAGTCTAGGTACGGGGGAGAGGTGGGGTAGGGAGGCTGGGGAGTGAACAGGGGTCATGTCGGTTAGTAGAGGCAAAAAGGGGGGCGGGCGTTCACCTGACTCGAGACTCTGACCCTGAGACCCTCACGCCTCGGGGAGTCACAGCACTTCACCCTTTGATCCCTTCTTTTCACAAGGCGACGGAAAACAACCCCGGTTAACTGAAAACTCCTGGGGAGCTCTCAGTCCATTAACACCCAGTTGGCAATCAGCACACTTGACCAGTTAAAAGGTATACGGATATGCCAGACCCATCTTGACGTCCTCTTTTTTCAACTCAGACGTCAACGGAGGGAGAGTGATTTTGTGTCCTATAATTTATTTTTAAAATCTTGCACTGGGCAGATTTTCCCTGTTGTCACCCTTAAAGGCATATCGGACTATTCGGCGTGAAAACTAAAACCCATGTCAATTTTCTGAAAATTGAATATGATGATCGCTAAGTGTCATGGAACACATATTTAACTTAAAAATCGGGGGTCACCGTGCTAGTTTTTGATTTAGAGATCAATATTATGATAATTTATATTAGAATATATAAAAATTCGAAAAATTACTTTTTCACATAGCAAAACCCATTTCAGTTTCCTCAAACTTTCACAGAATGTAGTACATGTATAGAACAACTTATTTAAGTTTAAAAAATTTGTAGGTCACCATCCTTGTTTTTTCGAAGAAAGCCATATTTCTTAGATCATTTCCCATGTAAATGAAGCAAATGTAAATGAGCTTATTTTAGCTATTGGACTTGGAAAAACTGGAGAAAACGTTAAATTTACTCATATAGAATTAGAATTAATCCCAAGAAACTAGTTTTGACTAATAATTGACATCAATTAAAAATCACCAGTTGGCGCCACTGTGAATTGTAGGATATGCCTTTAAGGAACATTTCCATTGGCCAACAAACACGGTGTTGAATTTTTTTGTTGTTGTTTGAAAGTCTTTTATTGGTCTGTTCTATACAATATTTTTTTCTATTATTTTAACAATATTCTCCTGATATTTTTAACCGATAAAAGACAGCAATGAACACCCTCTCAGCGGTATGTTCCCCTAATAGCCTACAGGCCCGTTTCCATTGGCCGACAAAAATTGCTTAGACTTTTTGAGTTACACAGAAAGTCTGTCGGTGGTGCCACTGATGGCCTGTTTCCATTGGCTGACGAAAAGGGTGTAGATTTTTTTAGTTACACAGAAACTGCGTCATTGGTGCCACTGAATGTGATTTTGGCAAAGAAGAATCGATGAGGGTTCTAGATTTCACTCAGTGACCAAGCTTTTATTCAGTGGTGGGTGATGCCACATTGCATAATCTAAGCAGAAAAAGTCCTGGGTCGTTTCAATTGACCGATTTTGGGTTAGCAGTGCCAAAAGTCTGTCGGTGGTTCCTGACTGTAGATCGATGACGGGAAATCAGCCAATGGAAACGGGCCTTGACTGTGTGTCGGTATAGAAAACTCAGTGAGGGTAGTAGATTTCACTCAGTGACCAAGCTTTCACTCAGTGTTGGGTGGTGCCACATTGCATAATCTAAGCAGAAAAAGTCACGGGGCATTTCATGACCTTGGTTTCCATTGGCCGATATCTGGTCAACAGTGCCAAAAGTCCGTCGGTGGTTCCTGACTGTAGATCGGTGACGGGAAATCGGCCATTGGAAACGGGCCTTATTTCCATTTTGCGTCAGCAGTGCTAAGGTCCGGTTCCTGACTGTATATCGGTGATGGCCAATGGAAAAAGGCTATTAGGAGAACACAAAATATCTACACCGTGTTTGTCGGCCGATGGAAAAAGGGATTTAGTATGTAGTTACTCATATATATCGTTACTGATGGTATTCAAGGATGACTACTCCCCTTGTCATATTATCTTATCTATTTAATACTTATCCTTCCCCTTTTCTCGCCCCCCCCCCCCCCCTTATGAATTCCATCACAGCAGAATTTGTAGATGGGAGTGGTAGTCAATAGTGGGAATCAATCGTAAGCAAATTCTGTTCACACTGGACGACTGACTTCCGATTTTCTCGGAGATTTGAGGCCACTGATAAAGGAACAAGTAATAAATATTAGTATATGGGAGCTAAATCGGTGAGCTGGCCTCAGTCTGTGTGTGGCAGGGGCATTGCAGCTCACCCAGCGACTAATTATGGGCCAAAATCGGTAGGCACCACTGGGGGTATTTCTTAAACTCTGTTGTCGGCGACAACGGGAAGTGTGTATGGGCCTTAATGTATCATGTGGTCATTCTAGAAAGGAGTAATTTGTTTGCACTAATTTTGTCAATAGCTGAGACAAAACAAGAGTATTCTTTTCTCATAAAGTAATCCAGGGTCTGATTTACAAGAAACCTCGAGTATTATTAATTTGAAAGTGTTTAAAATAAACCAAAAGATGTGCGTAGCCTCCGTGCCAAATATGAATCGATGAATTGATCTTGTATACCGGATGATGTATTTTTTTCTCTACTCTCTTACAATGAGGAATCTTTTGACTGATTGAATTATGTTATGATCTGTGAGGCAAAGTTAAGCCCGGCGTCCATCTACTACGATATGGCTCCAATATATGTTCTACGATGCACCATACGATATGATACATGTAACATAATGACCATTTGAGGTCTAATGGTTAAGGGTGGCATCCACCAACCACAACAAGGCTATGACAAGCGCCAACAAGATAGTTCCAATCGGCGCTTGTTGCAGCCTTGTCGTAAGAAGGGAGGCTTTATGACAGCTTTGTCAGGGCATGTCGGGAAGTGCACGCTCCACCAAAATTTCCTATTGTAGACTTCTACGACATGCTCCTGACACGCCATGACACTCCACGACAAGGGTCACGTCGTGGGAAAAATTGAATATGCTCGATATTGTAGTAGCCTTGTCGGACAGGCTTCCAATCGCAGCCCAATCATGGCTTTGTTGTGGTCTTGTCGTAGACTCTTGTCGGGAACTCGGGTCCACCAACCAGACAGAGCCTCCTATGGTAGGCCAATCGTGGACCTTGTCGGGAGGCCATTGTCGTACCCTTGTCGGGGTTGGTGGACGCCCCCCTTGATACTACTAATACTAACATATTTGTTCTTAAAACATATTTGGTAAATTTTTACTGGAAAGTTTATTATTTACTCCAAAAATATAAAAATTGGTTGGTGTCGTTATCGCATAGGCGCCTCACCACGTAAAATACGGCTTCTTGCGATACTTTTTACGCTGACCCTCACACCAGGGCGGATCGTCTGCGGATAACCATCACTTTGGGTAGAAATGACCTTGTCTGACATTCTCAATAGCGAGCCATGGCGAAGCTACCACCCTCGCCCCTTGTTATTCTACCTATAGAAAATTGCAATCCATACCACCAGGTGTCAGATCAGTTTAACCCCCTACCAATCTACTTACCTCCTACCCATCTACCTACCTACTACCACGCTACCTACCAATCTACTTACCCGCTACCCACCTACTTACCTCCTACCCACCTACTTACCTCCTACCCATCTACCTACCTCCTACCACGCTACCTACCAATCTACTTACCCGCTACCCATGTACCTACCTCCTACCCAGCTACCTACCCCCTACCAATCTACTTACCTCCTACCCATCTACCTACCCCCTACCCATCTACCTACCCCCTACCAATCTACTTACCTCCTACCCATCTACCTACCTCCTACCCATCTACCTACCCCCTACCCATCTACCTACCCCCTAACCATCTACCTACCCCCTAACCATCTACCTACCCCCTAACCATCTACCTACCCCCTACCCATCTACCTACCCCATCCCATTTACCTACCTCCTACCCATCTACCTACCCCTACCCATTTACCTACCTCCTACCAATCTACCTACCCCTACCCATTTACCTACCCCCTACCCATCTACCTACCCCCTACCCATCTTCCTACCTCCTACCCATCTACCTACCCCCTCCCCATCTACCTACCTCCCACCCAGCTACCTACCTCCTACCCATCTACCTACCCATCTACCTACCCTTACCCATCTATACCTACCTCCTACCCAACTAATTACGCCTACCCATCTGCCTACCCGCTACCCATCTACCTACCTTTCCTTCGGTAAACTCCATGGCGGAATAACATTTTTCAGGTCTTCTGCTACTATTAATTGGGGGCCGGGGGCTGATTAATTTGTATTTCCATGCATGATGGCGGGGACTTACCTTGATAACTTGGGGGGGGGGGGCTAATCTTATATTCTTTTTGGGGGCTTTTGTAAAACAAACATGGGATGGTGGTAATCTTTTTTCCATATATTTCTGGAGAGGTTTTTTAAAATATTGGGAGATGGGGGCAATTTTTCATGGGAATCTTTCCTATTGTCATGGGGGCAGGACACTCATTTTGGTTATTTCAGTGGAACAGGGCCTAATTTTATTTCAAATTTTTCATTGGTTGATTCGAACAAACAAGTTATAGGGGTACTATTTATTTCTTTTAACATTTAATTGGGGGGAGTTGAAAACAAACATATCTGGGGGAGGGGTTGGGCTTTTTTTCAGGTGTCAGGGCAGAGAATGATCTCCTTTCCCATTAACCCACCTACCCATCAATTCATCCACCCATCAACCTGCCCAATGATGAACCTACTCGCATAAAACCTGCCCATCTATCAACCTGCCCAGCTGCCAACAAACCAACAACTCAACCTGCCCAGCAATTAATCTGCCTCTATCCAACATTCCCATCCATCAACATATGAGTGTCTCCAACAATGAGTGTCCTTTGTATTGCCATGATTATGGTTGGTTGTTGTAATCTTGATATTTCACTTGTATTCAAAACAACGTATAATTGTCACAGTTTTCAATACAACATCTATGATATAACTGTAATTATTATTTACAGACAGATGATAAAACTTTCTAATGAATTCATTGGGTTGAACACTTTCGAATGCTAGATGAAATATGATTTATCTCAATCGCTACAATATTGATACAAAACCTGAATTCCCTACTGTCCAGACTAATGACTAGTTCACACTCAAATGGAATTTGAAAGAAAGTAATTTTGCCTGAGAGGAAAAGAAGAATGTATAACATCATTGAGTTAATCTCAGGCCAATCTCATTTTAATGGTTAAACTCTTATCTCTACAACTTGATATGTATTGTGATAAGGACATAAAGTCCAAAGATGTGTCCATCAAGGATCATATCAGCTGAGCTGTTGAGAGACATTCAGACTAGTTGACTTGGCAGGTAGGTTGTACATTATTGGTATTTGAATGGTCAAAACAGTTGTAGGGTTTGATAGTACTGAAGGTTAATAATATTTCTGTCATATCCCACAACTTAAGGCCCTAAAGGATACTAGTGTGTTTGAGTGGCTATATACAAATGACTAGCAAGATGAGTATACATATGCTATAGATGTAAATAGTTGGTAGCTAGGGAATGGATGTCAGAAGGACATACTATCTATGCATCGGACAGAGTGTCATAGAATCCACACCCTTTTAAAAGTGTAAAACTTCTAAATATTCTGAAAGACATGCTCACCATAATTATCCTACCCCTAATAAAAAACGCCATAGGCTTAACATGGGATTTTTTTATGTCACTGGGTGTGACATAAAGTGTTGTTTATGCCACTACTTTCTAATACTGAAAAAATGTAGGAACGGGGTAGGATAAAATTTAGACGCCACTCGTTTGAGTTTGAGTTTACTTATGTCACTCATTTTGTTGGCTCCATAATGTCACTCGTCTTCGACTCGTAAAATTATGGAGCCAAAAAAATACGTGACATAAATAAACTCAGACTCAAACTCGTGACGTCTCTTTATAATGTGACAATATGATATTGTCATAGATCTAACCTGTTTATACTCCAAATAGTCATTGCTGGGTCTTCCTCTAAAAGGCTGTGATGATGCTAATGCTGTGGACTTTGGTAGTGGTGGCACTACTAGCACTTGTTGCAAGGTGGCTGAGACATCGAAAGTACCATCTCCCACCAGGACCACCTGGACTGCCATTCATTGGAAATTCATTACAGCTTGATAAGGTGGCACCACATAAAACTATTACAGAATGGTCAGAGCAGTATGGTGATGTTTTCACGATGAAGGTATTTCAACATTTTTATAGTGTTTTTATAGTAGTAAAAAAAATTCCAGACTGGAAAAGTGGGGCTCTCATACTTCAAAAAGAAGAGAACCCCATATTCCATTTTGCCACCCCCCCCCCCCCCCGCCGGGGAAGAAAATTCGGAAAAACTTTTTAAAACCGTTAACTCTTAATTTACTTGAAACATTAACTGTGTATGGGAAATAAGCAAGCAACACTCATATTAGAAATAAACTGGTCTAAGAAGATTTGTGTATGATGCTATATCCAGGTATCATGTTTAAGATAAAAAGAATCTACATTGTATAGAATCAATCCTGTCTATAGGTTGGTTTTATGGGATAATTACAATTCTAGTATTATCCTACGTGATACATGGATAGTTGACTATGCCCAAGGTTATGATGTTCTGTTTCATTGACCTAAGAAAAGCCTTTCATACTGTGCCTCATAAACTATCATAAGCGAAATTTGCTGAACTAGTTTTGGAACCTCCATTAACATGGTTAGAAAATGGTCAAATAAGTATATTCATTTATCCTACCCCTAATAAAAACCTCCTTAGGCTTAACATTGGGTCACTGTATTCGGTCTGGAGTTCAGAAAAATAAAAAATATCGCTCTAGTGGGATACACTTGACAAATGACTTAATTTGTTAATGTAGAAGTAATTTACACAGGCAGGGTAGGATAAATTCTAAACCAGACTCGAGTTAGTCGAGTTATTGTTTATCGCACTCCGGCAAGATCGCATATTACTGCTCTCGGCTTCGCCTCGCACAGTAATACGCGATCTTGGCATCGTGCGATAAACAACAACATGACTAACTCTTGTTTGGTTTCTCCATAGTCTTCAGAAAGGAATAATCAAAATGAAAAGCATATGAAGATATCAATGTTATCTTTCACATAATAATCCACATGGTTTTATTTACTGTCAGCTCTTTGGCCAGTCAGCTGTAGTGTTGAACAGCTTTGAGACAATATATGACGGACTCGTCACCAAGGCCAATCAGTTTGCTGGGCGAGTTCCTTCATTTCGGTCTCAGACCCTTTTACAAGGTGTGCCAGATGTTGCCAGCAGTACCTTCTCACCAAAGTGGGTGTTTCTCAAGAAGGCCACAATGCAGTCACTCAAGGTAGGGATACATAAGACTATTTACCCTATTCCATTCTGGTAGCATAGCAAAATAAAATATCATGTATCTAGATTTATTAACAAAATCAATAAATGCTAGTTTTATCATTTTAATCACCAAATTCTTTAATTGATTAACTTTGAGGTGGAGTGCAGTTTAAGATTGTATGACAGCGTTTCCACTACAAGATAAGCTTTCTTCAAATGTAAGGATAACGTTTTCTTCTCCGCAGAGGTGTTTCAATGAAGTACTAAAATAGCTATGTTGTTTCAACAACAGTGATACCATCATTTTTATCCATTCTTGTTCTGGTGTAAGTCTTGTGCAGAGCATCATTTCAATCCTTACTCTATCCTTAAATATCAAGGAAAATACTAGTTTTTAGTTCGGTATAACATGGTTAATACGGTATAAACCTTTTTAATAACCCTGAGAATGCTATCAACTTTGAGAACTGACATGTTTGTTATAGATGTATGGTGAGAACATGAAGAACCTGTTAACATACCCTGACTGATAAACCAGTTATTGATGACCTACTTATTGTAGATGTATGGTGAGAACATGAAGAACCTGGAGCGGGTCAGTCTGGAGCTCATCGACACTATGCTGGAGGAGTTAAAAGCCGCCTCCTCTGAAGGTCCCTCTGATATCTTACCCATATACCACAGATGTGCTGCAGGAATAATCACGTCGATTGTGAGTAGGCAGTAACTGAATTTTTAAAAATGTATACCATTCATAACGTTTTGCATTCTGGTCAGCTTTTGATATCAAGTAAATATGTCTAAAATCCCCCCACCAGTGAAGACAAACAAATCCGTTTTCTGTGATCATATACCCATGTACACTCTGCATTAAGTTGCTATTTCCGGTCTGGGATAGTGTTAATCTGACAGTAGTTGAAGAGCAATGATTTGGCCCCTGAACTTTTCTACAGTTCCATGACCAGGTCATTTTCCATTCAAGATTTATGGTGAAAATTGATTTGTCGGCCACCAATGACCTAGGTTTCTGCACTCCACAAATCAAGTAATCTTATGTACTACATTTTAGTCCTTCTGCTACCCGAAAGTATTTGTCCGAAGTAGCTCATCGGAAAATGTGCCAGTTGGCGACAAACCACAGAACAGGTCATGGTTTTATTACCCACCAAATACGGAGTCTCCATAGGAAATGTATAGAGCACCTGGATTTGGCTACCGGGAGATTCTGACATGTCAGAATCTCCTGCAGGAGATTCCGGAAAGGAAGTCCCATCCATACTGAGGTCAAATTATCATGTATTTCAAAATAAGTTTCTTGAATGTTCATTCAATATTAATTATTCATAATCAGTCATGATAATCTTATTTACCATCAGAAATCACAGTCATAACATCCTTTGCATGCCAAAATCATGGTGAAATGGCGAACTACATTTTTGGTGTAAGTCTACACCCAATTACTGCCACGTTTGACAGTGCTTTGGGGTCTGGAACTAAATGTCATACAGAAACATCTTTATTGCAATCGATCGGTAGTAATCACGTAGGTGCATGGGTAATAAATACAATAACGACTGGTTTTGTATACGAGTGACCGTAATCTCCTTGTAGTTGACGACGTTATATCCTCGCTAATCGCTCGGATATTACTACGCGTTAACTACTCGGAGATTACGGCCACTCGTACACAAAACCAGTCATTATTGTGTATGTAATGCTTACTTTTCATCATTTCAGCTGTATGGAAAGAAAATGGACAAGGCAACATCTGGAACTATTATGGAATGTACCAATGAAGGAATGGCTCTGGTAAGACCTGTAGGACTGAATATCATACTGGACATCATGCCTTTCCTCCGACATTTCCCCAATCACCTTTACAGAAGACTGAATATAGTGGGGAAGACATTTAGACAAGTATGCGATCAAAAATTTCAAGAACGAAAGGTAAGATGAACACTGTATAGACAGGTAAACACTATTGATCTGACAGTACCAAATAACAAAATGCTACTTTAATTGAGGAGTAAGGGGTCCAAGTTCAACAGGTAATTTCAGATACCAAAGTCACCAAACTTAGAGATTATATTCAAATAACTGCAAGTAAAACTGAAAGTAAATACTACACTGATGTCATAGACATGTTGTTTTTTACAATTCAGTAGAATTATGTAAACATGAGAATTTTGGTTCATCTCATAAATTTAACTCATTGTTCTGTTGTGAATAGGCACTGTTTAAACCAGGGGAACCTAAGTGCTTCATCGATGGACTACTTGAGCAGCAAAGAAACAATGAAAAACAACAGACAGCAATGAATATCACAGACGCAGAGATATGTGGTATAAACATCAACTTAGTGGTAACAGGTAGGTGCTGTAATGATTTAGCATATTTCAATCCAGGAAGTACTAAATCTGCCATCTTGAAGACATTTCATGGTGGCCAGAAGTAGTCACACATTACTTGTTTTAAGTAATTGTTTGTACATTGTTTGCAGTTGTCAGGATGACAGAAGGTCTTAGTATAATGGCTAACTTTAAAAAAAAAAATTATTCAGGTACTGATTCGCATACATTCATGTCGCGGTCTTCCACCTTCCCCAAAACATGAACATGTGGCCTGTCATGAACTAGCAATGTACTGATATGGAAAAAAGGGTGGGAAAGATTTGTTGAGCACTATAAAGTTGTGTTTTGCAGCCTACTTGTCGGTGACAAGGGCAGGGAGATAAATTTGGCATTCATTTTAGTAAATGAAGTGAATCATGGTACATTACACTATGAAGAAATTCAAGACCCATGTACAGTCAAAGTGCAACCCCATCTGAGCTACAGTAATTTTCAACTCAGTGAAAAGTTTATCGACTTGGTAACTGATCTTAGACTTCTTATGACAGGGATAGACATCGAAGACCAGTCAAGACTTGCAAAATGCAATTGCCTGCAGGTCACTGGATGAGTGCGACAGAGATGTATAATATAGCAACGCGCGCGCGGCCGTCACTCAGTGCGACAAACAACAAATCTCTCATTTATTGTCCTTTAAAAGGTTCTCCACAAGTGCCCGCTCATCATATCTAAGATCAAAGTACAGCTTCTGAAAGCTGTGAATCAGGGCTTTCCTGTGGATATAGAAATAAGAATAATTAAGATCGAGACTGGACTGCCGATAAAAATTTTATTCAAACAGTAAAATTTACGTAGACATTAATCAGTCTTAAAAGTTTGTAGCCCTACATGTGGACTGATATGAAAATACGAATTGAGGTAAAGTAGTTAAGAACAAATATCACAGTATTTTAGATAAATAAGATAAAAGGGTGGGTGGGTGAGGTATAAAAATATAGCGTCCGCTCAGCTAGACTGCGTGAGAAGGACTGGTGTAGATCACGTGTGTTGAATAGAGGTTGGTATAGTCTACGCTAGGTGGCGCCATTCTCCTAGAATTATTGGCAATTTACAATTACCTTACAATTAAGATCGAGACTGGACTGCCGATAAAAATTTTATTCAAACAGTAAAATTTACGTAGACATTAATCAGTCTTAAAAGTTTGTAGCCAAAGATGAGGCGATGGCGGAAGCTGTCTTTGTGGAGACAGGCTTGGGTACATAGGCCCGTAGGCCGGCGAGTGACGACCAGGCGCCATGGGTCATGATGACTGTGTCCGGGACCCCTGTCGAGGCAGCGAACTGGGCCCCCATCCTACGGAGGCTGTGGAGAGTGAAAGAGGCTGGGTTTCGGAAACCAGTCTCTCGGAGGGCGGCCCTGTTATCGGGAGGACGTCGTCCGGGCGAAGGCCGCGGCCCTGCCTGGAGATTAAAGCCGGGGCCGACGAGGGGGCCGAATAATCCCGGATGTAGTAGAGCCAGGCGCTGACCGGGCAGTAAGGGCCAGGGGCATAGAACACGGGGACGGCGAAAGCCTGCCTCGGTCCCGAGGTTGTCTTCGTCGAGGCGACGGTGATGGTTAGACCCTCCGGGCACGGGCAGACGTCTGCGCGACGAATCGTGTGCAGGGAGGTGCCGTGCAGCCCCGTCATTAGCAGGTTAGACTGCCGAAGGAGTGTCGCATAGCCCACGAGCAGGACCAAGCGCGCGGGAACAGCGATGCCCCCGGCCTGCAACAGGGCGTCTAGCATGAGCTTGAACATCGAGAGGGGAAGTGGGGCTGCTGGCGACGGCTGATGGGATGAGAGTCGCGCGACTCCACAGAGAGTCCGCTGGACCAGATGTGATGCAAAGACGTCCAGGGAGCCCCCGAGTGCGTGAACTGTGGTTTTTGCTCCGGAGAAATAGTTCCTTAAGGAGGCTTGGCTTCGTAGAGAATTAGCCAAAAGTTGGATAAAAAGAGATAGTTGAGTTGCTGTGGGGTCGAGATGGTTAAAACCATGAGCAAACATAAATTTTAAATAAGCTTTGGCTTGACGCTGGAGGTTTAGAATCGTGCTCGGGGCTACCGCTGCGGTCCATGTAGCTTCCAGCTGACGCGCCAGGGTCGGGTTGCATTTCTCTGTAAGTATGAGGAAAAGGGAGGTGGTATAAACAACTTGCATACTCCATATTACGTAGGTGACAGTACATATTTAAGTGCTGCAGGGTTCTTTCGTCTAAGGTTATTTTGCTTAACGAGTGCGAGAGCTATTTTAGCTTTTTGGTTGTCGAAGTGGGCCCTGGACAGAGCGTCGGCTAATACCAGGGATTCTCCGGGTTTATGGACCAACTCAATAACGACATCCTGGAGGGCCTCGACTAGCGCCAGCTCCCTAGCGCAGGCGGCAAGGACCTTATCTCGTGTACGTCCAGTGTTTAACGCGTACATCGCGGCGATGTTATCTGTGACTATTCGCAGTACGTGTCCTCTGCATGCGTCTGGTCTGAGAGTCTTGGCAGCGAGGATGCAGTTTACCGCTTCTATTTGCGATATGTGGTAGGTGTCTGCGTAGGCCGGAGGCAGCGGGAGGCTGTAGTAGCTACCGGTACTCGCGCAGAAAGCCCCCAGGCCTATTATGGTGACGGGTCGGCTGGGTGTGAGCAGCTTTTTGCCATTCGTGAGCATTGCATAATCCACGAACCAGGCAATGTCTCTGCGGCACTCCTCGTCGATGTCCGCGACTCCATCCCTGCATGCCGCACTAAGTGTTCGCAGAATCCTTGACATGTAGCAGCGCGCCGGCTTGATGCAATGGCTAATGTGGTTGAGGCGGCCACAGAGACTCTGGAGTTGGGCCTTTGTGGCCGTGGTCCTCGCCATCCAACCCATGCATTCGTCGACCACAGCGCTGAGTTTCTGCCGTGGAATCGTGACCTCCATTGCCACAGTGTCGAAGGTGAAACCCAACCAGTCTAGTCTTGTGGTTGGGAAGACAGACTTTTCTGGTGCGATGTCCACTCCGAGGCCGTCGCAGACCGCCTCAAAACCAGCAAAGGCAGCGGCTGCGGTATCAAAGTCCGGGTGCACCGAGACGAAATCGTCGACATAAGCTAACACTGGGACATTGTAGTCAGTGCTGACGATCCAAGAGATGGCGTTTGACACGCATTGTTGAGCGCCGCCGGAGAAGCGGCATCCGAAGGAGGGACATATATCCACGTACCACTTTCCACTATGTTTCAGTCCGAGCAGGGGGTAATCGAGGGGATCGATGCGGAGTTGACGGTAAGCTCGACGCAGATCCGCCTTCCAGATTAAACAACCCCTGCCCGCATGTACGATCAGTTCTGCCAAATCCCATACCGACAGTAAGGTATATGTAGTGTCAGCTCCTTGAAAGTGGTTCTTTGCTATACCATCATTAACACTTCTGCCCGCCGGATAGCTGAGGTCCATTATGACTCGTCGCTCTGTTGTTCCTGGCTTTGGCCTGGTGAGAAGCGGGCTAACCTGGACCCATGGGTAGAAAGGGGGTGCGTCAAAAGGGCCAAGCATTGCACCACTTTCCATCTCCTTTTTTAGAAAAGCGTCTATAGCCTCGGGGTGAGCTCGGGCTGATGCGTGGTTCTTGTGCGTTGATTCTGGCAAGTCTGATGCCATGTATGAAGCGGGCCAGCCGAAACGCAAGAACTGGCACACGTCCTTGACATGATAATTTCTTAACATGATTTCCCAGTTATCGCACTTCATGTTCGATGGGATCTGGAGTCGCGCGCCAATGTAGTTAGGCATGCCGGACTTGCGAACCTGTGCGTATATATCCATGTGCACACGAGATGCTCTAGCCGTGTGAGCAGTCGGGTTGGGCCATCTTGAAATAATCATTTTCATATACTTCTCAGGGCCGATCCGGCGTGCGCGCGCATCTCCCTCCAGGGGTCCGTTGACATGGGTGTCCATCTCCATTGTCATGATTGTTTTGGGAGCCCGCTCAGTCATCGGGGTACTTGTTGCTCTGGGGCCGTCCCTCCCGTGGCCGTCCATCTCGCTATCCTCCAGGGTGTAGAGCATCTCACATTATGATGGCGTGTCAGCGGAAACAGAGAGCTCCTGGTGGATATGGGCCTCACGCGAGACGAGTGGGGGCGTCAGCATCCTTTGGCTTAACTGCCTGTAAAACTGCCCGCCAGATGCTAGCAGCTGGCGTTCCGCCTCCTGAGCTTCCTCCGGTGTGTTATTAGCATGGGCGTATAGCTTAGTTCCCGTAATGGCGCGGCCCTCTCGGTCAGAGACTGGGGCACGGCAGCCGGGTGCCTGCGCAGCGCTTAACACTGCTGGGGAGATACGCTCACAACAAAAACTGCTTGAAAGTCTGTCGCTAGTATTAGCAACAACTTTGCTAACATAAACAGGGACGTTTGGTACAGGGAAAACAGCATGTATGTTCGTGTCGCATTCACTCGAAAGGAAATCCGCACAGTGAGCTTGCTCCTTTGGTGCTGGTTGGCGTTTATGCGCCGTGTGGGACCCATCGCGACCATGACTTTGCTGAGGTCCGGTGCGCATGCGCCTGGGTTTGTTTACATACGATTTGTTGACAAACACACGCACATGGCTTGAAGCAGCATGTCGGTTATTCACATGTACATTACGTTAACAGCTATGTTTATGGCGTTTGAACTTACTTTTATGAGTACCTTGTAGTTGCATGTTGTAGAAAAACCTGTCCTTATACACCTTGGGTTTCTGTGCCGTTTTTCCACCGTAACTCAGTTTCCAAACCCCTCCGTAGATGGTCTGGCTAGCGAACACACGCTGCCTGACTGTGGGGGTACAGAGCCGCCTTTGACTGCAGACAAGAAGCACAAACATGGAGCTTACGTACGCCTGCCACGACGTGGTGGGATCCTTCCGGGCATTCGTCCTTTTGGAAAGGTTGGCACGGCGGGCCAGGCCTGGCCCTCGCGACATGAGGTGGGAGATCCAACGCGGTGCTGGCTGACCTCTGTGGCTTATCTTGACTTGGCTTGACTGCAGGGCCTGGGGCGTGTGACAGCCTTGTCTGTATACGATTGATTTCATATGTCGATGTCCTTTGGAGCCGACCTTGCACTACCCGCTCGCTGACTTCCTCCGAGAAAACTCTGACGCTTGTCCAAGGATATGTGCGGGCGTCGTCGACCACGTTCTCCAGGTGGGCTTGCATCGCCTCTCGTGTTTCGTCGTCGGATGCCGTTTTCATGTCAATGTACTCTGGTATACTTAGCTCGTCCAGGGCCGCCTTCATGCGTTTGGCGCCCCTAAATATAAACTGGAAAGGAGTATAGTTCATACCTTTGACGTCTGACTGTAAGGCTTGTTTTACAGCAAGGGCAACCCTTTCAGCCGCCTCGTCATGAAGTTGTAGGTCACTCAGCCGCTCGGCATGTATGTTTGTTGCCAGTCTTGCTGCATGATTGGGGTGTTGATACACGTTCCGCTCCGGCTGTCGCGCCTCGGGGGTCCGGTAGTGCCTCTCGCAGCTCGGGTTGCGGCCGCGGCCCTGCGTTGGAGTGCTTGCCGGGGTCCTGTCTGCCGTCTGTGTCTGCACGAGCTTGGCCAACATTGAAGTTATTCCTTCCAAACGCGAGTCGATCGAATCAACGCGCCCAGCCACGTTCTGTATTGCGGTTGCATTTTCTTTCGCCGTCGGCTTTGCGGACTTGGTAAGAGCTGGGCTCACCGGTACATCCATGTGCTGTGAGCCGCAATTTTGGTCCGCGTTCGCCATTTTGTAGATCGGCCTGGAACGTAGCGTTAGAGACTTCCTTCTATTAACCGACAGTGGCGTCTTTCTATGGTTTGGCATCACCCGTGGGAAGGATTTTATGCAGCATATTCGTCACTAGAAGCGTTTTTCTGTGTTTGCGTCAAGATTGTTGCCTCAAATTGTGCTTATAAAAATATAGCGTCCGCTCAGCTAGACTGCGTGAGAAGGACTGGTGTAGATCACGTGTGTTGAATAGAGGTTGGTATAGTCTACGCTAGGCGGCGCCAGTCTCCTAGAATTATTGGCAATTTACAATTACCATACAATGGAGGAATAATTCATTTAGATTTTTCACTTGTTTTCAAAGGAATTGGCCTGGGCCTACACCCTTGTCCATGGCACCTGATCTGACACAATGTTTATTTCATCCATTTGCTGAGTTCCTCTGCTCCTTTCAGTGCCAAAACACTATTTCAGCCAATCAGAGGACATATCGGCTTCATTTTAGTACTAGCTCGAAATTTCTATGACCAAAAGAACTTGATAAAGCACCAATTTCAATTAAAAGACAAAAGCTCATCACACAAAATTGAATGAATCAAACAATTTTGTGCCTATGCCAATACAAAGAGCATACATAGATGTATGATATGCCATAGTTTGATAGATGTAAAAGGTCAGCATCTTAAAATAACTACACTGAAAAACTGAGTTTATCGATTATCTGATCCATCTGAAGACTTCAGTTTATGCAAATTAGCTGTCAAAATTCCTTTTCCCTTCAGAACTCAGCAAACGGATGAAATTCCCTTTTTAATTTAGGGACATTTAAATCTCTGTTATTGTTTTGTCTCATCTCTGAAATCCTGGCCGCTGATTGATCAATCACCTATGACGTCATTTTGTATTCACTACACCATGATCATGGCGTAGTATTGTCACTTTACCGGGGTGATCGTTTAGTATATTTTTCTAACGTTATTCCTTTGGCTAAACTTGTACCATGGGTGAGATAATGCCTTTGCTTTATCCCAGCTCAAAATGTCTAGATGATTCAGGAAAGCTGTGTCAGTAGTACAGCTGCTAATGAAACCTGCAATTCAACACCCCAGATAGTTCACACCCCATATAGGTGTGTGAGCAAATAAAGGATAGTAAAGGAAAGCAGAAGTACTATCATGACAAGATCTCAAAAGACCTTCACCCACTTTTGCCTGGACAGCCAGTAAGAAATTTGTCCTAAGTCTGGATCCCTTGTTTGGAGATAAACAACAGGTGTTACTTATAGGTACAGCAGTGCATATCTGTAAAGTGGAGGTTTAAGCCATATGAAGCTGTATTCCTTGAGTGCACCATCTTTCAGAATGCTAGGGATGCCAGGATAAAGTATGTTCTGCCACTTCAAACACTCCCTAATATATGGTCGAATCCCAGAAAAAGGGCCCAATTTGGTCTGTTTCGCCTATTTTAGGGATTTCCTTGTTTCTTAAAAAATAAAAGCTGAGGAGAAATTACTTTAGCGATTTTGAATAATGTTGTCCAATATACATAATATGAAATATATGCAAATAACATTCAAGAACACTTAGAGAGGAAATTCTCTGTTTAAAAAGAAACTGAAAATAGTGTCATTCTACGACATGACAATGTTTGAATGCATATACAATTTTCAAAATAAAACATTCATCAAAAGCAAAGATATCAATGTAAATTTAAGGAAGTCCTTGATAGCAAAATCTGAACTCAAAATTTTAAAAATGGAAATATCTTATGAAAAATGTGCCACAATGAATCCTTGTCTTGTAAAAATGTAGGGTGTCATTCTACGAAATGACACATAAAGATGCCTGTATAAATTCAATTTATGGAAATTAGTAAGAGATAACCTAGTTTGTTATTCCTAATAGCATTAACAAACATAATCTCACATTATAATTTATTTGTGGTGTACTTAGGCTCTGATAGAACATGGGAATCCCTAAAGATATGCTGTCATCTGGTGTCATTCTACGAAATGACACATTTTGAACCTCTCCATAGTGTGTATGCTGCAATCCTACATTGATAAATTAGTGGAAAAGCGACCACTATTCAATGTTATGATGAAGGGTAGCCGGATCTCTATGTTTGGGATAGGTGGGGTAAAGCTAAATAGATAGACAGATGGTTATAAGAAGGTATAGTTAAATTTTTCCTACAAAGTCTCCTCAAGAATTTTCAGCTCCAGGAACAATAATTTTCCTATAAAATATAAGTAATGAGTGTGTGGGGATTGGATATCATAGCCTGTGTCTTATCATTTCACCCATGGTACTGCATATTGTATATTTTCACCTGTGTCATTCTACAACATGGCATGTCATTCTACGAAATGCCATGTCATTCTACGAAAATCCTGTATGAATAGCTTACAGATAGACATAAGTTAATTTAAAAAGAGTTATTTGCTTACATACACCTATTGCTGCTGTAGAATAATGTTTATAGGAAGACCCCAAGGTCTTAACTTCAGAAAATGTTTATAATAGACTTTGTACATCCCTGGACATTTCAGAATCTCACTGCTATGAAAGTGTTTTGATAATGATTTATCAGATTATTATTCAAGATTTATCACAGGATATATGAGTACAGACCATAGAGATTTGGTATTTTAAAATTTACACAAGTTGTGCCCCAATTCTCTGCTCATGCTCTACTGGTTATAGTGTGGTGGTGTCATTTTACGACATGACATGTCCTTCTACAACATGACAAGCTTAGTTCCTTAAACTAGTATAAAAGTGCAATAAATTGCACTTTTGTGGCTTTAGTTGATTCAGTTATATACAGAATCTAAGTGGAATCGAAGAGATGTTTACTACAATTGTATTTCTGGGGTCTTTTAACTTGGACTCAGTGCTCAATTGAAAGTACTTTTGAGGAAATAGTCATTTCATGTAAAAAGATATCCAAAGAATAACCTTAAAACCTATCATTTTATATCTGTACCATTGGTATTATTATCAAAACATGCAAAAAGATCTCTTGCAAATAAAGTAACCAATGAGGTTATAGCTAGCTATCATCATAGCATTCAGATTGCCTTGTCATTCTACGAAATGACACAATTGTAAAGCTTTGAGTTTTTAGTTTTACATATCATATACAAAACTGCTGTAGTTTATTGGAGGCAACATATTAATGAACCATATCTGTGACATTGAATTACTAAATGATAAAACTGTCAAAACTGCATGTGATGGAAACATTTCTTTCTTGAAAAAAAAACTAACTAGGAAAAATGTTTTTTTGAAATAGCCATGGTATTTTCATGATAATCTACGTAGCCTTCACATATTTTGGGGTTACATATAAAATACAACAACTATTCTCAGCTATAACATTTCTAGAATTAGGAAGAACACAGATATAGAGGTTATTATAACTGTATTTTCAGGCATGTGAGTTGCATTTCGTAGAATGACAGCAAGTTTAGGTAATTTCTTTGATATGCTGTAGTTTCAACAATATTTGAGATCAGTGAACAATATTTTTTACAAATAAATATACAAATGTTATACTTCTGATGAATCCTGATATTTCAAAAAAATGTTGAATAATGATTTTTTTTTTTAATTTGGGCACCTTTCCTGGGATTCGACCATATATATATATATATATATATATATATGAATGCTCAAAATATAGGTAATGAGTGATGATAATATTTGATGCTGATGAGAACATGTGGATGTGGCTGGAATAAGGATTGAAGAATTTTGTTGAGAAATGTAGTATGTGTAAGAGATCTTATCCTACCTCTAATGAAAAAGGCTTTACAGGGGATTTGTTTATGTCACGGGTGTGACATAAAGTGTTAAGATAAAATCTAGATGCTACACTTTTGAGGTTCAGATTATTATGTCACGCATTGTGTGGGTTCCCTAATCTCACTCATTTTTGACATGTGAGATTACGGAGCCAACGAAATGCATGACATAAATAAACCCAAACTCAAACTGATAGTATTAGTGTTTTCAGCAGATGCCAGGAGAAAGCAGCAACCCGTAAACTGCTTGTCAAGCTACTAGCAATGACAACGCCTATAGGCCAGTTCACACTGTGTGACTTTGGGGGGGATGCTTGCGAGTGGGTATCTCTAGTCTGAGACTGAAGGCACCCTACTTGAAACTGTTTCCTTATTCGGGAGCAAAATCGCAAGCTATGCTGAAATTTGTGTGCAAACCACCTCCCATGTGACTGGAATGCTTGCATTTGGAGGTACATCAGTACATCAGTACTAAAAACCATACATGTGTGGTGGTCGCCGCCTGTCTAGCGGGTTAGATGACCCCAATCCGGAATGCTAGTTCCAGGCAGGATTCCACCCTACACGCTCTACGTAGGTTGGTTCGTCTCTTAATAAACAGGAATGTTTATTAACAACTACTTCCCGGAAAGATCTAGAAGATCTTTCCCACAAGTACAGTACCCCAGCACAATGTGCCAGGTAACGCTGAAGAGGCTAATCTAAAAGACTCGCCTAACCACCAGGAAGGTTCCGAGAACTCGCCTGCAAAGTGAGGGCCCAAGGGTCTGTTCCGTAGAAGAGACGCTCGAGGACAGCCCTTCGACCTACTGTGAATGCTGATTATATATACCCAGCATTACATAATCCCGGCCTCCGCCACGCCACTCTTGTGTGCGGCGTTGCCCGGAATCACTACACAGTAAGGATCGGCACGTCGCGCCACCTTCCGTAGAACACACGAACTCGCTAGATTCCCACCCCACTGCACATGTTTGATATTCAAAAACGCTTGCGAATGGGTGTACAAAGGTGTGCCCAGTCTCAGGCCTCTGTACCTCAAAATGCACAGTGTGAACTGGCCATAATACATAGAGACATAGTTAATGTGACTGAACGGAATCTGTTCTTCTATATTTTTATCAGAAATACTCACCAAGTTTGAAGAACGAGATGTGTTTTTCTGACCAAAATATCACACTCACTGTGTCTCTTTATTATTATATAGCTAGAAATCATTAAGAATGCCATTCTACAACTCACTAAATAGTAGAATGAGGGGTCAAGTGGTACAGAGGGACATATGGATATTCTTTCATCACTCAGTGACGAACAGAATTTGTACTACTGGTCAGTAAAAGTAAGACATTCGCCTATAGGTATATAGTAATATATAGAGACATAGTTAGTGTGACTGGATGGAATCTGTTCAGAGACATTTTGATCAGAAATACTCATCGAGTTCGAGCAAGGAGGTGGAAAGGAATTTGTAGTACTGGTCAGTAATAGTGAGACATTCGCTATAGTTATATAGTAATATACTTAAAGAGGCAAATGTGAGATGAAATAATACTGAAGATATCTTTTTTCAGGTACATTTACCACATCTGAATCTCTGTGTGCAATCATTGCTTTTCTGATCAATAAACCTGAGATTCAACATCGCATGGCAGCAGAAATAAGGAATCATATAGAAGGGAGGGCTCCACGGCTAGAAGACAGGAAGGTGCTGCACTATGTAGAAGCCACCATCTTGGAGGTGCTCAGAAACTGCCCGATTGTGCCACTTAATGTGCCGCATACTACCATGGAAGACACTACCATGAACGGCTTTGACATCCCAAAGGATACAATGGTAATTTAATGTTAAATGTTTACTGCAAAATTCACATCAGAATACCCATCTTATTTTCTTTCAGATTTAATATGTTGATCTAGAAGTGTTATAGAACACATAGTTAACTTATAGAAATGGAGGTTAGCATTAGTTTAATGTAATTATTCCATTTAGAAATCGGTATAAAATTCAGGACAGTTCTAAATGATTTCAGGACAATTTGAAATATATAATGAAGGAATATACAAAGTTCGTTTCCTCATTGTAATTAGTATACCATGTCCTCATTCGCAACATATGAAATTTTAGCGTTTACCTATCATCTATCATTTAAATATTGGATTTGAACATTTTATTAGAGGCAGACTTGCAGGAAATAAATGTAATTATCATTCTGGGTTTAGTATGAATACAACTCATGATATATATCAACACTGTCACATCTATCAATATGCTCATCTTTTTTCTCTTAAAGGTGCTTTTCAATCTTTGGAAACTGCATCATAACCCTGATATCTGGGAGGATCCATGGGAGTTCAAACCAGAGCGTTTCTTGGACAAAGATGGAACCCTCCTGCCTTGTGACCACTTCAACATGAGAAGGTAGGATGATTGGAGAGTCAATCCTCACTGTGGTATGCAGGAGAAATATGCCCTATTCTTAGGCCTGGCGTCCACCTACTATGATATGGCTCCGATATGGTCTACGATGCATCTCCCAATAAAAAAACAAAATCACGTCAGATTGTCACCTAATATCTGGGCATGGTGGATTGACATGACTAGAAATATGTCTACGATTATGCACCTTCCCGATATGTCTCTGATATTTGTTTTTTGTATCGGTAGGTCTAAATTTCTATTGTAGTAGTTGGAAGCCAGGCCTGACATATCATTTCTAAACATTTTATTTCACGGAAACCTTCATCCTGCTGGATCTTCTTCGTCAATGATATACATAGATAGGACAGCACATGACAAGATGGTCATTCATTCAAAAAGCATTCACTTCAAATGATTTGGCGAAGTCATTAGTTATAAGTTTAGATCTGATGATCTTAAAAATTCATTTTCTTTTTGATCTGATGATCATAGCAACTGACTTCTGAACAATATGTGTAAGAGGGAGGTGGTCTACGAGCCACTTTAAAAAAAATTCTTCTTTTTAATTTTCAGGTTGTTGGCCTTTGGAGCCAGTAGACGGGTGTGTGTAGGAGAGAATCTGGCCAGGAATCGGCTCTTCCTGATGCTGACGTCACTACTACAACACTTTGAACTGCTTCCTGCCGGACCTGACAAGATGCCACGCCACGACCCACGAGACTACAGGCAGAGTTTTGGGATTGTACCACACAGATACAGAGTGAAGCTTGTCCCAAGATGTTATTACTGAAGCCAAAGCAAAGGATCTTACATTCCTGACTCCAGGGAAATGTGTGAATTGACTGAAACACTTGATACATGTTTACAAAACACTACTTTCACAGATGCAAAAAAAAATCACATTGAATTATGAAAATGACAGTTTATGATGTTGTAAAATGATACCCAGAATCATTTTCTGAAAACATTATAGCACTGGAGACATTGAATAATGAAGGAGGGACAATGAATTCCTAGATTATCATAATTAGTATACAGGGTTAAGTAAGCGGAGGCACTTTGACAAGTTCTCACAATCATTGAGACAAAAACGCAGCGCGAAATAACAAGAATGATGGTGAGTTTGGGAAGAATACAATTTATTTCGTTAGTGATGTATGAATTATATTTGAATATTTTAAAAGAAGGATGATATCCATAAAAGATTATTAGAATTATGGAATATACCTTGTGATGGTCAATAATGGTCATGTCTATAGAGCTGAGAGACAATATGGATGAGCTGCCGGCACAGAGACTTGAATTTACACCACCCCACAGTAAACACAGTTTCATTCTATTTGAAAATGGACTGGTTTTTACTATTCCCTGATCTTTATTACAAATAAGGTTGAAGTTAATGACATTTGTGGTTTCAAAGTTTATTACATTTGAAGGTGACCTTTTATTACAATTAAGGTTGACAAGGTATATTACATTCAAGGGAGGTGCTATTACACTTGTGGTTTATACAAATGTGGTTGATATTTTATAACAATTGTGGGTTATTTTTTCAGGGTTTTATTACATTTAAGGGTGTAACAGATGCCCCCTCATACTTTATTTCTTCTGATAAAACTATCACACTGGCTATGCGATATTTCTATCAAAAGAAATGCGGTACAAGGAACCGTACCAATAAGGTAAACATGTTTCACTAAATTACCCTTCAGGTCTACCCTGATTTAGGTTGGGCTCTAGTTTCTTTTTACCTCATGTTAAGGGCACCCCGAATTAGCAGTCACTCAACGTTAGGGGACAGTTTTTCTCTTCATGCAGGGAGTGAACATCTACTGCAATCAATTCAATGTCCGCGCTGCTCAGTTTCCCAATTCTATACAAATTTCTAAAGACACAACTCAAAAAGATTGTTTAACAATGTTTTATTGTTCATTCATAAAAAAAATCACGAACACATCATTAGCGAAGATGTATTCATATATATGACCATTTTAAGGAGTATTAAGTCTAGGTATGAATGAAAAACATCCCTGACAATCAGACTAGGTAACCTTCCAGTTTTGTGCACGCTGGTTTTAACAATGATTCTTGGGAACATCTAATGATGAGAAGCTATAGTGATATGCCATATAACCAACATATATACACCACATGGGTTTCCTTCCTATGTCCTACCCCTAATAAAAAATCCCATAGGCTTAACATTGAGTTTCCGTATGCCACGCCGAATGGCATACAGAATTTTATATGCCACTAGTGACAGAAGTGTTATCATGTAATATTCCAAAATCAAGGAGACTGGGTAGGATAAAATCAAAGCCGAATTTGTTTTAATCGTGGCTACCGCATTCCACTCCTGATGTTTTGGCTCCGGACTTCCCTCGGCTTCGCCTCGTGAAATCACTATGCCAAACTCCAGTCTTGGCATACGTTGGCCGACATTAAAAATCATCCAGTTTTACGATAGTATGAGTGGAGATCCCCTCACAACCAGTATTACTAGCATTGAACCAGACAATCTTGGCATTGTTTATCATAAGTTTTTACCAACAAAATAATTTTTACCCAATAATATAACATGTATGGCATCATAAAAACTATTATATATTTTGCTGTATATAACATGCAAGGGTATCCTCTGCATAACATGATCAGGATGGGTAAAGAAGATATTAGATAGTACTCTGACCCAATGTCTTTATTTGTCGTGGCATACAACTGTGAAACCGTCTAGCTACAAAATGCTCTCAGCTTAACATGTAGACAAATTGTAGAGTATTGGTGCCTATAAGTAGCTTTAAGAACCTTCACATTGCTAAAGGACAGCTGTAAGTAAAGTACTCATGTACCTTTATAATATTTCTTAAATAAATAATTTACTAATATACTTTTATAATATCTCTTAATTATTGATTATTAACCCTTTAAGGGCGGATGATGCCTTAAAGCATCACCCGGCTGGGGGAGGATGATGCCTTAAGGCATCATCTGCCCGGGCATCATTTGCTGGATATTTATGAAATTGCTTTTGAAAAGAAAATATTTTAACAATAAACTTGAAATTTGCACAGAATGTAGGTATAACTTCATATTTTAGAATTCTAAATATTGGAAATAGAAATATCAAGGATAACAAATTTTATCACATGAGAAACCTTCAAAATTTGAGTTCAGAGGACAGTGCCCCCCGTCCCCTAGAACTGTACATGGTCTTTAATGGCCGTCCCCAAGTGTGGAGTTCGACCATGGGTGGCCGTCCTTAAAGAGTTAAACAAAGGAACGTGGA
The DNA here is from genome assembly GCA_950022655.1 of Alentia gelatinosa. Lineage (NCBI taxonomy): Eukaryota > Metazoa > Annelida > Polychaeta > Phyllodocida > Polynoidae > Alentia > Alentia gelatinosa. The sequence goes on from OX465579.1 coordinate 168,574,073, forward strand.
CATTTAGTAATCTGAGATGAAGAGGAGCATTGATCTAGTAGATCATACAATCATGTAGTCATTAATACAACTGATAAGAGATAAAATAGAAATCTGTTAATTACTAAAGGATCATTAGGCATTTGAACTGGTTAACACTGTGATATTGTATAAAATGAATTCATGATTCTCATGGTATAAGGTTTTTATAGAAGTTGATAGTGCAATCAATATCAAACAAGCAAGGTTGTTTGTCCAAAATGCACTGAATACCATGTACCACTTTTGCCTGATGGGAATGTAAAGAATCGTGTTAATTTCAAGTGTTGAAAGTCACGTAGCTGGGAATATACCCTGGAAAGGAGTGATCAATCAGCCAGACACTCACCAACGTTCTAGTTTTCTTTACAAGATTCTACAATGATTCATATGTAGCAGTATCACCTAACCTGCCTTCCAGCATTACAAAAGGTTTGTTGTAATGCTATTTAAAGTTAAGTGGTGACCCCGGGACTACTCTGCATAGATAGTGAGATCTACAACTTGTGGAACAGCACAATTCTACAAATGGTTACCCCAGAAGTATGTCAAGGTAATATTCTCTACTCAATATAACAAGTAGACATGACAGAGGGAAAGCCTCACAGCACCCCATGAAGTGAGGATTGACCTAAAGGAGCAGATAAGGACAAGTAGACTGATAAGGCTCACGGCTGGAAGGTAGACTGTAATTCAGGTGAGATACTATAATTACGCCTAACTGCAATCAGTGAATAAGAAGATAACAAGGTCACTAAGCATAGACATTGTGATTTATAAGAAGAGGAGTAGCAGTAAAGTATAACCAAAGTTATATAGAGGAATAGAAGATGGTGCAAGCAGCAGCACAAGCTCAGTTACAACTGGATAACTTGAGGGATGTAGGAAGAAGGTTATCCAACCTTTCTAGTAGAAAAAGATCTAGTGATGGCACAGATAGACTACATCTCCGAGAATGGTTGGAAGGGATTGACATGTCCCAACAATACGTAGGAGCCCGAGATGGCCAGGTAATAGAAAGACAGAAAGGGACATGTGTGAAGAGTAAGGAAACTATTAGACATGAGCAGAAGAGACATCACTGTTTTACGGCATGATTGAGCCAAAATACTGACAGTTATGAACACAACCAAATGGTACGCGTGAGAGAATCGTCTTTATATCCAGGAACTGCACCAAGACGGTGCAGCAGTATTGGCAATTGCTGAGCGGACTGGCAAGGTCACCAAGGCAAACCAATGTGAACTTGGCCATCTCCAAATCAAGAGGCAGGCTGATATTTCTATAGGACAGATGCACTTGGCCATGGGACAATTCAGAATGCAGAAGTGAATATTCGCGGAGCAACGGGTGGCCCTGGAACAAGGATGGATAAAAGAAGATACTCTACCACCGGCTACACCAGCAAATGTACTACATCATCTCCAAAACCTGGTATATGAGGTCCTGCCACTACACTAATACTATGAACACTTGAAAATTCAACCTTTATGGAATTATAAAAAGGAATTAGCTTACCAAGTCATTGTACCTGCGCAGGCATGGGATACATACTTGAACTTCAAGCTACGATATTTTGATGTGCCCTTGACTTGCAAACACCTAAGTGAATTAAGGGACGGCCATCCATCACCATTAATACATTGACAGGTGGCACCTTTGAGATGAATGACTGCATTGGACAATCACCAAAAGTGAAGGAAGAACTCAAGGATAACTGGGAATTCATAATAATCAACAGTGACACTGTTTCATGATGCCAAATCATTATAACGAACAATGGAATTGTTGGTTCCATGGTATAGAAATGTGACTCTGAGCATGAAACAGTTTTGGTAGCGTATGAGCCAACAAAGCTAGTGACAAGATGTCCTGGGACTGTGACAAAGACTGAAACATTGATTGGACACAATCTTGTATATGTACAATTTGTTCAGACGTGGCAATTGATCATAACCATCCCGCAGAACGACCACGAATATAGAGAAATGGGTTGGGGTGGACGCGTTTTTCGCGCGTTACCGCCATCTTGCCCTGTTAGGATGCTTCCCATTGGTCAGGCCGCCTACGTCGGTTGTAAGTCGGCCTGCTATTGGCTGTGGCTCCACTGAGCGGTGTTGCCTCTGTGTACCCTCATCTGAAATTGTGCTGTGTATGGCCTGTTCATTTTGTGGATTTTTGTATTCCTTTTGTGTTGTTTGCAGAACTACATAAGATTTCAACAAAAAAAAATTCCAACAAAAACGGTGACACGTTTGAGAACGAAACAATTTTTCATCACACAATCTTGTGTATGTGCCCAGTCAGTGTGTGATCCAGAGTGACAAATGGAGACTCTATGGGTTGAATTATGGATATTCGAGTGTTTCAGTGGTACTAAGATGCTATCGTGTTACACCTCGTATTAACATATTCTAGCCCAAAAGTGTACTAATGATTAGCATTTTGTCATCGGGATGTTTGGCAGTTCCAAAGCCTCAGACGGAATTAAAATTATTGGTTAGACTAGGACAACGACATTCTTGCCACCACAAAATATTGAATGTAATAGGATAGCTATTTTTACTTGTCTAGGGTATTTGGCAGTTCCGAAACCCTGAACACTGGTGATCTACCGGTATGCTGACCGGCAGATTCTTTTGAAGTATAGGATACTGCCTATATCAGGATAGGCAATACGGCAAAAACAGGAATAAGACTAAAGACTATTCATTTAGTTATGCGGAGTTGGTTAATACACAGAGTTAGTAAGTATGGAATTAATAATTGAGAGCCTCAATATAGGTAGGCTGAAATGACAATGTATTAGAGTTGAACGATGATATAGACTGGACACAAGAAATTATGTTACCACCCATTTTTGATGCAGACAAGTATACGCTGATATTTAGAATTTTAGCCATGGATATTGACATGTTGGAAATGGTAGGACTTGTTTGGAAATTCATCATTGCAACTTCCGGTTACAAGTTTATTGATTTTTTTAATTATCTTAGTTGTGATGACCTATTCAATGCCTTAATCGAATAAGGGAGCATTGAACAACCTGAGAGTGCACATAATTTCTTTGGTGAAATTTTTAACTTATATGGAATCAACAGGTTTGGCAAATTTTGTGAAAATGACAGACGTATGGGACCTAACCTACCTTCCAGCACTTCAAAAGGTTCTTAACTACCTATTCAAAGTTCAGTGGTGACCCCAACAACATGAATAGGACTACTCTGCATAGATAGTGAGATCTACAACTTGTGGAACGGGGCAATTATACAAAATATCAAATCCCCGCGAGTAAGTATGCACCCTAGCTTGAGTATCTTCACGATCACAGTCATGTCACCAGACTTTCAGCAAGCATTCTAAATTCATATCAACACAATATTTAGTGCTTTTCATACTTTCACTAAGATGATAATTATGGTAACATCACTTCATATACCTATATATTCGCTGTGCTGGGAATGTCTATAGGGAAATACTTGTAGTGCATTTTCACAACAATATTATCAACACATTACAACATTAAATTCAAATGAATGGAATCCCTTTACTTTTACTTTATCTCGGTCTCTACTCATATTACAACATGATATTGCAACAGGAAAAATACCCATATCCTTCCCTAATTATTGCTCGATACCCTTGAGGACTACAGGTCAGAATTCATGTCATGTGCATCACAATGGGAAAACCTACTAACTGTACTTCAGCAATGAATAATTTCTCATCTATGGGATTGGAATATGGAATTTAATACATGTACATCTGTAAAAGAAACATCCCAGGTAATGTCCTAATACTGTGCATATGGAAAACCTGAGCTGATGGTTTACCACTGCTGCCCATATATTCCTCCCTAGCAAGGTGGCCATATTAGGCATATAATTTCCCTTGGTACCAGCATGGGCTGCGACATAAAGCTTGTCGGGAGGTTGTCGGGGGCCTTCCGACAAGGCTACGCCAAAATCGAACATTTTAGAGCCTTGTCGTGGCATGTCGTGGCATGTCGGGAGGTTGTCGCAGAGGTCTACGATAGAAAATTTAGGTGGAGCTTGCTCTTCCCGACATGCCCCGACAACGCTGTCGTAGAGCTCCTCTCCTCACGACAGGGCTGCGACAAGGCACCGATTGGAAATTTCTTGTCGGCGCGTGTCGCAGCACTGTCGTAGTTGGTGGACGCACCCTCTAAAGCATCCTACTCTAGGAGACGGATAACTCCATTGGTCTAACATACATGTTCGTGTATGTGTTGAAATACACAGATAATGGTTCTTGGATACATGTACCTCCTGAGGAGCGACACTTTTCAAGTATGTTCCAGGTTAACTGATCATATAGACCCAATTACAATAATATCTAGTATTGTGGGAATTCTTTCGTGTGGAAAATCGGGGCCCCGATTTTTCGTAAATCGGGTCCCGATTTCTCTGAAAAAAACCGACCGACCCACATTCCCTCCCAGTCAGGGAGGACCAGCGCATAAGTCGACAGCGCAGCCGGGCGCTAGGCTACGAGAAGCGCAGCCGAGAGCGCATTCCACAGTGAGTATTGCTGAATAAGAATCTACGCAAGACGTCCAATATGGCCAATACGCATGCATAGGGACACGTCAAAATGATTTTTCACAAACACAGGTTTTCGTCCTGTGCCTTTACCCCTTGGTATTTTTCGCCACAGACTTGAACATTGGAAATTCGTACTCAACGCCAATGGAATTTTGTAATACAAAACAAAAATTCATAGCATATTTTCAGTGGCTATGAATCTCAATACAATTGCTTCCTGGTGTCACCGCGGTTCTAGTTGAATATTTAGTTTTGATTCCCGGGTATGATTCTCTTGCCTAACTATAGAGAACTTATATAACTATGAATAATAATTTTTTTTAATAATTCGACTATAGTCCCACACGGAATAACTATTTGATAATTTTTAGTATATCTATACAGAATAACTCTTTGGTATAACCATTTATCCTAAACCTAATAAAACACACCATAGGCTTAACATGGGATTTGTTTATGCCACGGGTTTGACCTAAAGTGTTGTTTATGTCACTACTTTCTAGTATTCAAAAATCGTGGAAAAGGGTAGGTTAAAACCTAGATGCTATTTGTTTGAGTTTGAGTTTATCTATGTAACTCATTGTGTTGGCTCCGTAATCTCACTCGTCTTCGACTTATGAGATTACAGAGCCAACAAAATGCGTGGCATAAATAAACTCAAACACAAACTTGTGGCGTCTCTTAACAAAATAACTGTTTAAGTAAACTCCTAACATATAGGTATACATCATAACCAGTGGTATAATTCTACTCTATAACTACACATAATAATTCTACTATGTATCTATGTGAAATATCTGTATGGTATAACTATATGTCGATATTTATAAATAGGAGGAATACTTGACAATATCACAGAATTTCTACCAGAGAGCTTTGTTCATAGAACGTATACTGCTGCACAGTAGACATGGCGCCTTGGCTGTCACGTAGGTGTGCTCTGATTGGCTGAGGGTACGCATGCTCAGTAGCCGTCTGGGTAGCCGCCCTTTCTGACGTCAGAGGTAGCGTAGATACCGGGCGTTTTACATTGACTGCGGCAGGAGTAGATGCCCTGGATGACAGCAAGGCTTTTCTTCTCCTTCAAGACGTGGCCTTTTTCTTGGAGTCCCTTCAGAATTTCCTGTTTGAACAATAAACGTACAATTGGAAAAACCTGGATAACTCTCTTTTTAACAAAAAAAAAAGATCTTCATTGCTTTTGATTTTATAAATGTTCCAGACAGTAAATAGGTGTAGTAACAAAAAAGAGTGCCATTGTTATGAGGCTTATGATATATACAATGAATGATATTATGCAAAGAGAGCGAATCATTTACCATTTTCTACCTGCGATACAGTAAAGTCTTCTGGATAGATTGTATAGATTGTTTTTTATTTCCATCATGCTCTGTCGAAGAGCGATGAGAAAAATAAACCCAATCCACCGTATTTCAGAGACGTGCTGTGAGAAATCTGGGATTGATAGTGTGTTGGTAGGTTTGAACCACTGTTTATTGGTACAGACGTTGTACTCTCTCGTTGCTTACACACCAAAAAGAAATATGTTGGATTTCCTTGGAGAATATGGAAATGGCCATCTCTGGACACAGCCGTTGTAATGTGTGATTGTGTGAAATATGGGGACTAAGGCAGGATGATGGTGGATTAATATGGCAGCATCTATTCATATGTCTTCCTGGCATCCAGGCTATGGACAGAGAGAGACAGAGAGAAGTACGGTAGAACCCCGCTTCTGGGACACCTTGCTTAAGGGGAACCCCGCTGAAAAGGACCATTTTCTCGGAACAGAAATTGTCATTTAGTTTATTTTAACCCTGCTTAAGACACTTTGCTCAGTATGAGGGGTTTCCCTTTAAGCAGGGTTTAACTGTATGTCATAAGGCCCTGTTTCTAGAAATACCATTTAGAGGTCATACATGAGTAGTTAGTGTGTGGGGACGGAGAGGTTTACCCTATGGTAACACAATCACAACTGGACAGCGGCTACGTAAAAATTTTGCTATCATTCATACATGAGTAGTTGTTTGAGTTGCTCACAGATGGCAGCAGCTTACAGTAAGAGTGTCATTTTAACTGTAACACAAGTTGACAGACTAAACATTAGAAATTAGATGCAATGGTATACAAGGATACTACAGCACTCACCGGGTTAAAGTCTGGCTCGTAGATGAGCACGTTGGGCAGCAGCGCCTGGTGCAGTCGGGGCGTGTCTATGGCGTCATTCAAATGCTTACCCAGCCACAACGCATGCGCAGCAACCTGAGATCAAAGATGGAGGAAGAGAAATACAATTGAAATATATCACGCATATTAGAAAAAATTTCCCCCTAGAAAAAATAACCCCACAGTGATCAGGGACCTGTTTCACTAGTTTCGTGACAAAAGTGTTAGACAGACATGAAAAGCTGCACCAACAGTGCAAGCAAGGATGGACAAAACGAAGTCACGTTTCATAACGCATGTCACATCTAATGTCGCATGTTGTCAGTGTTGCGAACAGTGACACTACAGCGCCACTTGTGCCAGCGCTACTTGTGTTGTCACGAAATTAGTCAACCCCAATATGTCTGTATGGTGTCACAGACGCCATATAGACACGTCACAAAACTAGTGAAACAAGTCCCTGATCATTAACTTGATCGAACCAAAGATGGGGAGAAATATACAACACTATTAGAAGGAATACCTTGATTTTCGTTATTTATTTGATGTTCTTCCAAGATTTTTATATTCAGGAGATGCAAGGCAAGGCCAGAAGGTTTCTAATGGTTTTGACTGAGCGCTCATCAATACAAAATTTCCAGTTGGAATTTAACATTTATTGAACACCAATTCATTTAGATGACGTCTAGCACTTGTTACTTCATGTTTCATTTATACAATATGCCACACAAATCATGTTTATTACCTATTATTTATTTTTAATATTATTTAATCATCTCGTTTCAAGGTGCATCATAAAAGGAAACACATCTTGGCCTTTCTATCTGTTCATGTATGAAAAGAACAGTGTACCAAACTCTGAATACAATAAAGATCTAAACTAGGAGCAAATAGGATGTTTATCATAGATGAATGAGCGTGCAATTATAACTGAATAACAATTAAAGGTTTAGGTTAGATTCAGTCAATGGATAGTTTTCTGTAACCCACTTTTACCCAGTCAACTTGCTATTCCTTCAACTGCTTGAATCTAGGATCCAAAGATATCAAGCACCAGTGGATCTTGAGGTATTTTGGTATTCAGTGATTGGTTATGGTCAGCTGGGCACGCCTCTAAGAGACTGTGACACTGGCTCCCTGCTCTGTTCTCACTATCACAGTGAACAGCATGCAGATAGTAAAGGGATTGTTTTCTGGAAGCACACTAAAAGTTCAATGTGACCACTCTAAACTCTAGATGATGTATTTAGCGCGTGCAAGCACGCTCTAAAAAAAAATAATACTCATTTGACAGTCTATGAGTTAGTGTTCATTAATACATACAACACCCTGACAATTTTTTCTAATTTACTCCTTATTCAACTTACATATGTGACTTCTGTGGTGATCTGCATCCCGCCGGAGCCGCCCAGCACATAGACAGGCTCCCCAGCCTGGTCTAAGATGATGGTGGGCACCATGGAGGAGAGGGGCCGCTTGCCCGGGGCGATGAAGTTCGAGCTGGAGGAGGTGAAACCATTCTTACTCTGGTCGCCAGGAGTGTTGAAGTCATCCATCTCGTTATTGAAGATGATGCCAGTCCTCCGCCCGCCACACTTGCTGCCAAAACTACACAAACAAGATGAATAGACAGTGTTGATGGGCATGGATTAGTAAACTATGGCCTCCACATCTGTCCCAAAGCTTGGGAGGTGGGAGGAACCCGCTGATTCTGGGAGGGAGTGTTAAGCGGGATGAAGCTTAAGGGGGGCGTCCTCCAACCACGACAGGGCTACGACAATGGCTTTCCGACAATGTCCATGCCAGGCCTACGATTGAAAAGTGTGTCATGGTTGGTGGACCCTAGTTCCTGACAAGAGTCTACGACAAGGCCACAACAGCCTGCAACTGGAAGCTTGTCGGGGGCCTGTCGGGGACCTTCCAACAAGGCTACGACAATATCAAACATATTCGATATTTGCTACGACTGGACCTTTGTCGTGGAGTGTTGTGGTTTCCCCGATATCACTGTCATAGTGTGGCGGAACCATGGGCGCCTTTTTTACGGCAACCAGCAAAATCTACGATACACCCCGACACCACCGTTCTGTTGCTGGTCACCAGGAGTGTTGAAGCCACCCATCTCATTATTGAAGATGATGCCAGTCCTCCGCCCGCCACACTTGCTGCCAAAACTACACAAGCAAGATGAATATACAGTGTTGATGGACATAGATTAGTAAACTTACTAAGTGTTGATGGGCATGGTTTAATATACTATATGTTGACGTTGCATTGGCAGCGACTACTAAGGGGAAAAAAAGAAAAGAATTTCGAATCACTGAACCGTGATGCCTCCAAGACGGAGAACCGCGGAACAGCAAAAAGAAACAAATTTGGACCTATGGTTTAATATACTTACTATGTATTGATTGGCATAGATTAGTAAACTTACTAAGTAGTGATCTGGCCTGACAATTGAGAGGTGGGAGGAGCCCACTGATTCAGGGAGGGAGACGGTTAGCAGGACCAGGTTTATGGTCTTTAAGTAAACATACTTACTAAGTTTTAATTTTGCTTATTACGGCTACAGCTGCTTTTCTCTCCCGAAGATTGAGAGGTGGAAGATGCCAGCTAAGCCGATGAGGGGATGGTTAGCAGGATGAGGTTTATGGTCTCTCAGTAAACATACTAAATGTTTATGGGCATGGTTTAGTATGCTTACTGAGTGTTGATGGGCATGGTTTAACATACTTACTAAGCATCGATGGGCATGGTTTAGTAAACTAGCTAAGTATTGATGTTGTTGGTTATGGCTACAGCCTCCTGTCTTTCCTAGAGATTGAGAGGTGGGAAGCAGCCAGCTGATTCAGGAAGGGGATGTTAGCGGGACCAGGTTTATGGTCTTTAAGTAAACATACTTATTAAGTTTTAATTTTGCTTATTACGGCTACAGCTGCTTTTCTCTCCCGAAGATTGAGAGGTGGAAGATGCCAGCTAAGCCGATGAGGGGATGGTTAGCAGGATGAGGTTTATGGTCTCTCAGTAAACATACTAAATGTTTATGGGCATGGTTTAGTATGCTTACTGAGTGTTGATGGGCATGGTTTAACATACTTACTAAGCATCGATGGGCATGGTTTAGTAAACTAGCTAAGTATTGATGTTGTTGGTTATGGCTACAGCCTCCTGTCTTTCCTAGAGATTGAGAGGTGGGAAGCAGCCAGCTGATTCAGGAAGGGGATGTTAGCGGGATTAGGTTTATGGTCTTTAAGTAAACTTACTAAATGTTGATGGGCATGGTTTAGTTAAGCTTCCTTTCTCTCCCAAAGATTGGGAGGTGGAAGATGCCAGCGAAGCCGAAGAGGAGAAGGTAAGCAGGATGAGGTTAATGGTCTATAAGTATGTGTACAAAGTAATGATGGGCATGGTTTAGTATGCTTAGTGATGGTTGATGGGCATGGTTTAGTAAACTTACTAAGTGTTGATGGTGCTGGTTGCGGCTATGGCTTCCCCATCTGGCCCGACGATTGATAGATGGGAGGTGCCCGCTGATTCAGGAAGGGGGTGTTTAGAGGGGTGAGGTTTATGGTCTTTAAGTAAACGTACTAAGTGTTGATGGGCATAAGTTAGTAAACTTACTAAGTGTTGATGGTGCTGGTTGCGGCTAGAGCCTCCCCATCTGGCCCGACGATTGAGAGATGGGAGGTGCCGGCTGATTCAGGAAGGGGGTGGTTAGCGGGGTGGTAATACTCCGGGTCATGTGTCCTTTCTGTGATGTGTGACCGAGTCTTGTCAGCGTAGTCACGTGACGTCATGTTAGCTACAAACTGCAAATAAAAGCATTAAGTATTAAGAAACAAGTTTTGTTGATAATTCTTTAATGACTATAATGGTCATGCATATATCTTCCTTGTTTATGTCATCACATAATGGAATCTGTGCATGTGGGTTACCGAAACGATACATAAACTTTTTAATTGTTTTTCATTTATAATTGCATGCTCATTCATCAATGATGAATATAGACAATAAACGATGGTTTTGTAGACAGGCAGCCGTGAACCACGAGTGGTTGACTTGTAGTAATACACGAGCGCAAGCGAGTGTATTAAGAGGTCAACCTCGAGTGGTTTACAGAGCTGCCTGTTCACAAAACCATCGTTTGTTGTATTAATTATCCATCTTTTCAACAAAATTAAACCCAGCAATTGCCATACTAGAGAGTATAACAATAGGGAGTACTTCTTTTCTCTATTGCTTAAAGGGACTATTTACCCATGTATCATGGCTTAGAGGCCGTATACCGTAGATTTGAATCCGTATACCAAAGTTATGGTATCTGACAGGTTTTATATAATGGGTCGTGGTTTACTGAGTCCCCATACATTTTCAATGATGACTTAGTACAGTAAAGCAAAGGTGTCCGTTAACACAGGGTGTCCGCTTACGCGGGATGTCCATTAGATCATTAAAAAATTTAATGATAGATTTGCTGTACTTATTGTCAGCCCAAATGCACTGTAAATCCGAATCATGATACCATGATGATGTACTATGATCCTGTTGACAATAAAACAAACTGAAATAAAAAAAAATATAAAAAAAGAGATAATGCGCGAGTCTATACCGATGATGTGAGTTGGTTAAAAAGAGTGATGTGCTAACTGGCTCCTGATCATATGATAGTTAATACAGGGTATGAAGTGAACTATGTGAACAACCCACTGATCATGTATTATACTTAGATTGTGAATAGGATAAAGCTAAATGTCAAGCAATTTCTCAAAATTGTTAAACTATGTCTTACGGTAAACTTCCTCTACTCATTCCGCATGGACATGAATTCATACTGTTTTTAATAAGAGCTAGACTATGGAAATATGCATGTCGGGTACGCAAAAGTACAAACGGCATATTATGAAAACCAGCCACTCAGGCTGATAATATGTCTGGACTTATTGTCAAACCAGCCAAATGGCTAAGACTTTTGTAAAAAAAAAAAATAATATAAAAAAAAAAATGTTTTGTAAAATCAATGGATATGACAATAAAGCAATTTCAAATAATTAATAATTAGGCGGGGTTCTACTGTATACGATGGATGATGACTATACTCGTAGCTCGGAGATTACCTCGTGCACGTCGTCGAAGTCGGGGTCGGCCAGGAAGGAGCGGCGAGCGTAGCCGAACTTGAACGTCTCGACGATGCGGTGATAGGTGAGAGTGCGCCGACTGACCGGACTGTCCTCTGAGATGTCAGCCGGTGTCAAGTTAAACCCTGAGGTGAACAAGAATAAGTACAATATTGATTACCTGTGTGTAAAAATTCTCTACTGGTAGAGTTGTCTCGACCAGTTTGGGGAAGTGTATCTCCTGGATTGTTATACTGTGGAAAAGATTTTTTTTATTACTAAAAAAAACTACGATTCTGGTCGAATCCGCTTAGCGTTTCTCCCACACATAGGAACAGAGTGAACCAGATATAGGCTTGGAGACCCACGAGAGTGAGAATCTTGTGGACAAACTAACTTAAAGCAGGGACCTGTTTCACTAGTTTCGTGACATGTCTAGATGGCGTGTCCGGTTTGTCCGGTTTCATAAGAACTAGACAGTAGACTTTGTTTTGTCCGTTCTTGCTTGCACTGTTGGTGCCAATTTTGTCACGAAACTAGTGAAACAGGTCAATGATGTGTAGATTCGTCTAATTCTTATGTCTGAGGTCTGTCTTTTCCTAAGGGCAGCTACTTGTGTTGTCACGAAACCAGACAACCCAATGTCTGTATGGTGTCACAGACATATCACGAAATTAATGAAACAGGTCCCTGCTGTTCCTTTTGTAGTTTCAAACTCAGCTGTCCTTCTCATCTCGTTATTTATGTCTAGCCATACCGAAATGGAATTTAATTTTTTCTTTTTTTTTAATAGAATCTTCATTTCACTTCTGTTAATTTTAACAGTTCTTCCAGTATGTTCTGGTATATTACGACAAGATCGTACATCCTCAGTTGATAATTTATGTGGTTGAAATGATGATGTGTTAGTAGTTCTTCCACCAAAACTCAATAGTTTTGCTCTTGCACTCTTTTTAAACACTCTCAATTCTCTCTTGAAGATCTCTTTGCTACCTGATTTCTGTATATGTTCCGGAGGCTGGTTCCATAGAACCAACCCTCGGTGGAAGGGGCTTCTGTCGTATGAGCTACTCGTACACATTCTCTCTATTAATCGGATTTTGGAATCTGATGCTTTAGTTTTCTGGGGCCTGTTTTTTAGTCATGACCATTTCCTATAGTGACCAGTTAGTGACTGTTTGGAGACATAACGTCATAACATGTGCGACCATTTAGAGGGGTAAACTGTCGTGGTCACTGTTTTGGGTTCCAGAGTTGTGACCAGTTGGTGACCATTTAGCCCAAATGGTGGCATATTTAATTTTATACACTTCCACTGTATCAAATGAAACAATATTTACTGCAATGAATTATCTATATCTGTTTTATCTAATTCCAAAATTTCACAATTTTCTGTTGAGTAATATACATGTGAGACATGCTTTTGTTTTTTAATGGGCCTTGGACCAACAGTGATCATAACAGCTGAACAGTGACCGGGTCTGAGGAACACTTTTTGGTCATGATTACTGGTTTGGTCGCCCAACTGGTCACTCTTTTGTGATCACTACAAATAAAGACGTCGCTGTCTGAAAAACAGGCCCCTGATCTGATACCACAACCTTTCACTGGTTTCAGTGTGGATACGTTTGTAGACGCCGATGACCAGATCATGTTTCTGTGCCATACGAAATGGTGACCCATTCATCTGTGCGCTGGTTCCGGCCAAATGACAACTACACTGGCCACCAGAGCTGTAGGGGGAAGCTATGTTCCGGTGGGAATAAGTCAAAGTTACAAGGTGAGGCTTGGACAAATAATCCAGTAATTTTTCCAAGCCTTACTGAGTAACTCTGACTTATTTCCACCGGTACGTGAGGCTGAGTGAAGCTGAGTGGAGTGCAGACGAAGTTATTTTTTCCGAGCGTGTTTCTGATTTTATCTCACCCCGTATAACATTATTAGTTGATAAAATAAACCACCCAATTAGCCATTGATTATTGGGTGCACTACCTTCATGGCCTCAGAGCATGAGTTCCTAATATTAAGCCTATGGAGGAAAATACCAGGGTTTTTAGGTATATGGAGATATATTGGAGATATATAAGTTTAAATTAGAAATGTCAGAGGGTGCACCATACGCTCAGATGCAGTTCACCGGACATTGTTATGTAACACCATGTAACCAGACTAAGCAGCCACATGGGACCAGGCACTCGCCGACAACCCAGGCCCATGCAGTTAGCATACTTACCACCTCCCTCCCCACCTACCTAATTCAAAATTTTTCTGCTTATAACCTTTGTTACTCCAACAGGGATGATACATGGACTAGCGCCTTAATGCCTTAATAACTATAACACAGACTGATATAATTGCTTAGATATATCATGCAAGTGACATTTTACTGATAGCATTAGACCATGCCTACCATTTATGTTTTGTGTAAACTCAAAATGCGCTGCGTGCGCCTTACTTATTAATAAACTAGTATTCTCTCCAACTCACAGTTTCCTTATTTAAGATAATATGAAAACGGTCTGACTGTATCTTCAAAATATATATTCCCTCATTTTCTAGCATATGTAAACCTTTTTAACATAAATCTTACTTTGAAATACAGTAAAGACAAGTAGGGGTGTTGTAAACTTGCAGGGGGGAGTTTACATAGGGAAATTTCTTTTTTCGCACACCCCACAAGGAAAAGGGAAACCCAAAAGAGAACGGAAGAAAGTATTAAACATCTCAATATGGTAACATACTATGAAAATACTTTATAGGTGTATAAGTTATCTGTGTGTATGCTTGAGTGTATTGTCCTGTACTTGTTATTGACCATCACTGGGAAGAACGTCCGTGGACGACAGTCTGTGTCTGTTTATTGTTTACCTGAATAAAAAAAAATAAAAAAATGTTTTTTCAACCTCGAGTTTACATAGTAGTATCCGCAAAGAGAGTTTTGGCTCTGGAGTTTTGAGCCCTGGGACCCTTGATTTTCCTTGAACTGTTTGTGGTTTACCTTCTAGTTACACTGGCAACCATACACTGGCAACCAGAGCTACACAAAGTTAGCTCTGGTAGGGTTAAATAAGCGGGCGCCTTGACCTAGTAGCGGGACCTGTTTGTTACTCTCCTACCAGACCTTTTGTAATGCTTGGATAGAGTGGTTTTTTTTGTTTTTTTTTGTATCAAAGACGTGTTTATTTAAAAGAAAAGGAATCGTTAGTGTTCACCTAACTTAACAGGCGATCTTCCACACTATGTCCCGTGCAGACAATACATGACGATACAAGACGATACAGGACGATACATCAATCATTTATATGATCCTCCTTGTTTAAATATTCATTAATACTTCAGTTTCTTTCACTAAGTATTCTTTGACATTCATTTTGAAATGATCCCCAACTCGTTTCGTTTGTATTTCCTTGGGTAGTCTATCCCATATTTTTATACCGGTTGCCAGTGCCGATTTTTTATATTTTTCCGTATGATATAACCTTGAAGGCAATTTACCATTTTGTTATTTCCTTCTGTGTGTATTTTTAGAATAAACCCACCATAAAGCTAGACTTCTTTATCCATATGCTAAAGCTATGAATTCTACCTATTGAGTATTTCTGCTTTTAGAGCCTACATAGAACAAAACTACTTGGATCAAGGCGCACCCCGAGTGATCTCGTGTGGGATTTAACCCGACCAACCCCTATGTCGTAGCAGGGGTTGATTGCCAAACTAACCTTCTAGTATGTTGAGCATGTACTGCAGGGCTGGTCCGCTAGATGGCGGTGGCATCGTGTTCACGGTGAGGTTTCCGGTCTTTAAGGTTGTCACGGATGACTTCCTCCATACAGGTTTGTACTGCCTCAGGTCGTCATGGGTGATGATTGCACCTGTAACGACCAACAGGTGCAGTGTAAACACTTGTAGAGTGCTACAGGAGGCTGCTGAATACATAGACAATAATCGATGGTTTTGTGGACAGGCGGCCGTAAACCACGAGAGATTGATGCGTAGTATTACACGAGCGCTAGCGAGTGCATTACGAGGTCAACCGCGAGTGGTTTACAGAGCTGCCTGTCCACAAAATCATCGTTTGTTGCATTTATTATCCATCTTTTCGAACAAATTAAACCCAGTAATTGCCATTTTAAAGGGTATAACAATAGGGACTATTTCTTTGCTCTATGGCAAAAGGGACTATTTTTCCCGTATACCATGGTTTTGAGGCCGTATACCACAGGTTTTAATCCGTATACCACAGTTATGGTATCTGGCAGGTTTTATACAATGGGTGGTGGTTTATTGAGTCCCCATACATTTTCAATGGGGGCTTTGTAATGTATACGATGGATAATAAGTTCGGGTGCGGGTAGGTATTGCAATGCCCTCTATATCTTTACTCAGAACTGAATCTTAAACAGGAGCTGCCATCTGATTTCATGAAATATTGCAGTTTACCATACACACCAATACTTAAGCACTTCTCCAGATGGCCTTCCCATAGAAGTGTGGTGGTCGGCGCCTGACTAGCAGGTTGGAAGACCCCTTTCCGGAACGCTAGTTCCCGGCGGGATCCCACCCTACAAACAATTACATAGGTTGGTTCGGTTTTCGGTAGGTTTGCACGAACGTAGTAACACAAAACACAACTCACGCGTTTAATAAACAGGAATGTATATTAACAAACTACTTCCCGGAAAGATCTGGTAGATCTTTCCCACAAGTACAGTACCCCAGCACGGTGTGCTGGGTAGCGCTGGAGAGGCTAATCTAAAAGACTTGCCTAACCTCCAGGAAGGTTACGAGAACCCCCTGCAAATATGAGGGTCCAAGGGGAGACCCACGAGGACAGCCTTTCGACCTACTGTGAATGCTGAGTATATGTACCCAGCGTTACGTAATCCCAGTCTCCGCCGCGCCCCCTGACATTAAACAAACACAAGGTGGCGGGTGCAGTTACCAATAGATTTTTACTAAAGATTTATTTTTGGTTTGCCATAAAAGGGTTTTAGCTTCGCCACATAATTATCTATAGATTATGGCAGCAGAAATTAGTGGTTGTCTCCTGACTACAGTGTTCCTATCTTACTATTCCCTGGAAGATGATGGCAGAACTAGATATTACTCTGTGCCCAATGAATAATTGAACTTCAGTTAAAATATATGAAGGACAGGGACCTGTTTCACTAGTTTCGTGACATGTCTGTGACACCATGCAGACATTGGGGTTGTCTAGTTTTGTGACAACACAAGTAGCTGCCCTTAGGTAAAGACAGACGCCAAACCTAAGAATTAAACAAATCTACATGTCATGGCCCTGTTTCACTAGTTTTGTGACAAAAGTGTTACAGACATGAAAAGCGACACCAACAGTGCAAGCAAGAACGGACAAAAAAAGTCTAATGTCTAGTTCTTATGAAACTGGACACACTATCTAGATGCCATCTAGACATGTCACAAAACTAGACATGTCACGAAACTAGTGAAACAGGTCCCTGGGACCTGTTTCACTAGTTTCATGAACACGATAGACTAGTGAAACAGGTCCCAGGGACCTGTTTCACTAGTTTCATGACATGTCTAGATGGCTTGTCCGGTTTGTCCGGTTTCATAAGAACTAGACATTAGACTTTGTTTTGTCCCTTCTTGCTTGCACTGCTGGTGCCACTTTTGTCACGAAACTAGTGAAACAGGTCCATGATGTGTAGATTCGTCTAATTCTTATGTCTGAGGTCTGAGGGCAGCTACTTGTGTTGTCACAAAACTAGACAACCCCAATGTCTGTATGGTGTCACAGACATGTCACGAAACTAGTGAAACAGGTCCCTGGTCCCTTACCGCAGTCCTTGAGGTCAGCTACGATGTCATTGGAGAGCGATCCATTGTATAATGTATCCGGGCCTTCGTTGGCGACCTTCTCCAGTGTGTCCGCCAGGCGGGGGGCTTTCAGTGTGTCTCCCTCCTGGTACAGAGTCCCGTCCGCCTTGACGTACAGCTCCCTGAAAGGTTTATAATTAGCATATTCATGACCTATCTCTTAAGTGCACTTCCAAAGGTGGGATTCATGAACCTCAAAGAGTGTTTGTCTTAAAGCCAATGCCCATTTACCGATTTTGGAACATTTATGTACGTTTGTCAGCGACAAACGGGCGGTAATTTGTCTCAGGCAACCCATCCTAACGGAGTCGGTAGATGTAGCATAGCTAGGCAAGGCTTCCCATCGATTAGTGAACCACCGCCTTCAGACTTCCTTTTGTCGCCGACAAGTTGTGGTTTCAATGTTCCAAAAATTGGTGGGGATCAGTTTATCAACATGTTGATAAATGTAGTCTGCGACAACGGAACGTTGGGAAAGGAGGGTTGATAGGTTGACCAACGCAGTAAATACAGTAATCGCTTGGTGAGGCTTGTAGGGGGTGCCACACTCGGTTTCTTTGGTTTTTGCCCTCCCCTACCGATTAGTGGACCATACACCGATTTCATCCCTATGTACCCCTACACAGGGTACATAGGGTATACAAGGTACACAGTCGCCGACTCATTGTACTTCCCCGTGTGAATAGATGTTGTTTGAGACCACTGAGACTCACAGAATGGGGGAGAATGTGTGAAATACATTTGTCTCACCAAAATGCCCCTCTAAATTTTAAACCTGTTTAAAGTCAAAATGTCATGAGATTCTGTTACTTGTTATGGGTGTTTATCGCCGACAATTGCAAGAGAAAAAAGTTGTCTCAGCAAAAAGGAACCCTGTCATTCACACGAGGAGATTGACTTCCCATACCGAATCTCAACAGGATTTGTCTCAGACAAATGGCCTGTGAAGTATGTGAATCCCACCATGTGAACCCCACTTTAGACGAATTCTATTGAGATTCAGTACAGGAACACAATCTCCTCGTCTGATTGATAGGGTTTCATTTTGCTGAGACAATTCTTTTCTTTAAAATTTCGGGGACAATCAACCC
Organism: Alentia gelatinosa; assembly: GCA_950022655.1. NCBI lineage: Eukaryota > Metazoa > Annelida > Polychaeta > Phyllodocida > Polynoidae > Alentia > Alentia gelatinosa. Next base: position 168,592,886 of record OX465579.1, read on the forward strand.
TAACAAGGTACAGAATCTCATGAGATTTTGACTTTAAACAGGTTTTAGAGGGGCATTTTGGTGAGACAAATGTACTTCGCATGTCGTCCCCCAGTCTGTGAGTCTCAGTGGTCCTAAATTACACCTATTCAAACGGGGAAGTGCCCTGAGTCAGCGACTGTGTATCATGTGTACCCTGTGTATGGGGTGTAGGGGTGAAACTATGTACCTGGTAGGTCTTCCCATGTGAATTGAATCCACCATGGTTCTCTGAGACTGTGGAACACCCCAATTTGAGAAACTTTGTACCAAGTGGGAAATACTTGGCGACTGGTGAAAGGGTGTGAAGTACACCAATCTCTGGTACATTTGTCCCTATGTGTGAATCCCACTTTCAGTGGAATTCTCATGGGGGGATTCATTTACCTCAGAGGGTTAAAATCCCATGCGATTCTGTCCCTTTTAGGGGGAAATCTCTTTAACAATTTCAGGGAGGGAAATATGTCTCAGGGAAATAAAACCCTATAATTTAGACGAAGAAATTGTGTTTGAGTACAGAATCTCAGCAGAAATTTTCTCAGACAAACACCCTGTGAATCCTATCGTGTGAATCCCGTTTTAGGTCGAAGCAAGAACACCCCTGTGGCTGATGCTATCCAGAACTGTGACCAGGGGGGTGTTTTCAGTTGTAGTTATTGAATTTTTGGGGCTGCGAGCGAGAGATATCATTCCATAGTCGTAATAAGGCAGAGGTTTTGGTAAAAGCGCAGATCCGGGGCCTCTAGCTTATAACATAGGGAATGGCACTTTGCGGGCCCGATACCCGACGATCTTTCGGCGTTTTCGCACCAAACCTTCGATTTTAACGGAATAAAAAGACTAAATTTGGAATCAGCACATATTAATTACCAAAATACAAGCTTATTTACCTAAAACTAACCGTTATTTTCGACGTAATCGGTCAACAAAGTCGTAATTCCGATTTTTCGAAAACGGCGCCATGTCAGTGTCAACTTATATCAATGCATAGCCAAATCACTCACTAAAACATAACCCTAAACCTAACCCTAAACCTAACCCTAAAAGTAACCCTAAACCTAACCCTAACCCTAACCCTACCCTAAAATAGGGTTAGGTTTAGGTTAGCCTTAATCCTGACCCTAAAATAGGGTTATGTTTAGGGTTAGCTTTAATCCTAACCCTAATCGGGAAAAAGGCAAAACTGAGGTTTTGCCAGGAACCAGCTTAAATGCAAATAGATCCGGCCTTTTCAAAATGAAAACTAAGTTACTAATGATAATGTTCCCCAACCCATCCCGCCGGAAAATACGGTTATTTACAGGTAAATAACATCGTAGTTTGGCAATTAATATGTGGAGATTCCGATTCTGGCATTTTTCCCGTTTAAAGTATATGGTTTGGTTCGCAAAACGCCGAAAGATCGTAGGGTACCCGGTGCGTCCCTATGCTATAAGCTAGAGGCCCCGGATCTGCGCTTTTACCATAACCGGTAAAGCCCAATACACATCTACCTATTAAGGGTTGAACGATTAGTTCCCAAGTCGGTGAAGTTGTCGCAGACAAATAACGTAACACCTCGGCCCATGGTACATATATGTTCCAAAATCAGTAGATTGCATTGGTCTTAACCGCTAAACATATGGAGTATACTTACGATAGGAGTTTATCTTGTCTAATGGAGGATTCCTTATCCTGTATTGCTCCAGCTAAAGCCCTCTTCACCACATAGCCCTCACGGCACATGCGCAGAGCAGGTTCAAACAGTTCCCGCCAGGGGAGACGGCCAAATCTCTGCCATGCGTAGTGGAAACTGCGGATCTCTCCCGGCACTGCTGTGGACAGTCCTCCTGCAACATTTTTCGTCTTTTAAAAAAAATCTTTTTCGGGGTTGGTATTGAAATGAGATGACAAAAATATCCTTTTCGGTTACAGTTTTGGTTTGCAAATACGGTACCGATACGGTACCAATAACGAGGTGTGGGTGTACTGATCAGTTGTACTTCAATTGATTTTTCACAGTGCCTTGCCACAGTATATTAAGATAGCAGGTGTCGCGTTCTATATATAAAATGACAACATGGGCGGGTAACTATGATTTTTTTTCTTGAGGGTATCTGAAAACTTTATGAGTTTCCTTCATGTTTCCCAACATGGGAATAAAGCTTATTTCTTGCAATGACTGTCCTCTTTGTCACCCCCTCCACCTTCCGGGTGGCAATTTTGTAAGTATGATGAGAGGCAATGAAATCATATTACTAGACGTACTGGTCGAAGTAAGTAGAAGGTTATTTTCATCGAGTGGGTTTCTGATTTTATCTCACCCCGTATAACATTAATTATTTACGAAATGAATCACCCAATTAGCCATTGAGTAATGGGTACACGAACCTCACGGCCGTGGAGTACGAGTTCCTAATGTTAAGCCTATGGAGAAAAATACCGGGGTGAGATAATGACCAATATGGAATACCTCTTCAACGAAGAAGATGTGGCTGGGTAATGGGTAATAGGTATGGAAAACCAGCCGAAATCAAAACTTTCCACTTTATTGATGCAACATACAAGAACCTACGATAAATATAAACTAAGTTTTTTTACTTGCAGCAGATGCAATCGACAAAGAAGATCAGGCAAGAAAAGGGTACCTGAGCTTGAGGAGGCATTGGCAAACATGTTGATGTGTGCTGCAAGTGGCGCCGTCTCTCGGCCGTCCAGAGAAACCATCCTCCGCTCCTTGCTGCCCCTCGGTCTGCAACAACAACGAAAACAACCCAATAAGGTTAGATTTTGGGGGGGTTTTCTGTTTTTACTTGATTGAAAAAAGACGTCTCTCACCAAGGTGAGTTTTTTAGACATCCGTCGTACATTGTGTTTCAGGGACTACACTGGCCGCCAGAGCTACACTACGTTAGCTCTGGTTGGGTTGAATCTGTGGCACCTAGACCCACTACCTGTAAGTGTCTGTTACTCTCCCAGCAGATGCTTTATGTGACCTATGCTTGGAGAGTGTGATATTTTTCACTCTTGAAGCCATTTTTACATACTCTCATTTCATTTTGTATGTACTTTGAATAAAATAGCCATAAAGGTAGACTTTATCATCAATTTGGTGAGATGAGAATATTTCTTGATACAAATTTCTACTCTCAGAACCCACGTATACAAAAAAGACTTTGAGAGTGAGAATCAGTAGACACATGCCGTGTTTAACCATACCACCTTCTTAGTTGAAACACAGTGTAGACAGAGGTGGTTGCCAATCTAAGCACGGAATCCACTATATTATATTTGCATAAGGAAACGATGAAACTTTATGTAATTTGTAAATTTCTGGCCAATGAAAAACCATTGCTCGATATCAAACAAAATAAAATTAAACTAAAACATAATGTGGCATTTCCACCTGCCGACTAAAAAACCCATCAATAACTTTCACGATGTACAAAGGTTGGTCGGTGGTTCTCCTTGTAAAAGGTCACATTGGTACATAATCGGTGACCCGCACTGCAAAAATTCGGTGGATGCTCACCGACTTTTGGCAGTAAGATGTAGAGCATAAACAATGTACTTTGATTTTGTTGGTGGGTGGAGAAGTTGGTTAGTGTTGCCATATTGCTAAATGAAGGAGAGAAAAATCGGTGACCATTTCTGTTTCCACCTGACGGTTATTGCTCTAAATATGTCACATAATCAGTTGTGAAATGCCATAATTGGTGGTCATTATCGGTATGTTGAAATGCTTCAACAATGCCTCTTTCCACCTACAAGACGTACATCGATGTAACCCTATTCCTATAATCTCAATTATGCCACCTACCGGGAATACTGTGTGCCAGTGGATTCTCAAGGCTCTAAGCCTAGTTCGTTAAGAATTATTCTCCTATAGAGCGAAGTGAGAACCTTGTACAGAATACCACTCAGAGAGTGTGAGATCTAATGAGAGGTGTACTTTTTGAGCGCGGGAAATCGCGCTCATATACGTCATCTAGAAGGGTTAGAATGCTCACACAGGCTTTCAGCTTACTGCAAAGACTCTAACTCTTCACTATCAATGCACCAGCTAGAAAGGCCTAGCGAAATGGGCAGGTGTCCAGTATCACAGTCTGACCATACCCCTGCCCCACTACTGACTTGGTTCCTAAAAATAGTTGAAAACTGATGGGACACACCTAAATACATTGTATTCAAAGAGTCACATATGATTGGACACACTTGAGTGTGTCATAATCAGACCCACTTTGCAGATAGGTGTTGCACCTAGTTGCATTTGCCTTGGTCTTTATTTAGCCTGAGCATACTGGTTTCTGATGGGACACACTCCCTACATGCAGAGCCAGCAAACCAGTTTGACCAGTTATTCACCCATGTGCTCTACTGTAAACATAGAATTATGTACTATAAATGTCCCATGCATTGGAATCGCCTGCCAGCTGATTATAGGTCAATACTTACCTATCCCTAGACTTGCTCAAGTCTTTTATTATGAACATTTAAATAAAACAAAAGATAATAAGCATATTATCACCTATTATATAGTCAAAACATGAAATTTTCATGGTTGTATTAGTGATAAGAAATTTGACATTTAGGTATTGGAGTGGTCTTTCAGCGAGGTAATCATATTAGCAAGTTTATCATATCATGATATGATACCCAGCGCTCATCCATTGTAAATGGAAATATCATTAGCTCCTAGTATCATAATACATGCACACCATTGATGTGAACATTAAAATGGACCAATATTATACACACATCGTAAATGTCCTGTAATGTTTTGTCAGTGATGTATGGTCTTTGTATGTTAAATGTTATTGTCTATGTTATCTAAGTCTCTAGTACTCTAGCCAGTGCTGGAACTTTGTCTTTGTCTTTGTCAATATCACATAAGTATCTTTTATTAACTTAAATTGTCTTAAATTTATTAATTAACTTCTTCGCACCCCTGTTCTGTGGCTATTATATGGAAGAACGCCCTAGCGGCGAATATGATATGACCTTTTGCTCTGTACTATGATATGTATATCTACTGAATAAAAAATTTAAAAAAATCATAAGGTGATCACTGCCCATCCCCATGCTATGAGCATTGTGCAGTCCTTTTATCATATTATGCAGCATTGATGTGAAAATCATATAAAGTGGACTTATATTACTCACACATTATAAAAGATCATAAGGTGACCACTGCCAATCCCCATGCTGTGGGTGTTATGCAGTCAATTACTATGATTTAATTCACCCCTGGTATTTATATTTAGAATCAGAGCTCGATCCTATCTCCTTTGAATCACCATGTAATTCACGCATCTTTGCCTTGTGAATGGCTACACGATTCAAACTCGAAGGGATATGAGCATTGACACTAGACCTTCATAGGTTTCCTCAATGATACACCATTCATGTGAATATTATGAGAAAACGTGGTTACTGAGTCCGTACGGGTGGCCGTTCGAGGCCATTTGATGGAAAAATACGGCCCGATGCCGTAGGCGTCAGGGTCATATTTATTCATAAAATGACTGAGAACGGACACCGTACAGGCTCAGTCACCAAGTTTTCTTATTACTATATACCTTCTACTCGTTTTAAACCCCGCTGGTTTAACTGTACAAAGCCCATGCCATTCACTACGGCCCGCTATCGCGGCGGGCGTGAACATAACTTATACTACACCCCTAGCAGTGGGTAGTATTTCATAGACATTCGCTCACAGGTATTAAGAAGGAAATTGATGAGTGTTTGGTCTGTGTCCTCGTTCGCCATCGAGTTTGGAGTGCTCAGTAATATGAACGAGGCGATAACCGAGTGAATATTCTGAAGCGCACCAAACGAGATGGTGAACAGGGACTCAGACCAAGCACCAATATGTTTCTGATTTTATCTTAGCCTGGAAATATTCATTTCTTTATCACCCGTTGAGAACGAGTTACCGTTCTCGCAAGCCTGTTGAGAACGAGTTCGTACTGCTAAGCCTATGGACGTTTATATCAGATAAAAAGTAATAACGTATAAAGTGGACCTAAATTACTCACACATCGTAAATCATCATGAAGTGACCGCCGCCGATCCCCATACTGTGAGCGTTATGCAGTCCCAGACACAGCAGGCTGGCGATCGCCGCATCCACTGCAGACCCATGTTTCTCCGCCAGTATCTTCCTGTAATCACATCCAACATATACAAGGAGCAAATATTATTTCCATTTATAATGGAAGAGCGCGGTATACCTAAATCATTTCATTAAATAAAAGTAAGAATGTTTCAATAAACTCAGAGAATAGATTTGATAGTTGTTCTCAAGTATCACCAACAGGAATATTTATCATGCTATAGAAATCTACATGTGCCAACAGATGGCAACTGATTATTTAATCAAAATAGGTATCTTAATACATTGAAAATACATTGAAAATGTTTCTTAATCAAGTCATATATGGATCTAGGTATCACATTCAACTCGTCACAGTTGTGACTGAATTAGGGTCTTGGTCAACTGCCCTATTTCTCTGGCTAACAGGTCAGCTAGGCCACTCAGTTCGCTCTCTGATTGCCCCTTAGAGCTTGATGCACTAATGGCAGTGCATCACAAGGTCACTCAGCCATGAAAGTTCTATTAAAAGGAACCAAGTCAGTAGTGGAGCAGGGGGTATAGTAAGACTTGATACTGGACCCCTGCTCATCTAAACAGGCCTTTGTAGTTGAAACATGGATGGAGAAGTGTTAGATTCTCTGCAGTAAGCTGAAACCCTGTGTGAGCATTCTAACCTCTAGATGACGTATATGAGCGCGATTTCCCGCACTCAAGTAGGAGCCAAACGTATGTTCATCACAGATGAATGCATGTGCAGTTATAAATGAATAACAATCAAAAGGTTTGAGTTAGATTTAGCCTATGGATAGTTTTCTGTAACCCACTTGCACCCATTCAGCCTGCCATTTCTCTAACTGCCTGAGTCTAGGATCAAAACATATAAAGCAACAATGGGTTATGAGGTATTTCGGTCTCTAGTAATTGGTCATGGTCAGCTGGGGACACCTCTAAGATCCTGGGACACTGGCTCACTGCTCGATTCTCGCTAACACAGTGAACAGCATGCAGATAGTAAAGGGATAGGTTTCTGGAAGCACACTGAAATTCAATGTGACCACTCTAACCTCTATATGATGTATTCAGCACGCAAGCATGCTCTTGAACATGCACACGCACGCCAACCTTGAATACTCGTGCAGCAGCAGGCATACTATTTAGAGTGCAAAGACCCAAAATTGAAAGGTTTAAGTCAAGTGTATTGTACCAGGGAGCATGTACCTGGAATAAGCTAAAGGCATCATACAGACAGTTAGATGAATTTGATGCTTTTAAAAAGGCAATGAAGACAGTCACCCTAGCTGAACTTATGAACATGGGTACGGCCGACCTTGAAACCACATGTGCTTATTTTGTATTTATTTTTACTTCTTGGTATAAACAGATCAAACACTGTATGAGCGAATGGAACCCCTGTAGATTTGTAACTACTTATGTATAAGTAAATTGAAATATGTTGTGTCATGTTCTCTGAAAATGGACAGATTTTGCTGCAATGGATGACCTCACTGCATGACAATCCACAGAGTGGACATGAAGCGATAAACTGGTTAAATCTTGGGATAGTAAAACAACCTGGTGATAACACCTAAAATGGACTAAGGATGCAAAATTTTGACTTGCCTGCTCATGGAGCGGCATTCTTTTCGATTCTTTTAGTAAAATGTATATATGTTCATCGAAAAGCTGAGTGACATGGTCACTAGAAGAACTAGAAATTTTGTAATATGAGTGTGCCATGGATACTGTAAGGGCACTCAAGCTGACGTCCTTGCAGTCTAAATACACAAATTAAAAATGAATAAATAAAAAAATGCTCTGATAACAGACTTTGGCCACGTCGCAACCAGCTACAGTTGTTATTTTTCATCTTGTTTGGAAAGACCTTTATTTTGCATGAATTTTCATCAGAAAATATCAATTGTGGCATACAATGTATAATGAGGACAATAACAAATTCAAAATGAAGATGGATGAAAATCACAAAAGCTGAAATCAAGGATTAGAAACCGTTTTTCTCCAAACTTGCTTCTTTATTCTCGAATTCCACAGGTAATGTTTATGTAATTATAGAATAACAGTATAGGAAACAGAAACCCCTGCGGCAATAGAGTATGGGACTATCCATATAAAGTATGTTTGCAGTGAGGGAGATCTACATTTTCAGAAATATTACGTTCATAATTCAATGATGGCACCTATTTTGATAACACGAGAGAGACCTATTGTGGGAAGGTGCTTGGGTTGGTTAGGCTAATAAAAAAAACTTGTTTCTGATCACCGCACGCGTCAACAAAAATGTTTTTAGATTTCTTTTGTATATATAAGATGAACCTTGATAGATACCATGAAAGATATGTGTATTTTGTATCAAATTAAAGCTCCCGATGTCTGGGATGCATGCAACGTGGTATTATATGTATGTATGTATTCTCAAAACCATGTTAGTCATATCTTTATAATGCCTACACAAACAATAGTTATGTGCTGCCACCTATTGTCAAACTATGGTACTTGTCATATCAAAAAGTCATCTGTAATACAGCAAAAAAAAGGGCCCTCGTCATATCTTTCATGGCTTGGTGATGAGAAACAAGTTTTTTTAGAGTACATGTACCACTCAGATATGTCGTGAGAAGTAAACTTGTGTTGGACATCCAGTAATTTTGAACTACCGGCTTTTGCCTTGTATGAACGGACCTTGCGTGCACACATTGCTGACTAATGATTGTTCTCATTTCTATAGGAATCAACCCATCACCATACCTCTCCAATCTCATACTCTTTTTCTATTTCTGTATAAATAAATTATGTATGCACCTATTAATGACCTTCAAGTGACCTCTGAGGGCCCGAGCGGAAGACCGCGGGCCTCGTCGAGTTCGGTGTTGTTTGTTAAAAGGAAGTACATGTACCCTAAAAGATGTCTACAAAAAAAAGTGTTCTTAACTCCAGGGGCCCGTTTCATATTCGAGGATCGTACATGAAGACCCTTTTCTGCACCCTATACAAGGGTTATCATTTAATAATATCTAAGTCTCCACAATGATGAACTACTTGACTATATAAACATTTATAAACGAAGTTGTATGTGTACAAAACTCGTATATAAGTGTGGTGAAATTGATGAATAATTAATTATATACCTAATTGTAATGAACTTGTTGTAATTTAAACGCCATTTCTGTAAGTCTACTAGTAAGACAACTGGCTACAAGAAAACTCAACTGGAATGAGTGGAAGATAGGACGGCTAGTACGACCTAACTCATGTTCTAGTATTAATAAAAACCTTAAAAAACACAAAAAAAGTCTGTTCGCTAAGACAGTATTAGTCATCCATAAGGTCGTCCATGAGTGTTGATTAAAATTGACCCACATCGTCCCTGGGTTTCTATGGCTTACAGAAAATGGTCTACATGTAGATCTCAGATTAAGAAACGGGCCCCTGCAGATGGCTTCGAGGTTTAGTGGGTAGGCTACTTACGTTCCTATGGTAGAGCATTCTCCAGCGTCGGCAGCCACTGCAGCAAAGCGGTACTCGCCCACCGCTGACCTTGACCCCGGGTCACCGCTGAGCACGCCCAACATGGACTCTTCCTGTTTGAGGTCATCTTCCTCTGTCACGAAGGTCACCAGCCCGAAACCGAGGCCAGCTACTAGCGCCACACCGGCCACAACGAACACTAAGCCGAGAATCACCTGTGAGATGCGGAACGATGTGGGGTTCTTCCTGAAACATAAATATTTCTTATTTATAAAATGTGGAAAGTTGTGGGGTTCTTCCTGAAAGTCAAAAATATCTGATTGATTATACACGGAACGATGAGGGCTTCTTCCTGAAATATAAACATTTCTTATTTATAAAATGTGGAAAGATGTGGGGTTCTTCCTGAAAAATAATGATGTCAGATCTAAAAGATATGGAGTGATGTGGGATTCTTCCTGAATAATAAAAAAAAGTCTGGTTTATGAGATGCAGAACTATGTGGGATTCTTCCTGGAAAATGATGATGCCGGATTTATAAGATATGGAGTGATGTGGGTTTCTTTAAGAATAACAGTGGTGATTACAATAGCGAGATTGGTAGTATACTCTTTGACAAGGAAGATAGGACTGAATAAATGAACTTATCAAAGCAACTGAACCATTAGGGGATGTGGAAACGTGTTTGGTTCTTCCAGAAATATAAAGATGTCTGATTTATAAGATATGGAGTGATGTGGGTTTCTTTTCCTGAAATATAAAAATATCTGATTTATGAGATTTGACAAACTATGTGGGATTCCACCTGAAATATAATAATGTCTGAAATAGATGAGAAATGATGTGGGTTTTCCCTGAAACAACAATTTCTGATTTATGGGATGCGGAATGATGTGAAAAAAAGAAATGTCTGCTTTCGAAGGCATGCAGAGAGAAAATGAACAATACCGGGCAGAATAACAGTGGTGATTACAATAGCGAGATTGGTAGTATACTCTTTGACAAGGAAGATAGGACTGAATAAATGAACTTATCAAAGCAACTGAACCATTAGGGGATGTGGAAACGTGTTTGGTTCTTCCAGAAATATAAAGATGTCTGATTTATAAGATATGGAGTGATGTGGGTTTCTTTTCCTGAAATATAAAAATATCTGATTTATGAGATTTGACAAACTATGTGGGATTCCACCTGAAATATAATAATGTCTGAAATAGATGAGAAATGATGTGGGTTTTCCCTGAAACAACAATTTCTGATTTATGGGATGCGGAATGATGTGAAAAAAAGAAATGTCTGCTTTCGAAGGCATGCAGAGAGAAAATGAACAATACCGGGCAGAATAACAGTGGTGATTACAATAGCGAGATTGGTAGTATACTCTTTGACAAGGAAGATAGGACTGAATAAATGAACTTATCAAAGCAACTGAACGTGTTTGGTTCTTCCAGAAATATAAAGATGTCTGATTTATAAGATATGGAGTGATGTGTTTTTTTCCCCTGAAATATATAAATGTCTGATTTATGAGATGTGACAAATGATGTGGGATTCTTCCTGAAATATAAAAATGTCTGATTTATGAGATTTGGAACGATGTTGGTTTTTTCCTGAAAGATAAAAGTTTCTGATTTATGGGATGAGGGATGATGTAGGATTTTTCCAGTAATATGAAAAATGTCTGCTTTTGAAGGCAATGAAATGAACAATACCGGGCAGAATAACAATGGTGACTCCCATAGCGATTATGTAATCATTTGATCTGAAAATGTAGCAGTAGTATAGAAATTTACAAAAGTCAGGTTAAAAATATCCTTTATGATAATTAGTTAGTATAAACATTTATCAATGGCATTAACCATCTCATCCTTCATTTCTTGCCCGTATGGGTTGTATACATTTGTATATCCTGCTGGTAATAGTTTGAGTAACCTGACAATTTGTAATCTTGGTATCTGGGACCTGTTTCACTAGTTTCGTGACATGTCTGTGACACCATACAGACTTTGGGGTTGTCTAGTTTCGTGACACCACAAGTAGCTGCCCTTAGGAAATACAGACCCCAAACATAAGATTTAGACAAATCTAGACACATCATGGACCTGTTTCACTAGTTCTGTGACAAAAGTGTTAGACAGATATGAAAAGCGGCACCAACAGTGCAAGCAAGAACGGACAAAACGAAGTCTAATGTCTAGTTCTTATGAAACCGGACACACCATCTAGACGCCATCTAGACATGTCACTGTCTAGTGAAACAGGTCCAAGGTGTGTTTAATGTACCTGCTGAAGCAGAAGACACCTGGCCTTTTGCGCAAATAAAAAACAACTGCAAGGGTTGTCCAGTTTTGTCCAGGGAAAGGATTAGAGGGAACTATGTTCCGGTGGGAATAAGTCAAAGCTACGAGGTAAGGCTTGGAAAAAGTACTGCCCAAGGCATAGCTGCGGGCAGTAATTTTTCCAAGCCTTACCGAGAAACTTTGACTTATTTGCACCGGTACGTGGTTTCCCTATTCCTATATACTTTCAATTGTCGGCTAATATCGATAAAAACCGAACGTCTCTGAACGTCAACCTGGGCAGTAAACGTCAACCTGGGCAGTAAACGTCAACCTGGGCAGTAAACGTCAACCTGGGCAGTAAACGTCAACCTGGGCAGTAACAAAAGCTATTCCACCCCCAGCAGCGTTAGATGATCATAGGTTGTTCGCTCATCGGTATATAGGAATTAGAGTTACTTGATACATCTTCATATGATAAATAATTTCAGAAATGATAGGCTTAGCATTGCATCGGTGCTTTGCCACGATGGCCGCGCCCATGGCTAGAAGCGGGTTCGCAGCGCCACCTACTTCCAGGCTGACTCGAATAATAATTGATTTATTCAGGCATGTGAACGATAATTGATGCATTTTGGATGTGGGTTATTCTGGATTTGTTCAGGCATGTGAACGGTAATGGATTCATTTGGGACATGGTTGGGGCTGGGTACGCGGACAGAGTGCACCTGTTTAGGTTGACCTCTGACAGGTGATGTTACATACATTACATAACTAGAGTGTCGGACCATTGATTTCCATGTGTCATCGTCTCTATTTTGTATCCTACCCCTAATAAAAAACGCCATAGGCTCAACATGGGATTTGTTTATTTCACGGGTGTGACATAAAGTGTTGTTTATGCCACTACTTTCAAATACTGAAAAAATGTGGCAACGGGGTAGGATAAAATCTAGAGGCCACTCGTTTGAGTTTGAGCTTATTTATGCCACTCATTTCGTTGGCTCCATAATTTCACGAGTCGAAGACTCGTGACATCTCTTGATATTATGTAGAGGGCTAAATCCACTATTCCTATATACCCGTTTCCTAACACTTTATAGTTATATATTATATACCGCTGCTGGGGGTGCAGTGATTATGAGTAAAGTAGCGAGGCTGATGTTTTCGACCCAGGCTGACGTTTTCATCCTGGGCTGATGTTTTTGTCCCGGGCTGACCACGTGACATAAAGAGCGCCGGGATTAAATATTTGGGAAAATATTTATAGCTTAAAATGCCTGTGCTGAGAATCCTTAAGATAAAGAAAAATTGAAGTTGAGCCTTTGAGAAGGTATGAAACCGGCACCCACCAATATATTCTCTCTCGCTCCAAGTTTTTAGATTGGTGGAGATTTCCGTATAGCCTATGAGATATCGACATCTATCGTCTTTTCCCACCGACGACGTTGCGCTATCGGTGGATTTCCGAATTTGACGTAATTGTTCTATTTACAGTAAGTTCTGGTTAAATTTTAACATTTACGGGTATATAATAAATATAGAACGCCCCATCATGCTCGTACATGCTCGTACTCGATGAACACACTCATTACATGTGAGTTGTTTAGCTTGTACCAGCGACTTCGTCGAATCGGAGTCGCTCTAGCGTGGCCTGGCGACAACACTGCAGTCTAAGATATTTCTGAAAGTGGTGCCCTCTCTCGGCTGCCGTTCTCAACTTTAGGAAATTACGACTCCTACTATTTCACGTTACACAGGATTTTTGCCAGGAACCAGCGAAATGCGATCTCATTGCATTCTCTCAAGGAAAGGAGATCGGAAAACTACAGTTCAAAATTATGTTTTCAGTACAGCTAAAAACAAATCATAAGAATAGAAGTACATCTGTGGAGAGAAAAACAAAAAAAATAGCAGGATTCAGTTAGGTACTGTACGAGAATCTCACTCTCGTGGCTCTTCAGTCTCCAAGCCTAAGTTTGGTTCACTTTGTCTCTATGTGTGGGAGCATCACCAAGCAGATGTTATCGGTATTTACACGTTTTATAATAGGTAGGTAATAACTAACATACTTGAATAACTAACGTAGCTTGAACAAACGTACTGGATGAGCATTGACGCTGAATAGGGAACTCGGCGTAAACGCCTCGTTCCGTATTCACCGTCAATGCTCATCTCGTTTTGTAGCATGTACGGCATGGTCAGGACGTTCTCTATAATTATTAGATTTCCAATCAAAAGTATGCTTGGTTTATAATCTTTATTATCCATGTATACAAAGCCCCCATTGAAAATGCATAGGCACTCAGTAAACCATGACCCATTGTATACAACCTGTCAGATACCATAACTGTGGTATACGGATTCAAACCTGTGGTATACGGCCTCAAAACCATGGTATATGGGGAAAATAGTCCCTTTTGCTATAGAGCAAAGAAATAGTTCCTAATGTTATACCCGTTAATATGGCAATTACTGGGTTAAATTTATTCGAAAAGATGGATGATAAATGCAACAAACGATGATTTTGTGGACAGGCAGCTCTGTAAACCACTCGCGGTTGACCTCGTAATACACTCGCTAGCGCTCGTGTATTACTACGCGTCAACCTCTCGTGGTTTACGGCCGCCTGTCCACAAAACCATCGATTATTGTCTATGTATACAATGGATTTGAAATATGTGCACAAGGACAGCGACATTCTTGTTCCCAATTATAATCGTTCATCGGGTCGGTAAGAATTTGTGGTAGATATCGCTCACTTATGGACATTATGATTGTATGATTTATTTCCTTGCTATATCTCGAGCTACAAATGAGTTTACCCAGAGCGATTCGTTTATGAATGAGCACCGGAGAATTAACGAGGATATTTGCATTAATGTCGCCGAAACAAAATAGTTCTTGTTATAAATGTTATAAAGGATTAGAGCGAAACTATGTTCCGGTAAGAATTATCATCTCGTTTTGTAGCATGTACAGCATGGTCAGGACGTTCTCTATAATTATTAGATATCCAATCAAAAGTATGCGTTGGTTTAAAATCTGTGCACAAGGGTTAAAGTACCTGACAGTTTTAAGATAATAGGTAGGGCCCCCATACTTTCCCAGTGGAGACGATGGTGGATACTAAAATTGGGTGATAAATGACAATGTCATATAGGGAGCCAAAGTGAACCCGCCAAAACGGCAGATACCTTGCTTAAAATACCATATCGGGAGGCCAGTAAGAACGAGGTTTAGTGTTAAAGCTAAGGGGTTTGAGGCTAGAAATTTATTTATGGTCTTGTTTTTTACTATTGAAGAGTGGATCACTACTATCGTCTCTAAATAAGTATCACAGCTACAATGACAGCTGTTATATGTATCAACAATATGGATTAAAAAGATAGGAGAATGACGTATAAAATCTCGAAACTATATTGTCAAAGTACTGAGTGCATGCCTATCACTCTCCTCCCCGATTTCTCGCAGTGCTAGCACTTACTAATCTCTGCCCCAACCCAAAGCTGGTTCCTGGGTATCCACTAAAGACAGGGGAGACCAGCGAACATTTCAAATTCAAAACAAGCAACTGTCAAAAGTAATACGAGCTAAACAACTCACATATAATGAGTATGGAAATTTGGGAATTGTTAATGGAGTTTCACAGTTAATCCAGCTGTTTCTTTTTCAGACTTTTTTTATAATGGGAATCCACAGCTGCTTAGATCGCCCCTTCAGAGAAGCACATGGGAATAGTTGACAAAACAAAACCATGCAACTTATGAGGTGCTTTCCACTGTAGAAAGTAATCCCAGAGACTGTGTCTGGTTAGACATAGATAAAAACAGAAATGAGAGTATTTTCTTTTCCATATTATAAATATGTTCATCTCTATTTACAAGTAGAACATAAAATACCCCCCAAAAGCCCTCAGAATTTAGGATATTTCAAAACCTGGCGCATGGGCCAGATTTGAGCTCAAACAGGCAGGTTGGGGCAGAGATTTAAGCGGGCCCAGGAAGTGGAGCGCAGAATCTCTCCTGGGAGATGTATGCCTATATCGAGAAATGGTGTTTTGTGTACAGGTATCTTTGGTTTCAACAGGCCCACGTTGGCTCCCGATAGGTTTCATAAGATTAAGGACAAATGTGGGTAGGTATCGAAGCACCCCCTGTTTCTACTCAATTTATCACTGGTGCTGCCATCTGGTTCCATGAAAATGTAGCAGTTTCCCATAGAGACCAATAGATAAGTGCTTACCTTCTTCAGATGACCTTCCCATAGATATTAGCATGGCGACATAGTATTTCTTTAGCATTTATCAAATGTTCATGTTCCTAACCATCATAATCCAGAACTATTTGAAGACAGCAATAGAACATCAGTGTCATTTAGCAACAAAGTCAAAATATTGCAGTTTCCCATAGACACCAATAGTTAAGCACTTTTCAGATGGTCTTCCCATATAAGTTAACATTTTGACATGCCATTTTTTTTTTGGCATTTTCTATTTCCTAATAAATGAAACCTATATTATCCAGAGTTATTTGCAAAACTCAATAGAATTTAGAAACATTTGTCTTTAACCCTTTAAAGACGGCTGCATGGGGCCCTTATGGGAGGACGGGTGCTGGTGTCAGTCTGTCTGGCTAGAGGACGGCCACATAATAGTTAAAACTGATATCCAAGTTTGCAATCATGCAATATGATACATAATCATAAATATTTTATTTCTTTTTAATAGAAACACTAAATATCATGTTATATCTACATTTTCTGAAGATTTCATGAATATTGCTCTATTATTTCTTTGTTAAAACATTTTTGTTAATATTTGGGACAATGATGCCTTCAGGCATCATGCGTCTTTAGTGTGGTGATGCCTCCAGGCATCATGCGTCTTTAGTGCGGTGATGCCTCCAGGCATCATGCGTCCTTAAAGGGTTAAGTAGAGCGGACTTACTTAAGTAGAGTAAGACCTACACAAAATCACCAATGTACAGAGGACTAAAATTGTGGAATGTCCTACCCGCCAAACTGCAGCAAGCAGGAAACAAAGAAGAATTAAAGAAAGGGATAAACCAATTCTACAATAATAAATGAGTAACTCCTTGTTGTTCTATCTATCTAGTAACGATGAGTAATCTGAATCTTCAACCGTCATCTTTTTCACCCACTGTATAAACATTTATTAAATGTGAAGCGACATTGATGATGCGACATGCTGTATGTATTTTCACTGGAAGATCTTCCAAATTTGAAAGAAGTGAAATAAAAAAAATAATTTTTTTTTTTTTTTTTAAACTTACTTGAGTTCACTAGCGGGGTCTTGTCCACTGAGCGCGTCATACTGTAGCAGCGGCGACTGTTCCGTACCGCTGACCTTACTGTACACAGCCTTCCCCTGTGACGCCGCCATTACCTTCCCGTTGTCCTCCGCGTGGTGCAGAACGCTGAGTGGCACCTCTTCCCCCGTGACCTGCAAACCAGCATTGACCACTGCTTGTAACTCCCCCTGGTGGGACACAGGGCAGCCTCCTGCCTGTTCTGAACCCTCTACACTACCACACTCCATCCTGAACACCGTTTCTGTTTATCATCAAGCACAGGTTACGGGGATCAGGCATGTCCAAAGAGCACCTGTTATCTTTACTGTTAGTTGTTATCAGCTCTATTGGCAGCACTGTATATAATAGAGATACCGTCCCAATTGGTAATCACTGTCCTCCTGCCTGTACTGCGCACCGCTTTGTAACATTACAGGGTTGAATTACACTCTCATAAAGCTCAGGTGACCAGCGTACATTGACCTTATGTGGACTCTCTCATAGTCCAATCTATCCAATTCCCCAGAAGTCAGCGAGTATAGTGAGCTACTAAGAGGAAACGTAGTTAGTGTGCCCGTAGCGATTGTTATTCTAGGTATTGTGTGTAGTATTCTCGGGATTGTCGCTGACGTCACGTGTCTGGCGACCACCCGCAAAGAGTCATAAAAAACGGTTGTCACTCGGCCACACTGGTATTATCGCCCAATAGACTTGCAGATTTGTTTAGGTGTATGCTGGACACAAACGTTTGTTTCTTAAAAATTTTGGATTATATTTATAAATCAGAGAAATATTGATATCTAACATTACAATTTCTGAGTATCTTTTGAGAATATTTTTGTACTGAGATCGGCAGACTCGCCGATCGACATATTTAGCTGTTTCTACTGTAATTGCAGCAAATATTTTGCTACATACCTAAGCGAATGTTGGGCCAATATTAATAATCTAAATGCTAAAATGATGCTCAGAATATAGTTTAGTAGTCTCGCTCCGTATAATTAATGAAATAAATCATCCAATTAGCAATTGAGTAATGGGAACGCTACCTTCACGGCCGTGGAGTATGAGTTCCTAAGGCCTGGCGTCGACCTACTACGATAGAAATTTAGACCTACCGATATGGCACAAAAAGCAAATATCGGAGACATATCGGGAAGGTGCAGAATCATAGACATATGTCTAGATATGCCAATCCACCATTCATTACATGGGGTTTTTATTCAATGCCTAATCGCAGAAACGTGCCCCAATATCAGGTGACCTTCCGACGAGATTTTGATTTTTTATCGGGAGGTGCATCGTAGACTATATCGGAGTCATATCGTAGTAGGTGGACGCCGGTCCTAACGTTAAGACTATGGAGAAAAATACCGGGTGAGATAAAAATGTAAATTGATCTTGTTGTTTCTATTTATTTTAGAATGCCAGAAAGCATGAACATGGCCCTTGAGCAATACTTGTGACTTAACACTAAGATAGAAATTGATGAGTGTTTGGTCTGTGTCCTCGTTCGCCATCGAGTTTGGAGTGCGCAGTTATATGAACGAGACGATAGCTGAGTGAATATTCTGAAGCACTCCAAATGAGATAGTGAACAGGGAACTCAGACCAAGCATGAATATGTTTCTGATTTTATCTTAGCCTGGAAATATTTATCTCTTTATCACCCGTTGAGAGCGAGTTACCCTTCTCGCAAGCCTGTTGAGAACGAGTGTACGTTCATACGAGGCTAAGATTATTGACAAGTCACTTGCTTGAAAACAAAACTAAATAACTTATAATATGTTAATTCTGAACTCAGATTTTACAAATACAATAGGGCCTACAGTTCACAAGGACAATCCACTTTGCTGGTTCTAAATCTATTTGACTCGACAGTCACTTTGAGATTGACAGTTTCAGTCTGTCAGTAAAATGTTTCTCACAAAAAGATAGGGAAATTTGTTCACCAGTGGTTTTGTCCTCTGGTGGGTTATTGAGTACAGCAGTATATTTTCGCCATACACTGCACTACTCTACTTACTAACCAACTGCTAACTCTTTTTCCACGTACTTCAAGACATTGTGATAATCAAAGAGTATTGTGATACAAGTAGATAATTAGTTGAGACAACAACAGTATGCAATTGGATGGAAACGGACATCATTCATCAAAGAACCTATAAAGAGGTCAACTTTTGACACTGACAACTGGTGAAGTTACCTAAGGTTAGCTGCACTGTAATAATGGACTGACAGCCAAGGGCTGCCAATGAACTATTGTGATATTTAACCTTTGTTATGGTGATGGGTACCTAAATAAGACGATTGTATTATAAGAGTTTACCTACGATGTAATGAATGTATTGCAACTGTAAGGGCAATCATACCGGCGCAAGCTGAAGCCTTTGCAGGATAAAGACACAAATTAAAAAAAATAAATTAAAAAAACACCGGCGTCATCGATCACTTCACCCTACACCTTCACCTCGCGTGCACTCACCTACAACCAGATTTTCCCACTCTCCCATTCCCTACAAAAGATATCCATTATATTTGATCAAAAGACTTTTCCCCAACGGGGTCTGCATATTTTGTATTTTCTTATAATCTCATACGGGTATCATCCATCTTTTATATATATACAACTAAACTATTTTAATAATTCACCATCAACCTTATCATTAAAATACTCAAATGAAATTTATTTACCACTTACAAAAATATATTCTATCCTTTTATTAAAAAAAATCTTATTAATGATGGTTCATGTGGTTGATTGGCAATGTCCTGTGACTGCGAACACTACTCCGAGAAAACTCTCCCTTCCATACAGGATTTTAACCAAAATATGCTCTAGAATAAGATACGCCAGACGTCCTGAATTATTTCCTGTAAATATGTTATAATTTGCCCCATCAATGAGAAACAAGCAGTACTCCAATGTCGGCCTGATAATAGCTGTTAAATACTTTCAATTAAGACGATCCATAATGTTTAACACTTTATATCACTTTATAACACTGTACATCTGAACATGTCCTAAAGTTAAACAATTTTTATAAAATAGACTTCCTAACGTCAAACACTATATATATCGAAACACTTCCTTATATCAAACACTACGCATATAAACACTTGGCAAAGCTAAACAATATACATCTAAACACCTTTACAATTATCCACTTTCTCAAATCTAATCCTTTCTACTTAAACGTGTTTAGAATTAACAGATACCAGAAAGAGTTTAGAAAAGGTGTTTAACTTCTAAACTCTAATGTGTGGCTAGTAAACACTGTTTTTACAGTGTATAAAATAGACTGTGGCTTACCTGGGAGGCTGTGGCTCAGACTAGTGTCTGGTGTTTTTCACACAGACATGTTGTCCACCTGATCAATAATTGCCCGTCACCCACTTATTGTGATGACACATATTGAATTGATCCTCACAACTGTGGGGTACATGACCTCAACTGTCACGTGATGAACAAAATCTGGATACCACTGTGCGGGGAACTCGTAGTGACTTTACAATTAGGCCCGGCGTCCACCTACTACGATATGGCACCGATATGGTCTACGATGCACATCCCGATAAAAAATCAAAATCGCGTTGGAACGTTACCTGATATCGGGGCAGTTGACCACGTTTCTGCGATTAGACACAGATAAAAAACCCATACAACGCATGGTGGATTGGCTTGTCTAGACATATGTCTACGATTTTGCACCTTCCCGATATGGCACCGATTTTGACATTTTTTATCGGTGCCATATCGGGAGGTCTACGATTCTATCGTAGTAGGTGGACGCCGGGCCTTAATATTCTAGAAAATGGGTTCAAAACGAGTAGTTACGTGAGGAGTCCAGCTTACAGGAGCCCTGCCCTGTAGAAAAAACTGGACAGGGATACATTAAAGTTGCCGAACAAAAAGGCCTTTAAACATGCTATTGAAAGTACAGTTAGTTGGGGTAATTAATTCCGACCAATAAACTATATATTTTTGAACATTAAATATGTGAACGCTCCCACAGTGGTGTTTTTGATCCATCTCATCTATATCATTTATCCCTCCGGTGTATATGTGGGTATTTCCATTCACGGAAGATCTGTCTTATGACAGAGCTGAATGACGCTTGAAATAAAAAAAAATAGCAATAAAAAAAAGATAAAACCTCCCACATGACTGCAGACTGATACTTTCTGTCTGATTATCTCAGCCCTGATTATTTTTGCCCCTAAAAGCCCAATACACATCTACCGATTTCGGAATATTGATCTACCTTTGTCGGCGAGAAAGGTCCATTAATTTGACTCAGGTGAGCCATCCTAACGAAGTCCGCCCCAGTCGGTAGATGTAGGACAGCTAGGCAAGGGTCAGTGAAACCCCCTACTTGAGATGTTCTTTTGTTGCCAACGAGTTATCGTTCAATGTTCCTAAATCGTTCACCAAAAGTTCATCAACATCAATAACAAAATTTCAAACCACGGCACCCTCCACGATGTCAACAGAACGAAAAAATTCATCATAAAAGTTTATCAACATGTTGATAAATCCAGTTGCTGACAACGGAATGTTGGTAGATGGCTCCTGATTGGGTGGCCAACACGGGCCGAGGGGTTACATAATTTGCAAGCTACAAGTTCACCGTCTACTATGCGAATTTGGAACTAATCGTTCAACCCTGAATCAATAGATGTGTATTGGGCTATGGGCTTAACATTGGGAACTTATTCTCCATAACCCTACTTTTATTGCAGTCTCCTGCGTGTTGTCCATCCTTTTAGTTTATTATCCATCCTATACAAAGCCCCCATTGAAAATGTATGGGGACTCAGTAAACCACTACCCATTGTATAAAACCTGTCAGATACCATAACTGTGGTATACGGAATCAAACCTGTGGTATACGGCCTCAAAACCATGGTATACGGGAAAATTAGTTACGAGCAAAGAAATAGTTCCTGTTGTTGTACCCATCAATATGGCAATTAATGGGTTTAATTTATTCGAAAAGATGGATAATAAATACAACAAACGATAGTTTTGTGGACAGGCAGCTCTGTAAACCACTCGCGGTTGACCTCGTAATAAACTCGCTAGCGCTCGTGGATTACTACGCGTCAACCTCTCGTGGTTTACGGCCGCCTGTCCACAAAACCATCGATTATTGTCTATGTATCCAAGGGTCATGTGATATTGTTCTCTAACTTCTTTGAACGATATGTAATATTCACTCAGTTGTGGCTTGTTCATATCACTCCACATCAAACTCGTTGAGAACAAAGACTTTGACCGAAACTTGTTGGTTTCTTCTTAAAGACGAATGTGGGTGGTATTGATCTGCCTTGTGTTTCCCATAGAGACCAATAGTTAAGCACCTGCCTTTTTCAGATGGCCTTTCCACAGAAATTAGCATGGTGACATAGTACTATTTTTAGCATTTTCATTTGTATATGTACACAACCATCAGAATCCAGAATTATTTGAAGATAGTAATAGAACATCAGTTTCATCTAGCCACAAAGTCAGAATATTGCAGTTTCCATAGACATCAAAAGTTAAGTACTTACCTTTTTATACGGCCTTCCCATAGAAGTTAGCAAGGTGACATGCCTTTCTTTGCATTTTCTATTTGATGATATATATGAGACTAATATTATCGAGAGTTATTTGCAATAATCAATAGAATTTAGAAATCACCCAACTACCAGCATTTGTCCTTAAAGCTCCTATCAACATCTCTCTGAGTTTGCATGTGTAATTTCGAGTAGTGCACTCATTTATGCAACACTCACAACTCAGTCTTATAAGGGGAACCATCATGGGGATACATCATTAGCACATTCCTAAGATGCTGAAGTGTTCAATTGTACATTGCATGAAGGTGCCCGTTGTGTAAAGGGGGGCGTCCACCAACCACGACAAGGCTACGACAAGTGCCGACATGAAAGTTCCAATCGCAGCCTTGTTGCAGCCTTGTCGTGAGAAGAGCAGTGTCGGGACAGAGGTGTCGGGGCGTGTCGTAGATGTCGTTAGTTGCCGTAAAAAAGGCGCCCATGGTTCCGACACACCATGACAGTGATATCGAGGAAACACTCCACGACAAAGGTCCATTCATAGCAAAAATCGAACATGTTCGATATTGTCGGAAGGCCCCCGACAGGCCCCTGACATGCTTCATGTCGCAGCCTGTCGTGGCCTTGGTGTAGCCTCTTGTCGGGAACTGGGGTCCACCAACCACGACAAGGCTACGACAAGGCTTCCAATCGTAGACCTTCGTGGACCTTGTCGGAAAGCCTTGTCGTGGTTGGTGGACGCTGTGTGTGAGTGTATGTATCTGGTGTGTGCAGCTATGAGTGTGTGGGTGTCTGTGGTGTGGGTGTATGTGAGTGATTGTTTGTGTGTGATGTGAGTGTCTTTTGAGTGGGTGTATATAGATGTGGTGTATGTGGGTGTGAGTGAATAAAGTATGTGCTGTGTGTAGGTGTGAGTGTGTATGTGTGAGTGTGTGTGATGTGTGTAGGACTATGAGTGTGCATGTGTGTGTGTCTGTGTTGTGCAAATGTGTGTGTATTTGTGTATCTCCGTTGTGCTATGTTGTAGGAAAGTGTATGGTTTATGGATTCCAGAGAAGTCAATCTACTACTGGTACTTTGGCAAGAGACTGGACAAGGTGTGGGTAGACCCTGACATCTAGTGCTGCAAAGTAGAAATGATGCTGTGATCAAAGCTCCACCTGGGATCACAGCATGTGGGGTAACACACACCATTTCCATTAGCTGATTTCCCGTCATGGATCTATAGTCAGGAAACACCAACAGACTTTTGGCACTGCTGACCCAAAATCGGTCAATGGAAATGGCCAAGCTCGTGAAATGACCCACAACTTTTTCTGCTTAGATTGATTGACAGTTTGGTAGCTAAGTGAAATCTACTACCCCTCTCTATCGATGCACAGTCAGTGGCACCACTGACAGACTTTCTGGGTAACTCAGAAAATCTACTATTTTTTTGTCAGCTAATGGAAAAAGGCCTATAGACACAAACATACAAAAACAAGCAAATCCAAGTAATAATAATCAGTGCGTTTATCAGGTCCAAAGAACGAGTAGACTCGTTTAAGTGTCTTAATTCAGTGAACACGGCTGGAAATTTTCAAACAAATACCATCGACACGACCACTCTAGAGGGGATCCACATACCATCGACACAACCACTCTAGAGGGGATCCACATACCATCGACACGACCACTCTAGAGAGGATCCACATACCACCGACACGACCACTCGTTTAAGTGTCTTGCTCAATATTACTTTTTGGTAGGGATATAAACAAGGTGTGTCATAATATTTGATCCTAAACGAAAAAATAATTGTCTATTTTCATCGGTTTTTAAGTGTTTAATAACTTTTTCAAAATTTAAACATGAAAGATAAAACTATGCTGTTGATATTCCTTCGCGAATATATCATTCTCATAATTGGTCTCATCCGAAAGATAAGATAGAGGATACCGTAGTCAAAGAAATGTTTGATATCATTTCCAGAAGGAGAATCTCGATTTATAATAGCTGCATATACTTTAAAAATACAGTACAAAAGTATACAGTAAAAATACTAGCTTGAAGTGACATTTTTCTCAAAATAAAAATTACAATAGGTATTAAAGGTACGTTGATGAGTAATTATTAAAGCGTTATTCTACTAAATTGAAGATTTATACCTAATATTAGCTGGTTTTAAACTTATAGTATCGATTGGTGGCTATTACACTACTACCAAGATAGCTCTATTCCCATGAGGAATTAGCCTAAATAAATGAGACCTGGAAGAAATCTAATGAAATAATTACATTACCATTTAATATTTAGGAATCAAAAGAAACAGGAAAAAAGCTATCAATAGACTAGAAGACTCTCATGAGCCTCTGTATTAAGTTAAGATGCTTTGAAAATCTTCACTATGAGTTTTGAGACACAATAAAAGTGACTGAATGGAGTGGGTTTGTTTTATATTGTATCATATCTTATTGAATACTATCAGTGTAAACTCAATACAATCGTATGAGGGGAAGTAGCCCAGTTGACTATATGAGTGATTAATAGATTTTAAGAAGTATAATTATAAGCAACTTGAAACAACCAGGTTTATAACACTGCACGAAAACCATCATTTTACATATGAATGTGCCCGACGTATATAAGTAGGTATTTTGCATCTACAAGGTCGTCTTTATCCCCATGTGTATACACCTCATCTGTGGGCGTATATATAAGCATCCAGTGAACAGGGCTTCACTGAGAGCGGGTGGGGGGAGGTGGCGGGGGGGGTGGGGGTGGGGGGTTCAAGGGGAGGGCTTCCTACTGAGGACACCTGTACTTCTACCAACACAAAGGGGCAGAAGGGGGCAGGGGCAGAGGATATTTCCTCTCATATACTCCAGGTGTGAAACACAGCCAAGATGCGTCTGTCATATATAAAACCTGGGCATATATAAATGAAAACAAGTCAATATTCAGCCAATACATGCACTTCCGTGATGGCATATATATGAATAAAACGGTTTTCGTGCAGTGTAACATATTTTGACCTACCATGCAGCATCTTTTTAGAACTCCTTATCTGTTGTTTGAAATGTCATAGTGTTTCTTTGGAGATACAAAGAGACTTTACTATCATAGCCCGGTCACTCTACAATTCCTTGATGTTATAAGTGAATGATTTAAAATCAACTGATTGCTACTGAAACCTTCTGTGATGGAATATCCAACCCGACCCAATCATTTTGTTTTGCTTTTGAGCTTTTCATACCCAAGGGTAGGATACTTTAGTTGTCCTGAGTATTTTTCCATTGGGCATTCCAATATTTTGGCTTCACCCGCTTCCTTCACACTTCCAGTAGTTAGGGTTCCATCTATTCTTTTCATGATAACTATTAATATAAGTTCAGAAATGAAGATCACAAAAAACCAGACACAGTATTTTTTTTATAATGATGGTGTTATTTAACCAAATAGTACAGGTAGTGTTGTAAATTAGAGTATCAAAGTATGATTCACGACGTTTCGGTAGGCTTTATCTAGCTTCATCAGGTGATGATACATTGGATGACCAGCTTAGATTAGGTACCATTTCAGGATCAGGTTCTGTTGACTTCCTGTTCAGGATTACAAGGTCAAGGTCGATGTGTTACTATTTATAGACAAAAGATTTCTGGTAACCTGGTACAATGTTGTAGTCCAGTGTGTTGTTATGAAAACAGTAGGGTAGGGAATATTGGTTGGCTGTTGCTTAGGTTGTGATACAGTAACAGTGGTGTATAGTCAATATGGATACATAGATGTATAAATATAAGTATGAATATAACATAATAGTATGACAGTAACAAGTGATATATACTTGCGTATAACATATATACATTTGATTGTTGGGCTTTGAACTTTGAACTTTGAACAGTGTTAACTAGTTGGAATACATTTCATAATGAACACGGTTGGTGAGTCCACATAGTTGGGGGACAGTTAAAGATTTTTCCAGTATGCTTAGCATGAATTTTTGAGTTTCGTTTAGTGCTTCGGATGATATAAGTTATGGCATCTCATGCTTTCCAGTAGGTCTCTGCCCACGTGTTGATCCATCTTACGAATTATGTGATATATATCTAGCATGATTTCACTGGTCGGTACAGTCGGGCGCGGGGTTGGTCGTTTTATTGGTGATGGAATGTAGCTTGGTGATGTTGGTACAGGGTGGCGCGCGATGGGGATATACAGTTCATCGCGTTCAGTTGGTTTGGTTTTTTCAATGTTCATTGGTTGTGCAGTGGTGGTTTCCTGGTGTGTGGTTCCTTTGGTGGTTTTTGTTGGTACGGGTGTTTCATCATCACTGCTGCTAATGTCTTCTAAATTAAGGTCGATTTTCAATAGGTCTAGGAAGATGGCTGGATTTTTGGTGGTGGTTTCGGTGCACTGGCTACTGATGGTGGTAGATGTTGTGCTGTGGTTGCTGGTGGTGCTGCTGGTGTCGGAGTCGGACTCGCTATGGTTACTTGAACTGTCATGGTGTTTCTCAGTGGGTGCGTTGTCGGGGGTGCAGAGGTTTACTGTCGCTGGTGGTGGGCGTGATTTTGGAGTTGTCGGTTTCATCTGTTTGCTGGGTCTGTCTGTGATGAGTGTCGGTGTGGTTCGTTTTCGTACAGTAGGGTCACTTTCGGAGTCTTGTTCTAATCGGCTTCGATAAGTCTTCTTATATTGGTTAGTGCGGAATCTGCTGATATCCCATTTTGCTTACATACCCAAGGGTAGGATACTTTAGTTGTCCTGAGTATTTTTCCATTGGGCATTCCAATATTTTGGCTTCACCCGCTTCCTTCACACTTCCAGTAGTTAGGGTTCCACCTATTCTTTTCATGAATTAATATAAGTCTATTTTCATTCATTTTCATTTTCAAAATACAGAATAGGGCAAAAGTTCAATTTTAAAGTTACATTCTACTCAGCAGATAGTTTTCCTCAGGTCCAAGTTCAGGTCATCTGGGATACCACAATTCATTCATTCATCTCATTCTTGTTTTGATGTTCTTATTACGAAAAAAGAAAACATAATTCGGGACTAGTTTTTTAACAGTTTTATTTCTGAAATTATTCATTTTCTAGTTTTAATCTATGTTTTAATCTATGTAATGCTGAATGTGTTTCATGGAATGAAATACACCAATCCATAGATAAAATGATCAACACTGCTATTGATATGAAGAGCTATTAAAGATAAATGTGGGTAGGCATCGCACTGCCCCCTGTGTACACACTGGTGCTGCCATCTGGTTTCATGAGAATATAGCAGTTTCCCATAGACACCAATAGATAAGCAGTTGCCTTCTTCAGAAGGCCTTCCCATAGAAATTAGTATAGTGACATGCTATCATAATCCAGAATTATTTGAAGATAGCAATAAAACATCAGTGTCATTTAGCAACAAAGTCAAAATATTGTATTTTCCCATAGACACCAATAGTTAAGCACTTACATTTTCAGATGGCTTTCAGATGGCCTTCAGAAGTTAGCATGGTGACATGCCATGTTTTTTTGCATTTTCTGATTGCTGAAATATGGAACTTATGTTATCCTGAGTTATTTGCAAAACTCAATAGAATTTAGAAATCGCCTAACTACCAGCATTTGTCTTTAATTGTACTATCTCATGGTGTCCATGTGGGGGAGCTACTTCACCATATTATAGAGTGAGATCATTTTTTAGAGTAGAGATCAGCATAATTAGTATCTATAATTCTGTGCAACCCATATAAGTAAGTCCCAAAAATATGTACACCATCAAAGATTGATAAGTTTGATGCCTTTGAAATGCGTCAACTAGCTTTCATGAAAGTCTCCCATTAATATTTGTGTTGTGTTTTGTTAAAATAAATGTCTTTCTTGATGTTAAACAGTTTCAATTGCCTCACATATGGTCATCCTTATGTTCAGTGACTAATAAAGTAGAATAGTTGTCAGTTACCAAGAATCGTTGGTTCAAGTCAGTTTCTATTCTAGACCAAATACCTTCTGCCGATACAAATGTAATAAAAATATGTCATGAATTTTGGTACATACACTTTTAACAATGTGTAAGCAGCCACTACATGTAAGCAGACACTCGGTTGGAATGGAGGGTCTCTGCTTAGGAGGGTTCTACTGTACTACAAAACTGCTTACGAGGGGTTCTATTGTACTACAAAACTGCTCTTCCAGTATTTAAACAGTCAACCAACAAAAAAGGCTACAAAGACTATATCTGACACAAATATATCTGTCCCATTTCAGTCTGCCTGAATGATAAGCTTATAGAGTCATAGATGGACTTTGGAGCCTCTTCCACTGAGCCACAGAGGCTCTCTTTTTGCTTTATATTGCCCAGTTAGCTGGAGGGGCATTATCATCAACTGTTCTATAAAATCTTTTCATTATCTGTAAATTTATATCCTTTATATAAGATTTGACTTTGGTTATTTGTGTTTTATTGTAGGGTGCAAAATTTAAATTCCATGCTTTGCGGTGAACGACTCCTTCTTTGTTCTTCATCATGCACTGTAAATCATCATCAGAAACTGGAATATCCAGGAATTTGACTATTCTTTTCATTTCATTTGGAGTATCATTTACCAGGTTTTCATAATACACAAGCAGGACTGGAATCTTGGCTCCAAGCCAGGCTTCATATGACTTGTACCAGGTCAAACCTAGGTTCTCAATGGTTTTCTTCCATCCTGGAAACATGTGCAAAAGGAAAAGTAATCAATGACTAGAAACAAGATATACTATATACTGTGATTAAACCATGTCAAAAATTATAGCAAAAAGATGGACTCATAGCGCTGAGAAATACTGATAGCACTCAACTTTGAGAGGAAATTTGGAAAACATGATGAAGTTTTCATTGTAATAATCCAAAAATATTTCAGAAATGAAGTCATGAGTTACTCATTTCTTATGATTTGGGATAATTATACTCACCATTACTTCTAAAATATTTAGCAGGTTCTACCCTTCTCTGTGAATGTTTTTGCCGTCTGTTGGCCTCTGCCATAATTGCCCGAAATGGGTTCCGAATCAGGATGACAGCTCGGGAACAGTTCTTTATGCTTTGGAGAGGTTCATGGGTTTTGACAACAATTACCCTACCATCAGTGATGCCACCACCCGGATATTGTGAAGTATGTTTCTCGTTGTAGATGGCCCCTGTGATTAAACCTGTAATAGAAATATGGAACAGATGACTGAGATATCTGCAGACACTTGTTTATTGATATTTCATAGGGCTTCAAATTTGTAACTTATTTTTATACATGTCACCCATTGATAAGTTTTGCTCCATTCACCAATTGTGAACATGCAGTAATGCAATATATCCATATGAATAACCTAGAAATAATTATGATGCCAGAGACTGAAACATTATGTACATTCAGCATTCATAGATCCTCCAGGTTCTTTTAGGTCGCAGGCGATAGAAGAACAATATGTGTTGTTCCATTGAACAAGTTAAAGAAGGGTTGTCAGACCTTGAAACTAAAATCTTAAGTGAACATTCTTAGATTCATATGCATTCTGTGACCTCGAAATATACAGAGAATTAGTTCTGCTGATGACAGCACAGTGACTAATTACATAATTGCAGCAACGTCCATCAGAATATGTAGAATATGATGAATGGAGCATGATTAAGGGTCTGAATATTTTTTTGGGTGGGATGGTAGCCCTCTTCGTACATGAATGGCAGAACAGGTGAGATTTTTATAGAACATCCAAACAATGACCCTGTTATAAAGTATACTTCCCAACAGTTCCTACATCCAAGAAGCATAAGGCATATAGATTTTGAAAACCTCTAATTCAGTGCAATACTAATAGCTTGTGAATCAACAATTAGGAAAACCTATAGTGACTTGGATATTAGTTACCTGTAGCTTCCTGAATTAAGTGTCGTGTCCAACTGTTGCCAGAACCTGGGAAACTTGCAAGAGCAGTCACTGGTAATCGTGGGTTGGCAAAATGGAGAAGCTTACAATGAAATAAGGGCCTCTTTATTTTTATTTTCTGCTGCATTCCCATTCGTTCTCTCATTGGAAGTGGAACGTCTTTAGATAGACCAATGATGGGCTGTTTCACATAAAGAGTGAACATTATACCTGTACCAATTATTGTTATGACACATAACATGAGAGCAATATTGCCTCTCCTGGTCCCTGTGGAAAGTTGAGATGACTTCATATCTGATGATGATGCTGTAAACCTAAAATGTGAAGAGAATCATATTCATTTATTTGCTCATTACGTTTGAACCTCATGTTATGATAGTTCCTGGAACATGGCTAATTAAGGTGCCAGCAGACCTGTTATGGCCATAAGATGCTAACGATACCCATTGGAATATTTAATTGATACATTTCTTTTTTTCAAAAGTTTCTTTATTGATACGCATAACATATTCGAATACATAGTTTTGTGATACATAAAACAGGTTAGTATCAACAAAGTGGCTATACATGTCAGCTCTTGAGTTGAGCTGATTTTCATTACTCAGCCTTCACAAAGTGAGAATTGACAGTATTTTATCCGATACAATTTTCAAGGCTGCAGCCCCCAGCCAGACCCTGTTTGTCTTCTCTTCAAGCATCCAAATCAGGAAATGGGCAGGGTAGAACAATATAACTAATACAGGCGATCACCCCGGCCAGTTCTTGCAAATCAACATGTAAATAACAATAAAGCTTCACAAAAGGTACCTTATTTGTTATCTATGCGTCAACGATATGAAATCGTCTCCAGCATGCATTGCCTAAATTCTTTATATGTAAGAATACTATCAAGAAACGTCACGAAATATCATACAATTGTTTATATGGCATGAGTTGTATTCGCGGAATGATATCAAGAAGCGGAACTGAGTGATATCTGTAGCAGAAGACAACGAATAAAACTCTGAGCGATAGCATGGAGTATTGCTTAGTGTCTACTACAAGGAGAATACGGCCACACAGATCGAAATCATGGTTATGTTGTATTTATTACTCGCCTTTCGAGTAATTATTAGGAAAGAAATCTTTTTATAATTAGAAATTTGACCCAAGTACCATGCCTTGTTCATATACATTAGTTCTTATAATGTCCGTCAGGTGGCCCCAAAAGTCGTATTCTCCTAGGATATTCCGGAGTTCCGTATTTTACTCAGTAGCGATCTGTAGGTTCCATAGGCTTAGAGGGGGCGTCAACCAACCACGACAAGGCTGCGACAACGGCTTTCCGACAAGGTCCACGATCAGCTCTACGATTGGAAGCCTTGTCGTAGCCTTGTCTTGGTTGGTGGACCACAGTTCCCGACAAGAGGCTACGACAAGGCCACGACAGGCTGCGACATGAAGCTTGTCGGGGGCCTGTCGGGGGCCTTCCGACAAGGTTACGACAAAATCGAACATGTTCGATTTTGGAGCCGTGTCGTGGCGTGTCATGGCGTGTCGGGATTTTGTCGCAGAGGTCTACGATAGAATATTTAGGTGGAGCACTTCCCGACAGGCTGCGACAAGGGGTCACGACAGCTCCCCTCCTCGCGACAATACTGCGACAAGGCACTGATTGGAACTTTCTTGTCGGCGTGTGTCGCAGCCCTGTCGTGGTTGGTGGACGCCCCCTCTTAGAATGGAGACTCCTTATTCGGTGGGTAATAAATCTTAATAAAGGCAGTCTGCTCTGAACCTACGTTGAGTACAGAAATGTTCGTGTTTCTCTCTTCTCCTAGTTTACAATGTAGTCCCCATTACCCCATCCCTGGATGAAAGGAGAGAAGCAGTAGCTGGGGAAATAAAATTTTATTGAATTTTATATCAATTGAAATTATATTTCGACCTTACTGGACGAGTATTGATATCTAGTGTAGTAATAATTATACAATGTAAATTGACAATAGAATTGATGCCAATTATGATAATGATATATAGTTATGTAATACAATGGTATGAGTATATGGTTATACATTGTATAAAGTATAAAATAGCCCTACGAGAGTAAGACGACGAGGAAAAAAGGTTGTTGGTGGGTTGGACGAAAAAGGAGTTTGTGTGGAGTATATGGAGGGTCGAGCAGAAGTGAGGGAGATGCGTGGGTCGCGGGTGCGCAGGTCGGTGCGTGGGTGTTGTGAGGGCCACTAGAGGGCAGGAGGGGTGCACGTGGTGCACGAGAGAGTGGGACACCAGGGGGAGCAATGACCACCCCTGACCAAAGGCCATGAGTAACCTTCTCACTTGTATCTGTAAAGAAATTTGAAATAAAATATAACATATCAAATATGGATGTATTAACATGGTCATTAAAGTCCTAGATAAAAAAAATAAAACAGATCATTAGGTAACACAATATCATTAAACCCATTTTTCATGACAAGGAATTTACTGGCATCAAACTAATCCAACTTGAGTTGATGCGGTTATACTCCCAGAACACAGACGGCGCCACTGCTCTACTCAAACCCCGGACAGGGTAGAGAACTGGGAGCTGTTTCAAAAGTCGGGAGGGTGCTAAACGAGAGTACTCACCGCCAAAGTGAGAGCTAACTATGGCACTTGAAGCGTCGCTGTCTAGGTGGAGGTGCCGCTCGCTATTGGGTATTGGTACCGATTTGGCTGCCGCTTTGATTCAAAGTGCGGCTCGCAGTTGCCGGCCTCTCGCTTTGAAATGTGACATGCCTCTGGCGAGACTTTACTCGACTTTTGAAACAGCTCCCAGGTCGATTTCATTCACGCTCAACTACCTCAACACGCCACAGACTCATAGACTCTCTGCTGCTAACATTTGTTCTTGTGATTTGAGTTTTACAAAGTCTACAATTCTACAATGTTCAAAATTATACATACTTAAAAAAAATATAACAGTGAAACTTCAGTTTTTTCTCTGTGGTCGGTTCGGAAATGTTCCTTCCACTTTTTTTGAATATATATATTTATATATATATATAAAAATGATTGTAGGCTACTTATGATAGGAGAATAGTAATAGTGACATAGGTAATAATATAATACAACACATGAATAGAGTTTGGGCTAGGAATATTTATTTTGACAAAACCTGCCATAATAATAATAATATAAACAAAATTTGTATGACCATAGAGTACACGTCTGACCAGGTGAGGTGACAGGTGCGAAGTGCAGACCTGCACGCGCGCTCGCAGGCGCTAGTGGTGGTATGTTGATGTGAGATGGAGACGCTAGGTGGCGCCTGTGATCTTTTATATTCACATATACCATTGTGTTATATGTAGCACATAAATGATTGTAGGCTACTTATGATAGGAGAATAGTAATAGTGACATAGGTAATAATATAATACAACACATGAATAGAGTTTGGGCTAGGAATATTTATTTTGACAAAACCTGCCAAACCTAGCCCAAAACGAAGGAAACAAAAAAAGAAAAAAAAAACGTTTACAAATAGAGAGATTGAACGATTTTGCGATCTAACTCTAGTTGGGATGACAATGATCTTTCAAGATATAGGTGACGTACGGGGTATGTATGTGGCGTACGGGGCATGTACGGCGGGGAAATCCAAAAACTCCCCAAGAGGCAAGGGTTAAAATAGGATATTTTAAGGTATATAATAATAGAGAAACAGGCTGACTGTCTCCTTACGGATAAAATACTTGGTAAAATCGGCGATCAGATGAACCGATGCCGAAGGCAGAGGTTCATCTGATCGCCGAATTTACCGCATATTATATCCGTATGGAGACAGTAAGCCCGTTTCTCTATAATATTACCCGCTGTACCACATGACCACTCATTCTCCTATTTAGTGAGTTGTAGAATGGTATTCTTAATGATTTCTAGGTATATAATAATAAAAAGACATAGTGAGTGTGTCTGAATTCCATCTGTTCCTCGATATTTTGGTCAGAAATATTTACCTCAGTCTTTGACTTCGGTGAATATTTCTGACCAAAATATCTCTGAACAGATTCCATTCGGCCACACTAACCATGTCTTTCTATAGTCCAGGGTGAGTGTCATGTAGAATGATAGACCGTTAGGGGGACGGTCCTCTGAGGCAAGGGCAATTGCGCCCCATTTCGTTATAGGTCAGGAAGCCATATTATTATATACCGGTGCACGAATGTCTCAGGTTTATGCCCCAGTAGTAATGATTTCATTCGTCCACATTGTGGCGTAATATATATATTATTATATACCTGTGGTAGTATATCCAACACATACGGCCCGCTCCTACCCATGTCATATTTATATCCGTACGACACCTAGGTGACGTACGGGGTATGTATGTGGCGTACGTGGCATGTATATTGGGGAAATCCAAAAACTCCCCAAGGGGCAAGGGTTAAAATAGGTTATTTTAAGGTATATAATAATAGAGTAACAGGCTGACTGTCTCCTTACGGATAAAATACTTGGTAAAATCGGCGATCAGATGAACCGATGCCGAAGGCAGAGGTTCATCTGATCGCCAAATTTACCGCGTATTATATCCGTACGGAGACAGTAAGCCCGTTTCTCTATAATATTACCCGCTGTACCACATGACCACTCATTCTCCTATTTAGTGAGTTGTAGGTATATAATAATAAAAAGACATAGTGAGTGTGTCTTAATTCCATCTGTTCCTCGATTTTTTGGTCAGAAATACTCACCTCATTCTTCGAATTCGGTGAGTATTTCTGACCAAAATATCTCTGAACAGATTCCATTCAGACACACTAACCATGTCTTTCTATATTAGGGACTATGGTTGGATCCGGATTCAATTATTGTTTCCCTAAAAATTCTCAAAGATTGACTTGTGCTGCTTATCTAATTAGTTTAAGTAAGCATTTATTTGTAATTAATAACTAAAGGAAAAACATTTTCTGAAATTATAATGTAAAAATATTGCATCGTTTCCAACAAAGCCTTACTTCTCCATTTTCTGCCTACCACGACAATGCTTTAACATATGGCCCATATCACAAAAAGGAGCTTTTTGCTACTGTTCTATTTTGATAACAAAACAGTCCATTTTGACTTCTACTATGAGTACAATCAAAGTTGAGGTATCACAATGATCCTCAAAGAAATCTCTACTTGATTAACCTGGGTTTTAATTTTGCTTCCATATGGAATTCTATGGAATCTTCACTCATATTCTAGAAGTCAAACATTTTGCCTAACTTTTAGCATGATTTCAGAGAAAATATGTCAAAAACGAAAACAAATAAATCGCCTGAATAAATCCAAAAAACGTATGACAATGAAGCCCATAATCTCTGGTTTAATATGGTACCCTTTGTAAATATGTATCTCTTTTACAGTCTAAGTTATGAGAACTTTTGTACAGCAAGTAAAAAATAACTAGTTTTCAGTCCCCAATATGGTTGCGAGGCCTATAGGTAGGTGTGGCTCTGAAGACGACGTTTACTACCCAAGGCTGACGTATACCACCTAATGTTGACGTCTTGAACAAATTTCATATGAAAAGAGCAGCGGGGAGCAAATAACGCTATTTATCGTTATTAAATTACATTTGACGGTATGTGGTGCACCCCTCTCATCAGATCTCACACTTTCTAAGTTGTATTCTGTACAAGGTTCTCACTACTCTCTATGGAGAGGAATTCTTAACGAACTAGGCTTAGAGCCTTGAGAATCCACTGGCCTGCCTACCGTGCTTAAGACGTACATTGATCCAACCAAGGATTCCTATAATCTCAATGATGCCACCCAGAAGAAAAACTGTGTGCCAGTGGAAAAGTGTCAAATTCTGACTTTTAGGTGTGCAATAATGGCTAAGCCCTGACTTTTCACCATGAATAATGTCAAAGTCTGACTTTTTAGTGTACATGTGTAATGATGGCTAAGCCCTGACTTTTCACCATAGAAAATGTCAAAGTTTGACTTTTTAGTGTATATGTGTAATGATAGCTAAGCCCTGACTTTTCACTGTGGAAAATGACAAACCCTGACTCTAGAAGAACAAGCCAATGTCAAAGTGCGGCTTCATACTAAGAAAAACGTTTTAATCAGAAACATAAATGTTGCTGTTTCAAAAGTTGAATGAGGTCTCGCCAGCGGCACGTCACATTTTGAAAGCGAGAGGCCGGCAACAGCGAGCGTCACCTCAAATCAAAGTGGCAACAAAACTACTACTGATATCCCATAGAGAACAGCACCTCCACCTTGACAGCGACGCCTCAAGTTCCATTGTTAGCCTCTCGCACTGGCAATGAGTACTCTCGTTTAGCACCCTCCTGACTTTTGAAACAGCTCCCTGCACTTTATTCTTATATACGCCATCGCAGGAGCGCACATATCAGCTGTATATTGACTTGTTTTCATATGCATACGTCCATATTTCACACCAGCATATATGAAGCGAATATATATGAGAGGAAATATCCTCTCCCCCCCCCACCTCCCTCTTCACTGGATGCTTGTATACGCCTACATATGAGGTGTATTCACACGGGAATTGGACGACCATGACTACGTAAAATAACTACTTATATATGCCTGGTGCATCCATATGTAAAATAATCATGTTTATACAGTGTAGGGGAAAGTCCCCCTCTTTGTCTTTTCCTCATTAATGTCAACGTCAATCCAGTCAAGCCAATAGAAGAAGTACCAAGATGTCAACTCAGTTACAGCATTAGGCTTACACTGGTTTTCAGTTGACATCCAGAATAAGGTTTTACAACACTTGCACATTAGTCTCTTGTGTATACTCTGTATACCTAGACAGTTGAAGTTTTGTTACCATTTTTGAGTAGACATCGATCATCTTAGCTTAGAGAGGGTATATATATATGTTCATACATTTATATGGAAGGTCTAAACAGGTATAGATTCAGCCAGTAAAGCTTTGGAGAGTCTTTTAAACTGTGTATATGATTCCGTTTGCCTGACAATAGTGGGCAGTGAGTTCCAGTAGTTCGCACCTGTATACTCTACACTCTTGATATATGCTTGAGTATTTGGTTGCAATTGTTTGAGTACTGGTGCCATAAAAAGTCTCGTTCTGAGCTCTCTAACATCAAGATATTTCTCATTTAAGGTTCTGAGATACATTAAGTTTCCAAGATGGGCTTTTCTGTGTTCACATAGAAAGGGGATTTTTGCCCATTTGTGCAGGTCATTGATTCTGG
This sequence comes from Alentia gelatinosa, assembly GCA_950022655.1. NCBI lineage: Eukaryota > Metazoa > Annelida > Polychaeta > Phyllodocida > Polynoidae > Alentia > Alentia gelatinosa. The sequence continues at coordinate 168,630,724 of OX465579.1, forward strand.
TATATTGATCAGCATGTAAAATTATACGTAGACACTGGTTCTGAGCACGCTGTATTTTTTCCAACAAGAACTTTGATGCATTATAATACAGTAAATCACCGTAATCGAAGTAGGGTAATACAAAAGATTTATATATTCTTAAGGCTGTGTCTTTTTGCAGGAACAGTCTCAATTTGCCTAGCTGGTAAATACGGTGTCCGACCTTTCTTAGGGTTTCTTTAATGTGGGATTTGTATGTTAGGCTAGAGTCTAAGAGATCACCAAGGTATTTATAATTTTGAAAATTTTGTAAAGGGGTTCCCTTCATAAGAAGGGATACATGACCAACTTGTTTGCATTTGTGGGCCGACCCAAACATCATATATTTTGTTTTGGATATATTAACAGTTAACTTGTTTTGGTCGGCCCACAAATCAAACATGTCAAAAGCCGATTGTAAGTTTTTTTCAATATCATGGGTAGTTTTGCCTTCTGTGAAAATAACCGTGTCGTCTGCATATAATCTTATGTTTGCATAAGGAATACAGGAGATAAGGTCATTTATAAAGATTAAAAATAAGGTCGGACCTAAGTTTGAACCTTGTGGGACACCGCAGACCACCCCATGCCCCCCAGACAAAATTTCATTGGCTTTCGTTTGCTGAGATCTATCAGTGAGGTAATTTTTAAACAAGTTCAGATTATTTTTTCTAATACCATAAATAGCTAATTTTTGTAGCAGGATGGGGTGGTCTACGGTGTCAAAGGCCTTTTTCAAAAATGGTACTATGTACATTACTATATACCTGTGGGCGAACGTCTATGAAATACTGCCCGCTGCTAGGGGTTCAGTATAAATAATGTTCGCTGCCGCCGTGACAGCGGGCCTAGGATTGTACAGTTAATAAACAGGCGTTTTAATCGAGTAGGAGGTAGGCCTGCGGCGTCGGGCCATATTTTTTCATCAAATGACCTCGAACAGCCACCCGTATGGGCTCAGTAACCACGTTTTCTCATAATCATAACTGACTAGGTAACAAGAATCAAGTTAGAAGTTATGGATAATTATGTAACATGCATTGACCAGATTCATTCTGAAATACAGTAAAACCCCACTTAAGGGGACAACATCTGTTCTGAGCAAGATGTAGCTTTAAGCAACGTGTCCCCTAGAACAGGGTTTTCAGTCTGTTGATGGCTAGGCAATGTAGTACATAATGTGTATGATAACTGTATACTGGAGCCTATGCAGGCCATTGCCTGGTGTCTAATTGTCTAGACGCCAGTCTACCTGCCTCACACAGACACCATAAAAAAAGCAATCAAGATGATCTGGAGTATTGTCCCCACACTGTTCCATCACATCTGATAAGGTGCCCCTCCAAGGTGACCCCTTAAGCAGGGTTAAGAAGCATTTTGTATACTTACTGAAATCAGGTTAGACCCTAGTGGGGGACCATCATTGATTAAATTTGCACCAACTGTGACCATATAAACGAATTGTTAAGTGATCATCACCCTACTTTGGTGAACTGTAAAATGAAACAAAGAGACAGGAAATCAACAAATTTCAGTGGGCGTAGTTACAAAAAATTTGAAAGTTTTTTAGTAGGTCTCGACTGGGATCCCCACAATTGTGCTAACAACATAGACGATTCCTGGGACCAGTTAGTTATTCTTAACTACATTAACCACTACTACCCAGAGAGGTTTATGACTCTAAACCAACCTGGATGAGTAGAGCTCTGTTAAATCTAATTAAGCACAGACATAGCTTACTGAAATCCTTCTTAATTTGACATTCCTTGAGTTTGTAGCTTCTATGATATTTTTGAGAAAGTCATTCAGGCTTAGGCTGATGTAGGACGATGTACTCACTGCAACTACAGCTAGGTGATAAAACAATGCCAACTGATAATCTCACGGCTAGGTGTGTCTGTGTGCATGCATCTAGGCTTGACCTACATAATATTTAAGACACCTTAAGGACTGCAGAAGATCACCACTATACATGTACATTATACCGATATTGTAGAGTAGCAAACTGGTATAGATACAAGGGTGATATTAATACTACTATCTGAAGTATCTATAAGATTATGTGATATAAATACATGTGAACAAATTGATACTTACTTTTAACTCCACCTCTCAGATGTCTTGTGTGTGTGGTCACCTCGCTGGTCATTAGTATTCTGCCACCAAAACGAGGTTCGGTTGGTGTTGTGAATATAAACGTTTAAAACTAAACACTTAGTCAAAGATAGTGTGTAAAACCTAATGGCTAAACACCTATTCACAAAGTGTTTAGGTGTGTAAGTTATAAGTGTTTAAAGTATCTGTACGAGTGTTTAATTCTAATGGTGTTTGGATGTATGTGTTTAAATATTGTAAATGTGCGAGAATTAAACGGTGTTTACACAATCTAGCATGTATAACCAAACACACTTTTTACAGTGTACCCGGCGTATATGTGTAACCCTATAGTGGTTTTTTTTGGTTTTTTTTATCTTTTTATTGAGGTACTGTAAGGAGGTACAAGTCGACCTCTGCAATGTGATTTTCAGGTCGGCCATTAGCTTTACAAGAAATCTTCTCTGTACATCGAACAATCCCTTCTTAGAGAGAATATATACAAAATTGATGATGGAGTGATGTGAAGGATGAAGAAGTGAGATATCTGAGACCCGCAGGACTGCTGTCTTGTACTTCTTTAAGGAGGTCGTTCCAATCGTGCATGTTCGTATAAAGAGGGCTTTTTCTAAAAAACGAGGTTCTAGGTCTCTTCAATTTGATGATACGTTTTTCTTGTGTACGAGTCCTAGGGTCTAGTTTGACTTCTGTTTCAAAAGCAATTTTTCGTAGAAATAAGGTTTTCAGATATCTCCTTCTCTTTTCCAATTGTTGCACTTTACAGACCTTGTGCAGCTCTTCAACTGATAATTCACCCATTAAAATTCTTCTGCAAATTCTTAACCCCCTGTTCTGAGTTATCTGTAATTTGTCTCTGAGTTTTTTACTAGCCCCGTTAATAAAGTATCAATTTATGATGTCAGGAAATAAATTTTAGATCCATAATCGTCTCAATCGCCCCTACAAATATGTGTATGATACTTGTATATCTATATCAGACAGATACATATCAACGCTAATGAAGCAGCCTTCAGAGAATCGGGAACAGTTGGTGAAGTGCGTACAGCGACGATTATGGTCGGGCAGAGTCGGTCATTACCCTCATGCTAGTAATGCCTGACCCGATATATACAATGCAATTAAATTTACTAATTTCTTAATGTTGAGGAGGATGGTTTGGGAACTGGAAGTACACAACACCTAGTATATTAAATGTAGGGCAGTAAGGTTTCCTTTAGTATATATTTTTTAAAGAATCACATTGTAAAGATTCAGTCCTGTAACCCGCTATCCACAATGGCCATAGCTGTGGGTGCAAGCTCTAAGTGGTATTCTGTACAAGGTTCTCACTACGCACCCCTCTCATAAGATCTAACACTCTCTAAGTCGTTTTCTGTACAAGGTTCTCACTGCACTCTATGGGAGAAGAATTCTAGACGAACTAGGCTTAGAGCCTTGCGAATCCACAGGCACACAGTATTTTCCCTCTAGGTGGCATCATTTATTTTGGGTTGCATTGATGTACGTCTTTAGCACGGGAGGCAGGCCAGTGGATTCTCAAGGCCTCGTTCGTTGAGAATTCCGTTCCATAGAGCGTATAGTGAGAGCGTATATGACTTAGAGAGTGTGAGATCTAATGAGAGGGGTGCACCTGGTCCCCTGCAGTTAATATACGTAAAGGAATGGAAACCAACGTATAGGTGTTATAGAGACGAGAACCGGGCTGGAACTGACATCATTTATTTAGATTCAAATTGGGTATATAGGAAACGATCATTCAGTGCATAGCAAAATTAACATAACCTCAATTTCTCATATACATGGCGCCTAGAGAGGGGGTTGAAGGCTGGAAGGAGCAGAGGCCACGTCAGAATTTATATGATTACCTACTATATCTAAACCGGTAGAATTTTGTGATATCCGCTTGGAGTTGATGCCGTACACAGAGACAAAGTGAACCAGACCTAGGGTTGGAGACTGAAGGCCCATGAGAGTGAGATTCTCGTGCAGTGAAAAACTCGAACCTGTTCTTCTTTTTTGTTGGACTATACTCAGACAAACTTCTTCTTTTATGATTCATTTCGAGCCATGCCGAAATCAAAGTTTAATATTGTAGTTTTCTGATCTACTTTTCTCGTGAGAAACCAATGAGATCGCAAGATTTCACTGGTACCCCTTTCGAAACTCTGCTGGTTCCCCCACCCACCACCAGCCTAAGTATTTGTCCTCATCAGAGCATCTGGGTCTGTGGAGCAGTCGTCAGAGTGTCAGGCTGGGAATGCGGGTGATGCGGGTTCGAACCCTGCTGTCGGTAGTCGGGAAAATGATTTTTCAAAATTTCTCACCTCTAACTGGGACTTACTCTGGCCACCAGAGCAGACGTTTGCTACGCACGTTAAGTCGTAGTTCAGCGCAGACAGGGGTTGATCGGACTCGACGAAGTCGCTAGTAGTATATGTAAATTCCTCGGATCCTCCTCCCAGCCCCCATCCCGTACTCAGGAGGAAGTTGTTATATAATATACCTACAGGGTCCACAGCCCGGACACGACCAGAATATCCTGAAGTGAAGGGAGTGGGTATTACGGACCCATTGCGGCCAGATTCGTTTTTTTATTTTTGGCTTCTTTTTTTTTATTTAATTATTTAGACTACACAGGCGTCAGCCCTTATCGGCTGGTTTTATGGCTCATGCAGTGGGCAGGAGTAACGATGCATTACCAAAGAAGTGGAGACAATTCCTTGGCATTACCAATGATCCAGTGGACGGAAGTTACAACGTGTAGTTGGCAGGATTTCTGCCTCAAGTTATGACTAGCACAAGTACAATTTTGTGAATCCTTAACTTACAATCATGTTTTCAGTACGACTTCCTAGAGCATAGTAGTTTCAGGAGTCGTCTTACAATTCCATAAAAGATCAATGACATGGCAGGTCAATTCAACCATATAACAAATCAGTGAAGCCCCTTATTTATAGGTAAAGGTCATGTTGATAGTCTTCAAGGGCAGTTGTATCTCAAGTTAGAAATTAGATACTGAACAGTATTACATCAACAGTGATGCAGCAGTCAGTCATTGTACAAACAAGAGTATGAAATAAGCTCTTGCAGGAAACAGAGCCAAGTGTAATACTGTCAGGGGTGCGAATTTGACACCCCAGGCACTAGCAGTACACTTTTGATACAGCATATTTTTTTGGAATGAGCTTAAAACTGTCGTAATTGTTTACACACCTGATTGACAATGGTAAGTTATTCCATTTCACCTCACCACGGTACATGGTACACATTCTATACCTCTGGCACTTGGGAGTGATTGTCTTAAAGATAGTATTCATACGAGGGGACTGTATAAGGTGTCTATCTCAGTTAATATTACTGACATAAATGATGATTGGTCACTCATGGCCTTTGGTCAGGGGTGGTCATTGCCCCCCCTGGTGACTGTCTCCCTCACTACGGCGCCCCCGGCACACCCCCTAGCGCTTCTCCCGCGCACCTCTCACCAACGTGCGTCATCACAGCACACTTCTCTGTCTCACTTCTCGCTTCACGCTCACACCGTACGCACATACATTTTTTCTTCTCCCATTCTTGGCATATTCCCCACATTCAGCAGGTCCCTACATCCTCCGGATATATGCGACTAAGTACCGGGATACACGGGACAAGAATTTTGTGTAAGTGGACGAGAAAAGATCGAAATGCTGCCCAAGACAAGAAGCGTGAGCGCCTCACGGCAGTCCGGAGGGACCGAGGGAAGCAGCAAGCAACCCGACCACCATGTTGACGCGGTCTCCGATCAGGAGTCAACCGTCCGTTCCTTGAGAATCACCGCCCTCGAGACGGGTCTCGGGGACATGAAGAAGAACATGGGGAAGATGAGCGACAAGATGGACCGGTCCCCCGAGAGGGAAACCAGGCCCCACAGGTCCCGGGCGAGCGCGGTTGCACGTACACAGGACTGGGCCGAGGACCAGGCCGGTCCTACCTCCCCCACGGCAACTACGAGAGGAATACATCAGTGAGGAGTATGTTCAGCGGGAAATCGACCATGAGGCAATCAGGCACGACAGTGCGACCGGTAGGAATACTCTCCTGTCAGATCTCAACACTTGTAGACTTATTTGCAAACCGTACATGTTTATGGACTGGGAAGGGGTCCATACCCTCAACCAGAAGTTAGACCTTAGGGGTAGTCTGGGCCCCCTCAAATACATTAGCTGCTTCTTAGCTTCGTTGGTTGACGACCGGGCACTGCACCCCGAGAGCAAGGAGCATATATTCAGGCACCTACATCAGGTGTCCAGAGCCGGCCGTGGGCCGGAGTTAGGAGATGGTGGAATTACAGGACGATGTACTCACTGCAACTACAGCTAGGTGATAAAACAACGCCAACTGATAATCTCACGGCTAGGTGTGTCTGTGTGCATGCATCTAGGCTTGACCTACATAATATTTAAGACACCTTAAGGACTGCAGAAGATCACCACTATACATGTACATTATACCGATATTGTAGAGTAGCAAACTGGTATAGATACAAGGGTGATATTAATACTACTATCTGAAGTATCTATAAGATTATGTGATATAAATACATGTGAACAAATTGATACTTACTTTTAACTCCACCTCTCAGATGTCTTGTGTGTGTGGTCACCTCGCTGGTCATTAGTATTCTGCCGCCAAAACGAGGTTCGGTTGGTGTTGTGAATATAAACGTTTAAAACTAAACACTTAGTCAAAGATAGTGTGTAAAACCTAATGGCTAAACACCTATTCACAAAGTGTTTAGGTGTGTAAGTTATAAGTGTTTAAAGTATCGGTACGAGTGTTTAATTCTAATGGTGTTTGGATGTATGTGTTTAAATATTGTAAATGTGCGAGAATTAAATGGTGTTTACACAATCTAGCATGTATAACAAAACACACTTTTTACAGTGTACCCGGCGTATATGTGTAACCCTATAGTAGTTTTTTTTGGTTTTTTTAATCTTTTTATTGAGGTACTGTAAGGAGGTACAAGTCGACCTCTGCAATGTGATTTTCAGGTCGGCCATTAGCTTTACAAGAAATCTTCTCTGTACATCGAACAATCCCTTCTTAGAGAGAATATATACAAAATTGATGATGGAGTGATGTGAAGGATGAAGAAGTGAGATATCTGAGACCCGCAGGACTGCTGTCTTGTACTTCTTTAAGGAGGTCGTTCCAATCGTGCATGTTCGTATAAAGAGGGCTTTTTCTAAAAAATGAGGTTCTAGGTCTCTTCAATTTGATGATACGTTTTTCTTGTGTACGAGTCCTAGGGTCTAGTTTGACTTCTGTTTCAAAAGCAATTTTTCGTAGAAATAAGGTTTTCAGATATCTCCTTCTCTTTTCCAATTGTTGCACTTTACAGACCTTGTGCAGCTCTTCAACTGATAATTCACCCATTAAAATTCTTCTGCAAATTCTTAACCCCCTGTTCTGAGTTATCTGTAATTTGTCTCTGAGTTTTTTACTAGCCCCGTTAATAAAGTATCAATTTATGATGTCAGGAAATAAATTTTAGATCCATAATCGTCTCAATCGCCCCTACAAATATGTGTATGATACTTGTATATCTATATCAGACAGATACATATCAACGCTAATGAAGCAGCCTTCAGAGAATCGGGAACAGTTGGTGAAGTGCGTACAGCGACGATTATGGTCGGGCAGAGTCGGTCATTACCCTCATGCTAGTAATGCCTGACCCGATATATACAATGCAATTAAATTTACTAATTTCTTAATGTTGAGGAGGATGGTTTGGGAACTGGAAGTACACAACACCTAGTATATTAAATGTAGGGCAGTAAGGTTTCCTTTAGTATATATTTTTTAAAGAATCACATTGTAAAGATTCAGTCCTGTAACCCGCTATCCACAATGGCCATAGCTGTGGGTGCAAGCTCTAAGTGGTATTCTGTACAAGGTTCTCACTACGCACCCCTCTCATAAGATCTAACACTCTCTAAGTCGTTTTCTGTACAAGGTTCTCACTGCACTCTATGGGAGAAGAATTCTAGACGAACTAGGCTTAGAGCCTTGCGAATCCACAGGCACACAGTATTTTCCCTCTAGGTGGCATCATTTATTTTGGGTTGCATTGATGTACGTCTTTAGCACGGGAGGCAGGCCAGTGGATTCTCAAGGCCTCGTTCGTTGAGAATTCCGTTCCATAGAGCGTATAGTGAGAGCGTATACGACTTAGAGAGTGTGAGATCTAATGAGAGGGGTGCACCTGGTCCCCTGCAGTTAATATACATAAAGGAATGGAAACCAACGTATAGGTGTTATAGAGACGAGAACCGGGCTGGAACTGACATCATTTATTTAGATTCAAATTGGGTATATAGGAAACGATCATTCAGTGCATAGCAAAATTAACATAACCTCAATTTCTCATATACATGGCGCCTAGAGAGGGGGTTGAAGGCTGGAAGGAGCAGAGGCCACGTCAGAATTTATATGATTACCTACTATATCTAAAACGGTAGAATTTTGTGATATCTGCTTGGAGTTGATGCCGTACACAGAGACAAAGTGAACCAGACCTAGGGTTGGAGACTAAAGGCCCACGAGAGTGAGATTCTCGTGCAGTGAAAAACTCGAACCTGTTCTTCTTTTTTGTTGGACTATACTCAGACAAACTTCTTCTTTTATGATTCATTTCGAGCAATGCCGAAATCAAAGTTTAATATTGTAGTTTTCTGATCTACTTTTCTCGTGAGAAACCAATGAGATCGCAAGATTTCGCTGGTACCCCTTTCGAAACTCTGCTGGTTCCCCCACCCACCACCAGCCTAAGTATTTGTCCTCATCAGAGCATCTGGGTCTGTGGAGCAGTCGTCAGAGTGTCAGGCTGGGAATGCGGGTGATGCGGGTTCGAGCCCTGCTGTCGGTAGTCGGGAAAATGATTTTTCAAAATTTCTCACCTCTAACTGGGACTTACTCTGGCCACCAGAGCAGACGTTTGCTACGCACGTTAAGTCGTAGTTCAGCGCAGACAGGGGTTGATCGGACTCGACGAAGTCGCTAGTAGTATATGTAAATTCCTCGGATCCTCCTCCCAGCCCCCATCCCGTACTCAGGAGGAAGTTGTTATATAATATACCTACAGGGTCCACAGCCCGGACACGACCAGAATATCCTGAAGTGAAGGGAGTGGGTATTACGGGCCCATTGCGGCCAGATTCGTTTTTTTATTTTTGGCTTTTTTTTTTTTATTTAATTATTTAGACTACACAGGCGTCAGCCCTTATCGGCTGGTTTTATGGCTCATGCAGTGGGCAGGAGTAACGATGCATTACCAAAGAAGTGGAGACAATTCCTTGGCATTACCAATGATCCAGTGGACGGAAGTTACAACGTGTAGTTGGCAGGATTTCTGCCTCAAGTTATGACTAGCACAAGTACAATTTTGTGAATCCTTAACTTACAATCATGTTTTCAGTACGACTTCCTAGAGCATAGTAGTTTCAGGAGTCGTCTTACAATTCCATAAAAGATCAATGACATGGCAGGTCAATTCAACCATATAACAAATCAGTGAAGCCCCTTATTTATAGGTAAAGGTCATGTTGATAGTCTTCAAGGGCAGTTGTATCTCAAGTTAGAAATTAGATACTGAACAGTATTACATCAACAGTGATGCAGCAGTCAGTCATTGTACAAACAAGAGTATGAAATAAGCTCTTGCAGGAAACAGAGCCAAGTGTAATACTGTCAGGGGTGCGAATTTGACACCCCAGGCACTAGCAGTACACTTTTGATACAGCATATTTTTTTGGAATGAGCTTAAAACTGTCGTAATTGTTTACACACCTGATTGACAATGGTAAGTTATTCCATTTCACCTCACCACGGTACATGGTACACATTCTATACCTCTGGCACTTGGGAGTGATTGTCTTAAAGATAGTATTCATACGAGGGGACTGTATAAGGTGTCTATCTCAGTTAATATTACTGACATAAATGATGATTGGTTACTCATGGCCTTTGGTCAGGGGTGGTCATTGCCCCCCCTGGTGACTGTCTCCCTCACTACGGCGCCCCCGGCACACCCCCTAGCGCTTCTCCCGCGCACCTCTCACCAACGTGCGTCATCACAGCACGCTTCTCTGTCTCACTTCTCGCTTCACGCTCACACCGTACGCACATACATTTTTTCTTCTCCCATTCTTGGCATATTCCCCACATTCAGCAGGTCCCTACATCCTCCGGATATATGCGACTAAGTACCGGGATACACGGGACAAGAATTTTGTGTAAGTGGACGAGAATAGATCGAAATGCTGCCCAAGACAAGAAGCGTGAGCGCCTCACGGCAGTCCGGAGGGACCGAGGGAAGCAGCAAGCAACCCGACCACCATGTTGACGCGGTCTCCGATCAGGAGTCAACCGTCCGTTCCTTGAGAATCACCGCCCTCGAGACGGGTCTCGGGGACATGAAGAAGAACATGGGGAAGATGAGCGACAAGATGGACCGGTCCCCCGAGAGGGAAACCAGGCCCCACAGGTCCCGGGCGAGCGCGGTTGCACGTACACAGGACTGGGCCGAGGACCAGGCCGGTCCTACCTCCCCCACGGCAACTACGAGAGGAATACATCAGTGAGGAGTATGTTCAGCGGGAAATCGACCATGAGGCAATCAGGCACGACAGTGCGACCGGTAGGAATACTCTCCTGTCAGATCTCAACACTTGTAGACTTATTTGCAAACCGTACATGTTTATGGACTGGGAAGGGGTCCATACCCTCAACCAGAAGTTAGACCTTAGGGGTAGTCTGGGCCCCCTCAAATACATTAGCTGCTTCTTAGCTTCGTTGGTTGACGACCGGGCACTGCACCCCGAGAGCAAGGAGCATATATTCAGGCACCTACATCAGGTGTCCAGAGCCGGCCGTGGGCCGGAGTTAGGAGATGGTGGAATTACATCTTTGACCAGGTTGAAGCTGGCTGTATATACTGGGGCGACTACGGGCGCATACAGTACGAACGTATACGCCTAGCCATGACAGCCCCGATAACACACCACGGGAAGTCAGACGGTGGTCGGTCTCGGGGCCGGGACATCATGAGGATACGGACCCGGCGCCTATCTCCTGCGCCGTGGACAGTGTTAGTGTTAGTGCGTCTCCAAGTATACATACTGTCCATGCTGAATCTAACACTCTGGATTTCGACACCATTAGGAGGATATGTGAAACCGGAGTTTGTGATGTGAGTGTCGGGAAGGACCCCCCGGCTTTCGCTGCCCACAAGAAAGCCACATGGCCCGACTTCACGGCCCTGGGGCCCGGCGACCACGCCCATATATATGCAGCCGTCAGGGACACCGGGGTGCCCAATGCTATGGGTGCGAGGATCACCCTCCCCTCGGATCTGCGCCTGTAGGTGTGGGACCGCTATCTCTCATCTCTGGCCGAAAAAGAGGAGCTCCTGGACTTCATCCGATACGGATTCCCTCTCAGATACCTGGGACCCGCTATGGATACTAAGGGGACTCCCAACTACCCTAGTGCCACTAGCTACCCGGAGCAGTTGGATAAGTTAATCGCTAAGGAAAAGAATCTCTCTAACCTGTCGGGCCCGTTCGCCGACCTCTATTCACCCCCTGGTGTCACGTGTCGCCGCTAATGACACGGGAGAAACGAGGCACGGAGGACAGACCGGTCATTACCGATATGACGTTCCCTAAAGACCAGAGCGTGAATGCCTTCATTATAAAGAACTCAGTCTACGGGATGGAGCGGGACCACGGCTTGCTGACCATAGATGGTTTCGTTCACGGCCTCATCGCATCCGGCATGGGTTCGTACATGTCCAGTATAGATGTTTCCCATGCTTTAGATGTGATCCCCTGGATTGGCTGCTGCTATGTTTCGAGTGGGGGGGTGGTCACTACTGCGATACGGCCATGCCGTTTGGTGCCCGTGCCTCCTCTTACCACATGCAGTTTGTCGCCGACACCATTGTGGAGAGACAAGGCACAGCCCACCAGCCAACGTGTCACCTGGCTCGGGATAGTCATAGACGCTGTGTCAATGTCTCTCTCCATCCCTGAGGTGAAGCTCATTGACGTCCGGGAGCATGTTGCAGCCATTGCCAGGAAACGGTCGCTCACAAAGAGACAGCTGCAATCCATACTGGGTTAGGTACTACACATCTCAAAGTTTATACGCCCGGCCCGGGCATTTGTTAGCAAATTGCTCGAGGCCCTACAGGGCATCAAGGGATTCTATGTCAATATCAACTCCGAGATGTAACAGGACCTTGACTGGTTAACGCGGTTCGCGCACTGCTGGAACGGCCATGCCCTAATCCTGTGCGGGCCGCTGATGAAGTGCATCACGGTCTATGCCTGCCTGTCCGGAGTGGGCGGGGCTGACAGCTGCTACTCATACAACGTCCGGGTGTGCCCGATAGAGGACCCGGTGGAATGCATCTCGTAGCTCGAGGCACTCAACACTGTGTACGCCCTCCAGACATTCCTAAGCGACCACGATCATGGCACAAGGGTCGAGATGTTCTGCGATAATCTGGGCACTGTGCAGACGCTCACCTCCGGCCGTGCCCACAACCCTGTCCTCGCGGAATGCGCTCTCCAGGCCTGGATGGTTCAGGCACGCCTACAAGTAGACTTCGTCTTCACACACATCCCTGGGGTGCAGAACACTGTAAATTATATCCAATCATACCATGCACCCATGCCTCATTTGTGCCTGTTCTCCGTTTGGGATGCAGATCTGGCGCTACGCCTACTCCAGAAGAGGGCGTCTGTCTGGCAGTCAGAGGTGTGCGCCCCCAGAACGGTCGCCAACCAGCGCTCAGCCATGGGGACCTACAGGCGTGGGGATGCAAGAGGCGGTTCCTACGACTGTACCACAGTATCCGTTCCTAATCACTCAGGAACGCGCCGTGATAACATCACGGGCCATCGCTAAAGACTGAGAAAATTGCCTTGAGATTGCCAGGCATCCTAAGAGGGAATTCGCCCTCCATAGCCTGCGTAAGGCTGCCGCCACCCAGGCATTTCAAGCCAGAGTGCCTGAACTCGATATCCAGCGTTATGGTGGTTGGCACTCAGATGCCCATAGGACGTACATCAGGTCTTCAAACTCAAGAGATGTTAAGAAGACTCTGATAAATTGGCTCTCAAAACCCTAATCTCCTTTTTCTCCCTCCCACCTCTCTCTTTTTACTCTGGCTTCTTGGCTATTTTATTGTTTTTTTGGGTTTTTTTAATGTTTTTTATTGTAAATCTTCATCATTCGTCATAACAGTACACTGATTCATATGTGCAGGTTTTACAATAAGATGGGCATCTGTCAGCCATATTCAGTAGGCTGGTTTCAATCAGATCCCAAACGAATACACTTCAGCAAATATAGACAGGGTACTCATTGGATTTACCATCATAACTATACATAGGTTTATTACGTTGTTTTACTAGACGGAAAATATTCGATGGAACTTAATATCAAGTAGAGTCAGCTGATTTCTTAGATAACAGAGCATTTATCGTAGCATACAAAGTTCAAATAAGTTTAGGGAATCTGAGGGTAGAGTGGTGGAACAGCACCCAGCATAGTTTTTTTAGTTAAGTTTTTAAATTCTTTAAGGGTTTCGGTATTCCGAACTAAAGCTGGGAGAGCATTCCAGCCCACCGCACACACATATTCCGGACTGCGCATATATGCCTGAGTATTTGGTCTGACCCACCGCAGGGTACGAGCTGCATTTTGTCTAGTTCCAACAGGTATTTCTTTAGTGTTTTGAGGTTTCATAGCTCTGCGGTAGGCCAGGTTTAGAACATGTGCATGTCTACGATGGTCCAGGGTTGGCATTTGGGTGAGGGTATGTACAAAGTTGTTATTTGTTCTAAAAGGTAGTCTTTGAGACATTTTGAGACACCTATTCTGTAATACCTGAATTTTGTTAAGCCAGTATTTCGAAATATTTGTATAGAGAATATCTCCATAGTCTATATAGGGTAATATGGTGGCTTTATAGAGTTTCAAGGCAACGCTATTTGATATATAAGGTCTCATCTGTTGCAGCTGATACAAACGGTGTGTTACTTTTCTTTGTATATCTTTTATATATTTGTCAAAGGTCAAGGATTGATCTAAAGTGATACCCAGATATGATATATACCGTCATCCAGAGTTAATATTAGGGGAGTTTGTCTATTTAGTCTAATGTGGGTTCCAAAATTCAGTATCTTTGTTTTTTCAGAGTTAATCGATAATTTGTTTATATCGCACCATAGTGATAGTTTGTCTAGGGCATTTTGTAGTTTAGAGATGACTTCTTCCGTTGTATTCGAATCGGTATATATAATTGTATCATCGGCATAGAGTTTACAATTCGTCTCCGTAAAAATTTCAATAAGGTCATTAACATATATCAGGTACAAAGTCGGGGGTAACCGTGGCCTTTTTCCAACTATCTGGTATACAGCTTGTTTCAAAGATATTATTGAACAATGTAGTAAGTTGGGACACTAATATAATAAAACATGGTTTTAGGATTTTCGTGGGTAAACCGTGCAGTGCTGAGGGTTTAGAAGGTTTGATTTCTCGTATGAATTTTAACAAGTCAATCTCGTTTGCAACGAGGTTTGGCATATCTTCCTCTATCCTAGTACCATAAAACTTCCAGGGTGTTGTTTTATTTTCAGCCAATGAGGGTCCGATATGTGTAAAATAGGTATTCAAGTAATTCGAGGTTTCGTCTATTGGAATCTCATGGTTAGTCTCTTCGTTTAATAGTCTTTGATCTTCTACAGAGCTTTTACTGTCATGACCTGGTAGTATTGTTTTGATCAATCTCCAAAATTTTCTATGGTCGCCGTTGGACCTATCTAGCGTACTTTTAATATGATCCTGCCTAGCTTTTTTTATGGACTTATTTACCAGGTTTCTAGCCTTCCTTGCATTTTCTCTATTTGTTGCATTATTTTTCTGTTTAGCTTTTGCTAGAAGTCTATTTTTTTCAATGATTTCTTCCATTAGTTCATCACTAAGCCAGGGCTCTTTTTTTTTTTTTAATTTATAATTTTTCCAAGGGCAGTATATATCTAAGTAGTTAGTAATTATATCAGAGATAATGTTCCATTGTTTAGTTGGGTCATCATTTCTACGATAAAAGGGATCCCAATCATAATTTGTTAAAAATTTGTTTAGATGGTTCTGGTCAAAATTTCTAAAGGACCTACCAATAAAACTTTCAGAGTGAACATCGTTTTTCTTTTTCTTCCTATTTATAAAAATAGGTTGGTGGTCACTTATTGCGTTAAGAAGCACGCCGGAGTGAGCAATATGAGTAGAGTTTGAAAAAATTAGGTCAATGGAGGAATTTAAGTTGGAAAATCTGGTAATCTCATTAATATATTATTGTAGGCCATGGGCTTTCATTAGGTTTAAGAGATTTTGAACATCCTTATCATTTTTGTCATAGACATTCAGGTTGAAATCGCCCATAACAAATATTTCTACGTTTTTGTCAAGCATCAGCTCGTCCAGAGTATTTACCAATATTTCATTTGTTATGGTGAGATCCGCTGAATGTGGTCTGTATATATTTAGTATCACTAATTTTTTCATGCCAAAGTTCTGAAGGGATGCTATTTGGAGTTCTAAGTTCCGCGAGCTTAAATTTAGATGTTCAAATTCGTTCAGGTCCCATTTGGATCCATCTTTGGCTAAGATAGCTAGTCCTCCACCGGTCTTTGGTTTAGTATCCTCTAGGTTGTTTTTCCAGGACCGATCTAATCTAAAACTTTTATATCCAGGTAGAGTATAAGAATCTAACCTGTCAGATTTCGTTAGCCAGGTTTCAGACAACATTATCAGGTCGATGTTACAGTCTTTAAATTCTGTATAAAACAATTCCTAGCGTGCACGGATACTATATATATTCAAGTGTAAGAGGGTTATACCTTTTAAAGTGCTGAGCTCTTTAATGGTATCAATTTGATTATCCATAATTCTTGTTTGGGTTATGTGTTCTAGCAGTTAATGATGGACTTTCCGTTTCCCCCTCATTGTTGCTGCAATTTTGTACAATATATGTCAGTAGTCGTTGCTTATACAACATCCAGAAGATTGACAACTTCATCTTATAACTACTTAGAGTAATTATCATAGTATAAGTAATAAAATAAAATAATTAGGCTAAGACTGTTTTGCTCACCGGCTAGGAGCTATATTAATGTAATTAAGTAAGGAGTAGTATAAGTAGGCGCTTTTGTCTTTAGAGTGCTCCAATTTAGATCAAGGTTAACAATTTGTGCTATTAACTTTAGCCTGAACTCATACCGATCTAAAGTAAGTATCATTATAATACCTCATATGATAAGAAACCATTACATCACTTATTATACCTACTGTATTTCATAATTGACAAACAAACATTATGTCAATTTTCCATACTTGTATTTTATTGATTATTCACTGTAATAATTGTATTCCTGTTCATATCAATAAGAACTCATAAAATTAAAATAAATTTTATTAGCCCACTCCGGCTTTGCTCTCCTTTTCTCCAGGGATAGGGGTAATGTCCTAACGCGAAAAAAATAACTAGAATTAATTAAAACGGCTTTAGATCTTTACAATAGCCTTGTCGGAACGCCTATGTTGGATTGTGTGTCTGAGTGTATCAGAGTGTATTTGAACAGGTTATGCGGAAATAAAAAACATGACTATGGTACCGACACACCCAGCTCAGTGACACAGGTTACATATTAGAACAAGTTTTACTTGATTTACCTACAAAATACACTGGAAAATATGTATTTTCTTCAATGTTCTCAAAAGCACTTAATTAAGTGACATCTTTAATCAATAAAATTAGAAATATCAACACATATCAACAATAGTCGAACTCAAACCCTTGATATCATTTTTGAAGAATAAAATTATAAAAAATCTCTTATTAGATTTGTTCCTGAATATGTTCGGAAGACAATTTTGCATATCTCTATAAGATAGAAGAGGAAAACTCGCAAATATGATATAACATAATATTTGTTTCAGGCAGGGGCGTACATAGCTTGTACATATTAGAGAATGCTCCTGACTCTCTGCAACAGAAATCAGCAACATAACTTTCATTGTAAAGGCCAGCCCCTACCTACCACGATTCTGGTCCCGATAGGCCTTACGATTGCCTTCCCGATACCATACAGATTCAATCATGAGGTCAGAAAAAATAGTGGTAGGTGGAACAGGTTTCTGCGATGCCGTCTACGATACCTCACAAGAGGCTGCAATAGAAAACGCTAATCGTAGAGCTCCCGATAAAATCCAACATGTTGGATTTTTTGTAGCCCATCATTGCCTATTGTATTGGATTTAACGAAAAATATCTCTTACAGGTAAAACACTTGGCAGAAAATTATGAAATTCTGGCATCAGGTAGGCTGCATAGGAATGTATAATCGGTGTAAATAAAATATTATTTGATAAAGTTTAAAGGTCGGAAAATAATAGTTTCATAACAGAATTATGATTCTTCCATAGTCATATTTTCAATTTGATTGTTGTAATGTCTGAAAATAATATCATGATATGTTGTAAATAACTCTAAGAGATTTACCCTTTCGTTGAGACCCGATAAGATATCGCCAGACTCTGTCCCTTCTGTATCCATTTCTTCACCTAGGTACACAATGAATTGTCTAACTCAATAGCCTCGTGGTCAATAAAATCTAGAACATTTGACAAATCCTGGTCTGACTGTGAACACTTTACTTTAGCCTGTTCTAGAAATTTACAAGCAACAGGGCCTCTCGACCTGTGAGTGCACCTACACTCACTGCACTTGACCAACCTTCGACCCATGCTGGGTCTTGAAAACTCTGGCTGCTGGCGAACAGGTCTGCTCTCGGCTGCGGTGGTGGGGTGTGTACCTAGGTGAAGAAATGGATACAGAAGGGACAGAGTCTGGCGATATCTTATCGGGTCTCAACGAAAGGGTAAAGAGGAATGAAGCAGAGACTTCTAAACTTGTTTTCCGTATAGACGAAACTTCTAAGAAATTAGACAACTTTTAAACAGCTTAGTTGCAAAGTTGAGTGTGAGTTCTGAGCAGGCTCCAACGAAGGAGACAGGCGCGGTGGGTGGGGGACCCAGCTTACAAGTACCTACTGTTCCTTCCTTGAAATTAGCGGATCCAAAAGAGAAGGAAGGTATATAATATATATATGTAAAAAAAAAAAAACTCTGGCTGCTGGCGAACAGGTCTGCTCTCGGCTGCGGTGGTGGGGTGTGTGAGGCCTTGGTCCTCTGCTACCGTCTCCATGTTTACTTTTCTAGCCGCTAGGGGTCCTTCTCTCGTTGACTCGATCTGTTCTGCGGTTGAGTCCCTCTGGTGTGGGGTGGCCTATATCTTAATAAGGTTTGCTGGCGCCTGTCTTATTAAACGTATACCCCTTCACAAACGGGAGAAAGAAATACAAGAAGTGAATGATTTGGCGATTTGTTTTAATGTAGAAAACAACAATGGATCTTTGATCCAGGCTTTTTGCCTCCAACCGCCAAAAAAAAACACTTCTAAAGAGAACAAAACCAAAAAAAAAAGAAAGAGGGAAAAAAAACTAGGTAAATAATAATTCCACATTCCTCTTATCCAACTCAATCCTGGAATGCATCGATCTGGACAGATATAACAATACTGAAAGGCTTTGCCAATCACCGATTTCTTTAATATCTGTTAACCCGACACCCGATTCTGCCATTGCAGTGGCGCCACCACGCCTTAATGAATGTGTTGTTAAAGCTTCCAAGCCCAACATTTTACAGTAAGATTTGAGTTTTGAAGCGAACCATGAATAAGATCCTCGTACGAATTCTCCTTTTTTCATGTAGCCAATTAACTGCGAACCGGGATCAGGGTAAACTACCATCGAGGATAAAAGATAAAGATAGTATTTTATCCAGTTCAACAGGTTTGGGGTATCAGTATATAATATATAATAATAATAATAAATCCTAACAGAACACATCTAGTCAAGTATTAATACTTTATTACTTATATGCACATAACGAATCATAAGTATGGTATACTATAGTATGGTATGGTATGGTATGGTACAGAATGACAACATTATAATACAATAATTAATATATAATATATAATGATTATATGATCGATATGGTATGGTATGGTTTAACTATACTATACTATAGGTAACATTACAAACTAATCAGAATCATTACAGGTCTTTAGACATGGTATGGTAGGTAAAGATAAGGTAATACAATGAACCGTTCATTTAGCTAAGCTAAGCTAAGTTAAACTAAGCTAAGCTAAGCTAAGCTAAGCAAAGCTATGCTAAGTTAATTAGCTAAGATAAACCAAGTAAACTATAGTTACACCCTGTTACAGTCATCCTCCTGAATACCTATCCATATAGATCTACTAGAACTGTTATGTATGAAGCTAAGCTAAGCTAAGCTAAACTAAGTGTGACAAAGGATCATGTCTTTAGAAACTGTTTTACTTAACAAATCCTGTCATACGTATGAATACCTGACTGTACGGTTCTACAAGAACTATTATGTATGAATCTAAAAGCTATTCTTAGCTAAGTTATTC
This sequence comes from Alentia gelatinosa, assembly GCA_950022655.1. Classification (NCBI taxonomy): domain Eukaryota; kingdom Metazoa; phylum Annelida; class Polychaeta; order Phyllodocida; family Polynoidae; genus Alentia; species Alentia gelatinosa. Next base: position 168,650,477 of record OX465579.1, read on the forward strand.
TTAGCAAAGTTATACCTCTCGAAACTGTTTTTTACTTAACAAACCCTATTTACTACACTGGGTCTATATAGTTAGGGATATGAACCTGAAAAGAGGCTTAGAAATGCAGTTTCGTGGCAAACTCTTGTAAACTCCCTGGAGTATGGCTTATTATGTGAAAATTCTGTTTCCATGGCAACCACAGAAATTCAAATGCCATGCCTTATTTTGATGTTAGACTGGATAACCATGGTGGTAACCATGGCAACCAATTACATGAAAATTGGCCAGTTAACCCATATGAGCCTATTCTCTTATATTCCATACCATAGGTTGTGCAGAAGATGATGACCTATTGAACATATCTTGATATCACAAATAGGATAGGCCTCTATAGAAATTCTTTAAATTCTAAAATAGAGCATCAGAATGTTACCGTGACAACGGATAGCTAGTAACTTTCTAGTGAGGTTCAAAAACTAGTCTTTCTTGCTACAGCAATAGGAATTCTATGCAATAGCAGAAAGGAATCCTCCATCTCTGACTGAAATTCACCAATTGTAATATCTGAATATAAAATATGTTTTATAATGTTTAAAATGTGCAATTGGTTGAATTAAACAATTGGTTACCATGGTAACCAATTCAGTCAAATCGGTCTATTAGTATATAATTTGTCCCTTTTCCATTGATTTGGATGACATTATGTGCATAAAATGAAGAGTTTTTATAAATCTTTTAATACAGTTCAGTTGGTGTGTGCTCCAAAATAGAATGTCAGTATGTTACCATGGCAACAGGTAACATGGAAACGCTATTTCAGGTCTTAAAAGTGACTCATTATTGTGTCGATTAAGAACTATAGGGCAAACAAGACGGCAGGATTAGTGTCCATTTTGCCTCTTAAAATGATCCCTTCATCAGGCTGTATATAAGAACAATGAAAGAACAACAATATAATGGTCTAAAGTATCATCAGGCAAAATTTACCTTTTGAAAGATGATGTCATGTTTTTCACTATTCAAATTATTGTAATATGAATTGTGTATTGCCAAATTATAAAAGATTTGATAATTGTAAATGATTATGACAATTTCTTGAGCATACTTCAAAACCTCCTTCTTATATTTCAGTTCTTTTTAGACGAAGTCAGTCAGAAAATAAGCTGTTTCTCCAAATTGTTATACCCAATACCAAACAAACATTCATTTCTACCATATTTACTGCTTTATGAATCCAATCATAAGGGTAGTTGAATACATTACAATCAAAGTGATCATAGCATCATAGATAATCAATATACTAACTTTTCTTTCTGATCCACATATTCATATATATACAACATGTCATATTTTTATTACAGTCACTTAAATCATATAGCAGAAGAATGAAATGTCAAAGTTACTCATAGTTCCTGCTGGTAACTCATAAACTGTGTAAAGATGTTGGTTCGCTAATAATCTTTCATGTATGCCACAGTATGATAATGAGGTTAATATACTATAGTAAATCGTCAAAAAAGTGAAGGGAGCTTCCTTCTTTCCTTTCCCACCCATACTTAACTGGATCAGGCAATATGGCCATAGCCCTAAGTGCATTTTGGCTGATTATAGCATAGTACTGTGCCCTTAGCAGGTGGTGTTTCAATGCATCTCTTGTTGGTGGCAACTTTGCAAGGGGCACATCAGGATTCTTCTCCCACAACTCATAACGGATGGTAGAAAGGGCTTCACCCTTCCTGCCATAAAGTGACGACACCAAATCTTCGATGACATTCAGGATAGTCGGAGTTATTTTGAGCCCAGAACCAAGTTGTGCAAATACTTCCATTACCCTTTCTGACTTAAGAAGTAACTTCAGAGGTGTAAGTTTTCCCTTGCCATAGAAGCTGCTTGTGATATCAGTTCCTGTAAATACATGGACTGCTGGCAAAATAGCACAAGTTTTAGCCCCTAGTTCATCTGCAATTGCCTTTATGTTGACAATACGTTTCCCTCTTTTGACATATAGGTGCCCATCAAAACTATACTCATGGTGAATAGCTAAAACAAGAACATCTGTGTCATCAGACATAATTACTGCATGATAGCCCTGATTAACAGCATGTTTTGCATGTAATATGCACTTGAAATCAGCCTCATCATATGCATTCTTTAGTTTAGGAATTTCTTCACATGTTGTGGTACCATCTGTACATTTTATCCTCATGCAGCGTCCATTGTGATTTTCATATAGCTCCCTTCCTTGCAGAATAGGTCCACTTTCCTGTCTGCTCCAATTCTTGATTAGCATTTCCGCAATGCTATCCTTGTTCTCTCATTGTTGTATAACAGAAGCCCAGTCTGATGGAACTAGTTGCTTGTCTGATCGTATCAATACTTTTGAGGTGACCTTGCCATTCTCTCTTGCTTTTGTTTCCAGTCCTTTGGGTGTCATTTCTCGGAGGGCATACTCATCACAGACAAAGTATATTCTGAGTGTAGACTTATCCTGAAGAATGCGTCTTAGGATCAACCACGACAGGTCTTCATATGTCACTTTTCCTTTGACAACTGTAGAATGAAGAACCATGCCTGCATCATAGATTGCTGCACAAGGTCTCAAATCACTGATTTCATTTACACTCATCCCTGCTTCTTCTAGCCTCAAGCCAAGCCTACTCTTCTGAGTTTTCATTAAGTTCCCATTGTTCCTTGCTAGTGATCTTGGAAAGTGTGACAGTTCATACTTGAAAAGTTCACATGCAGGAACCTTCTTCACATGTGCCAGTGCTAAGGTATGGTGAAGAACAGAAGGGCCTGTTGTCTCTTTGCTTGGCATCTTTTGTTCACTTTTCATGTCAGCAAATGTGAGTAATTTCATCTTTTTCAATGTTGCATAGAAATTTACCTTGGTTGTTTTCAAATGATCCAGAATGAACTCTTTCTCTTTTTCCTTTCCTCTTTCAACAGCAGTAAGCAAATCACCTGTGACATTTTTGTTTGCAATTTGCCCTGAGTGCAAATGTACAATGCCTTTTTTTTCCTCAACAGTAAATGGGTTGCCCCAGTTCTCAAGAAGATCACACCCATTATGTCAAGGGGTTAAGAAAGATAAGAGAACCAGAACACTAATCAAGCTGAGACAACTGTCAGAAGAGTCAACAAGGCAGAATATACTTCACTATGCAATTTCTCTCAACAGAGGCAATATTATCCTGCGTTTGAACGACACTTATGTCTTGCAGATGGGGAAGTATCATGCAGGTTGTCTGTCTGCTATTCAATCACAGCATGACAGGTTATTCAAAAATACTGCAGTTCAAGTGGAAGAGGACAGCTTTGCTAATCTTTGCAGTTATGTGGAGACTGAAGTCATTGACAAAGGTCATATAACAGAATTAACTGCTCTCATGGAGATGTATAAGAGAGAAAAACCTGACACTAGAAGTTTTTACTTAAAGGAAAAACTTTCAATGCATTTTGGTGATTCAGTCCGATTTGAATCAAGAGCCCAAAGGAATAAATCTGATTTGGTGTACTAATCAGACCTTTCTATAGATAAGATGCTAAGGACGGCAGCAGAAATAGATGCTGGAGGAGATAAAACATCTTGTGAAGAGGAAATACAGGACAATGACCAGGAAACATTGTGCATCGATGGGATCCTGAACCAACAGACAGATAGAGCAGATGTGAAGATTATCTTTGAGGCTTATAAAATATTGAGACAGAAAATTCTTGATACAGATCAAAGAGTCTCATGGCCTGCAAGAATAGACGAACTTAGGGAGACTACAAGTGAATCACTAATTCCAGCTCTTCTCCACAATGCACTTGTTTGGATCACAACATCAAATGAAGAAATCAGTCAACAGAAACTTACTGCTTCAAATCCAGCAACGATATCAGCATTGGCTCAAGATGTGATATACATATCAACCAATGGACAGATAAGAACTCCAAAACATATCAAATTAGCGGTTGCTACAAAGTCACTCACTGGGTGTAAGAAGTTAATCACCTCCCTCAATAAACTAGGCCATTGCATCTCCTATCCACAGCTACAAGAGATGAGAAATCTTATGCTTGCAGAGAAATTCTACCGCATAGGCACTGTTATACCAGATGGTCTGCAACAAGGGGTTATGACAGACTTGGTGTTTGACAATAATGACATACAGGAAGAAACACTGGATGGAAAAGGAACTTCTCATGTAACAACAGGAATAGCAGTACAAGCCAAAACTCATTCCTGTGCTGTTCCTCCATGTACCAAGGAAATCAAAGCCTTGTCGAAGACAGACCTGGACAAACTGACTATTTCTGTGGAGGAATATACATTAGAAAAGCGACCAGACAATCCCCCATCAGTTTATGGCCAGAATATCAATGTATATCTGGAAGGAAACAAGGAAGAAATGAAACTATCATACACTGCTGACCTACAGAGGATAGAAACCAATGACACACCATCTTGGTCAGGGTTCTATTCACAATGGGCAGACAATGTAGAAGCCAATACTATTGGGTATTCACCAATCATAAATGCCAGTCCAACATCCTTTGCATGTATCAACACAATGTTATGCACAGCAAAGAACATATCACAGCAGCTAGGCCAGGAAACAATATCAGTGACTGTGGATGAGGGTATCTATTGGAGGGCCTTGTGCTTAATTTGGAAGCACACAGAACTGTTTGGTAACATCATATTGAGATTGGGTGTATTTCATCTGAAGATGAACTTTATGGGCGTAATAGGAAAACGATTTGGCTCAGCTGGACTCAGAGATCTACTTGTGGAGTCTGAAATTGTTGCTGATGGATCAGTTGATAGTCTGCTTTCTGGAAAACAATACAATAGGGGGATGCGTGCTCTCAAGTTTGCATCAGAGATCATGTTCCGTGCCCACTGGCAGGCATTTTTAGAGTCTTGCAACTCAGAAGATCTAGCATTCATCTAAAATGTCTGCAGAGATGTTGGGGAAAATGGCCACAGTGATCTGGTTATAGTTCTGGAACTTTATCAATCCCTCAGCTGCACACTAGAATCGGAGAATGCCAATTTCTGGTATTCTTTCCTTGAAGCAGTAAAAGTATGGTCAATGGTGGTTTCAGTGTGGGAAGGACAAAGAGTCATACCGATATGGACAAAACCATCGAAGAAACAATCAACAGAGCCTCAAAAACAAAAGGAGGAATAATCGGCTACAGTAACCAACCAAAGAGTGTTGCAAAATGGCTTCACACAGCGCCACAAAACGGCAACATCTGCACTTTGTTCTTTGATGAACTAGGCATCACAGAAGAATATCAACACAAAAATTGTAGTACTACACATATAACAAAAGACAATGAACTAGTGGATAATGTATAGGAGACGTCGTGATCGCTTGAGCTACTGCTGGTATGTGACTAGATCCTCTTTGCTGTTCTGTTCAGACTGAGGAAAAAATGTTAATGTTCTTTGTCACCCTGGTCCCCATTGGTCCTGTTTGGTCACATGTACCAAGTTCTGCATTATTATTGGTCCTTCCCATAGACAAAGAGAGGTGGGAAAGGCTGTCAGCCAATCATAGGGCTTCTATCTTGGGTCTATGGGACCAGGTATCTGGTTGCCGGTTTGTCAGCAGTGTGTTCTCTATCTGGTGGCCATTTTGGGAAGTGTTTGTGTTTCCCACTAGGTGGCATCTCTGTTTCAGATGCACAAGTTTATTGAGCAGGGGGTGTTTTATGTATTATAGAGTGAGGGATTCCTTTACTCTATCATACCAGCAGTTTCGATTATTGTTAATCTCATTCAGGCTATGATTGGCTGATCTTTGTATGCTGTCGAACTATTGTTTTTATAGTTTGTCAGTCTGGGGGTGGAGTACACACCATTTGTTTGGTGTGTTTAGGGAGCATTAGTTTCTATCTAGTCACATTGTGGGTAGCTGGCTGGATGATGGTAATGATGTGACATATCGAGGAAAAAATTCTTCAAATAAGTCGCCGTTCTCTTCCTCGTGGAGGTGTGTGGCGGGTTCTTTATTTAAACAATTTTTGACCTGGCATTGTGTGATTTCTCATCATCCGTATCTACTGTCCATTGTGTTCAGACCCAATGGTGCCTGTGTCTTCATTCGGTGGATCCAGTTGTATTCCACCTTCAGTCTCAGGTCACAACTATAGCCTTTCTCGAATATGTGTGTAAAGCCCTTTCATATGAGAAAAAAACCATGTATTTGAATCTTAAGTGGGTGCGTCCACCAACCACGACAGGGCTGCGACAACGGCTTTCCGACAAGGTCCACGACAGCTCTACGATGGGAAGACAAGGCCCCGACAGGTTGCGACATAAAGCTTGTCGGGAGGTTGTCGGGGGCCTTCTGACAAGGCTACGACAAAATCGAACATGTTCGATTTTAGAGCCTTGTCGTGGCATGTCGTGGCATGTCGGGAGGTTGTTGCAGAGGTCTACGATAGAAAATTTAGGTGGAGCTTGCTCTTCCCGACATGCCCCGACAATGCTGTCGTAGAGCTCCTCTCCTCACGACAGGGCTGTGACAAGGCACCGATTGGAAATTTCTTGTCGGCGCGTGTCGCAGCACTGTCGTAGTTGGTGGACGCACCCTCTAAGGCATCCTACTCTAGGAGACGGATAACTCTATTGGTCTAACATACATGTTCGTGTATGTGTTGAAATACACAGATAATGGCTCCTGAGGAGCGAAACTTTTCAAGTATGTTCCAGGTTAACTGACCATATAGACCCAATTACAATAATATCTAGTATTGTGGGAAAATAGGGGCCCCGATTTTTCGTAAATCGGGTCCCGATTTCTCTGAAATAAACGACCGCCGAAATGGACTGGTGAAATATTTCAAGTGTACAGTTCAACAGTGCGTGACGGTATTAGAGTGTATTTTGTTAGAGACTTACAAGGTGAGGAAGTTAAGGGTGCTTTCTACATACATCAGATTCGGAAGGCTCGCATAACGGAGGATGAACTCTATCAGTATGAAAAGGTTTTGAAAAGGAAAACAATTCGTGGTAAGAGGTATTACTTTATTAAGTGGGCTCATTATCCTGAAAAATTCAATGAATGGATTGATCATAAATTGTATAGGAAATTGAGGAAGCGCATCACAGTGAAATGATAATGATATAGTACTGATGAATACTAGATGAACAACTGATACTACAATGTTTATATACTTAAAAAGTTCAGACAGTTTATCATATTTTCCTGGAAACACTATTGTGAAATTCACGGTGAAGCTACCTCAGAGAGTGACATTGCAAGGAGCAAATTGGATGTGTGGTATTCACGATTTGAGTATATATAATTTAGAGGAAACAGAGGTACGATCATTCTACATGATATGTGATATACTTGATTACACATTAACAGGTTGTGGAAAAGCTCAGGTGTTAACTAGACTGCCAAACAGAAGTGTTACAAATAAAGGTTATAATGTTAATTTCAGGCCCGTGAGGTATATGTATGTGAAAGTATCAGATTTTACAGATATTACTATTACACTAAAAGGTGATGAGTTGAACCAGTTAAAACTGTGTGAAATAATACATACTGATCCGTTACAAAAGGTGAACCCTGTACTATACTGTACTTTACATTTTAAACAGTTACACAATGGAAAGGGAAAAGTATGCAATGCTTAAGGCTGATGACCTTACTAGGATATTTACATTGAACACATCTAACACTGATTCAATTAAATTATGTACAGGTAATCACAAACATCATCTTGTTAGATCACGTAAATTTGGTAATGGTCGTGACAGGTTGTTAATTGTTAATTACGGTAATCAGAACAAACCAAAGCCTTGTTCTACCTCTACCTGTGATTTCTCGTCACACATAACACAGGTCACAGAACAAGCAAAGTCATCACTATCTGTGGAAAACAAACAGGAGCGGTCTCCTGACAGTGAACTTAAGGGTATACCGGTGACGTCAGTGGAAGGTATACCCTTTAAGAATGAGCATACTGTCCCACACCCACCACTTATGCAAAGTCCTCCTACAGGTAAACGCAAACACACACGATCACCTGATATTAAGTCGGAAGGTAAACCTTTCAAGAGAAGGAAAAGTGTAAGGAAGCGGTACGTCTTAAAGGATATACTCTCGTGAAGTATGGAACGTGATGGATACAGGGAAAATCTAAGACGTATATTTTTATCTGGTGTTAAGGTATTTATAATCAATTTCTGTCTGGTTTTATTGAAACTGTGCAGAAAGATATCTGAGCTGATTAATACCAAAACCTCTAACAGAAGTGGAGGATATAACAACTTTAACAGTCATCATCATCATCAACAGCAACAACAACCACATCAAGTTTTGTATGAATCACACCCAGAGGATGATAATACTGGTGATGATGACGATACTGATGATAACTATAATAATGAAGAAAGAGGTAAATATTATCCTCGAAAAAGTTTACACTCAGGATTGATTCCCATTCCTCTTCCTCGAGTCAAAATACCAACAAATACGGAAATGAAGAGGGTGACCTCACTACCTGAAATACATTCGGGGTCATCACTAACGACAACTAGTTTCTCCACACCAGTGTATCGCAAGTTAATGACTACACTGCATCCAACGTTACCAACACAGACAGTTAAAACGGATACAGGAGAAAAAGAAGAAGAGGAGGAAGAAGAAGAAGAAGAAGAAGAAGAAGAAGACGGAGACATTGACCAAGTACTAGACTGTTCTAGGAAATCTATCACCAACAATTATCTACCGGTAATAACAACTGTAAAGACACAAAAGAAAGAAGAGGAAGAGGAAGGAGGAAAAGGGAAAAGTGAATATACAACCCTCTATCTACCTCGAAAAGTGTATGTGAAAGGTCTAGATAAGTGTGCGAGTTATAAATGTACTTTGAATAGTAATTGTTCACTCGATAGGTTTTCCCTGTATGTGAATTGCGGTAGCTACGATTCTATATCAGACAGAGACGGTAAAGAAGAAGAAGAAGAAGAAGAAGAAGAAGAAGAAGAAGAAGAAGAAGAAGAAGAAGAAGAAGAAGGGAAGGAGAAAGAGAAGAAGGAATAGAAAAGGAGAAGAAAAAAGTGTAATAAGGACCTTCTACATTTTTAAAAGAAAATGGCATACCAGATATCAACCACGAACGAACGCAGTAGGTTAGGAATAGGGGAAAGTATGAACTTATTTCAACTACCTGATGTTGATGTAGGGGTAGCGAAAGTACGATATGTAGACTTTCAACCAAAAAACCAACTGAATAGAGACTTCGGTATGGAGTTTGTCATAACTAATTTAGGAAACCAGTATATTGATTTAAGAAGGACATATTTGAAAATGAAAGTTAAGATTTCACAGGGGGACGGTAAAAATCTACCATCACCTATACCTGTGACAGAGGAAATACCAGATAGTGAACCTGTAACTAGTATTCCCGAAACTGCTAAAGTAGGACCTGTTAACAACTTCATGCATAGTCTATTTTCACAGATAGATGTCTATTTTCAGAACAAACTTGTATCTTCTTCAAACGATTGTTACCCTTATGAAGCATACTTGAATACTCTGTTAAATTTTGGTGAGGAGGCAAAACGTACACATTTACTATCTCAATTGTTTTCAAAAGATATAATGCCTCTAGATGGTACTGATATTCATGGTATTAACACAGGATTTGTGGAAAGAAGCATGTACACCCAAGAAAGCAGGGTAGTAGACCTTATGGGACCATTATATATTGATGTTTTCTCACTGAATAAGTACATACTAAATGGTGTAGAGGTTAAACTGAAATTTTGGCCCACTAACACAGCATTTCATTTAATGTCAGGATCAGCTTCTCCGAATTTTAAAACAGAACTTATAGAGGCTTCACTCTCAGTATGTATAGTAACACCTACTAGAGAAATGCTTATAAGTCATCAAGACGTTATGGAGAAAAAAAAGTTCATGGCTACTTATCAGTACATGAGAACAGATGTTAAGAAATATTCCATAGCCTCAGGCATGCTTCAGTTTAGGGTTGATAATGTTTACCTAGGAAATGTTCCTACTAGACTTGTGATTGGAATGATATCAGAAGAAGCTGTGAATGGATGTTATAAGAAAAATCCGTTTAATTTTAAGCATTACAATGTTCGTTATGTGAATGTTTCAGTTGATAATGAAAGTATTCCATCATCTGCATACCAACTTAAATTTCATGAAGGTGACGATGCTAACACACCATTTAAATCAAACTATATAGATGCTTATCTAGCTCTTTACGGGCGCGAGAGAATTATGAATGAATTGAATAGTGGAATTTATATTTCTAGAAAAGATTTCTGTCAAGGGTATACACTCTTTACTTATGATTTAGAACCCGAAGTGAAAAATGAAGATGATGGTGTGACATGGCCTACATTCAAACGAGGGAATTTAAGGGTTGAAATCAATTTCGATAAAAAATTACCAGAAACTGTGTCTATCATATTGTATGCTAAATTTCCTCATATACTAAAAGTAGATCACTCTAGAGCCGTATATATTGTATAATTTGTGATTATAAGACTTGAATTGTATCATGTATTACTTTATATATTTATATCTTAGAAATATCACTTAATAATTGTATACAGATATTATATCAATAAACTGTGAACAAACATTCTATTTATTCATTATTATTATTATTTATTCATCATCATCATCACATTACTACTACTACTACTACAATATTGAATAAATATGTAGGTATACTACACCGATACAACAGATATGGTATAATCTATACTACATTGATACTACATAGTATATCTAATATATCATATTAATTATTCTTACACTATTAACGATTAAATACCTCACACAGATACAAATATGATACCTCTTTAATATATATATATACTTCAGCAATAATATATGATATAATATAACATAATATAATGTAATAGCATCTTTATACCATCTTTATACGTGAACAAACATTCTATTTATTCATTATTATTACTATTATTTATTCATCATCATCACATTACTACTACTACTACAATATTGAATAAATATGTAAGTATACTACACCGATACAGCAGTTATAGTATAATCTATACTACATTGATACTACATAGTATATCTAATATTTCATATTAATTATTCTTACACTATTAACGATTAAATATCTCACACAGATACAAATATGATACCTCTTTAATATATATATATACTTCAGCAATAATATATGATATAATATAATATAACATGATATTTCATTCTAAAAGTCACTCTCGTAGATTTTATCATTACAATACTACATTCTTAATCAGCAGATAAATAATAGAATATAGTATAAAGAATAGATAGGGTAGAATCATAATTAATACCCAAAAGGTAGAGTAGTACCATTAATAAATACAATACGTTTGGAATAAACACACTGAAATGTCTTCACTAATGTTCTGTTGAAAATAGTAGAGTCAGACTTATTTCTCAATATAGCAGTTCCACCAGCAACTTTGAGAATGGGTACGCCTTTTTTATTTTTTTCACAATCTGTTTGATCTTCTGAACCGTCAGTAACAGTTGACTGATACAATCTTAACATTGAATCTAGATTTAAGACAGCGTTGGCTTTATAATTTAATCGTATACCTTTCACCTTACACACAGGAGGGGTTCCCCGAGTATTCACATGATAACAATAACTCTTTGGACCTGCTGAAAGGAACTCTGTAATGAACATGTTACTGTCAGGTAATTCATTGGTTAAATCACCGAGGAAATCTCCTAACTCAGGGTCTTCAGATGAAGGGGATGAAAGGAAAATTACAGAATCTGTATCATGATATAGGTTCCTCTCACCTAACATATCTAAAAGTTTGTATAATTTCAAACGGGCATGGGTTGTGGTGTAAGCGGCTATTATTACATTTACATTCTTGGATGCTTGTACAAATTCTTCCCGGTGTTTGTACTGCACTCTAATAACCTCTTCCCCCAGCAGTTGTATGTCCTGAACTGTAACACCTTCGAAGGATATCAGTTTGAAGTATTCAGCTGCCTTAGTTGTATGCAGTGTCTGAGTCATGTTCTCTCTTTGACCGAATTTTCCCCAGAATGAATTAAGCATTAGTTTACTTAATGATCTCATACCAGGGTTTTTTGAAATTTTGTCATACTCAAGTGACACACCTTCCTTTTCAAAATATGTGGTGATGTACTCCTGCTTACTCTCATCTGTGGTACACCATTCAGGCCATCCTGAAGACTCCTGCTTTATTTTTAAAAAAAAATCTACATAACTGGTAAAGAGACCTCCAGACTTAGACAAGGGGTCGTATACACTAACATTGGAGAAATGAGATATTTCATGTATTGCTATAATTTTGTATCCTTTGTTAAGAGCAACCAATACCTCTCTTATTACCCATGTACCGGTCAGTGATCGTTGTTTTTCACTGTGTCTACATGGTACATAGTCATCGGGGGATACTGTTTTGAATAAACCATCATATTCCGTGATGCACGTTCTACATAGTGAAAACAGTAGTTTACCATTGTACCTGTATGGTAATACAGGGTGAAAGAGGTTTCGTGGTGGGGCAATTCTACATTTGATAAGACCTTCATACTCGTTGAGATCTATATCACAGTGAGGTTGAGGAATGTCTTGCCCTAGAATCTTTTCAGGATGCCCTACAGGGTATGGACAGTATTTGTTCACATAAGGGTAGAGAGAGGTGACATCGTAATACTTTATCTGTTCATTACTATCCGTATTAACCTTGTGATAACATTTGATACAATCTGTTCGACCCCCGAAGAATGCATCTCGTGGTTGTAACGGTGACTCTAACTCAACATTAACCATTAATGATGTATATTCCTCGGTTCTCTGTAGCTTCTTGAACTCACATGACCACATCTCTATAACAGTGTAACCTTTACCTACGATCTCGTCCGTACGCCGTTGTGTTTGTTCATACAAACTACCCATTTTCCTTTTTGATAAAGGGTTCATAGTAGAGGCTGCAAAACAATCTGGGTGTCCATGTAAGAAACACCCATGATACTGTAGAACAGTATGAGTATCATCCTTAACAAAACCATCTACTCCCCCACGTCCTATCCTTTTTTCACCACCAGTTCGACGTGCGTGCTGTACTACGACCCCGTGTTTTCTCTCATAGAAAGTCAACCATAGAAGCGATTCGTTGGAATGTATATCTGTGGCATTATATGGTGGTAGGATTGCAACAGTATTAACGGGTAGAAACTTTGTTCTATAGACGAGGTTACATGCTGAAGCAATAGTTATGCACGATTCATAAGGGTCTACACCATTTACAGACGGTATGGTGTCATCACTGTCTTCACCAATGCCAACCCCTGCGTGGAGTAGCATGCTTATAGGTGTAATATCAGATGTCACCGGTTTGTTTGCCTTTTGGTCGCCTACTGAGAGGATATTTTTTTTTTTTGTAAGAGCTCTTTTTAAAAAGCTCTAACTAAAACCAAAAAATAGAACCACGCTTGCAGAAGCTCACATACTCAATCCAAGGTTTTGCTTCAAACATAGGTGGTACATAGGTGGTGATCGTTTCTCAAAAGGTTTCGGAAAAACATAGGTAAAGCACCTATTATATAGCCTGTAGAAGTCAATACTTCTATCTTGTTATAGGTTGAGTATATCACTTACGAGCTACCACCTCCTTCATATTACTGTGCACTCCAAACTCGATGGCGAACGAGGACACTAACCAGGCACAAATAAGTTTCTGATTTATCTTAGACTGGAAATATTCATCTCTTTATCACCCAATGAGAACGAGTTAACATTCTCGCAAGCCTGTTGAGAACGAGTTTGTATGCTAAGCCCTACGATGACAGTTGTTAAGTTTATGAAAATATGGATCTATAAGATTGGAGAATGAGACATATAATCTCGAATCTACATAGTCTAAGTACTGTGCGCCTATATCGGGAAATAGTATTTTGTGACCGGCTATCTGTGGTTGGAGCGGGTTCACTTTAGCTCACTATTCCAGGCTAAGATAATGTTACACTGGCCACCCGAGCTATACTACGTTAGCTCTGGTCACGTTGAATTGACCGTGACCGTGACCTGGCGTGGTAGCGGGTAAAGGAACGTCACTCTAGCTATTTTTCATATCTATTTTTACTCTGGGCTGTCAGTTGTAACTGGTTCACGTGACTGGTTCCTCTGTTTACTCTGCTTGTAAAGAGTCCTGGATTCTTATCTTTTCTATGTTGTCATCTTCTTTAAGGTGTATTTTGATAAATTCCCACAGATATAAGTTTTTTATGAATCTATTGTCATATAAATATTTCTTTGCAAGTATTTGGGATCTTAGAACCCATGTAGAACATACTTATTTGGTCCGAGAGTGAGAATCCGTGGACACGTCCATGGTTTAACGTTACCAACCTCTTAGTTGTAACGTAGTGTAGACAGAGGTGGCGGCCAATCTAAGATAATGTTATACTCGATCGTATATGTAGCTCAGGTTACCAGTGTATCCACTAGAGGTCGCTTCAAAAAAGGTTGCTCATATAAAACCATGAATGCAAATAAATCTTGTCTAACGTCGCTAGGTTAACTAAAAATGTAATTATGAAGGATGGTAAAAACTGTAATTTGAAGGGTAGTTAAACTAATATACCACTCCATTATAAGCATGGTGTATCTCACAAAATATGGAAATCAAGGGTTTGTGACACCTTTCACAGAACATGAATCTACCCTTCAAATGTATGCGTACCACCTTACACTATACACCAAAATCACTAGCTTACCATTCAATCGAATACCGAGAATAATTTTTGCAGGGCTCTTTAAAAGAGCCCGATTTAAAAACCAAAAATAACCTGCAGAAACTTCACAGACTCTCATTAATCTGTCTGTATTATCACATTCAAATGTAATGTGGAGCCAGAAGTTTTTTTTATCTACGTGCCAAGAAGTACACCCCTTCTACTAATACATCATTGTTTTATTATAAGAAATGGGCTCAAATGCTACTTATCCCGTGTGAGGTGATATGCTGTACTGTTTGTCTCCCTACAATGTACACACACACACACACACACACACACACACACACACACTCACACACACACATTAATCTGTTTGTATTTATCACTTTCAGTTGTAATGTGGGGCCCGAATCTTTTGATTTACGTTATCTAAGTTTTTATCTACATTATCTAAGTTATTGTACTACATCCAAAATTATATAACTTGAAACTGATACAAACTTTTCTCCATTTTCAGTCGTCCAATCAGAAGAACTCCGAAGTGATTTGTGGGTTTTTTTCGTTTTTTTACAACTTTGATGAACTTTAAGGTGAGTTATAAACTTCCTTAAGAAATTCCTTACCCTCATGATAGTTTCACCAAAACATCATTCTTGTCACTCTTTGGTTTAATTAGAAAACGGTACAAATTACACCAGAGGGCAATACTGCTACGACCTTTATTCTAACGCTAGGGGGGACCTAGGACCCGTTCTACACGTGTCAAAAAAATTCCAGAAAAATTAAAAGAAGGGAAGGTATCTGGGGCAAAAGATTTTCATATCTGTGTACATTCGTTAGGGTCGCTCATGAAAAAAGATGTTTCTTTGTGCCACATAAAATAATAATAATAATAGGAACCCTATCCTTTTCTTCTTTTCAATTCAAATCGTTGATATGACCAGGGAATGGATAGACCGCGATGGTTAGTGTGCTATTCCTAATATTAAAAAACGCCTATAGGGCTATTCACAATGATTACTAGGTTATTTAGGCTATTCACAATGATTACTATGTTATTTAGCACACAGTGATACTATCGTATATGGTGGTGGCACTTACATGCAATCTTGCTATGATTTCCTATTATCATGTAAATATTTTGAGGAATTGTATTCATGACTCAGTATATGTTTGTTGTTTTTCAGATGTGTGGCGGGCGGAGGGAGTGATTACACCTGTGATTAATTGTAAATAATTTTAAAACTAATAAAACCTTGATCCAAACCGAGTTGGGCAGTTGTTGAGTTGTACTTGTTTAAAATCATAAAGTTTGTCTATATTGGCCATAGTATCCAAACAGAAAATCTCGAGAATCAAAACAGAAAATCTCATGAAAAAAAAAATCAGATTGACAGCAGATACTTTAACATAAGATATACTGATAGATAACACGCGAAGTATCATACAATTATTCATAACACAATGAGAAATACTGAATCAATTTGTGTGATAAAAAACATGTCTTTTATTTATGTTAAAAGAAGTCTTTTGTTTCATTTTGTTAGTAAGCGGGTTATAAAGAAAGTCCTCACCCTCATGTTAGTCTCACCGCCTCCCTGTACAGGGTATCAGGTCATGCAAAATAGATGTTTGAGATCCATCCTCCGTGTAGAACAAAGAACGCACACAAATTATGCACATGCATTATACAATATGCCAAAATTAGAGAAGAGAAGGAAATCTCACTTGTTAAAATATGTCTATAAACGAGCCCAGAATGTAGAAAATCTCGATGTCACCACACCCATCCACAAGGATGAGAACAGCACCCGTACTAAAGGTACACAAACCTTACTGTACGGTATACACAACCAGTACGGAGTATCTATGTATCACAAATGGAGCAATCTGTCGCCCCTCATGAGACAGATGGAAACCCTTCGTGAGTTTAAAAGCCTGACAAAAAAGAATGATGAAGGATTCCATCCAACAAATTTAATAATTCTACTTGGAACTATTGTGTGTGTGTGTGTGTGTGTGTGTGTGTGTGTGTGTGTGTGTGTGTGTGTGTGTGTGTGTTGTAGGAATTACTTCCAGTTATAAAACATATTGTTGAGACTAGTCCACTATACCAACAATCACAAAATGATTATTCCAAGTAACCAATATGAGTGAATGTTTAATATACGCTATTTAATGAATCTCCAATTTTCTATGTCTCGCTGTATCGAAAAAATCTTGTTCTGTATCCTAAGGAAGACTAAAGGGTATATATCGGGAAGCCGATTGAAACCAGTGATATGTGTCACTAACAGTCTTCTCCTACTGCATTGTTACACATATATACTTTCCCACAAAGGACAAGAAAACACCATGTGTTCTCAAAATGTGACAATAAAGTGAAGTTATCAAAAAATTATATTATATTATATTATATTGTATTAGTGCTTTTGTTATACATCTATTTATCATTAATAACATCGTTGAAACTGAATAAATTATTAATATTAATTAATCATTGTCATTAATAGTATGATAATGATATAACAATGATTAATTAATAACTGTCTAACTAATTATCATTATTAGCTAGTCATTGGATAAACTGAATACCAAATGGTGGCAATCAATGATACATACCTTTAGTGTTGGGTTTTCTCACGTCGATTATGTAAAGTGTCCTTTTAAGACTGAATAACTAAACCTAATTAATCAAAATTGGTATTAGAGTGTATACCTTATCAGGTAATGTCTACAATAAGGCAATGCAATCTTGATTATGTTAAGGTTACATCTGAAATAATGAGTAGGAGATAACTGAATAGTTAAAAATCTAAATCATGAAATAATGAAATATAATTCGTGAGTAGTTTGAATTGAATATTTAACTTTCTATTGAGGAATAATTTAAATACATGTTCAAGAGGCATGTTAAATATTGACATCGTTGTCGGTGTTAATGTCAGTGTCAATACCCATATCATTACCACATTTAGAGATCAGTGATAATCATTGACTATCTACTGCTACAAATGAATGAGTGTGTATTGCAGGCAGCTACCGCGAGCTGTCGGATACAGGTTGCAATCAATGATACATACCTTTAGTGTTGGGTTTTCTCACGTCGATGATGGTAGATAGAATATGCCAATAACGTGACCTCACGTAATTGATGCTCAATCAATCTACGGTGTGGAGAATCCCATTCGGTAATCTGTGATGGTGATGGTAAGGTTCCTCATGGTAGGATTGAAATCAGCAGGTAGTCTAACAGCAAGGATATCCCATAGAGCAATGTGATGAATAGACAGTGTAATACCCCGTATATAAACCAAACATCCACCTTGTTGTGCAGTAAAGAATCAACAGGTTGAGGCATGGATTTAATCGACTGTAGTGTGTTGTAATAATCTAATACCGATTAAAAAGGGATTATAGTAATCGGATAAACACCCTTGAGAATTGGTAATTTTTTCCCAGTACATCCACAATGGTGAGTAATTTTTACCCGTGTAATAATGATAATGGTAAAAAAATCCTATTGACTGTATACTAGTACAACACGTCTCCCCGGAAAAAATGACGCATTTCCCCTGGCAGAGGGTAAAATTACCATACACCTCTATGAGTTGTATCAATGTCATCAGAATGCGTCACTGTTTACATGTCACCTACTCGAGGTTTTGTAGCTGTGTAGGTAGCCTGTATATGCAGGTGTCTCACATCTCAGCTATACATTAAAAGGGGTTGTACCTTTATGTAAAGTGTCCTTTTAAGACTGAATAACTAAACCTAATTAATCAAAATTGGTATTAGAGTGTATACCTTATCAGGTAATGTCTACAATAAGGCAATGCAATCTTGATTATGTTAAGGTTACATCTGAAATAATGAGTAGGAGATAACTGAATAGTTAAAAATCTAAATCATGAAATAATGAAATATAATTCGTGAGTAGTTTGAATTGAATATTTAACTTTCTATTGAGGAATAATTTAAATACATGTTCAAGAGGCATGTTAAATATTGACATCGTTGTCGGTGTTAATGTCAGTGTCAATACCCATATCATTACCACATTTAGAGATCAGTGATAATCATTGACTATCTACTGCTACAAATGAATGAGTGTGTATTGCAGGCAGCTACCGCGAGCTGTCGGATACAGGTTGCAATCAATGATACATACCTTTAGTGTTGGGTTTTCTCACGTCGATGATGGTAGATAGAATATGCCAATAACGTGACCTCACGTAATTGATGCTCAATCAATCTACGGTGTAGAAAATCCCATTCGGTAATCTGCGATGGTGATGGTAAGGTTTCCCATGGTAGGATTGAAATCAGCAGGTAGTCTAACAGCAAGGATATCCCATAGAGCGATGTGATGAATAGACAGTGTAATACCCCGTATATAAACCAAACATCCACCTTGTTGTGCGGTAAAGAATCAACAGGTTGAGGCATGGATTTAATCGACTGTAGTGTGTTGTAATAATCTAATACCGATTAAAAAGGGATTATAGTAATCGGATAAACACCCTTGAGAATTGGTAATTTTTCCCAGTACATCCACAATGGTGAGTAATTTTTACCCGTGTAATAATGATAATGGTAAAAAAAATCCTATTGACTGTATACTAGTACAACACGTCTCCCCGGAAAAAAATGACGCATTTCCCCTGGCAGAGGGTAAAATTACCATACACCTCTATGAGTTGTATCAATGTCATCAGAATGCGTCACTGTTTACATGTCACCTACTCAAGGTTTTGTAGCTGTGTAGGTAGCCTGTATATGTAGGTGTCTCACATCTCAGCTATACATTAAAAGGGGCTGTAACTTTATGTAAAGTGTCCTTTTAAGACTGAATAACTAAACCTAATTAATCAAAATTGGTATTAGAGTGTATACCTTATCAGGTAATGTCTACAATAAGGCAATGCGATCTTGACTATGTTAAGGTTACATCTGAAATAATGAGTAGGGGATAACTGGATAGTTAAAAATCTAAATCATGAAATAATGAAATATAATTCGTGAGTAGTTTGAATTGAATATTTAACTTTCTATTGAGGAATAATTTAAATACATGTTCAAGAGGCATGTTAAATATTGACATCGTTGTCGGTGTTAATGTCAGTGTCAATACCCATATCATTACCACATTTAGAGATCAGTGATAATCATTGACTATCTACTGCTACAAATGAATGAGTGTGTATTGCAGGCAGCTACCGCGAGCGGTCGGATACACATGTGTCGGTTGAAAGGTGATCTTATCAAGATGTCATTGGATAGTGTCACCCTCTCCGGTATCGCTACCGCCTCACTGACACCGGGCTGACACCGGGTTTAGTGACACCCCTTTCCTCTTTGATTAGTATAAGAAGATGTCATTAATCTTATTGACTCAGAATACTAAGGACATCGACAGGATCAAGTCAGTCATCTTCATAGCCATCATGAGGCCATTCTTCATACTACCCGTCTTTGCTATATTGCTCATGCAAATTGAGGCCTTACTGGAATGCGGACCTGGTAAAAGATGTGTCTGTTACCCATCACGTGGAGTAATTTCATGCACCAACATTGGATTATACAGCATGCCCGATGTCCATCACCGAAAATCCACCGGGTATCCTGTACTTGACCTTCGCGGCAACAATATCGGGACTATAGGTGATTTCCCAACGGATAGATTCACCAGAATAGACCTCAGAAGGAATCCCATAGCTGATTCGTGTTCAAGTCTACCAAGAAGCGTGATAGACACTGACCAATGTAAGAGGATAACTTCGTCGATCGATGAACTTGAAACACATATGCAATTAGACACTAACATGGACATCGAAGATCTCATGGATGACAATACATCTACCGAAAAGGTTCTAGGCGGTGTTGAAGTCGTGGTTCATGAAAATACAGTTAAAGTCAGGGATAACACTATCGGTAATAAGGATAAAACTGTTAAACCAAACACCGTTGAGGGCGATTCTAACGTGAAGGGTATTGATAAAGTGGTTAACAGATCCGGTCGAATGATGGTTGTCGTGGTCAGCGCGACCGGTGCCGGAGGAGTAGGTGTAGTATTCGTCATTCTCATAAGCTTATTAATTCATCTTGCCCGGAAAGGAATATTACTTAAATGTTGTGACCGTGTATGTGGAAAATGTGCTTCTGACAATACATCTACGGATAATGTCAATACACCTGGATCATCAAACAACAGTGGATTGGATATCGAGTCCGACAATGTTGATGATATATCAGGATTTGATCATGACCGTGGAATCTCAACAATGCGTGTAAAACATGTAGTGCCTCCAGCAGAACCATGTGAGTCCTTCCGTATAGAAGGTACCGAACTCACGGTACAGTTACCTGAAAAAGATACCTCCACGGGAAATGAAGAGGAAAATGATCGGTGTACCGAACCTATAGATTTGAGGTAAGGTTATTATAATTATCATACTATTAATATTGTTATTACATCATGTAGATGATTCTTTGTAAGTGTCTATTGATATGATACTATTATCATACTATAACCATCAATATATCTCTGTATATCATGTATTCTTGTATACAACTATCAGATGATTATCTATATACATTATATTAATATGTATTGTTATGATATCACATTAAATAGCACCTATGTATTACTATGTATGTATGTAATGTATGTATGATAAGTAATTATCATTATCATTATCTATATTATTATTAATTATTGTATGTGTATTAATTATGTAATGTATATCGATATAATAGCTATGATATCATATTCTCGATACAGTACCGAGTGCAAGACGTCGCCAGGAATGATACCTTCAAAACTGTGCGGTCCTGATACTGGTCCTGGTCCTGGTCCTGTACCCCGCTCCCACAAAAGGAAGAATGATAAACCTTATGCAAGACCTTCAACCTCGTCACGCCCACCTAACTCTTCACAGATGTCACCACAGCTAATAGAACTCGACTCACTAATTCCACCACCATCACCATCACCCCCCACACAACCACTTATACCTAGCGAGTCATCTACAACGGTTGAGAAACCACATAACGTCGGAGTGGTGAAAGGTGTTGTAAAGTATAGTGGTTTCAAAAGACACTGTGATGGAGTACACACAGGTTTGACACCTCCTGATAAAGTATCACACATGGAACACGGATACGAAGATAGTGATTCAGACCAGTGATACAACGGACAATGTGAATAGTGATTCAGTTATGACTTTGTCTGAGCTTTAGCTTTAGCTTTAGCTTTAGTTCCACACTGGACCATACAAACTGGTATTCAAACAGGTGGTGCTGACTAATGGTATATTTCATATATAGTATATACCATTAACTAGTTTTACCATAGTTTTTGTTAAGTAAAACAGTTTCTTAAGACATGATCCCGTGTCACACTTAGCTTAGCTTAGCTCAGCTTTTTAGCTTCATACATAGTAGTTCTCGTAGAACCATACAGATAGGTATTCAGGAGGATGACCGAACATGGTGCAGTTATTTAACTTAATTTACTATAGTTTACTTGGTTTATCTTAACTTAGCTTAGCTTAGCTTAGCTAAATGAATACTATTGATTTATATGAATGGTTCATTGTTATTACCTTTACCTTAACCTACCATAGCATGTCTAAAAGACTGGGAATGATTTCTGATTAGTTTGTGATGTTACCCTATAGTATAGTATAGGATAGTTAAACTTAGAGGTTGTAAATAAATCCTTACATTCAAACCGTGTGTATGTGTATGTGTACACTCTAAAAAATAGAATAGTTTTGTAGTTTGATCATGCCATACTATACCATATCATATGACATTATATATTATATTATCATATTTATAATGTTGTCATTCTGTACCATACCATACCACACTTGTGATTCAGTATGTACATGCATAGTAATAAAGTATCAATACTTAACTAGATGCGTTCTGTTAGGTCTTTATAAATTATTATTATTATATTTATATATATATATCTAATACAGATATAACTATTAATCTTATATCTTAATACATTATCTATATCAATATCAATATATATTACTCTAAGTATGTCTAATATGTGTTCTATACATACATACATACATCTAAATATGCATAATATATACATATATACATTTATATACATATATACATATGTATACAAATAATGTGGGTTATTTGATGTATTAATTACAGAGGTCGCTTGGGTCTACCCTAAATTGATACCTCCACACCTCACCAGGTGGGGTTTTGGTATGGGACAGGTGCGCCGGTACAGGTACTGCACACCAGTCACCTCCCATACACAGAAGGATAGTCATGAGACTCAGTCTCCTCTTCGCATTTATCCTGATATACTTATATTCCATAGACTTAGTGTTATCAATTTAGTTCCATACCTCACCTACAGGAGAGGGGCGCACAAGTTAAACACCATGTTAATCATACATACATACACAGAGGCTTTCTAGTTAAACTAATTACGGAGGGATATATATTATATATATAGTAATAAAGTATTAATACTTAACTATTAACTTAACTGTTCTGTTAGGTTTTATTATTATATTATTTATATATATATGTAATACACATATAATGTTTATCTTATATCTTATACATTATCTATATCAATATCAGTATATATTATTCTAATTATATCTAATACGTGTCATATACATACTTATACTCTAATTATGTCTAATACATGTTATATACATACATACATATATAAATATGCACAATATATACATATATATATACATATATACTATATACATATACATATATACATATATACATATACATATGTACATATACATATATACATATATATATAATACTTATATTCCATAGACTTAGTGTTATCAATCTAGTTCCGTACTTCACCTACAGGAGGGGCGCGCATAAGTTAAACACCTTGTTGATCATACATACATACATACATACACAGAGGCTTTCTAGTTAAACTAATTACGGACGGCAAACACCGCACCCCTCCGAGACGTGTTTACCCCGCAGCTCGAGCCGCCCCGAAATGTGTGCTCGGCCGTGTTTACCCCTGCGGAGCACAATGTTTGCCCCTGCGGAGCACCACGCTCCGCTGAACGCGAACAATACCCGAGATAATCCCTTAAGGTGACCCGGCGCAGACTTCCCGGCACGGTATGCTCATAATACAAACAACCTCGACCAAAAGACAATAGATTGGGCAATAAACAAACGAAAGAACAATCTGCGGAGCACCACGCATGACTGATTTTAAACAATTGATTCTGTGGTCTATACAGCTATGTATACTACTCATGTCTAGATAGTGTGTCCGGTTTGTCCGGTTTTATAAGAACTAGACATTAGACTTCGTTTTGTATGTTCTTGCTTGCACTGTTGGTGCCACTTTTGTCACGAAACTATTGAAACAGGTCCATGATGTGTAGATTCGTTTAATCCTTGTATATTCTATTATGTCTGAGGTCTGAGGGCAGCTACTTGTGTTGTCATGAAACTAGACAGCCCCAATGTCTGTACGGTGTCACAGACATGTCACGAAACTAGTGAAACAGGTCCCTGGTCCCTTACCGCAGTCCTTGAGGTCGGCTATGATGTCATTGGAGAGCGATCAATTGTAAAATGTATCCGGGCCTTCGTTAGCGACCTTCTCCAGTGTGTCGGCCAGGCGGGGGGCTTTCAGTGTGTCTCCCTCCTGGTACAGAGTCCTGTCCGCCTTGACGTACAGCTCCCTGAAAGGTTTATAATTAGCATATTCATGACATATCGGTTAAGTGCACTTCCAAAGGTGGGATTCATGAACCTCAAAGAGTGTTTGTCTTAAGTGGGATTCACACGTTGGGACAAATGGACCTGAGATTTGTGTACTTCACACCTTTGCCCCAGTCGGCTACTATTTCCAGCAGGGTACAAACTACAGTCCTACAGTCTCAGGGTACATAGTCTCACCCCTACATCCCTACCCAGGGTACATAGGGTACACAAGGTACACAGTCGCCGACTAATTGTACTTCCCCATGTGAATAGATGTTGTTTGAGACCACTGAGTCTCACAGAATGGGGGAGAATATGTGAAATACATTTGTCTCACTAAAATGCCCCTCTAAATTTTAAACATGCTTAAAGTCAAAATCTCATGAGATTCTGTTCCTTGTTAGGGGTGATTGTCGCCAACAATTGCAAGAGAAAAAAGTTGTCTCAGCAAAAAGGAACCCTGTCATTCACATGAGGAGATTGTGTTCCAGTACCGAATCTCAACAGGATTTGTCTCAGACAAATGGCCTGTGAAGTACGTGAATCCCACCGTGTGAATCCCACTTTAGATGAATTCTGTTGAGATTCAGTACAGGGACACAATCTCCTCGTCTGATTGATAGGGTTCATTTTGCTGAGACAATTCTTTTCTTTAAAATTTCGGAGACAATCAACCCTAACAAGGAATAGAATCTCATGAGATTTTGAAGTTAAACAGGTTTTAGAGGGGCATTTTGGTGAGACAAATGTACTTCGCATGTCGGCCCCCAGTCTGTGAGTCTCAGTGGTCCCAGATTCGCCTATTTTCATGGGAAGTGCCCTGAGTCAGCGACTGTGTATCATGTGTACCCTGTGTGCCCTGTGTAGGGATGTAGGGGTGATCGTATGTACCTGATAGGTCTTCCCATGTGAATTGAATCCGCCATGGTTCCCTGAGACTGTGGAACACCCCAATCTAAGAAACTTTGTACCAAGTGGGAAATACTGGGTGACTGGTTAAAAGGTGTGAAGTACACCAATCTCTGGTACATTTGTCCCTATGTGTGAATCCCACTTTCAGTGGAATTCTCATGGTGGGATTCATGTACCTCAGAGGGTGAAAATCTCATGCGATTCTGTCCCTTTTTAGGGGGGAATTTCTTTAACAATTTCAGGGAGGGAAATATATCTCAGGGAAATGAAACCCTATAATTTAGATAAAGAAATTGTGTTTGAGTACAGAATCTCAGCAGAAATTTTCTCAGACAAACACCCTGTGAATCCTATCGTGTGAATCCCGCTTTAGGTCGAAGCAAGAACACCCCTGTGGCTGATGCTATCCAGAACTGTGACCAGGAGGATGTTTTTCAGTTGTAATTATTGAATTTTTGGGGCTGCGAGCAAGAGATATCATTCCATAGTCGTAATAAGGCAGAGTTTTTATTTTAACCCGTAGGGTAGCATCAACAGTCGGCTATAATGTTTGTGAATAAAAAGTAAAGCCAAGTTTCAAACAGCCGGTTAAGCCCAATACACATCTATCGATTCAGGGTTGAACGATTAGTTCCCAAGTCGGTGAAGTTGTCGCAGGCAAATAACGTAACACCTCGGCCCATGGCGGCCATCCAATCAAAGGGCATTTACCAACGTTCCGTTGTCGGCGACCGTATTCATCAATATGTTGATAAACTTCTGGCCACCAATTAAGAAACATTAGATGACAACTCGTCGGTGGCAAAAGAACATCTCAAGCGGCTGGGTTTTCTTTTTTTTCTTTTTTTATTCAATGAAAAAGTTTTAACGACGTACAAAGTTCACCAAAGTTCATTGGCTGACCCTTGCCTAGCTGTCCTACATTTGCTGTCTAGGGCAGACTCCATTAGGATTGCTCACCTGAGACAAATTAACGTTCATTTGTCTCAGACAAAGGTACATAAATGTTCCAAAATCAGTAGATTGCATTGGTCTTAACCGCTAAACATATGGAGTATACTTACGATAGGAGTTTATCTTGTCTAATGGAGGAATCCTGGTCTTGTATTGCTCCAGCTAAAGCCCTCTTCACCACGTAGCCCTCACGGCACATGCGCAGAGCAGGTTCAAACAGTTCCCGCCAGGGGAGACGGCCAAATCTCTGCCATGCGTAGTGGAAACTGCGGATCCCTCCCGGCACTGCTGTCGACAGTCTTCCTGCAACATTTTTCGTCTTTTAAAAAAAATCTGTTTCGGGGTTGGTATTGAAATGAGATGACAAAAATATCCTTTGCGGTTACAGTTTTGGTTTGCGAATACGGTACCGATACGGTACCAATAACGAGGTGTGGGTGTACTGATCAGTTGTACTTCAATTGATTTTTCACAGTGCCTTGCCACAGTATATTAAGATGTCGCGTTCTATATATAAAATGACAACATGGGCGGGTAACTATGATATTTTTTCTTGAGGAAATCTGAAAACTTTATGAGTTTCCTTCATGTTTCCCAACATGGGAATAAAGCTTATTTCTTGCAATGCCTGTCCTCTTTGTCACCCCCTCCCCCTTCCGGGTGGCAATTTTGTAAGTATGATGAGAGGCAATGAAATCATATTACTAGACGTACTGGTCGAAGTAAGTAGAAGGAAACCCACGAGATGAAAATAGTTTGGTCCGTACTCCACCGAGTTTGACTGCAGAGTAATTCACGAAGCGAAGCTGAGTGAATTACTCTGTGGTCAAACGAGGTGGAGTACAGATCAAGTTATTTTCATCGAGTGGGTTTCTGATTTTATCTCACCCCGTATAACATTAATTATTTACGAAATGAATCACCCAATTAGCCATTGAGTATTGGGTACACGAACCTCACGGCCATGGAGTACGAGTTCCTAATGTTAAGCCTATGGAGAAAAATACCGGGTGAGATACTGACCAATATGGAATACCTCTTCAATGAAGAAGATGTGGCTGGGTAACGGGTAATAGGTATGGAAAACCAGCCGAAATCAGAACTTTCCACTTTATTGATGCAACATACAAGAACCTACGATAAATATAAACTAAGCTTTTTGGCTTGCAGCAGATACAATTGACAAAGAAGATCAGGCGAGAACATGGTACCTGAGCTTGAGGAGGCATTGGCGAACATGTTGATGTGTGCTGCAAGTGGCGCCGTCTCTCGGCCGTCCAGAGAAACCATCCTCCGCTCCTTGCTGCCCCTCGGTCTGCAACAACAACGAAAACAAACCAATAAGGTTGGATTTTTGTTGTTTTTTCTGTTTTTATTTGATGAAAAAAGACGTCTCTCACCAAGGTGAGTTTTTTAGACATCCGTTGTACATTGTGTTTCAGGGACTACACTGGCCGCCAGAGCTACACTACGTTAGCTCTGTTTGGGTTAAATCTGTGGCACCTAGACCTACTACTTGTAAGTGTCTGTTACTCTCCCAGCAGATGCTTTATGTGACCAATGCTTGGAGAGTGTGATATTTCTCACTCTTGAAGCCATTTTTACATACTCTCATTTCATTTTGTGTGTATCATGAATAAAATAACCATAAAGGTAGATTTTATCATCAATTTAGTGAGCTGTGAATATTTCTTGATACAAATTTCTACTCTCAGAACCCACGTATACAAAAAAGACTTGGTTTGAGAGTGAGAATCAGTAGACACACACTGTGTTTAACCATACCACCCTCTTAGTTGGAACACAGTGTAGACAGAGGTTGCGGCCAACCTAAGCACCGAATCCACTATAGTATATTTGCATAAGAAAACGATGAAACTTCATGTAATTTGTAATTCTCTGGCCAATGAAAAAAGCATTGCTCGATATCAAATAAAATAAAATTCAACTAAAAAATAATGTGGCATTCCCACCTGCCGACTAAAAAACCCATCAATAACTTTCACGCTGTACAAAGGTTGGTCAGTGGTTCTCCTTGTGAAAGGTCACATTGGTACATAATCGGTGACCGCACTGCAAAAATTCGGTGGATGCTCACCGACTTTTGGCAGTAAAATGTAAAGCATCATCGATTGATTCAATGTACTTTGATTTTGTTGGTGGGTGGAGAAGTTGGCTAGTGTTGCCATATTGCTAAATGAAGGAGAGAAAAATCGTTGACCATTTCTGTTTCCACCTGACGGTTATTCCTCTAAATATGTTGCATAATCAGTTGTGAAATGCCATAATTTGTGGTCATTATCGGTATGTTGAAATGCTTCCTTTTGCCTCTTTCCACCTGTTAACTATGACCACCGATTATATCATTTAGCACTAAATTATATGATACTTTCATGAAGTAACCCCCCTCTCATAAGATCATTGGCCTGCCTCCCGTGCTAAAGACGTATATCGATGTAACCCAAAGTTCCTCTAATCTCAATGATGCCACCTAGCGGGAATACTGTGTGCCAGTGGATTCTCAAGGCTCTAAGCCTAGTTCGTTAAGCATTATTCTCCTATAGAGCGAAGTGAGAACCTTGTACAGAATACCACTCAGAGAGTGTGAGATCCTATGACAGGGGTGCTTTTATCATAATACATGCACACCATTGATGTGAACATTAAAATGGACCAATATTATACACACATCGTAAATCATGATAAGGTGATCACTGCCAATCCCCATGCTGTGGCTGTTATGCAGTCAATTACTATGATTTAATTCACCCCTGGTATTTATATTTAGGATCAGAGCTCGATCCTATCTCGTTTGAATCACCATGTAATTCACGCAGCTTTGCCTTGTGAATTGCTACACGATTCAAACTCGAAGGGATATGAGCTTTGACCCTAGACTCTCATAGGTTTCCTCAATGATACACCATTCATGTGAATATTATGAGAAAACGTGATTACTGAGCCCGTAGGGTTGGCCGTTCGAGGTCATTTGATGGAAAAATACGACCCAATGCCGTAGGCGTCAGGGTCATATTTAAAGGCCTGTTTAGATGAGCAGGGCTCCAGTATCAAGTCTTACTATGAGTCTTCGACTCGTGAAATTATGGAGCCAACCAAATGCGTGGCATAAATAAACTCCGACTCAAACTCGTGACATCTCTTGATATTATGTAGAGGGCTAAATCCACTATTCCTATATACCCGTTTCCTAACACTTTATAGTTATATATTATATACCGCTGCTGGGGGTGCAGTGATTATGAGTAAAGTAGCGAGGCTGATGTTTTCGTCCCAGGCTGACGTTGCATCCTGGGCTGATGTTTTCGTCCCGGGCTGACCACGTGACATAAAGAACGCCGGGATTAAATATTTGGGAAAATATTTATAGCTTAAAATGCCTGTGCTGAGAAACCTTAAGATAAAGAAAAATTGAAGTTGAGCCTTTGAGAAGGTATGAAACCGGCACCCATCAATATATTCTCTCTCGCTCCAAGTTTTTAGATTGGTGGAGATTTCCGTATAGCCTATGAGATATCAACATCTATCGTCTTTTCCCACTGACGACGTTGCGCTATCGGTGGATTTCCGAATTAAATGGTTAAATTTCAACATTTACGGCTATATAATAAATATAGAACGCCCCATCATGCTCGTACATGCTCGTACTCGATGAACACACTCATTATATGTGAGTTGTTTAGCTTGTATAACTAACGTACTTGAATAACTAACGTAGCTTGAACAAACGTACTCGATGAACATTGACGGTGAATTCATACGGAACTCGGCGTAAACACCTCGTTCCGTATTCACCGTCAATGCTCATCTCGTTTTGTAGCATGTACAGCATGGTCAGGACGGTCTCTATAATCATTAGATTTCCAATCAAAAGTATGCTTGGTTTATAATCTTTATTATCCATGTATACAAAGCCCCCATTGAAAATGCATAGGGATTGTTGCTGACGTCACGTGTCTGGCGACCACCCGCAAAGAGTCATAAAAAACGGTTGTCACTCGGCCACACTGGTATTATCGCCCAATAGACTTGCAGATTTGTTTAGGTGTATGCTGGACACAAACGTTTGTTTCTTAAATTTTTTGGATTATATTTATAAATCAGAGAAATATTGATATCTAACATTACAATTTCTGAGTATCTTTTGAGAATATTTTTGTACTGAGATCGGCAGACTCGCCAATCAACATATTTAGCTGTTTCTACTGTAATTGCAGCAAATATTTTGCTACATACCTAAGCGAATGTTGGGCCAATATTAATAATCTAAATGCTAAAATGATGCTCAGGATATAGTTTAGTAGTCTCGCTCCGTATAATTAATGAAATAAATCATCCAATTAGCAATTGAGTAATGGGAACGCTACCTTCGAGGCCGTGGAGTATGAGTTCCTAAGGCCTGGCGTCGACCTACTACAATAGAAATTTAGACCTACCGATATGGCACAAAAAGCAAATATCAGAGACATATCGGGAAGGTGCAGAATCATAGACATATGTCTAGATATGCCAATCCACCATTCATTACATGGGGTTTTTATTCGATGCCTAATCGCAGAAACGTGCCCCAATATCAGGTGACCTTCCGACGCGATTTAGATTTTTTATCGGGAGGTGCATCGTAGACTATATCGGAGTCATATCGTAGTAGGTGGACGCCGGTCCTAACGTTAAGACTATGGAGAAAAATACCGGGTGAGATAAAAATGTAAATTGATCTTGTTGTTTCTATTTATTTTAGAATGCCAGAAAGCATGAACATGGCCCTTGAGCAATACTTGTGACTTAACACTAAGATAGAAATTGATGAGTGTTTGGTCTGTGTCCTCGTTCGCCATCGAGTTTGGAGTGCGCAGTTATATGAAAGAGACGATAGCTGAGTGAATATTCTGAAGCACTCAAAATGAGATAGTGAACAGGGAACTCAGACCAAGCATGAATATGTTTCTGATTTTATCTTAGCCTGGAAATATTTATCTCTTTATCACCCGTTGAGAGCGAGTTACCCTTCTCGCAAGCCTGTTGAGAACGAGTGTACGTTCATACGAGGCTAAGATTATTGACAAGTCACTTGCTTGAAAACAAAACTAAATAACTTATAATATGTTAATTCTGAACTCAGATTTCACAAATACAATAGGGCCTACAGTTCACCAGGACAATCCACCTTGCTGGTTCTAAATCTATTTGACTCGACAGTCACTTTGAGATTGACAGTTTCAGTCTGTCAGTAAAATGTTTCTCACAAAAAGATAGGGAAATTTGTTCACCAGTGGTTTTGTCCTCTGGTGGGTTATTGAGTACAGCAGTATGTTTTCGCCATACACTGCACTACTCCACTTACTAACCAACTGCTAACTCTTTTTCCACGTACTTCAAGACATTGTGATAATCAAAGAGTATTGTGATACAAGTAGATAATTAGTTGAGACACCAACAGTATGCAATTGGATGGAAACGGACATCATTCATCAAAGAACCTATAAAGAGGTCAACTTTTGACACTGACAACTGGTGAAGTTACCTAAGGTTAGCTGCACTGTAATAATGGACTGACAGCCAAGGGCTGCCAATGATCTATTGTGATATTTAACCTTTGTTATGGTGATGGGTACCTAAATAAGAGGATTGTATTATAAGAGTTTACCTACGATGTAATGAATGTATTGAAACTGTAAGGGCAATCATACCGGCGCAAGCTGAAGCCTTTGCAGGATAAAGACACAAATTTAAAAAAAAAAATTAAAAAAACACCAGCGTCATCGATCACTTCACCCTACACCTTCACCTCGCGTGCACTCACCTACAACCAGATTTTCCCACTCTCCCATTCCCTACAAAAGATATCCATTATATTTGATCAAAAGACTTTTCCCCAACAGGGTCTGCATATTTTATATTTTCTTATAATCTCATACGGGTATCATCCATCTTTTATATATATACAACTAAACTATTTTAATAATTCACCATCAACCTTATCATTAAAATACTCAAATGAAATTTATTTACCACTTACAAAAATATATTCTATCCTTTTATAAAAAGAAATCTTATTAATGATGGTTCATGTGGTTGATTGGCAATGTCCTGTGACTGCGAACACTACTCCGAGATCTGGTCGATGTCGCAGACATATTTTTTTCAGAAAACTCTCCCTTCCATACAGGATTTTAACCAAAATATGCTCTAGAATAAGATACGCCAGACGCCCTGAATTATTTCCTGTAAATATGTTATAATTTGCCCCATCAATGAGAAACAAGCAGTACTCCAATGTCAGCCTGATAATAGCTGTTAAATACTTTCAATTAAGACGATCCATAATGTTTAACACTTTATATCACTTTATAACACTGTACATCTGAACATGTCCTAAAGTTAAACAATTTTTATAAAATAGACTTCCTAACGTTAAACACTATATATATCGAAACACTTCCTAATATCAAACACTACGCATATAAACACTTGGCAAAGCTAAACAAAATACATCTAAACACTTTATCAATTATCCACTTTCTCAAATCTAATCCTTTCTACTTAAACGTGTTTAGAATTAACAGATACCAGAAAGCGTTTAGAAAAGTGGTTTAACTTCTAAACTCTAATGTGTGGCTAGTAAACACTGTTTTTACAGTGTATAAAATAGACTGTGGCTTACCTGGGAGGCTGTGGCTCAGACTAGTGTCTGGTGTTTTTCACACAGACATGTTGTCCACCTGATCAATAATTGCCCGTCACCCACTTATTGTGATGACACATATTGAATTGATCCTCACAACTGTGGGGTACATGACCTTAACTGTCACGTGATGAACAAAATCTGGATACCACTGTGCGGGGAACTCGTAGTGACTTTACAATTAGGCCCGGCGTCCACCTACTACGATTTGGCACCGATATGGTCTACGATGCACATCCCGATAAAAAAATCAAAATCGCGTCGGAATGTTACCTGATATCGGGGCAGTTGACCACGTTTCTGCGATTAGACACAGATAAAAACCCCATACAACGCATGGTGGATTGGCTTGTCTGGACATATGTCTACGATTTTGCACCTTCCCGATATGGCACCGATTTTGACATTTTGTATCGGTGCCATATCGGGAGGTCTATGATTTTATCGTAGTAGGTGGACGCCGGGCCTTAATATTCTAGAAAATGGGTTCAAAACGAGTAGTTACGTGAGGAGACCAGCTTACAGGAGCCCTGCCCTGTAGAAAAAACTGGACAGGGATACGTTAAAGTTGCCGAACAAAAAGGCCTTTAAACATGCTATTGAAAGTACAGTTAGTTGGGGTAATTAATTCCGACCAATAAACTATATATTTTTGAACATTAAATATGTGAACGCTCCCACAGTGGTGTTTTTTATCCATCTCATCTATATCATTTATCCCTCCGGTGTATATGTGGGTATTTCCATTCACGGAAGATCTGTCTTATGACAGAGCTGAATGACGCTTGAAATATCAATAAAAATAGCAATATCAATAAAAATAGCAATAAAAAAAAGATAAAACCTCCCACATGACTGAAGACTGATACTTTCTGTCTGATTATCTCACCCCTGATTATTTTTGCCCCTAAAAGCCCAATACACATCTACCGATTTCGGAATATTGATCTACTTTGTCGGCGAGAAAGGTCCATTAATTTGTCTCAGGTGAGCCATCCTAACGAAGTCCGCCCCAGTCGGTAGATGTAGGACAGCTAGGCAAGGGTCAGTGAAACCCCCTACTTGAGATGTTCTTTTGTTGCCAATGAGTTATCGTTCAATGTTCCTAAATCGTTCACCAAAAGTTCATCAACATCAATAACAAAATTTCAAACCACAGCACCCTCCACGATGTCAACAGAACGAAAAAATTCATCACAAAAGTTTATCAACATGTTGATAAATCCAGTTGCTGACAACGGAATGTTGGTAGATGGCTCCTGGTTGGGTGGCCAACACGGGCCGAGGGGTTACATAATTTGCAAGCTACAAGTTCACCGTCTACTATGCGAATTTGGAACTAATCATTCAACCCTGAATCAATAGATGTGTATTGGGCTATGGGCTTAATATTGGGAACTTATTCTCCATAACCCT
Organism: Alentia gelatinosa; assembly: GCA_950022655.1. Classification (NCBI taxonomy): domain Eukaryota; kingdom Metazoa; phylum Annelida; class Polychaeta; order Phyllodocida; family Polynoidae; genus Alentia; species Alentia gelatinosa. The sequence goes on from OX465579.1 coordinate 168,684,938, forward strand.
ACTTTTATTGCAGTCTCCTGCGTGTTGCCCATCCTTTTAGTTTATTATCCATCCTATACAAAGCCCCCATTGAAAATGTATGGGGACTCAGTAAACCACTACCCATTGTATAAAACCTGTCAGATACCATAACTGTGGTATACGGAATCAAACCTGTGGTATACGGCCTCAAAACCATGGTATACGGGAAAATTAGTCACGAGCAAGGAAATAGTTCCTGTTGTTGTACCCATCAATATGGCAATTAATGGGTTTAATTTATTCGAAAAGATGGATAATAAATACAACAAACGATGGTTTTGTGGACAGGCAGCTCTGTAAACCACTCGGGTTGAGCTCGCGCTCGTGGATTACTACGGGTCAACCTCTCGTGGTTTACGGCCGCCTGTCCACAAAACCATTGATTATTGTCTATGTATCCAAGGGTCATGTGATGTTGTTCTCTAACTCCTTTGAACGATATGTAATATTCACTCAGTTGTGGCTTGTTTATATCACTCCACATCAAACTCGTTGAGAACAAAGACTTTGACCGAAACTTGTTGGTTTCTTCTTAAAGACAAATGTGGGTAGGTATTGATCTGCCTTGTGTTTTCTATAGACACCAAAAGTTAAGTACTTACCTTTTTATACGGCCTTCCCATAGAAGTTAGCAAGGTGACATGCCTTTCTTTGCATTTTCTATTTGATGATATATATGAGACTAATATTATCGAGAGTTATTTGCAATAATCAATAGAATTTAGAAATCACCCAACTACCAGCATTTGTCCTTAAAGCTCCTATCAACATCTCTCTGAGTTTGCATGTGTAATTTCGAGTAGTGCACTGATTTATGCAACACTCACAACTCAGTCTTATAAGGGGAACCATCATGGGGATACATCATTAGCACATTCCTAAGATGCCGAAGTGTTCAATTGTACATTGCATGAAGGTGCCCGTTGTGAAAAGGGGGGCCTCCACCAACCACGACAAGGCTACGACAAGTGCCGACATGAAAGTTCCAATCACAGCCTCTTTGCAGCCTTGTCGTGAGAAGAGCAGTCTCGGGACAGAGGTGTCGGGGGCGTGTCGTAGATGTCGTTAGTTGCCGTAAAAAAGGCGCCCATGGTTCCGACACACCATGACAGTGATATCGAGGAAACACTCCACGACAAAGGTCCATTCATAGCAAAAATCGAACATGTTTGATATTGTCGGAAGGCCCCCGACAGGCCCCTGACAAGCTTCATGTCGCAGCCTGTCGTGGCCTTGATGTAGCCTCTTGTCGGGAACTGGGGTCCACCAACCACGACAAGGCTACGACAAGGCTTCCAATCGTAGACCTTCGTGGACCTTGTCGGAAAGCCATTGTCATAGCCTTGTCGTGGTTGGTGGACGCTGTGTGTGAGTGTATGTATCTGGTGTGTGCAGCTATGAGTGTGTGGGTGTCTGTGGTGTGGGTGTATGTGAGTGATTGTTTGTGTGTGATGTGAGTGTCTTTTGAGTGGGTGTATATAGGTGTGGTGTATGTGGGTGTGAGTGAAAAAAGTATGTGCTGTGTGTAGGTGTGAGTGTGTATGTGTGAGTGTGTGTGATGTGTGTAGGACTATGAGTGTGCATGTGTGTGTCTGTGTTGTGCGAATGTGTGTATGTGTGTATCTCCGTTGTGCTATGTTGTAGGAAAGTGTATGGTTTATGGATTCCAGAGAAGTCAATCTACTACTGGTACTTTGGCAAGAGACTGGACAAGGTGTGGGTAGACCCTGACATCTAGTGCTGCAAAGTAGAAATGATGCTGTGATCCAAGCTCCACCTGGGATCACAGCATGTGGGGTAACACACACCATTTCCATTAGCTGATTTCCCGTCACGGATCTATAGTCAGGAAACACCAACAGACTTTTGGCACTGCTGACCCAAAATCGGTCAATTGAAACGGCCAAGCTCGTGAAATGACCCACAACTTTTTCTGCTTAGATTGAGTGACAGTTTGGTAGCTAAGTGAAATCTACTACCTCTCTCTATCGATGCACAGTCAGTGGCACCACTCACAGACTTTCTGGGTAACTCAGAAAATCTACTATTTTTTTGTCAGCTAATGGAAAAAGGCCTGTAGACACAAACATACAAAAACAAGCAAATCCAAGTAGTAATAATCAGTGCGTGTATCAGGTCCAAAGAACGAGTAGACTCGTTTAAGTGTCTTAATTCAGTGAACGCGGCTGGAAATTTTCAAACACATACCATCAACACGACCACTCTAGAGGGGATCCACATACCATCGACACGACCACTCGAGAGGGGATCCACATACCATCGACACGCCCACTCTAGAGAGGATCCACATACCATCGACACGACCACTTGTTTAGGTGTCTTGCTCAATATTACTATTTGGTAGGGATATAAACAAGGTGTGTCATAATATTTGATCCTAAACGAAAAAATAATTGTCTATTTTCATCGGTTTTTAAGTGTTTCATAACTTTTTCAAAGTTTAAACATGAAAGATAAAACTATGCTGTTGATATTCCTTCGCGAATATATCATTCTCATAATTGGTCTCATCCGAAAGATAAGATAGAGGATACCCGCAGTCAAAGAAATGTTTGATATCATTTCCAGAAGGAGAATCTCGATTTATAATAGCTGCATATACTTTAAAAATACAGTACAAAAGTATACAGTAAAAATACAAGCTTGAAGTGACATTTTTCTCAAAATAAAAATTACAATAGGTATTAAAGGTACGTTGATGAGTAATTATTAAAGCGTTATTCTACTAAATTGAAGATTTATACCTAATATTAGCTGGTTTTAAACTTATAGTATCGATTGGTGGCTATTACACTACTACCAAGATAGCTCTATTCCCATGAGGAATTAGCCTAAATTAATGAGACCTGGAAGAAATCTAATGAAATAATTACATTACCATTTAATATTTAGGAATCAAAAGAAACAGGAAAAAAGCTATCAATAGACTATAAGACTCTCATGAGCCTCGGTATTAAGTTAAGATGCTTTGAAAATCTTCACTATGAGTTTTGAGACACAATAAAAGTGACTGAATGGAGTGGGTTTGTTTTATATTGTATCATATCTTATTGAATACTATCAGTGTAAACTCAATACAATCGTATGAGGGGAAGTAGCCCAGTTGACTATATGAGTGATTGATAGATTTTAAGAAGTATAATTATAAGCAACTTGAAACAACCAGGTTTATAACACTGCACGAAAACCATCATTTTACATATGAATGCGCCCGACGTATATAAGTAGGTATTTTGCATCTACAAGGTCGTCTTTATCCCCATGTGTATACACCTCATCTGTGGGCGTATATATAAGCATCCAGTGAACAGGGCTTCACTGAGAGCGGGCGGGGGGAGGTGGCAGGCGGGTGGGGGTGGGGGGCTCAAGGGGAGGGCTTCCTACTGAGGACACCTGTACTTCTACCAACACAAAGGGGCAGGAGGGGGCAGGGGCAGAGGATATTTCCTCTCATATACTCCGGGTGTGAAATACAGCCAAGATGCGTCTGTCATATATAAAACCTGGGCATATATAAATGAAAACAAGTCAATATTCAGCCAATACATGCACTTCCGTGATGGCGTATATATGACTAAAACATTGGTTTTCGTGCAGTGTAACGTATTTTGACCTACCATGCAGCATCTTTTTAGAACTGCTTATCTGTTGTTTGAAATGTCATAGGGTTTCTTTGGAGATACAAAGAGACTTTACTATCATAGCTCGGTCACTCTACAATTTCTTGATGTTATATGTGAATGATCTGATTTAAAATCAACTGATTGCTACTGAAACCTTCTGTGATGGAATATCCAACCCGACCCAATCATTTTGTTTTGCTTTTGAGCTTTTCATACCCAAGGGTAGGATACTTTAGTTGTCCTGAGTATTTTTCCATTGGGCATTCCAATATTTTGGCTTCACCCGCTTCCTTCACACTTCCAGTAGTTAGGGTTCCACCTATTCTTTTCATGATAACTATTAATATAAGTTCAGAAATGAAGATCACAAAAAACCAGACACAGTATTCTTTTATAATGATGGTGTTATTTAACCAAATAGTACAGGTAGTGTTGTAAATTAGAGTATCAAAGTATGATTCACGACGTTTCGCTAGGCTTTATCTAGCTTCATCAGGTGATGATACATTGGATGCCCAGCTTAGATTAGGTACCATTTCAGGATCAGGTTCTGTTGACTTCCTGTTCAGGATTACAAGGTTAAGGTCGATGTGTTACTATTTATAGACAAAAGATTTCTGGTAACCTGGAACAATGTTGTAGTCCAGTGTGTTGTTATGAAAACAGTAGGGTAGGGAATATTGGTTGGCTGTTGCTTAGGTTGTGATACAGTAACAGTGGTGTATAGTCAATATGGATACATAGATGTATAAATATAAGTATGAATATAACATAATAGTATGACAGTAACAAGTGATATATACTTGCGTATAACATATATACATTTGATTGGTGGGCTTTGAACTTTGAACTTTGAACAGTGTTAACTAGTTGGAATACATTTCATAATGAACACGGTTGGTGATAAGTGAGTCCACATAGTTGGGGGACAGTTAAAGATTTTTCCAGTATGCTTAGCATGAATTTTTGAGTTTCGTTTAGTGCTTCGGATGATATAAGTTATGGGGTCTCATGCTTTCCAGTAGGTCTCTGCCCACGTGTTGATCCATCTTACGAATTATGTGATATATATCTAGCATGATTTCACTGGTCGGTACAGTCGGGCGCGGGGTTGGTCGTTTTATTGGTGATGGAATGTAGCTTGGTGATGTTGGTACAGGGTGGCGCGAGATGGGGATATACAGTTCATCGCGTTCAGTTGGTTTGGTTTTTTCAATGTTCATTGGTTGTGCAGTGGTGGTTTCCTGGTGTGTGGTTCCTTTGGTGGTTTTTGTTGGTACGGGTGTTTCATCATCACTGCTGCTAATGTCTTCTAAATTAAGGTCGATTTTCAATAGGTCTAGGATGGTGGCTGGTTTTTTGGTGGTGGTTTCGGTGCACTGGCTGCTGATTGTGTTAGATGTTGTGCTGCGGTTGCTGGTGGTGCTGCTGGTGTCGGAGTCGGACTCGCTATGGTTACTTGAACTGTCGTGGTGTTTCTCAGTGGGTGCGTTGTCGGGGGTGCAGAGGTTTACTGTCGCTGGTGGTGGGCGTGATTTTGGAGTTGTCGGTTTCATCTGTTTGCTGGGTCTGTCTGTGATGAGTGTCGGTGTGGTTCGTTTTCGTACAGTAGGGTCATCAAGAAGTATCACTTTCGGAGTCTTGTTCTTATCGGCTTCGATAAGTCTTTTTATATTGGTTAGTGCGGAATCTGCTGATATCCCATTTTGCTTTCATACCCAAGGGTAGGATACTTTAGTTGTCCTGAGTATTTTTCCATTGGGCATTCCAATATTTTGGCTTCACCCGCTTCCTTCACACTTCCAGTAGTTAGGGTTCCACCTATTCTTTTCATGAATTAATATAAGTCTATTTTCATTCATTTTCATTTTCAAAATACAGAATAGGGCAAAAGTTCAATTTTAAAGTTACATTCTACTCAGCAGATAGTTTTCCTCAGGTCCAAGTTCAGGTCATTTGGGATACCACAATTCATTCATTCATCTCATTCTTGTTTTGATGTTCTTATTACGAGAAAAGAAAACATAATTCGGGACTAGTTTTTTAACAGTTTTATTTCTGAAATTATTCATTTTCTAGTTTTAATCTATGTTTTAATCTATGTAATGCTGAATGTGTTTCATGGAATGAAATACACCAATCCATAGATAAAATGATCAACACTGCTATTGATATGAAGAGCTATTAAAGATAAATGTGGGTGGGTATCGCACTGCCCCCTGTGTACACACTGGTGCTGCCATCTGGTTTCATGAGAATATAGCAGTTTCCCATAGACACCAATAGATAAGGAGTTGCCTTCTTCAGAAGGCCTTCCCATAAAAATTAGCATGGTGACATGCTATCATAATCCAGAATTATTTGAAGATAGCAATAGAACATCAGTGTCATTTAGCAACAAAGTCAAAATATTGTATTTTCCCATAGACACCAATAGTTAAGCACTTACATTTTCAGATGGCTTTCAGATGGCCTTCAGAAGTTAGCATGGTGACATGCCATGTTTTTTTGCATTTTCTGATTGCTGAAATATGGAACTTATGTTATCCTGAGTTATTTGCAAAACTCAATAGAATTTAGAAATCGCCTAACTCTCAGCATTTGTCTTTAATTGAACTATCTCATGGTGTCCATGTGGGGGGAGTTACTTCACCATATTATAGAGTGAGATCATTTTTTAGAGTAGAGATCAGCATAATTAGTATCTATAATTCTGTGCAACCCATATAACTAAGTCCCAAAAATATGTACACCATCAAAGATTGATAAGTTTGATGCCTTTGAAATGCGTCAACTAGCTTTCATGAAAGTCTCCCATTAATATTTGTGTTGTGTTTTGTTAAAATAAATGTCTTTCTTGATGTTAAACAGTTTCAATTGCCTCACATATGGTCATCCTTATGTTCAGTGACTAATAAAGTAGAATAGTTGTCAGTTACCAAGAATCGTTGTTTCAAGTCAGTTTCTATTCTAGACCAAATACCTTCTGCCGATACAAATGTAATAAAAATATGTCATGAATTTTGGTACATACACTTTTAACACTGTGTAAGCAGCCACTACATGTAAGCAGACACTCGGTTGGAATGGAGGGTCTCTGCTTAAGAGGGTTCTACTGTACTACAAAACTGCTTACGAGGGGTTCTATTGTACTAAAAAACTGCTCTTCCAGTATTTAAACAGTCAACCAACAAAAAGGCTACAAAGACTATAACTGACACAAATATATCTGTCCCATTTCAGTCTGCCTGAATGATAAGCTTATAGAGTCATAGATGGACTTTGGAGCCTCTTCCACTGAGCCACAGAGGCTCTCTTTTTGCTTTATATTGCCCAGTTAGCTGGAGGGGCATTATCATCAACTGTTCTATAAAATCTTTTCATTATCTGTAAATTTATATCGTTTATATAAGATTTGATTTTGGTTATTTGTGCTTTATTGTAGGGTGCAAAATTTAAATTCCATGCTTTGCGGTGAACGACTCCTTCTTTGTTCTTCATCATGCACTGTAAATCATCATCAGAAACTGGAATATTCAGGAATTTGACTATTCTTTTCATTTCATTTGGAGTATCATTTAGTAGGTTTTCATAATACACAAGCAGGACTGGAATCTTGGCTCCAAGCCAGCCTTTATATGACTTGTACCAGGTCAAACCTAGGGTCTCAATGGTTTTCTTCCAACCTGGAAACATGTGCAAAAGGAAAAGTAATCAATGACTAGAAACAAGATATACTATATACTGTGATTAAACCATGTCAAAAATTATAGCAAAAAGATGGACTCATAGCGCTGAGAAATACTGATAGCACTTAACTTTGAGAGGAAATTTGGACAAGATGATGAAGTTTTCATTGTAATAATCCAGAAATATTTCAGAAATGAAGTCATGAGTTACTCATTTCTTATGATTTGGGATAATTATACTCACCATTACTTCTGAAATATTTAGCAGGGGCTACACTTCTCTGTGAATGTTTTTGCCGTCTGTTGGCCTCTGCCATAATTGCCCGAAATGGGTTCCGAATCAGGATGACAGCTCGGGAACAGTTCTTTATGCTTTGGAGAGGTATATGGGTTTTGACAACAATTACCCTACCATCAGTGATGCCACCACCCGGATATTGTGAAGTATGTCTCTCATTGTAGATGGCCCCTGTGATTAAACCTGTAATAGAAATATGAAACAGATGACTGAGATATCTGCAGACACTTGTTTATTGATATTTCATAGGGCTTCAAATTTGTAACTTATTTTTATACATGTCACCAATTGTGAACATGCAGTAATGCAATATATCCATATGAATAACCTAGAAATAATTATGATGCCAGAGACTGAAACATTATGTACATTCAGCATTCATAGATCCTTCGGGTTCTTTTAGGTCGCAGGCGATAGAAGAACAATATGTGTTGTTCCATTGAACAAGTTAAAGAATGGTTGTCAGACCTTGAAACTAAAATCTTAAGTGAACTTTCTTAGATTCATATGCATTCTGTGACCTCGAAATATACAGAGAATTAGTTCTGCTGATGACAGCACAGTGACTAATTACATAATTGCAGCAACGTCCATCAGAATATGTAGAATATGATGAATGGAGCATGATTAAGGGTCTGAATATTTTTTGGGTGGGATGGTAGCCCTCTTCGTACATGAATGGCAGAACAGGTGAGATTTTTATAGAACATCCAAACAATGACCCTGTTATAAAGTATACTTCCCAACAGTTCCTACATCCAAGAAGCATAAGGCATATAGATTTTGAAAACCTCTAATTCAGTGCAATACTAATAGCTTGTGAATCAACAATTAGGAAAACCTATAGTGACTTGGATATTAGTTACCTGTAGCTTCCTGAATTAAGTGTCGTGTCCAACTGTTGCCAGAACCTGGGAAACTTGCAAGAGCAGTCACTGGTAATCGTGGGTTGGCAAAATGGAGAAGCTTACAATGAAATAAGGGCCTCTTTATTTTTATTTTCTGCTGCATTCCCATTGGAAGTGGAACGTCTTTAGATAGACCAATGATGGGCTGTTTCACATAAAGAGTGAACATTATACCTGTACCAATTATTGTTATGACACATAACATGAAAGCAATATTGCCTCTCCTGGTCCCTGTGGAAAGTTGAGATGACTTCATATCTGATGATGATGCTGTAAACCTAAAATGTGAAGAGAATCATATTCATTTATTTGCTCATTACGTTTAAACCTCATGTTATGATAGTTCCTGGAACATGGCTAATTAAGGTGCCAGCAGACCTGTTATGGCCATAAGATGCTAACGATACCCATTGGAATATTTAATTGATACATTTCTTTTTTTCAAAAGTTTCTTTATTGATACGCATAACATATTCGAATACATAGTTTTGTGATACATAAAACAGGTTAGTATCAACAAAGTGGCTATACATGTCAGCTCTGGAGTTGAGCTGATTTTCATTACTCAGCCTTCACAAAGTGAGAATTGACAGTATTTTATCCGATACAATTTTCAAGGCCGCAGCCCCCAGCCAGACCCTGTTTGTCTTCTCTTCAAGCATCCAAATCAGGAAATGGGCAGGGTAGAACAATATAACTAATACAGGCGATCACCCCGGCCAGTTCTTGCAAATCAACATGTAAATAACAATAAAGCTTCACAAAAGGTACCTTATTTGTTATCTATGCATCAACGATATGAAATCGTCTCCAGCATGCATTGCCTAAATTCTTTATATGTAAGAATACTATCAAGAAACGTCACGAAATATCATACAATTGTTTATATGGCATGAGTTGTATTCGCGGAATGATATCAAGAAGCGGAACTGAGTGATATCTGTAGCAGAAGACAACGAATAAAACTCTGAGCGATAGCATGGAGTATTGCTTAGTGTCTACTACAAGGAGAATACGGCCACACAGATCGAAATCATGGTTATGTTGTGTTTATTACTCGCCTTTCGAGTAATTATTAGGAAAGAAATCTTTTTATAATTAGAAATTTGACCCAAGTACCATGCCTTGTTCATATACATTAGTTCTTATAATGTCCGTCAGGTGGCCCCAAAAGTCGTATTCTCCTAGGATATTCCGGAGTTCCGTATTTTACTCAGTAGCGATCTGTAGGTTCCATAGGCTTAGAGGGGGCGTCAACCAACCACGACAAGGCTGCGACAATGGCTTTCCGACAAGGTCCACGATCAGCTCTACAACTGGAAGCCTTGTCGTATCCTTGTCTTGGTTGGTGGACCACAGTTCCCGACAAGAGGCTACGACAAGGCCACGACAGGCTGCGACATGAAGCTTGTCGGGGGCCTGTCGGGGGCCTTCCGACAAGGTTACGACAAAATCGAACATGTTCGATTTTGGAGCCGTGTCGTGGCGTGTCATGGCGTGTCGGGATTTTGTCGCAGAGGTCTACGATAGAATATTTAGGTGGAGCACTTCCCGACAGGCTGCGACAAGGGGTCACGACAGCTCCCCTCCTCGCGACAATACTGCGACAAGGCACTGATTGGAACTTTCTTGTCGGCGTGTGTCGCAGCCCTGTCGTGGTTGGTGGACGCCCCCTCTTAGAATGGAGACTCCTTATTCGGTGGGTAATAAATCTTAATAAAGGCAGTCTGCTCTGAACCTACGTTGAGTACAGAAATGTTCGTGTTTCTCTCTTCTCCTAGTTTACAATGTAGTCCCCATTACCCCATCCCTGGATGAAAGGAGAGAAGCAGTAGCTGGGGAAATAAAATTTTATTGAATTTTATATCAATTGAAATTATATTTCGACCTTACTGGACGAGTATTGATATCTAGTGTAGTAATAATTATACAATGTAAATTGACAATAGAATTGATGCCAATTATGATAATGATATATAGTTATGTAATACAATGGTATGAGTATATGGTTATACATTGTATAAAGTATAAAATAGCCCTACGAGAGTAAGACGAGGACGAAAAATGGTTGTGGGTGGGTGGGACGAAAAAGGAGTTCGTGTGGAGTATATGGAGGGTCGAGCAGAAGTGAGGGAGATGCGTGGGTCGCGGGTGCGCAGGTCGGTGCGTGGGTGTTGTGAGGGCCACTAGAGGGCAGGAGGGGTGCACGTGGTGCACGAGAGAGTGGGACACCAGGGGGAGCAATGACCACCCCTGACCCAAAGGCCATGAGTAACCTTCTCACTTGTATCTGTAAAGAAATTTGAAATAAAATATAACATATCAAATATGGATGTATTAACATGGTCATTAAAGTCCTAGATAAAAAAAATAAAACAGATCATTAGGTAACACAATATCATTAAACCCAATTTTCATGACAAGGAATTTACTGGCATCAAACTAATCCAACTTGAGTTGATGCGGTTATACTCCCAGAACACAGACGGCGCCACTGCTCTACTCAAACCCCGGACAGGGTAGAGAACTGGGAGCTGTTTCAAAAGTCGGGAGGGTGCTAAACAAGAGTACTCACCGCCAAAGTGAGAGCTAACAATGGCACTTGAAGCGTCGCTGTCGAGGTGGAGGTGCCGCTCGCTATTGGGTATTGGTACCGATTTTGCTGCCGCTTTGATTCAAAGTGCCGCTCGCTGTTGCCGGCCTCTCGCTTTGAAATGTGACATGCCTCTGGCGAGACTTTACTCGACTTTTGAAACAGCTCCCAGGTCGATTTCATTCACGCTCAACTACCCCAACACGCCACAGACTCATAGACTCTCTGCTGCTAACATTTGTTCTTGTGATTTGAGTTTTACAAAGTCTACAATTCTACAATGTTCAAAATTATACATACTTAAACAAAATATAACAGTGAAACTTCAGTTTTTTCTCTGTGGTCGGATCGGAAATGTTCCTTCCACTTTTTTTGAATATATATATTTATATATATATAAAAATGATTGTAGGCTACTTATGATAGGAGAAAAGTAATAGTGACATAGGTAATAATATAATACAACACATGAATAGAGTTTGGGCTAGGAATATTTATTTTGACAAAACCTGCCATAATAATAATAATATAAACAAAATTTGTATGACCATAGAGTACACGTCTGACCAGGTGAGGTGACAGGTGCGAAGTGCAGACCTGCACGCGCGCTCGCAGGCGCTAGTGGTGGTATGTTGATGTGAGATGGAGACGCTAGGTGGCGCCTGTGATCTTTTATATTCACATATACCATTGTGTTATATGTAGCACATAAATGATTGTAGGCTACTTATGATAGGAGAATAGTAATAGTGACATAGGTAATAATATAATACAACACATGAATAGAGTTTGGGCTAGGAATATTTATTTTGACAAAACCTGGCAAACCTAGCCCAAAACGAAGGAAACAAAAAAAGAAAAAAAAAACGTTTACAAATAGAGAGATTGAACGATTTTGCGATCTAACTCTAGTTGGGATGACAATGATCTCTCAAGATATAGGTGACGTACGGGGTATGTATGTGGCGTACGGGGCATGTACGGCGGGGAAATCCAAAAACTCCCCAAGAGGCAAGGGTTAAAATAGGATATTTTAAGGTATATAATAATAGAGAAACAGGCTGACTGTCTCCTTACGGATAAAATACTTCTCCTATTTAGTGAGTTGTAGAATGGTATTCTTAATGATTTCTAGGTATATAATAATAAAAAGACATAGTGAGTGTGTCTGAATTCCATCTGTTCCTCGATATTTTGGTCAGAAATATTTACCTCAGTCTTCGACTTGGGTGAATATTTCTGACCAAAATATCTCTGAACAGATTCCATTCGGCCACACTAACCATGTCTTTCTATAGTCCAGGGTGAGTGTCATGTAGAATGATAGACCGTCAGGGGGACGGTCCTCTGAGGCGAGGGCAATTGCGCCCCATTTCGTTATAGGTCAGGAAGCCATATTATTATATACCGGTGCATGAATGTCTCAGGTTTATGCCCCAGTAGTAATGATTTCATTCGTCCACATTGTGGCGTAATATATATATTATTATATACCTGTGGTAGTATATCCTACACATATGGCCCGCTCCTACCCATGTCGTATTTATATCCGTACGACACCTAGGTGACGTACGGGGTATGTATGTGGCGTACGGGGCATGTATGTCGGGGAAATCCAAAAACTCCCCAAAGGGCAAGGGTTAAAATAGGATAATTTAAGGTATATAATAATAGAGAAACAGGCTGACTGTCTCCTTACGGATAAAATACTTGGTAAAATCGGCGATCAGATGAACCGCTGCCTTCGGCATCGGTTCATCTGATCGCCAAATTTACCGCGTATTATATCCGTACGGAGACAGTAAGCCCGTTTCTCTATAATAGTACCCGCTGTACCACATGACCACTCATTCCCCTATTTAGTGAGTTGTAGGTATATAATAATAAAAAGACATAGTGAGTGTGTCTTAATTCCATCTGTTCCTCGATTTTTTGGTCAGAAATACTCACCTCATTCTTCGAATTCGGTGAGTATTTCTGACCAAAATATCTCTGAACAGATTCCATTCAGACACACTAACCATGTCTTTCTATATTAGGGACTATGGTTGGATCCGGATTCAATTATTGTTTCCCTAAAAATTCTTATAGATTGACTTGTGCTGCTTATCTAATTAGTTTAAGTAAGCATTTATTTGTAATTAATAACTAAAGGAAAAACATTTTCTGAAATTATAATGTAAAAATATTGCATCGTTTCCAACAAAGCCTTACTTCTCCATTTTCTGCCTACCACGACAATGCTTTAACATATGGCCCATATCACAAAAAGGAGCTTTTTGCTACTGTTCTATTTTGATAACAAAACAGTCCATTTTGACTTCTACTATGAGTACAATCAAAGTTGAGGTATCACAATGATCCTCAAAGAAATCTCTACTTGATTAACCTGGGTTTTAATTTTGCTTCCATATGGAATTCTATGGAATCTTCACTCATATTCTAGAAGTCAAACTTTTAGCATGATTTCAGAGAAAATATGTCAAAAACGAAAACAAATAAATCGCCTGAATAAATCCAAAAAACGTATGACAATGAAGCCCATAATCTCTGGTTTAATATGTTACCCTTTGTAAATATGTATCTCTTTTACAGTCTAAGTTATGAGAACTTTTGTACAGCAAGTAAAAAATAACTAGTTTTCAGTCCCCAATATGGTTGCGAGGCCTATAGGTAGGCGTGGCACTGAAGACGACGTTTACTACCCAAGGCTGACGTATACCACCTAATGTTGACGTCTTGAACAAATTTCATATGAAAAGAGCAGTGGGGAGCAAATAACGCTATTTATCGTTATTAAATTACATTTGACGGTATGTGGTGCACCCCTCTCATCAGATCTCACACTTTCTAAGTTGTATTCTGTACAAGGTTCTCACTACTCTCTATGGAGAGGAATTCTTAACGAACTAGGCTTAGAGCCTTGAGAATCCACTGGCCTGCCTACCGTGCTTAAGACGTACATTGATCCAACCAAGGATTCCTATAATCTCAATGATGCCACCCAGAAGAAAAACTGTGTGCCAGTGGAAAAGTATCAAATTCTGACTTTTAGGTGTGCAATAATGGCTAAGCCCTGACTTTTCACCATGAATAATGTCAAAGTCTGACTTTTTAGTGTACATGTGTAATGATGGCTAAGCCCTGACTTTTCACCATAGAAAATGTCAAAGTTTGACTTTTTAGTGTACATGTGTAATGATAGCTAAGCCCTGACTTTTCACTGTGGAAAATGACAAACCCTGACTCTAGAAGAACAAGACAATGTCAAAGTGCGGCTTCATACTAAGAAAAAAGTTTTAATTAGAAACATAAACGTCGCTGTTTCAAAAGTCGAATGAGGTCTCGTCAGCGGCACGTCACATTTTGAAAGCGAGAGGCCGGCAACAGCGAGCGGCACCTCAAATCAAAGTGGCAACAAAACTACTACCGATAGAGAACAGCACCTCCACCTCGACAGCGACGCCTCAAGTTCCATTGTTAGCCTCTCGCACTGGCAATGAGTACTCTCGTTTAGCACCCTCCTGACTTTTGAAACAGCTCCCTGCACTTTATTTCTATATACGCCATCGCAGGAGCGCACGTATCAGCTGTATATTGACTTGTTTTCATATGCATATGTCCATATTTCACACCAGCATATATGAAGCGTATATATATGAGAGGAAATATCCTCTCCCCCCCCCCACCTCCCTCTTCACTGGATGCTTGTATACGCCTACATATGAGGTGTATTCACACGGGAATTGGACGACCTTAATACGTAAAATAACTACTTATATATGCCTTGCGCATCCATATGTAAAATAATGATGTTTATACAGTGTAGAAGAAAGTCCCCCTCTTTGTCTTTTCCTCATTAATGTCAACGTTTTATCACAGTAATTGATATGACATCACGTGCAACTCTAATTTGGCAAAGTTAATTATAACGAAGGAATTATGCTGTCACAATTAGTGAATTGAATTAGTCTTACAGCAAATGTCATTGGGTGCAGCACATCAAATCCATGCCCTGTTTCCCCCCAAACCAACAACACTATGGCTGTGGTGCTTGTGGCAGGGGGGGTTGAAGCTGTGTTATTCAGCTAATATGTGATATATAAATAACTCCGGTGGGTGAATCCCTGTGGACTTTTTTAATGTCATTTATGATTATGGATAAGATAAGTCATCGACTGCCTGTTTATAATCTGAAACCAGCACCATAATACTTACAAGGGAATTTTTTTAGTTTTTTTGTGCAGTATCTTTTATTGGCCAAGTTTTTTAACATCTTTCAGTTTTTTAGTTACATTTAATCCAGTCAAGCCAATAGAAGAAGTACCAAGATGTCACCTCAGTTACAGCATTAGGCTTACACTGGTTTTCAGTTGACATCCAGAATAAGGTTTTACAACACTTGCACATTAGTCTCTTGTGTATACTCTGTATACCTAGACAGTTGAAGTTTTGTTACCATTTTTGAGTAGACATCGATCATCTTAGCTTAGAGAGGGTATATATATATGTTCGTACATTTATATGGAAGGTCTAAACAGGTATAGATTCAGCCAGTAAAGCTTTGGAGAGTCTTTTAAACTGTGTATATGATTCCGTTTGCCTGACAATAGTGGGCAGTGAGTTCCAGTAGTTCGCACCTGTATACTCTACACTCTTGATATATGCTTGAGTATTTGGTTGCAATTGTTTGAGTACTGGTGCCATAAAAAGTCTCGTTCTTAGCTCTCTAACATCAAGATATTTCTCATTTAAGGTTCTGAGATACATTAAGTTTCCAAGATGGGCTTTTCTGTGTTCACATAGAAAGGGAATTTTGCCCATTTGTGCAGGTCATTGATTCTGGTATATTAATCAGCATGTAAAATTATACGTAGACACTGGTTCTGAGCACGCTGTATTTTTTCTAACAAGAACTTTGATGCATTATAATACAGTAAATCACCGTAATCGAAGTAGGGTAATACAAAAGATTTATATATTCTTAAGGCTGTGTCTTTTTGCAGGAACAGTCTCAATTTGCCTAGCTGGTAAATACGGTGTCCGACCTTTCTTAGGGTTTCTTTAATGTGGGATTCGTATGTTAGGCTAGAGTCTAAGAGATCACCAAGGTATTTATAATTTTGAAAATTTTGTAAAGGGGTTCCCTTCATAAGAAGGGATACATGACCAACTTGTTTGCATTTGTGGGCCGACCCAAACATCATATATTTTGTTTTGGATATATTAACAGTTAACTTGTTTTGGTCGGCCCACAAATCAAACATGTCAAGAGCCGATTGTGAGTTTTTTTCAATATCATGGGTAGTTTTGCCTTCTGTGAAAATAACCTTGTCGTCTGCATATAATCTTATGTTTGCATAAGGAATACAGGAGATAAGGTCATTTATAAAGATTAAAAATGTAGTGGGACGGGAATCCAGCAGTGTTCGTTTGTTTCACGGAAGGTGGCGCGATATGCCGATCCTTACTGTGCAGTGATTCCGGACAACGCCGCACACGAGAGTGGCGCGGTGGAGACCGGGATTACGTAACGCTTAGTATATATACTCAGCGTTCACAGTAGGTCGACAGGCTGTCTTCGCGCGTCCCTTCTACGGAACGGATCCTTGGGCCCTCACTTTGCAGGCGGGTTCTTGTAACCTTCCTGGTGGTTAGGCTGATCTTCCGGATTGGCCTATCCAGCGTTACCTAGCACCTATGTGCTAGGGTACTGTACTTGTAGGGAAGATCTTCCAGATCTTTCCGGGAAGTAAGTGATTAATAAACATCCTTGTTTATTAACTGACGTTGTTGTGTTATGTGTGAATAGGTCTGTGCAAACTAACCGAAAACCGAACCGACCTACGTAAGTGCGTAGGGTGGGATCCTGCCTGGAACTAGCGTTCCGGATTGGGGTCATCCAACCTGCTAGACAGGCGGCGACCACCACACTGGTGCCGTGACCAGGATCCCAGGTTGCTTGCACAACCCGGGATTCTCGGTAAATGCACGGATCTGGAATAAAAACCAGATCTAAGGCTGAACAGGAGAGTGAAGATGGGGAGGTAACTTCTCAACAAACTCTTCCGGCCCGGAATGACGACAAGTCTCCAAAACCAGAGGGAGGGGGTGAAACCCAGAAGTCTGGCAAGGAGAAATCTCGGAAGAGAACCGCCGCTCAGAATCTGAGTTCGATGGTCCTGAAGAGTTTCAGTCCGGCGGCCGACAGCCGACATGGCCCCGCAAGGGATCTGGAGGGACTCAGTAAAATTGGGTCTCAGACAGATAGTCCCGGAGAGTCTAGTACTCCCCGGAATAGGTCGGAAAATACCTTAAGGGTATCTTCCGAGGAAGTTCCTGTAGGTTTCCTTGGACCCGAACTCTTAGCCGAGTTTGATAGGGAAAGGAAAGCCAGAGACATGTCTCGGGAACTAGAAGCTCGAAACCGTGAGATCGCCGAGAAGGTAGCCCAAAGGCACCATAACTTGGAAGAACTCTCGGTTCGCGAGATTGAGACTCTAGAAAAAATCAAGCGTTTCGACCAACATGTACAATACATGAAGGACCAAGTTCGACTAGCAGAGACAGAATCATCCCAACGGATGCCTATGTCCCAAGCTGGCTGGAGTAATGTGAGAGATCATCTATATTCCCCACCAGGAAGAGTAGAGGATCCAGAGAAGACCCCTAACAGATTCATATCTGGAACAAAGGGTGTAAAGACTCCTTTGGTTAGCTTCCGGCTACCCTCTGAGTCAAGAATGGGTTCCCCGAGTTCCGAATGTACTAGTAAAGCTATAGCTGAACTAGGGTTCAACTCGTTCAACCAAGTCCGGGAACAGGATCGGATCTTTAACTTGTCAATGGCGCGAGCTGACAAGGTTCCGATGATGCGCCCAGAGAACGCAGCCAGAAAAAACGCTGTCATTCCAAAACCTTACGGGAAAGGAATGGAATGGGAACACTGGTTCGCGGGATTTTGTGAGGACATACAATGTAATGGCTGGAATAAAGTCGATGCATTGCCATACCTCAAAAGAGCGTTGCGAGATGGACCCGGGGAAGCTGCACTTCGCGCTTTTCGCCGTTCCGGTGGTACGGAATGGGATGAGTTAGTGGAGGTAGCCTCATACTACTGTGGTCAGTTGGTAACGCTGAACCCCCGTTCCACTTTTTTAAAGAGGATCCAGGGAAAAGAGGAGACAACTCGCGCCTATGGGCTAGCTTTGCAACAAATGTTGTTAGAGGTTTACCCAGGGACGGGATTAGATTCTCCTGCGCTGCATGAAGATCTACAAACTCAGTTTGTAAAAGGACTTCGAGATGATGACGTGAGAGCGGAAGTCATCTCTAAATGGGAGCCCGGTATGAACTTCATGCAGGTATTGCGAATAGTAGATGCCTATGAACAACGGTGTATACTATTCGGAAAATATGCTAATCCCGGGAAAACTTCTCGGGTTAACATAGTGGGTTCTACTTGTTCACAAGTAGAGGAAGATACCTACGAGTGTCAGGAAGCGGAAATAGAGGATATACTCTCTAATGTCCGCTCGATGGTACTCGGAAGAGGAGGCTTCAATAGACGGGGACGTGGAAGAGGTCGAACCCCTAGCTTTGGAAGGAACAGCGATGTACCTTCTGTGGCAGAGGCAAAACCAATAACCACTGATCCTGAAGGAAATTCCTCAGAGGTTATGAAGTTTTTGACCAAAATCAATGAAAGACTGAATCAGGTGGAGAAAAACCAGCTGGATGTCCGACGTTGTTGGCGGTGCAACAAAATGGGACATATCTCTCCAGATTGTCCAGAAACCCGGAACGTTACTACGGTGGAAACATCTCGTAGTCTGCCTGCGTTGATGGTTGCCTCTCAGGGTGAACCGGAAAACAAAGGAGGACTGTAGTGAGTGGCAACACTGCGGTCCGGGAAGGAAAGTGCCAGGAAACACAAACCTGTGAGATGTATAAGGAGGAAAATATTTCCAACTTACCAGAAAAGGGGAAGATACAAAATATGGTCGCAACGATTTGTAGTAAGTATCTTTCACCCGGGCATCCTTGTCTGCAATGGCTTTGTCAACGCGGATGGGATCTTGGAACCTTAGATGGAATCTCACGGTTTATAAGACAACCGTCCCCTTTGGGAGGACGTCGTTGGTATGTGCCGGCTAGAATTCAAGGAAGAAAAGTGGATCTATTGTTGGATACTGGTGCTAGTCGCTCTGTGTTAAACAACGGACTCTATCAGTCTCTTGGATTTGCGCAGGAATGTCATGTTCCTGGAGCCTCGGCAAAAGCTGCTAATGGTACTCATATGAGGTGCTATGGTAGTGTGATTATTCCAGTCTCAATAGGTAACACTGAATTCGTATGGGGTCCCATACTCAGTGATATCGAAGAAAGTGGAATATTAGGCGTAGATTTTCTCACCCTCTATGGAGGCTCTGTAGATCTACCAGATGGCACTCTCCGACTCAAATTTCCTGAGTTAATGGAGGTGGAATGTAGTTGTCGACGGATCTCTTCATTGATTTCTGTCCGACAAGATGTGGGCATCCCCCCCCAGCAGATGGTTAATGTCCTGATAGCTGGGGAAGGTGACTTACCACGTGGAGATGCACTTTTCGAGCCAGACCCAGAACTGTTTTCTAAAAAAGGAATACAGGCCTGGGATACCCTGATCGGAAGTGCCAGAGAAGGATCAATTCCTATAAGTAATCATACCTCCGGGTTGATTAAATTAAGGAAGGGTGATACATTGGGCTGGGTAACTCTAGCTCATGTGGATGGCCTAGTGGACTCCAGTCCACAGGGAATCACACCTATTCCCATTTCCGAAATAACCGGGGAAGATGGACAATCTAAACTGGAAAGGTCGGACTTAATAGGAAATGATTATGAAGAAGTGCGGGTTAGTGCTATCGATACAGGAACGGGATCCCTTCCAGTTCCGAGTCCATTGCACGAAACTCTGGAAACTTTAGTTCAGACGACAGACGCACTAAACAGTGGGGAACGACATGAACTAAGGATTCTTTTGAAAAAGATGGAGTCAATCTTTACTCGACCTGGAGATCCCTTGGGGAGAACGGATCGAGTAGAACACACGATTGACACTGAAGGTCATCAACCTTTCCGCCTTCCTTATCGACGGCTACCTCCGGTAAAACGGGAAGCTTTAGAAGAGGAAGTAGGGAAAATGATGGACCAGAAAGTAATCATCCCCAGTGCAAGTCCTTGGGCTAGTCCAGTGGTAATGGTTACTAAAAAGGATGGTACTTGCCGATTCTGTATTGATTACAGAAAATTGAATGGTATCACCCGGAAGAATGCCTACCCAATACCCCGGATCGATGAGAGTCTCGACTCTCTGGGAGGGAACCAGTGGTTTTGTACTCTGGATCTCCAGTCTGGATATTGGCAGGTAAAGATGAACAGTGGCGATCAGTCTAAAACGGCGTTCACCACTCATCAAGGGCTTTACGAGTTCACAGTAATGCCATTTGGCCTCTGTAACGCTCCTGCAACTTTCGAATCCATGATGGATCAGATGTTGCGGGGTCTACAGTGGAAAAAGTGTTTGGTTTATCTAGACGACATAATCATCT
Source organism: Alentia gelatinosa (assembly GCA_950022655.1). Taxonomy (NCBI): domain Eukaryota; kingdom Metazoa; phylum Annelida; class Polychaeta; order Phyllodocida; family Polynoidae; genus Alentia; species Alentia gelatinosa. The sequence continues at coordinate 168,705,684 of OX465579.1, forward strand.
TCGGAAAGAATTATGTTGAATGTTTAGAAAACCTGAGAGAGGTATTTGAGCGTATTCAATCTTATGGGTTGAAACTCAAACCTCAAAAATGTAAGCTGTTTCGCAAATCTGTGGAATACTTAGGACGGATAGTTTCCGGAAATGGAATCCGGGCAGATCCTTCTAAGTTGGAGGTAGTGGCTAATTGGCCACGCCCCCAGAATATAAAAGACATAAGGTCTTTCCTAGGATTTTGTTCGTATTACCGCGACTTTATCCCGGGTTTTTCTGAAATTGCACACCCTATGCAACAGTATGTAGTACTAGATAAGCCAGGGAAGCAAAAAGAGATCCAATGGACTCCGGAAGCTGAACAGGCTTTTCTGGGACTAAAAAGAAAGTTTACGGAGACCCCCGTATTGAAATACCCTCTAGCCCAGGGTCGGTTCATTCTCGACACTGACGCTAGTAATGAGAGTATTGGAGCGGCTTTGTCTCAGATACAAGATGGTATAGAAGTTCCAATAGCTTTTGCCAGCAACAGCTTAAGTAAAAGTCAGCGGAACTACTGTACTACTAAGAGGGAACTCTTAGCGGTTGTGGTGTATGTAAGAAAATATCGACACTTCTTAGCAGGTGGAGATTTCATCCTACGTACTGACCATTCTTCTCTCAAATGGCTCTTTAACTTTAAAGACGCCGAGGGAATGATTGGAAGATGGCTGGCAGCTCTCTCCGAATTCGGGTTGACTAACTGCCAGATTGAACACCGGGCTGGAAAGTCACATATTAATGCGGATTGTCTCTCAAGGAGACCAGTGCGGAAATGTGGACGACCAGATTGCCGGGATTGTGGCGAGCATAGAGCAGTCATAGCTACTCTACGTTCCCAGAAAGTGAAGCCGCCATTAAACTATCAGTGGACACTAGAACAGATTAAGGAAATTCAACAGGCTGACCCGGATTTGTTCCGGTTAACTAAACTGATAGCTAATGGACTCCATAGGCCTACAGGACCCGAGATCTCGCCTGAAAACCGGGAATTTCGGAATCTATGTGGTCAATGGAAAGAGCTAGAGGTCCGTGATGGAGTATTATATCGATGGAGAACCACATTGCAACCACTTAAACGTGCTCTAAAACTAGTGGTCCCTCGAAAATTACGATCCGGACTAATGACCCTATGTCATGAACATAGGAGTGCAGCTCATCTAGGACGGAAAAGAACGGTAGCCAGAATAAGGCGTCGTTACTACTGGCCTGGAATGGGTGCAGATATTCGAAGATGGATATCTGGATGTTCCATATGTAGCAAAGTCAAACCCGGGGTAGGACTCGGAAAGATGCCGTTACAACAGGAACTGTTTGGTGTCAGGTTTGCCAGAATCGCTCTAGATATCATATCTGGTATCGACGAGTCAGAGGAAGGAAATACCTGTATGATGGTGGTGATGGATTATTACACAAAATATGTGCAGATCTATCCCATGAAAAATCACAAAGCTGCCACGTGTGCGGAAGCTTTAGTGAAAAACTGGATGTTGCCTTTTGGAACTCCGAGCGTACTACATTCCGACCAAGGAAGGGAATTTGAATCCCAGATCTGGAAAGAAATGTGTAGGATACTTGAGATTAAAAAGACACATACGAATCCATATCGTCCCCAATCAGATGGTATGGTAGAGAGGTTCAACCGGACATTGATCCAGTGTCTTCGGACCCTGGTAGATGAAAATCGGAAGAATTGGGATGAATTAGCACCATTTATAGCTCACGAATATAATGGGACCATTCATTCAAGTACGGGGTGTTCACCTAATTTACTCGTCTTTGGCGAGGAAATAGTAATGCCCGCGGACATAGTCTATGGGGTTCCTGGAATGTCTACGGATGATCCTTGTCCCATAGGATTTGTCGAAAAACTCGTTTTGTAGAGGGATATTACCTTGCGAGACGAAATCTGACGAAAGCAGCAGAGTGGCAAAAGACTGGACATGACGTCAATCTTAAACCACGTAAGTTCCGAGTAGGAGACCGGGTTGTACGATACCACACTCCGTTGGTAAATGTAAAACTCGCTCCTAACTGGGACGGACCATTCAGAATTGTTCAATTATTGTCAGAAATGACAGTAGTGATAGAAGACGAATGGTCAAGAAGGCGTTATAAATCCCATGTAGCTCGTTTACGACTATGGGAAGGAAAGCGTGAATGTTCCGACTTTGAAGTTTCACACCCTGCTACAAAGCGAGATGTGTCACTGAACACGGGTCCTACTTGGAAACCAGGGAGGTCCCGGGTTCAAAGAGCCGGGAAGCCGGGCGTCAAACCCCCGTCAACACGGCGGAGGCAGACCCCGATAGGGAAGTCCCGGTCAAAGGTTACCGGGGTTCCGAGTGGGTGCTCGCCTACACGGCGAAAACCGGGACGTCCGCGGAAGGTGATTCCTACTTACGCTAACCTAAAAAAGGAAGTGTGGGTAGAAGAAAAACCTGACACGGAAAAGTCTAAATTTGCTACAAATCGAGCTGTGTATAATAAACATGGTTCGAGATGTAGAATGGAGTCTAAAATAGACTCAAAACCCCGCCGCAGCTCTCGATTAAAATCGAAGGCTGTGGTTAACTACAAAGAGTAGTGGTGCCGGGGTTGTCGAAAACACAACGAGAAGCAATGGTACGAAATGTAGATCGTTGGTAGTCAGTGACATGTCGATTATACATGAATGTTGATCAAATAGTTACCTTAAAATCAGTCGTTATGTGCCGCAGCCCAGACGTTGCTCTAAGGGACCCCGTCGAGGACCCTCTAGAGGCTGCAGAATTGCCGAACGCTCTGAAAGGTCTGATCCATTTACATGGAAATTAGACAAGCCTCCCATACTATCAGCGAGATACACGACGGCGATAAGAATTCCCACACTACAGGGAACTCGGGGTGGAGCTCGAAAAGGGGTTTCCCCGGGTTCCGGAACCTGTGCTGGGTGATTGAAGGCGTGAACGAATCAAGTCGAGCGTAACGCTGACCTTTGGTTTCTTCACGCATGCGGTGTTGAGACGCTCAAGATGAGCCAGTCTCGACACGGTTGATTGGTTCGCGACAGTGAATCTAGGTCACTTAGGAGTATATAAGACCCTGTTTTTTCAGTAGTCTTCACTCTGTGATCGGAGTGGTGCCTAGCACCACAGGAGTCGGGCGGTAGCAGCATGGCTGACCGTGCCCCGTCTACGGAGGGTGAGCGCGAGCTCCCCTCACCCCTGCCCGGATCCTCAGCTTCAGCTGAGCGGGGGGCAGATCTGGACGATGATGCTTTGCTCATCGGGTCAGATGATGGTGATTTTGACCTGGAAGGGTACGAGTCTGCGGACTCTGTTCTTCTTGGGGAAACCCGAGATGAACGACCCGGAATGGGAAAAAGTCACAGTTGGACTCCACCCGGAGTGGAGCTGGTGGAAGCCGGGACCTTTTTAGCCCCGGGTCCGGTAGCAAAACCCGGAAAGTCTGAGGCTGGGACAGAGACGGCTATGGAGACTGATTAGTCAGTTGGGGACAACTCTGTAAAAGGGTCGTCCAGCAAAGGTGAGAAACCGGTGTCAACACCGGCTAAACCCGCGCCGGGGAAGTCTGTCAGTAAGACTGAGGTGTCAAAACCTCGGGAAGCTGACAAGACTGAGCCGCAGCTTTCGAAACAGAACCGGAAGCGACTCCATCGTGCAGCCCGGAAACGGGCTGAGGCGGAGCTAGAAAGGACAGGAGGTCAGCCGAAATCATGTGACTCGGAGAAAGGGAAACCTCAAACCGGGAAGCGTGAGGAGTCGAAGGGGGCTGAGTCGAAAGGCTCGGACAAACCCACGGCGCAGGCTGGACCTAGTGTGGCTGACGCTATACCGAGTACCTCAACAGGTGCCACGGGTGGCGGAGAGGTCAAGTGTTGGGGAACGGAGATGGACAAGGCTAAACCCCTGGTCCCATCCAACCCCGACAATGATGACGGTGATTTCCAACCTGGCGTAAAGCGGGCTGGGAAGAGAACGGTAGCTAGACAGATACCCGCCTCTTTGCTGGGCAAGACTTACACTTGCCTAGAAGATCTCCGTCATGGAAACCGACATTACATCCCCGATGGTGTCGGTTTAGATGGAACCTCAGATGATGAGGAGTGGCTAGTTGACGAGGGTTCTCCCAACGCCTGGTACATAGACCGGGTGAAAGGAGTTTCCCGAGTTAGCCGGCTGAAGTACGAGGATCAGGTCAAAGACCGGATCGCGTACGCATGGCACAAGTTTGGGAACGGCAATCATTGTGTCTTCTTGAGTTGCCATGGGAGGGACAAGAAATTGTCACCGACCTACGCGACTGAAGGTCGTTACGCTAGGCACCTCGTAGAGGTACACTTAGCCGAACGACCATGGCTACAGTGCCTTGGCAAGAAGGGTGGTTCTTGTCAGGCTGGGTGTGCCAGTTCCAGGCGTTCGTGTCTAGTCAGACACATTGCCCGGGAACACCGGACTGCTGGTGCTGCTGCTCGGGAACGGGTCATGAATCTGTGGCAGAGAGCCTTGAGTTTGTAGCTTCTATGATATTTTTGAGAAAGTCATTCAGGCTTAGGCTGATGCAGGACGATGCACTCACTGCAACTACAGCTAGGTGTTAAAACAACGCCAACTGATAATCTCACGGCTAGGTGTGTCTGTGTGCATGCATCTAGGCTTGACCTACATAATATTTAAGACACCTTAAGGACTGCAGAAGATCATCACTATACATGTACATTATACCGATATTGTAGAGTAGCAAACTGGTATAGATACAAGGGTGATATTAATACTACTATCTGAAGTATCTATAAGATTATGTGATATAAATACATGTGAACAAATTGATACTTACTTTTAACTCCACCTCTCAGATGTCTTGTGTGTGTGGTCATCTCGCTGGTCATTAGTATTCTGCTGCCAAAACGAGGTTCGGTTGGTGTTGTGAATATAAACGTTTAAAACTAAACACTTAGTCAAAGATAGTGTGTAAAACCTAATGGCTAAACACCTATTCACAAAGTGTTTAGGTATGTAAGTTATAAGTGTTTAAAGTATCCGTACGAGTGTTTAATTCTAATGGTGTTTGGATGTATGTGTTTAAATATTGTAAGTGTGCGAGAATTAAACGGTGTTTACACAATCTAGCATGTATAACCAAACACACTTTTTACAGTGTACCCGGCGTATATGTGTAACCCTATAGTGGTTTTTTTGGGTTTTTTTTAATTTTATTGAGGTACTGTAAGGAGGTACAAGTCGACCTCTGCATTGCAGATTTTCAGGTCGGCCATTAGCTTTACAAGAAATCTTCTCTGTACATCGAACAATCCCTTCTTAGAGAGAATATATACAAAATTGATGATGGAGTGATGTGAAGGATGAAGAAGTGAGATATCTGAGACCCGCAGGACTGCTGTCTTGTACTTCTTTAGGGAGGTCGTTCCAATCGTGCATGTTCGTATAAAGAGGGCTTTTTCTAAAAAACGAGGTTCTAGGTCTCTTCAATTTGATGATACGTTTTTCTTGTGTACGAGTCCTAGGGTCTAGTTTGGCTTCTGTTTCAAAAGCTATTTTTCGTAGAAATAAGGTTTTCAGATATCTCCTTCTCTTTTCCAATTGTTGCACTTTACAGACCTTGTGCAGCTCTTCAACTGATAATTCACCCATTAAATTTCTTGTGCAAATTCTTAACCCCCTGTTCTGAGTTATCTGTAATTTGTCTCTGAGTTTTTTACTAGCCCCGTTAATAAAGTATCAATTCATGATGTCAGGAAATAAATTTTAGATCCATAATCGTCTCAATCGCCCCTACAAATATGTGTATGATACTTGTATATCTATATCAGACAGATACATATCAACGCTAATGAAGCAGCCTTCAGAGAATCGGGAACAGTTGGTGAAGTGCGTACAGCGACGATTATGGTCGGGCAGAGTCGGTCATTACCCTCATGCTAGTAATGCCTGACCCGATATATACAATGCAATTAAATTTACTAATTTCTTAATGTTGAGGAGGATGGTTTGGGAACTGGAAGTACACAACACCTAGTATATTAAATGTAGGGCAGTAAGGTTTCCTTTTGTATATATTTTTTAAAGAATCACATTGTAAAGATTCAGTCCTGTAACCCGCTATCCACAATGGCCATAGCTGTGGGTGCAAGCTCTAAGTGGTATTCTGTACAAGGTTCTCACTATGCACCCCTCTCATAAGATCTAATACTCTCTAAGTCGTTTTCTGTACAAGGTTCTCACTGCACTCTATGGGAGAAGAATTCTAGACGAACTAGGCTTAGAGCCTTGAGAATCCACAGGCACACAGTATTTTCCCTCTAGGTGGCATCATTTATTTTGGGTTGCATTGATGTACGTCTTGAGCACGGGAGGCAGGCCAGTGGATTCTCAAGGCCTCGTTCGTTGAGAATTCCGTTCCATAGAGCGTATAGTGAGAGCGTATACGACTTAGAGAGTGTGAGATCTAATGAGAGGGGTGCACCTGGTCCCCTGCAGTTAATATACGTAAAGGAATGGAAACCAACGTATAGGTGTTATAGAGACGAGAACCGGGCTGGAACTGACATCATTTATTTAGATTCAAATTGGGTATATAGGAAACGATCATTCAGTGCATAGCAAAATTAACATCACCTCAATTTCTCATATACGTGGTGCCTAGAGAGGGGGTTGAAGGCTGGAAGGAGCAGAGGCCACGTCAGAATTTATATGATTACCTACTATATCTAAAACGGTAGAATTTTGTGATATCCGCTTGGAGTTGATGCCGTACACAGAGACAAAGTGAACCAGACCTAGGGTTGGAGACTGAAGGCCCACGAGAGTGAGATTCTCGTGCAGTGAAAAACTCGAACCTGTTCTTCTTTTTTGTTGGACTATACTCAGACAAACTTCTTCTTTTATGATTCATTTCGAGCCATGCCGAAATCAAAGTTTTATATTGTAGTTTTCTGATCTACTTTTCTCGTGAGAAACCAATGAGATCGCAAGATTTCGCTGGTACCCCTTTCGAAACTCTGCTGGTTCCCCCACCCACCACCAGCCTAAGTATTTGTCCTCATCAGAGCATCTGGGTCTGTGGAGCAGTCGTCAGAGTGTCAGGCTGGGAATGCGGGTGATGCGGGTTCGAACCCTGCTGTCGGTAGTCGGGAAAATGATTTTTCAAAATTTCTCACCTCTACCTGGGACTTACTCTGGCCACCAGAGCAGACGTTTGCTACGCACGTTAAGTCGTAGTTCAGCGCAGACAGGGGTTGATCGGACTCGACGAAGTCGCTAGTAGTATATGTAAATTCCTCGGATCCTCCTCCCAGCCCCCATCCCGTACTCAGGAGGAAGTTGTTATATAATATACCTACAGGGTCCACAGCCCGGACACGACCAGAATATCCTGAAGTGAAGGGAGTGGGTATTACGGGCCCATTGCGGCCAGATTCGTTTTTTTATTTTTGGCTTCTTTTTTTTTATTTAATTATTTAGACTACACAGGCGTCAGCCCTTATCGGCTGGTTTTATGGCTCATGCAGTGGGCAGGAGTAACGATGCATTACCAAAGAAGTGGAGACAATTCCTTGGCATTACCAATGATCCAGTGGACGGAAGTTACAACGTGTAGTTGGCAGGATTTCTGCCTCAAGTTATGACTAGCACAAGTACAATTTTGTGAATCCTTAACTTACAATCATGTTTTCAGTACGACTTCCTAGAGCATAGTAGTTTCAGGAGTCGTCTTACAATTCCATAAAAGATCAATGACATGGCAGGTCAATTCAACCATATAACAAATCAGTGAAGCCCCTTATTTATAGGTAAAGGTCATGTTGATAGTCTTCAAGGGCAGTTGTATCTCAAGTTAGAAATTAGATACTGAACAGTATTACATCAACAGTGATGCAGCAGTCAGTCATTGTACAAACAAGAGTATGAAATAAGCTCTTGCAGGAAACAGAGCCAAGTGTAATACTGTCAGGGGTGCGAATTTGACACCCCAGGCACTAGCAGTACACTTTTGATACAGCATATTTTTTTGGGATGAGCTTAAAACTGTCGTAATTGTTTACACACCTGATTGACAATGGTAAGTTATTCCATTTCACCTCACCACGGTACATGGTACACATTCTATACCTCTGGCACTTGGGAGTGATTGTCTTAAAGATAGTATTCATACGAGGGGACTGTATAAGGTGTCTATCTCAGTTAATATTACTGACATAAATGATGATTGGTTACTCATGGCCTTTGGTCAGGGGTGGTCATTGCCCCCCCTGGTGACTGTCTCCCTCACTACGGCGCCCCCGGCACACCCCCTAGCGCTTCTCCCGCGCACCTCTCACCAACATGCGTCATCACAGCACGCTTCTCTGTCTCACTTCTCGCTTCACGCTCACACCGTACGCACATACATTTTTTCTTCTCCCATTCTTGGCATATTCCCCACATTCAGCAGGTCCCTACATCCTCCGGATATATGCGACTAAGTACCGGGATACACGGGACAAGAATTTTGTGTAAGTGGACGAGAAAAGATCGAAATGCTGCCCAAGACAAGAAGCGTGAGCGCCTCACGGCAGTCCGGAGGAACCGAGGGAAGCAGCAAGCAACCCGACCACCATGTTGACGCGGTCTCCGATCAGGAGTCAACCGTCCGTTCCTTGAGAATCACCGCCCTCGAGACGGGTCTCGGGGACATGAAGAAGAACATGGGGAAGATGAGCGACAAGATGGACCGGTCCCCCGAGAGGGAAACCAGGCCCCACAGGTCCCAGGCGAGCGCGGTTGCACGTACACAGGACTGGGCCGAGGACCAGGCCGGTCCTACCTCCCCCACGGCAACTACGAGAGGAATACATCAGTGAGGAGTATGTTCAGCGGGAAATCGACCATGAGGCAATCAGGCACGACAGTGCGACCGGTAGGAATACTCTCCTGTCAGATCTCAACACTTGTAGACTTATTTGCAAACCGTACATGTTTATGGACTGGGAAGGGGTCCATACCCTCAACCAGAAGTTAGACCTTAGGGGTAGTCTGGGCCCCCTCAAATACATTAGCTGCTTCTTAGCTTCGTTGGTTGAAGACCGGGCACTGCACCCCGAGAGCAAGGAGCATATATTCAGGCACCTACATCAGGTGTCCAGAGCCGGCCGTGGGCCGGAGTTAGGAGATGGTGGAATTACATCTTTGACCAGGTTGAAGCTGGCTGTATATACTGGGGCGACTACGGGCGCATACAGTATGAACGTATACGCCTAGCCATGACAGCCCCAATAACACACCACGGGAAGTCAGACGGTGGTCGGTCTCGGGGCCGGGACATCATGAGGATACGGACCCGGCGCCTATCTCCTGCAGCGTGGACAGTGTTAGTGTTAGTGCGTCTCCAAGTATACATACTGTCCATGCTGAATCTAACACTCTGGATTTCAACACCATTAGGAGGATATGTGAAACCGGAGTTTGTGTTGTGAGTGTCTGGAAGGACCCCCCGGCTTTCGCTGCCCACAGGAAAGCCACATGGCCGGACTTCACGGCCGTGGGGCCCGGCGACCACGCCATATATATGCAGCCGTCAGGGACACCGGGGTGCCCAATGCTATGGGTGCGAGGATCACCCTCCCCTCGGATCTGCGCCTGTAGGTGTGGGACCGCTATCTCTCATCTCTGGCCGAAAAAGAGGAGCTCCTGGACTTCATCCGATACGGATTCCCTCTCAGATACCTGGGACCCGCTATGGATACTAAGGGGACTCCCAACTACCCTAGTGCCACTAGCTACCCAGAGCAGTTGGATAAGTTAATCGCTAAGGAAAAGAATCTCTCTAACCTGTCGGGCCCGTTCGCCGACCTCTATTCACCCCTTGGTGTCACGTGTCGCCGCTAATGACACGGGAGAAACGAGGCACGGAGGACAGACCGGTCATTACGGATATGACGTTCCCTAGAGACCAGAGCGTGAATGCCTTCATTATAAAGAACTCAGTCTACGGGATGGAGCGGGACCACGGCTTGCCGACCATAGATGGTTTCGTTCACGGCCTCATCGCATCCGGCATGGGTTCGTACATGTCCAGTATATATGTTTCCCATGCTTTAGATGTGATCCCCTGGATTGGCTGCTGCTATGTTTCGAGTGGGGGGGCGGTCACTACTGCGATACAGCCATGCCGTTTGGTGCCCGTGCCTCCTCTTACCACATGCAGTTTGTCGCCGACACCATTGTGGAGAGACAAGGCACAGCCCACCAGCCAACGTGTCAACTGGCTCGGGATAGTCATAGACACTGTGTCAATGTCTCTCTCCAACCCTGAGGTGAAGCTCATTGACGTCCGTCTCACAAAGAGACAGCTGCAATCCATACTGGGTTAGGTACTACACATCTCAAAGTTTATACGCCCGGCCCGGGCATTTGTTAGCAAATTGCTCGAGGCCCTACAGGGCATCAAGGGATTCTATGTCAATATCAACTCCGAGATGTAACAGGACCTTGACTGGTTCATGCGGTTCGCGCACTGCTGGAACGGCCATGCCCTAATCCTGCGCTGATGAAGTGCATCACGGTCTATGCCTGCCTGTCCGGAGTGGGCGGGGCTGACAGCTGCTACTCATACAACGTCCGGGTGTGCCCGATAGAGGACCAGGTGGAATGCATCTCGTAGCTCGAGGCACTCAACACCGTGTACGCCCTCCAGACATTCCTAAGCGACCACGATCATGGCACAAGGGTCGAGATGTTCTGTGATAATCTGGGCACTGTGCAGACGCTCACCTCCGGCCGTGCCCACAACCCTGTCCTCGCGGAATGCGCTCACCAGGCCTGGATGGTTCAGGCACGCCTACAAGTAGACTTCGTCTTCACACACATCCCCAGGCGCAGAACACTATAAATTATATCCAATCATACCATGCACCCATGCCTCATTTGTGCCTGTTCTCCGTTTGGTATGCAGATCTGGCGCTACGCCTACTCCAGAAGAGGGCGTCTGTCTGGCAGTCAGAGGCGTGCGCCCCCAGAACGATCGCCAACCAGCGCTCAGCCATGGGGACCTACAGGCGTGGGGATGCTACAGGCGGTTCCTACAACTGTACCACAGGATCCGTTCCTAATGACGCAGGAACGCACCGTGATAACATCACGGGCCATCACTAAAGACTGAGAAAATTGCCTTGAGATTGCCGGGCATCCTAAGAGGGAATTCGCCCTCCATAGCCTGCGTAAGGCTGCCGCCACCCAGGCATTTCAAGCCGGAGTGCCTGAACTCGATATCCAGCGTTATGGTGGTTGGCGCTCAGATGCCCATAGGACATACATCATGTCTTCAAACTCAAGAGATGTTAAGAAGACTCTGATAAATTGGCTCTCAAAACCCTAATCTCCTTTTTCTCCCTCCCACCTCTCTCTTTTTACTCTGGCTTCTTGGCTATTTTATTGTATTATCATTATAATACCTCATATGATAAGAAACCATTACATCACTTATTATACCTACTGTATTTCATAATTGACAAACAACCATTATGTCAATTTTCCATACTTGTATTTTATTAATTATTCACTGTAATAATTGTATTCCTGTTCATATCAATAAGAACTCATAAAATTTAAATAAATTTTATTAGCCCACTCCGGCTTTGCTCTCCTTTTCTCCAGGGATAGGGGTAATGTCCTAACGCGGAAAAATAACTAGAATTAATTAAAACGGCTTTAGATCTTTACAATAGCCTTGTCGGAACGCCTATGTTGGATTGTGTGTCTGAGTGTATCAGAGTGTATTTGAACAGGTTATGCGGAAATAAAAAACATGACTACGGTACCGACACACCCAGCTCAGTGACACAGGTTACATATTAGAACAAGTTTTACTTGATTTACCTACAAAATACACTGGAAAATATGTATTTTCTTCAATGTTCTCATAAGCACTTAATTAAGTGACATCTTTAATCAATAAAATTAGAAATATCAACACATATCAACAATCGTCGAACTCAAACCCTTGATATCATTTTTGAAGAATAAAATTATAAAAAATCTCTTATTTGATTTGTTCCTGAATATGTTCGGAAGACAATTTTGCATATCTCTATAAGATAGAAGAGGAAAACTCGCAAATATGATATAACATAATATTTGTTTCAGGCAGGGGCGTACATAGCTTGTACATATTAGAGAATGCTCCTGACTCTCTGCAACAGAAATCAGCAACATAACTTTCATTGTAAAGGCCAGCCCCTACCTACCACGATTCTGGTCCCGATAGGCCTTACGATTGCCTTCCCGATACCATACAGATTCAATCGTGAGGTCAGAAAAAATAGTGGTAGGTGGAACAGGTTTCTGCGATACCGTCTACGATACCTCACAAGAGGCTGCAATAGAAAACACTGATCGTAGAGCTCCCGATAAAATCCAACATGTTGGATTTTTTGTAGCCCATCGTTGCCTATTGTATTGGATTTATTGAAAAATATCTCTTACAGGTAAAACACTTGGCGGAAAATTATGAAATTCTGGCATCAGGTAGGCTGTATAGGAATGTATAATCGGTGTAAATAAAATATTATTTGATAAAGTTTAAAGGTCGGAAAATAATAGTTTCATAACGGAATTATGATTCTTCCATAGTCATATTTTCAATTTGATTGTTTTAATGTCTGAAAATAATATCATGATATGTTGTAAATAACTCTAAGAGATTATTCAGAATCATTAGATATTTCTAAAATTAGGGTATATTTTATTATTAAAACTCTGACTAAGATCTAAATTGATACACCGATCTAATCGTTAAGCAATCGTGGCCATGTTTTATGTTTTTGGTCCTCCAGAGGCATTTTTACACTCTATTATTTCAAACCATGTCCACGATTTGAAATATCGGGGACCTTCCGATAGATCACGATTTGGGCTTTTCAAATCGTAGGTATCGGGAAGTATGTCGTAGACCATCGTGGTAGGTTGGGGCTGGCCTTAACATTTGCGTAAGTAAGTGAGCCTGTATCTTGTATCATTCGTGAGAAAATGATCAATATGCCCCTAGTTGTATTATAAATAAGTCCTCTGTAAGATTCTACCTTTAGTGGGTAAAAATGGAGATAACGGAGATATTTGTAACAGTTACTATAACATACTTCTATGGAAAAAATGAGGTTGGGATCAAAGACCATGGTGTAGGACAGTGTAAGAAACTTGGTTGTCCGGACCTCGGTATGGTTACCTTACCTTTTCTATGATCATGTATATCAGTAGTATAGACCGCAAAATGTATTGTTCTAAATGACTCAGGCGTGGTACTCCGCAGATTGTTCTTCTGTTTGTTTATTCCCAATCGATTGTCTTCGGGCCGAGGTTGTTTGTATTATGAGCATACCGTGCCGGGAAGTCGGCGCTGGGTCACCTCAAGGGATTATCTCGGGTATTTTTCTTGTTCAGCGGAGCGTATTACTCCGCCAGGGCAAACATGGCCGAGCACACAATTGGGGGGTGCCTAGAGCTGCGGAAAAAACACGTCTCGGAGGTGTGCGGTGATTACCGTCCTTAATTAGTTTAACTAGAAAGCCTCAGTGTATGTATGTATGATCAACAAGGTGTTTAACTTGTAAACGCGTGCCCCTCCTATAGGTTGGGGTATGGAACTAAATTTATAACACTAAATCTATGGTGTATAAGTATTATATATGTATATATATATATATATATGTACATATATATGTACATATATATGTATATATGTATATATGTATATATGATATGTATATAGTAGATATATGTATATAGATATATGTATATATAATGTATATATGTATATATGTATATATTTTGTATATTATGAATGTAATGTATGTATTAGACATAATAGAGTATAAGTATGTATATGATAAGTATTAGATAATTAGGTTAATAATACTGATATTGATAGATAATGTATAAATTAAGATTAAGATTATATATGTATTTACTATATACGTTTAATAAGAGAGGCGCCAGCAAACCTTATTAAGATATAGGCCGCCCCACACCAGAGGGACTCAACCGCAGAACGGATCGAGTCGACGAGAGAAGGACCCCTAGCGGCTAGAAAAGTAACCGTGGAGACGGTAGCAGAGGACCAAGGCCTCACACACCCCACCACCACAGCCGAGAGCAGACCCGTTCGCCAGCAGCCAGAGTTTTTTTGACCCAGCATGTAAGTCTCTGCTTCATTCCTCTTTACCCTTTCGTTGAGACCCGATAAGATATCGCCAAACTCTGTCCCTTCTGTATCCATTTCTTCACCTAGGTACACAATGAATTGTCTAACTCAATAGCCTCGTGGTCAATAAAATCTAGAACATTTGACAAATCCTGGTCTGACTGTGAACACTTTACTTTAGCCTCTTTGCTGAACGTGGCGGCCTCGCGACCATCGAGTAAGTGACCGATCCTCTACCCGTGGTGGGTCTGGGCGTCTAGATTATGTTAATTCCTTTTGCAGAGGTTGACCGTCATTGGTTGGTTCTGATCACGTGATCTATTCTCGTGTCTTTGATAGGCTTGCGAGCCAGACAAAGAGAGGCGGAATATTGATCAGCCAATGGTAAATGGGCTTGCTTTGACTTCTGGTCTCCTCACTACCTGTGGCTCCACCCCCTCCCTGTGGTGGGGGTTTGGTAGTGTCACCTAGTGGTTTGAGGTGGAAACTCTGTGTCACTGTGTCCCTTGCCATCTGGTGGCTTGTCGGGAAACCCATTTCTCTGTATATGTGGGTGGGGAATGATCCATCTGGATTTATCCCTCCTTACTCGATAGTTTCGACATTACTTGTCTCTTCAGGCGAAAACATGGCCGTATATATGGTGGTCTGTGTTGTCATCTTGCTAGCAGGATGATTCTTTTTAGCCTGCCAAGTTGGCTGCTGGAGGAAAGTCTAGTTTTTGAGTGATCAGTCACTTAATAGTCGCTATGGATAGAGTCCCTGTGTAATCATTGTGGATATTTTTCTCTCTCAATTTGACATATTGTACCTCACTTTCCCATGGGGATTTGTTGGCACATTTGTCTTTTCATGATATGAAAAAAAAATTTGACGTGGCATTGTATTTGGGTCTATCCATATCTGCTATCCATTGTATTTAGTCCACTGGGTGCCTGTGTTTTCAGGCGGTGGATCCAATTGTACTCAATTTTGTCTCTGAGTACCTTGGCTTGACTACTGTTTGGGTGTCTGTAGATGAAGTCTAGTATATAGACCTTGACATCTTCTTCACCCTTGTGGTTGCACTTGTTAAAGTGTTTGGGTACATCACTCTGTGTCCCTTTTTGTTTGATAGATCTGAGATGTTCTGATAGTCTCGTCTTGATCTTTCTCTTTGTTTGTCCCACATATTGGATACCACACCTCTGGCATTCTATGCAGTAGATCACATTTGAGCTGTTGCATGAAATGTTTTCTTCGCATTGATGTGTGGAACCTTTGGTCTTTGAGGTTATTTTCCTCGTTTTTTGTAGTTTCGGACAGTATTTGCAATCTTTTTTCTTGCATTTATTGTCCTCACTCTTGGCCTCATGCTTCTTGTTTGTCTTGTAGACTGTTCTGGCTCTCACCAGGTGGTCTCTGAGATTCTTTGGTCTTTTGAAGCCTTTCACCAGTTTGCTTTGATGTAGGCTTTTGGTTGTAGTGGATTTCCCTAGTATTTCCCAGTTTTTTTCCACTATCTGTGGGAGAGTTTTCTTCCCCTGTCTGAATGTGCTGATCAGGAAGACCTTTTCTTCCTTGTCAGTTATCACCTTGGTTTTTGGTTTCAGGGTGTCTTCTCTTTTGATGAGGTCTACCTTGCTTTTGCATT
Source organism: Alentia gelatinosa (assembly GCA_950022655.1). Classification (NCBI taxonomy): domain Eukaryota; kingdom Metazoa; phylum Annelida; class Polychaeta; order Phyllodocida; family Polynoidae; genus Alentia; species Alentia gelatinosa. The sequence continues at coordinate 168,721,543 of OX465579.1, forward strand.
CCTTGAGTAATTCGTTAGGGTACCCCCTGTCTCTGAATTTGTTCATTTTCTGGAGTGCATGCACTTGGTAGTCTTTCTCAGAGGTACAGATCCTTTTTACTCTAAGAAGTTGGGAGTAGGGGATACTGTTTTTCTGAGATGGAGGGTGGGCAGAATCGTACCTAAGGTACGTATTCTCGTCTGTGGGTTTGGTGTAAAGGTCGGTGTACAACCTTCCTTTCTCATCCACCTTCACCGTGGTGTCTAGAAAATTCACCTCTTTTTCGTAGGTTTCCATTGTGAATTTTATAGTTCTATGTGCATGGTTGAGGTACTTTAGCCAGTGCTCTAGTTCCTCTTTCCCGTGTTCCCAGATGAAGAAGATATCGTCAATATATCTCCACCAGGTCTTGGATTTGAGCCGATATCCTGACAGGAGTTCTATTTCTAGAGATTCCATGTACAGGTTTGCGTACGATGGGGCTAATCTGGTCCCCATTGCAGTTCCGCTTATTTGGATGTAGTTTTTGCCATTGAATTGAATGTTGTTGTTCAATAACACCAGTCTCAGTAGTTTCGTTATACTGTTGGGTTTCGGATTGGTTTGATACCCTCTGGTATTTAATTTCTGCTCTACCGCTAGTATACCTTCTTCGTTCGGAATATTGGTGTACAGCGCCCCTACGTCTAGAGTGCCTAGGATTGTTCCCTTCTTTACACTTCCTATCATTTCTATTTTTTGTAAGGAATGGTTGGTGTCCTTGATATAGGACTCTATTTTAGGAACCTCTGGTTTGAGTAAGTGATCTACAAACTTCGAATTTTTTTTCATATCATGAAAAGACAAATGTGCCAACAAATCCCCATGGGAAAGTGAGGTACAATATGTCAAATTGAGAGAGAAAAATATCCACAACTTTACTTTAGCCTGTTCTAGAAATTTACAAGCAACAGGGCCTCTCGACCTGTGAGTGCACCTACACTCACTGCACTTGACCAACCTTCGACCCATGCTGGGTCTTGAAAACTCTGGCTGCTGGCGAACAGGTCTGCTCTCGGCTGCGGTGGTGGGGTGTGTACCTAGGTGAAGGGACAGAGTCTGGCGATATCTTATCGGGTCTCAACAAAAGGGTAAAGAGGAATGAAGCAGAGACTTCTAAACTTGTTTTCCGTATGGACGAAACTTCTAAGAAATTAGACAACTTTTAAACAGCTTAGTTGCAAAGTTGAGTGCGAGTTCTGAGCAGGCTCCAACGAAGGAGACAGGCGCGGTGGGTGGGGGACCCAGCTTACAAGTACCTACTGTTCCTTCCTTGAAATTAGCGGATCCAAAAGAGAAGGAAGGTATATAATATATATTTGTAAAAAGAAAAAAACTCTGGCTGCTGGCGAACAGGTCTGCTCTCGGCTGCGGTGGTGGGGTGTGTGAGGCCTTGGTCCTCTGCTACCATCTCCACGTTTACTTTTCTAGCCGCTAGGGGTCCTTCTCTTGTCGACTCGATCCGTTCTGCGGTTGAGTCCCTCTGGTGTGGGGCGGCCTATATCTTAATAAGGTTTGCTGGCGCCTGTCTTATTAAACGTATACCCCTTCACAAACGGGAGAAAGAAATACAAGAAGTGAATGATTTGGCGATTTGTTTTAATGTAGAAAACAACAATGGATCTTTGATCCAGGCCTTTTGCCTCCAACCGCCAAAAAAAAACACTTCTAAAGAGAACAAAACAAAAAAACAAAAAAAAGAGGAAAAGAAAAACTAGGTAAATAATAATTCCACATTCCTCTTATCCAACTCAATCCTGGAATGCATCGATCTGGACAGCTATAACAATACTGAAAGGCTTTGCCAATCACCGATTTCTTTAATATCTGTTAACCTGACACCCGATTCTGCCAACGCAGTAGCGCCACCACGCCTTAATGAATGTGTTGTTAAAGCTTCCAAGCCTAACATTTTACAGTAAGATTTTAGTTTTGAAGCGAACCATGAATAAGATCCTCATACGAATTCTACTTTTTTCATCTAGCCAATTAACTGTGAACCGGGATCAGGGTAAACTACCGTCGAGGATAAAAGATAAAAATAGTATTTTATCGAGAACAACAGGTTTGGGGTATCAGTATATAATATATAATAATAATAATAAAAAATCCTAACAGAACACATCTAGTCAAGTATTAATACTTTATTACTTATATGCACATAACGAATCATAAGTATGGTATACTATAGTATGGTATGGTATGGTATGGTATGGTACAGAATGACAACATTATAATACAATAATTAATATATAATATATAGCGATTATATGATTGATATGGTATGGTATGGTTTAACTATACTATACTATAGGTAACATTACAAACTAATCAGAATCATTACAGGTCTTTAGACATGGTATGGTAGGTAAAGATAAGGTAATACAATGAACCGTTCATTTAGCTAAGCTAAGCTAAGTTAAACTAAGCTAAGCTAAGCTAAGCCAAGCTATGCTAAGTTAATTAGCTAAGATAAACCAAGTAAACTATAGTAAAATTTGTTTAATCTGATATACTATGTATAGAATATATAGCACCCTGTTACAGTCATCCTCCTGAATACCTATCAATTTTGGATCTACTAGAACTGTTATGTATGAAGCTAAGCTAAGCTAAGCTAAGTGTGACAAAGGATCATGTCTTTAGAAACCGTTTTACTTAACAAATCCTGTCATACGTATGAATACCTGACTTTACGGTTCTACAAGAACTATTATGTATGAATCTAAAAGCTGGGTCTATATGGTTTCTTAGTCCAAGTGTGACACTTTATCAGGTGGTGTCATTCCTATGGGTGATCCACTACGCTGTCTTTTCAAACCGCTATACTTAACAAAACCTTTCACCACTCCGATATTGTGGTGTTTCTCAGTCACTGGAGATGATTCGTCAGAAGCAAACGGTGTGGGGAGTGATGTGGATGTGAGCAGTGATGCCAGTTCCATCATCTGTGATGACAGCTGCAGAGGGATGGGTGGTGACGAGGTGGGAGGCTTTGCGTAAGGTTTAGTCTGTTGTCTCCTACGGGAGCATGGTGTAGGTCTGGGACCGCACAGTTTCGATGATGCCACATCCCTCAACGACACTGACTCTAAACTGTATCAAATATATTATAATAAATATTACATCATACAATAGATAATAATTGATAATAATGCGATATTCATATTCATACTATATTACATTAATATAATTAATTGTAATCACATATATAGTATATTGAATCATTGGTTAATTTATATATATTATAATATGTACATAATATTATTATGATTATCAATTGTATCATAATTAGATGTGTAATGTTATCATAATTGTGACAAGTAATATAGTGTAGTCATTATATATACCATATGTAACCATACAGAGGTATACGATACAAGGATAATATTTAGATTCATATCATCATATACCGTCTTAGTATAGTAATACAAGGAATAAATGGTAAAAAGATAATATAGATGTATTATATTGATATTATTATATTACATGCATTACAATACATTATTACATACATACATACATACATACATAAATACATATAACACAATGAATAGATAATCATATTGGTATAATAATAATATATGATAATAACTTACCTTAACTCCATTGACTCGTCACTACTGTCATTTCTGTTTTTATACTCTGGTAGTTGTACCTTGAGGATAGTACCATCAAGATGGTGAGGGTCGCAAACATCTGTAATGGCATCTACATGCTTCTTATGCTTTGATGAAGCTCCATCGTCATGTTGAAGCGAAGGTGTAGCATCAACGTTGCTTGACTCAATTTCCAAACCACTGTTGCTTCCTGATCCCGATATGTTGGCATTGTCGGTAGATGCACGGTCAGAACACCTGCTACATAAGCGGTCACAACATCTCTGTATTAATCCTTTACAATTGAGATGAATTAATAAAATTATGAAAATGGCAAATACCACACCCACACCTCCGGCACCGGTCGCACTGACAACGACAACCATCATTCGACCGGATCTGTTATCCACTTTGTCAACACCTTTTACGCTGGATTCACCCTCAGCGGGATTCGGATTAATGGTGTTGTCCTTTACCTTAACTGTATCTTCATTTACCACGACTTCAACACCATTTAAGACTTCGTTAGAAGATGTATCATCATTATCATCGTCATAATCATCATTATCATCTATAACATTTTCACTGTCCTTGTTACTGTCCTGGTTACTGTCTATCTGTATAGGTGTGTCAGATTCGTCATTCCTTGTGGGTATCCCCCTACACTGGTCAGTGTCTATTACACTTCTTGGTATACTTGAACATGAATCAGCTATAGGATTCCTCCGGAGATCTATCCTGGTGAATCTATCCTACGTATCACCTATGGTCCTGATGTTATTGCTACGGAGATCAAGGACAGAATATCCTGTGGTTTTTCCATGACGGACATCAGGCATACTATATAATCCTATGTTAGCGCAGGAAACCACTCCTCGTGATGGATAACAGACACAACTTCTGCCAGGTCCGCATTTCAGCAAGGCTTCGACTTGTATGAAACATACAGCAATGACAGATAGTGCAAAGGCTGTTTTCATGTTTACTTGTGAAGATGAGAGACCTTACTCTATCAAAGCTTCTAGTATGAGTCAATAAGGATAATGACATCTTCTTATACTGATCAAAGAGGAAAGGGGTGTCACTAGAGACGGTATCAATGATGAGGTAGCGATACCCGAGACGGTGACACTATCTGGTGACATCTGGATAAGATCGCCTTTCACCGCAACACATATGTATTCACCGGTAGCGGTAGCTGCCTGTAATACACACACTCATTCATTTGTACTGGCCAGTCACTGATTTCTATCACAGATTTTGAAACATGTCATTGGTGTTGACATTGACATTGACATTGAGATTAACATTTGGCAGTGACATTGCGCTGACACCGACGTCTACATTCAGTATATTCCTAAACGTTATTCAATTAAATTTGGTTCAATCAATTTGAATTCAAGTACTCATTAAAAAACAGTATTATCTTATTCATGGTAAAAATGGTAAACTACCAGTTTACAATACTCATTAACTCACATTATTGACATGTAGATATTACTCTCTTAAGGCGTACTATCCTAATACCGATTTGATTAAGGAGGTAAAGTTACTCAGTCTTGAAGGATACATTACATAAAGTTAAACATGACCCTTAATCACAGGACTGCGTATACAGTCAGACCAGACAGCTTTAATCCTCAAGTAGGTAGTATGTAAACAGTGACCCGCTCTGCCAACATCGCTACAACTCATAGAGTCTAATGATAATTTTACCCTCTACCGGAGAAACACTTTTTTTTTCCGGAAAGGCATTTTGTATCAGTATTCTAACAGTAGGTTTCTTTTACCACTACCATAAATGCACCAGTAAAAATTACCCGTTATTGCTGAAGGTACCGGAAAAAATTACCAAGACCTCATGGTGTGAACACTATATATCCATTACATTTTTTATCATCTGTTTAAGGTTTAGGGATAATCAGGAACGGTGTTTATCCAATTACTATAAACCCTTTTAATCGGTGTAACCTTTTAATCGGGATTAGCTTATTACAACACACTACATTAATTAAATCCATGTCTCAACCCGTTGATTCTTCACAGAGCAACAAGGTACACGCTGACCATATATATATGACACATTGCGCTACCTATTCACCACATTGTTCTAAGGGATCTCATAGCTGTCAGGTTACCGACTGTCTTAGCACACTACCACGTGAGGCATAGCTATCATCAAGGATTGCCGATTTGGATTCTCTGAACCATAGTTTGGTTACCCCTTGATTGAATACCAATCATGTGAGATCATATTACATATGACAGTACCCTAACCAACATCCACGTGACAACGCTGGTAAATATTCATCGCAAGAGACCCGGTAACAAAGGTATGTATATATTATTATTATTATGTATTATTACTGATGTAATATAAATGTGTATTACCTGATGTAGAAAGACGGTGATAGGGAAGGAGGATAGACTTGTAATATAGTGGAGGTATTTCAAACTATAGATAGATAGGTATTGATGTATATATATATATATAGAGAGAGAGAATTACAATTACACTATGTTATAATAATAATAATAGATTTTTGATATCATATTACCTACACTGATGTTAAGTTATGTAAATGAGATGATAAGAAAGTTATTTTAGACACCATATTACCTACACTTATGCCAGGTTATGTAAAGGAGGTGATAAGAAGGTTATTACCAGTTGAGTGAGTGAGTGAGTGAGTGAGTGAGTGAGTGAGTGAGTGAGTGAGTGAGTATTCATATTTAAGGAATATATCATGTATAATAATAATAATATCTTGTTATTTAACATTCCACACTAGACAGACATACTAGAGTTAAATCATTGGTTAGTTCGATAGAATTCCTGAAGGTGGCGTTACTAGACATACAGAACTAAATTATTGGATAGTTCGATAGAATTCCTGAAGATGGTGTTACTAGACATACAGAGCTAAATCATTGGTTAGTTCAATAGAATTCCTGAAGGTGGCGTTACTAGACATACAGAGCTAAATTATTGGTTAGTTCGATAGAATTCTTGAAGGTGGCGCTACTATCGTAGTATTATAGGTGAATATTAGTTCTCCCTCTACAGTATAGATGTCGCCACTAACCGTTAACGGCGACCCAGTGACCTACTTCTATCATAGCAACGAATATAAACCCCTCCTATTTTACTACGTTGTCGGGGGATGACTTGATAGTGTAGTGGCTAGAGCGTGGAACTTTTTGATGAAGATTGTAAGAAGAAAGAAGAATGCTCAAGGGAGGAATACAGCTGCTGTTGCTGCTGCAGCAGCAGCTTAGAATAAGCTTAGCTTACGTCCGGTTCTGGATGATGCCCGGTTCTGGGCAAGATCGGGCATCCCCCACCTTTATCCTACCCCTAATAAAAAACCGCCATAGACTTAACAAAGGGGAATTTATGTGGCAAGCCGTGACATAAAGTGTTTTTTATGCCACTAGAGTAATAACATTATTGACCAATGAGAGAGCAGGATGTCAGCTACTATGAAAAAAAGTTCTGTTGGTCATTGACTCAATATTTATCTTTTAGTACCGTACCCGGTAATACAAAAGCATAGAGGAGGTAGGATAAATACGAAACCGAACTCGAGTTAGCCTTGTCAATGTGTATGCCACTCTGGTCAGGTCTGCTCCTCACTACACTCGGCTACGCCTCGTGTAGTAATACGCGACCTTCACGTCGTGGCATACACATTGTCTAGGCTAACTCTCGTTTGGTTTCTACTAATTACTACGCTAAGGTGTCCGCTGGACTTCCAGCTGATGCTGCAAGTCAGGCGGACATGGCCCACACCCACGGGGGGTGGAGGGGGTTTTACATTTTTTTATAATGACCGGAAGTAGCAGAATATGCAAATTTTAAAAGTAAGTTAAGTCAGCATAGGATGCACGATCATATAGATATAGTACTGAAATGGTCTAATTAGGTCAATACAGGATCACATAGTCTCAGTGCTGGTAGATATGTGTATGAGGTTTAACAACGGTCAGATTAAATAGGTTAAGGTAGCAGCTGCAGCATTATTATGCTGCAGTGCACCAGTTCAACGTAAGGTAATGCGGGTTCGAATCCCACCACCAGTAAATGTTTATGGTAAGATTTTAAATAGGTCAAAAGTTAAAATGTAATACATTATAATTGAGTTAAGACAGCAGCGGCAGCAGAATATGATGCAATGCACCAGTTTGATGTGTAAACGGTGTGGGTTCGAATCCCACCATCGACAGATAGGTTTTAAATAGGTTAAAATCAAAATGTTTAATTAGGTTAAAGTAGCACCGCTGGCATGATATGCTGCAATGTTTTATGTGTGAACAATGTGGGTTGGAATCCTGATAGCGGTAGGGGTATATTTAGATTTTATTCAAATTGAAACAAAAAGTAATTAATGAGGTCAGGGCAGCAGTCCTAGCATGACCGTGCTGCAGTGAACCAGTTCCAGAATCAGGGAACTCGGGTTCGAATCCTACCATCGGCAAAAGTTTGGGATAGGTTTTAAATAGGTTAAACAAAATATCTAAATATAGCAATCGTAGTGTAGGGACCCGTGCAAGTCGACTATGACTTTGGCACGTCTACTACGCCTTTCTAAGTATAGCCGCGGCCGGGACAGCCAAGCAAGCTGTGGGACAGGTTGATAAAACTTGTTTTCCCGCGGTTTTGAAGTGGCTATCCGCCGCTGGCTATTCTAGACACCGTGTTGGGACCAGTCTAGACTGGTTTCTCAGCTGTCAGGTTGAGAACCAGCAGTGAGGATTGATCCTGAGGAGTTAGACAGGGAAATAGCGGAAACCACTGGTTTGCTGGTGACCAGGCTGACTAAGAATTCCCCTTTGGAGAATCAGCGGGATTCTTGCACATGCTCAGTGGGGACATGGGCTGTATATAAGCAGCCTGCTGTGGCTAACTGAGACACACTGGGGTGTGGAGAGACTACGTGCGGTCTATCTGCAGAGCTAGTTCTCAGGACTAGCTGTTGACCGGTTCTGGTCCCTTAGGGGGTGGAGTCAGAGTATCTCGGTTCTCTAGGAGGAGAGTGTTGGACCCGTGTGTCCCTTCTCCAGATAGAGTTCTGGGATCCTGAGAGATGCGATCAGGGTAGTGTCCACCGACCAGGGCGTCTTGCTTCTCCGCTCTGTGAAGGTGTTTGACCTCCCTGTGATCCTCGAGGGCAGAACCACGGTGCTTGGTGGTTGTGGTAAAACACAGCAGCGGGTTAGCGGGTGGGACCAGTATCGAGATGGCATCTTGGACCAAATACTGTAGTGGTGCTCGGGAGGAGTTTCGGCTGGACCCGTCACCCAACCATTACAGTAGTATCGTATAGAGTAGAGGAGTCAGTATATAGAGTTGAGGGTTCAGTATATAGAGTTGAGAAGTCAGAGTATAGAATAATATACCGTGAATCATCTAGTGTATTTCAGGAGAATCAGTGATTGCTCTGTACCTTTTTTTTTTTCTTTTTCTTTCTTTTTTTAAAAATTTTCGTTATTTATACCTTACATGATTACGTGATTTGCCCTTACAGTTCAAAATACAGATCAAAACACATTAGGCAGAGTTTACGCACAAGTCCAATGTATCTTATATCCAAATAGATCATCAAGGTAGAATAGTTTAACACACCTGACGGATGATTCTTGAACTATGATAGACTCTGTTCAATTCCGTGAATATACCGTGAACTACCTAGTGGATTTCAGGTGAATCAGTGAGTGCTCTGTGCCTTTATATTTAGGTGGGTTTATGTACAAGTCAAATGTATCTTTAATCTGAATGATCAACAAGGGTACGGAAGTTTAATATTCCTGACGGATAATTCTTGAACTATGATAGACTCTGTTCAATTCTGAAAATATACCGTGAACAACCTATCTTTAATCTGATAGATCAGTAAGGGTATGAGGTTTAACACGTCTGACGGTTGATTCTTGAACTATGATAGACTCTGTTCAATTCTGTGATATACTGTGAAGTACCTAACGGGTTTCAGATGAATCAATGATTGCTCTGTGCCTTTATATTTAGGTGGGTTTATGCACAAGTCCAATGTATTTTTAATCTGGTAGATCAGTAAGGGTATGGAGTTTAACACGTCTGACGGATGATTCTTGAACTATGATAGACTCTGTTCAATTCTGTGATATACTATGAAGTACCTAACAGATTTCAGATGAATCAGTGATTGCTCGGTTCCTTATATTTAGGTGGGATTAAGCACAAGTCTAATGTATCGATGATAATAATAATTATAAATAGGAATATAAGGTTGAAATTTGGTTTATACAGGTAAAAAAGGGTGAGCTTTCGGATTTCGGTATCGGAATTACACTCGCTACAACTTATCTATCACTATTCAATGTTAATCATTTATAATAGGAATATAAGGTTGAAATTTGGTTTACACAGGTAAAAAAGGGTGAGCTTTCCGTTTCTGTTATCAGAATTACACTCGCTACTACTCTTCTATCACTATTCACTATTGAAATTTGGTTTAAATAGGTAAAAAAGGTTGGTCTTCCCGTTTTTGGTGTCGGAGGTGAGCTTTCCGTTTCCGTTTCTGTTGTCGGAATTACACTAGTTACAACTCAACTATTGCCATTTACTAATTCTTTAATCATTATTCATTCATGATTCATTCATTCATTCATTCATTTTTCATTAATATGATACTGTTTCTACTACAGGTACCACCAGCAACCACCATATGTTGCAAGAACAGGGATCCCTGTAGCACACATTCTGTACCCTGGAGGTCCTTCAACATACTACAATCAGTTTAGGGCTCCATTAGTACAGCAGCAGCAACCATCTGCATTGAGGGCTGGTCTTGTCAACTTGTTTTTTTTGAAACTTTTATTTATACTGGGATCATACTCAGCCATTACAGCTGGTTTCAATGTATGCCCAGGTATACGTTGTATTCCAGGATACATTTGGTATAAATAGTTTTCATGCAGCACTTGTGTGCAAACGTATGTACAATACACTATAATAAATATAAAGAGATACAAGGCAGGAGGAGGCTAAAAACGAGCTCACGGGTTTCTCTCTGAGATTGTCATTGAATCAATCTTATCAGTATAAATGGGTATAAATATGGGAGTATTTTCAAGTTTAAAATATAGTAAACCATGGTTGAGTATTTGTGGTACTTTTTGTCGCGGACAAGAGTTCATGAATGCAGGAGGGTTTTCGAGTAGTCCGTGTTTCAGTTATTACGGGATTTTTGTTACTAAGTACCGTTTTTGGAGTATTTTAAAATGTTCTAAGGTATCCGTATTTCTAATTTCAGGACTTAGGCTATTCCAATATTTGGCCCCGTAGTACATTACATTTCTAGTGTAGGTAGTTGTGCGTGGGGTACTTAGTTTAATAAGCGGTGCCTCACTGGCTCGGGTACTTCTCTTTGGTTCCTGCAGTAACTCTTTTTGTCTCGATTTTATATACATAAAGTTCAACACATGTAAGTCCCTGTGGTATTCTAGATACGGTAGTTGTAGTGAACGGTGTAACGTGGCAACATGAGTAAGTGGGTGGGCCTTTGAAATTATCCTCAGGGCTGCGTTTTGGAGTTTTTGGATTTTATTTCGTTCAGTAAGATTAGTATTTCCATATGTAATATCTCCATAATCAATTATGGGTAAAATCATGCTTTTATATATTTTCAAACCTGCTTCTTGTGTGATGTAGGGTCTTATTTTTTTCAGTATATAGAGCTTATGCAGTATTTGTCCTCTGAGATTTCCTAGATGTGCTTTATAGTCAAGATTTTGGTCCAAGGCCACACCCAGATACCTGTAGGAGGGCACCCACTGAAGTACCTCATTGTTTAATGTCAGATTGCAGTCCTCACGCTCATGTTTTTTAAGTCTTCCATTAGTACCGTACAAGACCGATTTGGTTTTTTTGGTGTTTATTGTCAATTTATTCCCTGAACACCATCGTTGGATATTATTTAAATCGTCTTGTATTGTTTCACAAATATTTCTAGGACTGCTCCCTGATCTACATAAAACAGTAACGTCGGCGTATAGTAGACAGTGAGTGTCCTCCTGGTCCATCTCCCCCCCCATGCTAAACTCAATATCATTTATGTATATAATAAACAGCATCGGACCAAGAATGGACCCCTGCGGCACACCGCATGTGATCCAGTCTCGGTCCGATCTGACTCCATTTGCGTAGGTAGATTGTGATCTCTGGTGTAGGTAGTTTTGAAACCAATCTAAAATTTTTCCGGAAATTCCCAATTTTATTAATTTTTTAGTAAGTATTTCATGATTAATGGTGTCAAAAGCCTTTTTAAAGTCAATATAGGTACATACAGTAAACTTGTTCATATTAATAGCCTCGAAAATAAAAGATGTCAGATTGGCAACTGTGTTAAGTGTGGAGCAATTTTTCCGAAAACCATTTTGTGTTTTTGACAATAAGTTATTAGTATCCAAGAAATCCATTGTATGTTGATGTACTATTTTTTCCATTATTTTTCCTGGTAATGGTAGGAGGGAGATGGGCCTTAGGTTGTTTACCTCCGTACTAATCCGTTCCTTTTTTAGTGGTATAACAAGTGCATGTTTCCATCTCTGTGGGAAAACACCTGAGCTCAGTGATTTGTTTATTAAATAAGTAAATTGCTCTGATAGAGCAACTAGAGCATCTTTTAGATATCTTGAGGTCAGGTTTTCTACCGCAGATGATTTCGTAGTATCAATTTCATTTAAAAGTTTTATTACATCTTGTTCTTTTGCAGTAAATTCAGTTAAGCCTTTCTCTGTAGTCGGACTGTAGTAAACCCATGGTTCTGCATGGGACCTCGCCAGTTTTGGACCAATTTCAGTGAAAAAAGTATTTATATATTGTGCAACGTTTTCTTTAGGCACATCCTCTAGTGTTACATCATCTTTCAACTCTATTTCACATTGGCTGTTTTTATTTCCTTTAACAAAACTTGATATAATATTCCAAAATTTCTTATTATTGTTAGTATTTTCATCTAGAGATTGCTTTATATAACTACTTTTCACTTTCTTTATCGAAGCTGTTGCTTTGTTTCTGGCTTTTCTGGCAAGGTCCCAATCTTTACTTAGTTTGGTTCTTTTTGCTTTTTTTAATAGGCGATCTTTATCTTTGATTATCTCTAGTATTTCATTGGATATCCAGTCCTCCCTGATAGACTTAACTTTATAATTCTTCAAGGGGCACATTTTGTCAAGGTGCGATAATATTTTAGTCCCATAAAACATCAGGGTCTTCAGTACGGTAGTAATGATACCAGTCATCGTGTTGTAAGTCCTCAGTAAATTTTTGCTTATTATAATTTCTAGACGACCTGCCATTAAAATTGATTTTTGTATGTTTTATTTTGGGTTTAGCCCGAATGACAAAAATGCCCTCGTGATTACTTATCATAGATCCAGTTAGGCCATAGTCCGTAATATTCTCAGAATTTGTAACTATGTGATCCAGGCAGCTATGTTTAGTTCCATGTCTTGTTGGGTTATTTATAAGTTGAGTTAAGCCATTTGTTTTTTCTAATTCTCAAAGATTTTTATATTTTATGTCTTTTTTGTCCAAATAGTCTATGTTAAGATCTCCTATTAGAAATAGGTCTTGATTATTGTCTTCTGTTACTTCTATGACTTTCTCGTTTAGACTTTCCAGAAAAATTTCGCAGTTTCCATTAGGTGGTCTGTAGATGACCCCTACTACAATATTCCTTGTGTGGGGGAGGCGTACTTCAAGCCACAGAGTTTCATTTATACTGGTGCTTTCATTATAGTTTGCATATTTTTGGTAATCTACCTGTAGACCTTTTTTGAAGTAAACGCCTACCCCACCACCTTGTTTTATTGCATCTTTACCGGGGTCACTCCAGGATCTATCTACTCTGATAAAGTTATAGTTTGGTAAGTCTATCAGGAAGGTAGGCATATCTTTCGTTAACCAAGATTTGCTTATACAGAACAAGTCAATATCTGAATTCTCTATCATACAATGTATTACATCCAGTTTCGACCAAACACTACAAACATTGTAGTGTACAATTTTCAATCCATGATTTCTTTTGTCTTTTATATTATTCATTACATGCTGAATACTTCCAGTTCATTGAAACAATCATATTAATAACAAATAACAGAACAATGCCCGCTGCTCTCCAGTCCTCAACCCGCCTGTACATTATACTACTTACAACTATAGATAAAGCCCGTATCGGCTTTCTTGGCCACGGGAGTAGGATACAGTTGTTTCAAATAAACAATTTGAATTACTAAGTAAAGTACATTGAACAGAGTGGTGTTACAGTCTACATTAATTTTACTGTAATGGTGTTTATATGCAGATAGTACGAATGGATTTTCATATAGTCAGTTTCTGTTGCTAACAATAGTATGTGGGTCACATGTTTCGATATCCGGCCTCGTATGACATGGTAAGGAGAAAGTCAATTCTCTCGGTCTCCCCTCCGGGACGGGCCGAGAGCGACCTCCCCTACCAGTCTAGTTCAGTATATTACTGAATGTACGTTCGATACAATGCGCCCAGTAGTCGATGGTATGTGGTTTTGGATGGAGACCATCATATAGCCTCTTGTAGGCGTTGAATTGTGTGTTCCCTTTAGTGAAGTGGATTGTATTATGTAACCGTGGGCCTAGGACATCTACTTCTTTGTTTAAGATGGTTATAGAGTTGTTTATAGCCTTCACTGCTGCGTTTATAACTTCTTGGTCATTTGTGATTTCCGTGTACAGGGGGGTTTTCTTGTAGTTGTTATACATGGTGAGGTCAATACCAACTAGGTGTGCAATTATTACTTTGTTTGCATACGGGTTTAACAGCTCCCTCGCAAATATGTATTCATCAATCAGTGATTCAACAAGTGTACCAATATCAGGCCATGCTGCCTTTACCGACTTATTTGTATCTCATACCGTTAAGTTGTTTATACCTGCTATTATTACAGCATAGTCCACCTTTGGCGTTCCTCGTGAGTAATTCTTAGTAAATGAAAGCACCGACCTTTTGATAGTTGCCCCCCCTGTAGGATGAACCGTGACTGCGTGAGTGTTCATAAACGAGACACATTCTTGTTTGAGGTGTTTTTCCAGCTTATAACCTCTAGAGTCCGTGATGAAGTCTATCTTCATTTTAGTGAGTTTTCTTAGTCATCAGTATTGTCTCTCAAACGCTCGAGAAGTTGTCCCAGGTGGTTTTTGCCGGTGATGGTCGCTTGTTTGATTTCACTTCTCCTTCTCAGTGAGATCCCGCAGCCGTAGAATTGGTCGCCGGTGGCTTCATACAGGTGGCCTTCGTATTTTCGTAATTTCTCCAAGAGATCCGGATTCTGGGTGAATTTAGCTTTGATAATAAATTCCATTTTTGATTCCTTGTCCCGGTTCCATTCTGGAGTGTTCTTTAGCGTTTTCCCGATTTGTTTTGCACGATAAGGGTCAGTGCACCTTCTTAACTGCGGGATCATGCCTAACTTGCCTGTATGGGAGGCGTGCTCTGCCACAAAAGCCGCTTCCGCAGATTGGAATTTTCCCAACCTTGTTTCTACCAGTAGTGGGTACATGTTAGACATGAAAGCATGGTGTCCTTGGAACGCGTATCCGTCAGCTGTTTTTTGGATTTTCACTTTTTCCATGCATATTTCTTGTGGAAGGTTGTGGAGTTGGTTTTCGTTATAAGTATTGTTGTCCACTTGTATTGTTGAGCCTTTCACTTTGCAATCGATTTTTTCCTCTTTTGCTTTAGCCGCTATTTCCCGAAGGTCCCGTCTTAGTCGATTTTCCTCAGGGGAAAGATCGTTGTTGATGTGTAGTTGTTTGTATTGTTCCTTCCCCTTCAGGTTATGAACATGTTGGAAAAGTTCACTTTTCTGATACGTATTTTGAAGTTTCATCATGATCGGGCGAGGTCTGGTTTGTTTCTTGCCTTGGTCAGGGAGCAGTTTGCCGATTCGGTAGTATGTTGCGAAGCTTTCCGTTCTGTAACTTACTCCTATTTCCTCCAGGAGTTCGTTACAGTCCTGCTTTACGCTCTTCCCCGTCTCCTGTAGGCCTTCTATGATGAGGTTACACTTCTTTTTTTCATCCTTTAGACTTTTAATTTCTGCTTCTAGCTCTTTTAACTCTTCTATTTCTATGTCATGCAGTGCCAGTGTTGCAGTGTTTTGGTCCAGTTGGCTTGCCATAGCGCTGACTTCGTCGCTCATAGATTTGTTAGAGTTGTTAAGTTTTTCCAAGTTTTCATTGATCTTGTCAAGCGATGTACTTGAGGAGTCTTTGTAGTCTTTTAGATCCTTTTTCACATTGTCAAGGTTCTGGCACATCGTTTGAAGTAAATCCCAGACTTCGTCTATGGTTTTACCTGGCTTCTTTGTATCACCTTTGGCCGCCATGTTAGCACTCCGAGTTACCAGTGAGTTCACTGGGTTTTTTTTTCTTGTGTTTTTGTTTTCCAGCTGGAGGCATAGCTTGATTAGTTTGCCAGGGTTTTTCAGCGTGTCTTCATACGTATTTCACCATTCAGTGTAGTGCATAGGTATTCCTCGATCTTGTTATTTTAGACCTAATCCACCTCTGCACGTTGCGCACATCCGACTGCTACATGCTACGGTTATTCTATGAATAACGACGTAGCCTTATTTCTTGATCCTGATTGGTCAGTGCTGAGAACTCCTGATGCTCCACAATACAGGTGAAGGAGTTATTATTATTATTATCTATCATACATTATAATGGATAAATCTATAAGTAGGGAACTTACGTGAAGGTAATTATCTATGACACAATAAGTGAATAAGACTCTAGAGTGAGAGTTTACCTAGACCTATCAATTTTAAATTGAGATTGTAGTAGTTGTATTAGTTATGTAATGGTTGTTAATAGTCTAATATATTATTATTTCTTTCTTCATTGTATACTTATACGCTATTCTTTTTTTCATTGTATACTTATACAGGAAGACTGTGTTGTTATCACTATTCTATAATAAACCTAGAGTAAGTATACTAAAGACCCGATTACTACCTGATGATCATCATCACGTGAGAGCCATAAAGGGGTCGGGAATATCGTTAGACGGTGATAACCTTTTGGAGTTGCTGCGGCACTCTAAGATTATATATAAACAGTATTGTGAACTAGCAATCACAAACGGGTTTCCTACCCCACCCCCTTTTAATTTTGTTGAGATAGATGATAACAATCGCCAATTACCTGCAACAGCATCAGCAGTAGCAACGACAACTGTATCAGCACCTGGAGTATCAGCTACTACAACAGCAGTAGCAGCAGCAGTAACAGTAGCAGTATCACCACCACCACCATCACCTTCAACAGCAACAACAACAACAACAGCAACAACAGTAGCGGCACCACCTTCATCATCGGTGTCATCTATAACAGCAGTAGCAGACCTGTAGAGAGCTGAAAATAATTTGGACGGTGAGTCACTCTCATAGATTTGAAAAAATATAGAGGGAGGTTCAGTATTATTATATTATATTACTAGTGGAATGTGTTTCCTTGATATACCTACTGATCTCATCTATTTAATTCTTATAGATTTTGTTTCACTAGATATAGCTTCTTTATTCAATGTCTCCTTATCCTGTAGAGGTCATGGCGGTACCACTGATAAAATTTTGAATGTAAGTAATGAGAGGTTCTGGCAGCATCTGATCTGGAGGTATATACAGAATAACAGAATTTCAACCTTACCTGTTATCCTTAGAGACCTCAAGATGGGTAAAGCCTTATAAGCCTGTAGTTATAAACAGGATGTTGATATAGAACTGATTATATCAGATATATTAAGACACAATTCAGTTTCACTATTCGAAACATCTATAGAGAAAGAGAGAGGATTAGATCTATTGACTATTCATTGCTTTCTATAGAAACAGGATTCTTGAGAACTCTATTACAGCTCTTGGAAAACCTCTTTAAGAAGGATAAGATCTGTAATGATATAAGACGCTCATGTGTTTTAAACCTAGACCCTGAAGAGGAGTTTAAACACGGTTTAGGATTTTACAGAGGTATTTATGATCCTGATTATTTGGAAAGGGAATTACCTGAGATACAAGAAGAAGAAGAAGAAGAAGAAGAAGAAGAAGAAGAAGCGTTCACTAGGAAGGATATACTGAAACGTCATATGGAAACGCACGGTCATGCTAACGCAGCAGCAGCAGCAACAGTTGATGGGGATGGTGGTGATAATAACGGTAATGAGGAGGATCTTGAAAGAACACGGTTAACTGAGCTTTTGGAGACTGATACAAGCAATATTTACAAGCTTGAAAAGGTTAACAAGGTACTCTCAACAAAATTCAATACAACATCTACAGTGTATACTTTTCAAATGAAGGAATTAAATATTGTGTATATAACAAATGTTTTACGATTGTTATATAGAGTTTTCAGAGACCTCATTACTTCAGTTACAGAACATATGCATGAAAGGGATGGTAGATTGACGGGGCTTAGCTTGTATCAAACACTCCTACACCCACCGCTTGCGACCACGGAATAGAGAGAATAGGGGAGGCCGCCGGCGGAAGAAGGCATGACCTCATCTGCATACCCTGTTCGGCTGATTTCATTGGCTTAGAGAACTGTGGCATGTTTTCAGGTCTCACGTCGGTGAATAGAACCGTGCGGTGTCCTGGTCTTTGACCAGTCCGTCGCTGGTTGGTTCTATGGGGATCCATGTGTTTCACACATGGGAAAAGAACAAATATTCAAATGTTCTTATATTACCATGAAGAATTCTCTCCACAGTAAGCCCCTTTTTTTAGTAGCCATGTATATCTGATTTGTGTCACTGTTCTTGCATTTCATGCAGACCATGCATGAAAGGGATATGATTCGTCTTACTATAGATAATCCTGTTTTAGACTACCCAGTGCAAATTCCTTTAATGTTTGTTGATGTTTTAACTGTTAATGTTATTATAGCTGAAATTGCACGAGTGCTCCAGAGTTATGAGGAATTTCCTATCAATGAGAACATGCATGTCTATGTCACACATGTTGTACCTCCACGAGGAGCTGGTTTTTCATCAGAGCAGTGTCATAACCTCAACAAAAATTAGAAATCTAGAAGATCAGTTATCACTATTAAGAACAGAAATAGTGAAAATATGCTGTGCACTAGCATTAGTTACTGCACGAGCTCATGTGACTAACAGCTCTAACAAAGCCTACTTCACACAAGGAGTACAAATTCAGAGAAGGGAAACCCTAATTTTAATGAGGAATGCAGGGGTTCATAAAGGTCCTTGTGGGATAAAAGAGTTAAAAAAGATTTTAAAATGTTTGAAAGATTTCTCCATTGTAGTGTTTTCTAAGAACCATCTCGACACCATCATTTTTTAGGGTAATATACAGGCCTCAAGAAGGTTGATTTTATTCCATCACGATAACCATTATGATGTCATTACAAAATTACCAGGGTTTTTTGATAGAAACCGGTTCTGTTTCAAGTGCAGGAAAGCCTACAATACTATTCCACATAATTGTTCGGAACCCTGTAATATATGCAGATTACCACATATACCACATACTACACAGTCTCATTCTGATCCCTCCCAAACACATACTACACAGCCTCATACACAGTCTCATTCTGAATCTTCCCAAACACCTCAAAGACAGGAAAAATGGGTGCACTGTGTGAAGTGTAACAGGTTCTCTATGGGTAATGATTGCTATACCAATCACCTGAAGAACTTAAACAAGCGCCGTTTAGGAGGTAGTTTATGTGATATGATGAAGAAATGTGTTGGATGCAAAAAACTTGTTCAGAAACACCGTTTTTCACACCACAGTTGTGGTGAAAGGAACTGCTCCACATGTGTAGGGTACTTTGAAGAGATGCTTTATGAGACCTGTAGGTGAAGGGTTGTATGAAAGTGACCCTTGTGGTACTACTGGCAGAGGTATAGTTTTAAAAAACGAAAATTCGAACTCACCCTATCACCCCTTTGAACAAACGAAGAAGACTGACAGTGTCAGTAACTGTGATAAAAAGAAAAAAGGTGATACAGAAGAGGAGAAACATCGAAAATTTATATTCTTCGATTTTGAGTGTATGCAGGACACTGGGATACATAAACCTAATCTTGTGTGGTAGAAGTAACGTGCGACCTCTGTTATTCCCCTTCAAACAATGAGGACATCTGTCTTAACTGTGGTGATAAAGACTTGGTCTTTTATGGGATGAATTGTGTTAATGAATTTTGTTCATGGCTTTTTTCTAAGAACAACATGAATTCTATAGTTATATGTCATAATTTTAAAGGTTATGATTCATACTTTGTTATAGAGTACTTATTAGATAACGGCATGCCACCGAAAATAATCTATTGTGGTGGTAAAGTTATGCACCTCACTGTACCTCGGTATAAGATGAGATTCCTCGATTCCATAAACTTTTTACCAATGGCTTTATCGAAATTACCAAAAACATTGAATCTACGTTGTGAGGATAAGGGATATTTTCCGCATCTGTTTAACAAACCTGCAAATCAAGATGTGAAGAAACCGTTTCTACCTCATCACAGGTTTTATTCTCCAGATAGCCTGTCTGTTGAGAACAGAAAAAACTTTATTATCTGGTATAACGCCCATAAACTAGATCTCTTTGAGATGAAGGTGGAACTCATCAAATACTGTACCAATGATGTTTTAATTCTGAAGGAGGCTTGTATGA
This sequence comes from Alentia gelatinosa, assembly GCA_950022655.1. Taxonomy (NCBI): domain Eukaryota; kingdom Metazoa; phylum Annelida; class Polychaeta; order Phyllodocida; family Polynoidae; genus Alentia; species Alentia gelatinosa. Next base: position 168,741,889 of record OX465579.1, read on the forward strand.
AATTCAGACAGATGTTTCTAAAGGATGACATCAGATATTAAACCTATAAGCATCATACTCCATACAGGAAATGGTATTTGCGAAGATGATGATGACACTGTACCAAGTATAAGCGGTGTCGACCCTTATGAGTCGTGCATTACAATAGCTTCAGCATGCAATCTTATCTATAGAACAAAGTTTCTTCCTGCTGACACTGTTGCAATCCTTCCATCCTACAATGCGATAGATATTCATTCCAACGAGTCGCTTCTACGGTTAACTTTCTATGAGAGAAAACATGGAGTCACAGTACAGCATGCACGTCGAACACGTGGGGAAAAAAGGATAGGTTCTGGTGGGGTTGACAGATTTGTTCAGGATGATACTCATACTGTTCTACAGTATCACGGGTGCTTCTTACATGGTCACCAAAGTTGTTTTGCAACCTCAACTATGAACCCTTTATCCAGAAGGACTATGGGTAGTTTGTATGAGCAAACACGACAACGTAGAAATGAGATAATAAGAAAAAGGTACACTGTTATAGAGATGTGGTCATGTGAATTTAAGGAACTTCAAAAAACCAACGAGTATACAGAGATAATGACAGGTATTGAGATAGAATCACCATTACAACTGCGCGATGCATTCTTCAGAGGTCGGACAGATTGTATCAAATGTTATCATAAGGTTAATGAAGGTGGTGGTGAACAGATAAAATACTATGATGTCACCTCTCTCTATCCTTATGTAAACAAATACTGTCCGTACCCTGTATCAAATGTAGAATTTCACCGCCTCGAAACCTCTTTCACCCTGTCTTACCATACAGATACAATGGTAAACTACTGTTTCCTCTATGCAGAACCTGCATCAAGGAGTATGATGGTTTATTCAAACAGATAGCTCCTGATGAATACGCACCGTGTAGACACAGTGAGAAACAGCGATCATTGTCAGGGACATGGGTGATAAGAGAGGTAATGGTTGCTCTCGGTAAAGGATATCAAATTATGACCATACATGAAATATCTCATTTCTCAGCCGTTAGTGTATACGATCCCCTTACTACGTCTGGAGGTCTCTTTTCCAGCTATGTAGATTCTTTTCTTAAAATAAAGCAAGAATCTTCAGGATGGCCTGAATGGTGTACCATGGATGAGAGTAAGCAAGAGAACATTGACACATATTTTGAAAAGGAAGGTGTGGCGCTTGATCATGACAGAATTTCAAAAAAACCTGGTATGGACAGAGAGAGAACATGACTCAAACGTTGCATACAACTAAGTCGGCTGAGTACTTCAAACTTATAACCTCAGAAGGTATTACTGTTCAGGATATACAACTGATGGGTGAAGAGGTGATTAGAGTACAGTACAAACACCATGAGGAAATTGTACAATCATCCAAGAATGTAAATGTTATAATAGGAGCTTACACTACAACCCATGCTCGTTTAAAATTATATGAGCTTTTAGATCAGAGGGTTAGGTGAGAGGAACTTATATCATGATACTGATTCGGTGATTTTCCTTTCATCCCCCGCAACTGAAGATCCTCCTTTAGGAGATTTCCTTGGTGATTTAACAGATGAGTTACCTAACAGTAGCACTTTCATAACAGAATTCCTTTCAGCTGGACCAAAAAGTTACTGTTATAATGTTAATACTGAGGGAACTCCACCAGTGAGTAAGGTAAAAGGTATCCGTTTGAATTATAAAGCCAGTGCTGTTTTAAATCTAGATTCGATGTTAAGACTGTATCAATCAACTGTTACCGATGATTCAGAGGTTCAGGCAAGCTGTGAAAAAAAAACAAAAAAAAACAGTGTTCCCTTTCTAAAAGTTGCTGGAGGAACTGCTATTTTAAGGAATAAGTCTGACTCTACTATTTTCAACAGAACATTAGTGAAAACATTTCAGTGTGTTTATTCCAAACGTATTGTGTTTGTTGATGGTACCACACTACCTTTTGGTTATTGATATGATACTACCCTATTCTATTCTATTCTATTCTCCTATTCTATTATATTTATATATAGTATATTATTATTATTATCATATCTGTTAGAGATGAACCTTGTCAATGTTATGATAGAATCTACGAGAGTGACCTTAGGTTGTTTTTTTCTTTTTCTCTTTACTACAGGAAAATATTGAAAGTGGAACACAACATTACCATCGGAAATATGCAGTATAAAAACAGCCGAGAAACACTTAAAGTAACTATTGTAAATGATAGGCTACTTAGAGAATGCCTACATCTACATAATCATCATCTACATAGTAAAAAACCTGTTTTTGCTCTTCCACACCGTATATCTTTTTTTCCTCCACCACTGGGTTTTAATTTATTAGCATTCGCTGAATTCTTTCATTTATTAATATCCAAACTCTGCATTGTACCCAGGATTGTAAAGATCATGTTAATGAAACCTTTTACACCTCATCACCTTATTGAAATGAACCATACCTTATTGTTTCAAGAAAATATCGAAAAAGCACAGTCTGATATTTCGTACGCTGATCAAGCAACCATTTTGGGGTATTGTGCTGAACCATTATGGGTTCCCTCTAATTCTTCACTATATCCGTCCCTCAGTGTACCTCCAGGACTTGATATTACGTCCTCACAGTAATGCACTCAGTGTTGAGTGTTGGTGTTATCATTGTACACTCACTGTTGAGTGCTGCTTTTGAGTGTTAGTATTTGACACTACATGTTAAGGTGTTAATCATGGCTATCTGCTAAGCCACGTTATAGGCTGGTTATACTTCAGAGTAGATAGCCAGGACAGAAGCCATGTTCCTTATACTACTAGCTAGCCTCTGGGGAACACCGCGCTTCTGGGAATAGACCCTCTGACGTCACTGTGACGACTGGGGGTCGCCTCTGGAGTTCCCTGGGGAAGTCCCCTCTCAGGGTGTTCCCGAATTCCCTCTGCATTAACATAGCCACGCGTGTCTCGGACCCGCGTGAACTCAAAACGAGATCTATTCCAAATTTCCCATGATCCTTTAGAAAATGCTCATTTTCGATTTGCTCCCGAGCTGACCGTATCGTCAGTCTCTACCACCACCTCCTGCGAATCGGACGCGTTCTGCTTGGCTCCGGATACCGGCAGAAGTGCGCGGATTCTGCAGTAATATTATATCTGATAGGCTCAGCTAAGGCGTTTTGCCTAGCGGACTCAGATAGTAGAAAGTGACTTGGATTGGGACTCTCCAAGGACACAACTTCTGTAAAGGACATACATAGGAATCTTTCGATCTATCAACGTTCACATTCGAACGTCTTCACTTCTAAACTTCACTTCTACTTCCCTCCAACTCTCCAATTCGGAAGGATCAAAGTTTATTAGTAACTTTAGGAATCTCGTGAGTTCACTTCGGACATTCACTTAGACTGGTGAGTTAATGCTGCAAACACCTTGCATTATTTTGAGTTTACTGTTATTACAGTTCATTCTCTTTGTCAGACTCTGAATATGAGTGTCTCCACTCTATGACAAGACGTTGGAACAGTGTCTAAGAAGAACTCGAACTTTGAATTATTGTAATCACTCTTGATTACATAGTTTGTTTCGGACACCTCGCTAAGCCTAACTGCGTTGGGACTTAGGTGTCTGACTCTGACATTGTCTATCAACATCATATTGTTTATGAACTGATTTGCTTATTATGAACCAATGATATGCGATTCTTATCTATGCCTTTGTAGTTCTTTACTGTGAAACGTTTGCCTTGATTAAAAGAATATCATACATTCATCTCGTCCTCATCCATGATAGTAAAGACACGAAATTAATAGTAAATAGAGCTTACTCAATATCAACATTAGTTCTTATATACTTTAATTAAAGTCCCATTAGGTGGTCTCGCTGTGCGCAAGGGGTACAGGGTCTGGTGGCCTTGCGCACACACTTAGCCTTAGGAGTTGCTCTTACCTTCCCCACAATATCACATAATTAATTAATGATACGGTTGTGGTAATTATCTGGTTACTTAACTTAATATAGGGAGTTAAAATACGTATGATTACTTGGAAATTGCGTGACTTACGGAGATTGGCGTAGTTTCCATCTCTGTCACGGAACTACATATAATCAGATGGTTTATGAATTAGGGATGGACGTAACTGGTTAGTCAATGAGTTACGGACATATGTTGATTAATCCCTTCGAGTTGTAGGAGGCGAATCTACGCCCATTCTACCTACGTTCACCGCTAGGTGTCGACACCCTCCTTATAACTTAAACCAAGAAAATCAGTAATTCGTTTCATGGCCACAACGTGCCGTAATCAGCTCGTTAGTTGTTTCAGTAGTTTCCCAACTTGGCCACTAGATGGCACAAGGAGTTAGTTAAAGGCAACTAAGCTAGGAAAGCCTCACGCTAGACGTCACTACGCACTCACGTAGGACTTCTAAGCGGGTATGTACAGACTTGATACTAATTCTCCTCCTCTTATGTAATAAAGTAATTAACATCGCTAATTAACCTGTAGGCCACCAGAACAATTATATATTATATTTTATTATATTAATTATACTATATTAATTATACTTATTATGATGATGATACTAGTGTGGTGGTCGCCGCCTGTCTAGCAGGTTGGATGACCCCAATCCGGAACGCTAGTTCCAGGCAGGATCCCACCCTACGCACTTACGTAGGTTGGTTCGGTTTTCGGTTAGTTTGCACAGACCTATTCACACATAACACAACAACGTCACTTAATAAACAGGGATGTTTATTAATCACTTACTTCCCGGAAAGATCTGGAAGATCTTCCCTACAAGTACAGTACCCTAGCACATGGGTGCTAGGTAACGCTGGATAGGCCAACCCGGAAGATCAGCCTAACCACCAGGAAGGTTACAAGAACCCGCCTGCAAAGTGAGGGCCCAAGGATCCGTTCCGTAGAAGGGACGCACGAGGACAGCCTGTCGACCTACTGTGAACGCTGAGTATATATACCAAGCGTTACGTAATCCCGGTCTCCACCGCGCCACTCTCGTGTGCGGCGTTGTCCGGAATCACTACACAGTAAGGATCGGCATATCGCGCCACCTTCCGTGAAACAAACGAACACTGCTGGATTCCCGTCCCACTACATTACCCCTCCCAGTTTTTACTAAGGGGGGAACCAAGGCAGCCATTTTGCTGCTAAGGGACTACCCAATTAAAAATTACAACATATATCCAGCAGTTCTTGGTCTACTCTCTAGCTTCCTGGTGTTCACAAAAATTCACTGATACCAACGTATAAGTGAAAAAGGTGGAATTGTAAGATGGAGAAATTATTAAAAATATGGAAGATATGACATTTAGGAAAGAGGAAACGACATTTGAAAAATGAAGGACTAGCCTCGCTAGCACCTTGAATAAATGTGATATTCACCCATCTTGAGCCGGGGAGCGGGTTCTTGAGCGTTGGGCAGAGAAGACTCGACAGTCGCGGACCTACAGGTGGTCAGCCCGGCCTGTCGAGCACTCTGCCTCCAGCTGTTCCGGATCTTGTTGAAGTCCTCTGTTAGCTCCCGGCGAGTGAAGTGTCGTTCTCTTTCTCATCTTAAAGTATCGAGCCCAGCTGGCCCATCGGCGTAGCAGACCTACTACATCCAGCCCGATGCCGACGGGTGCTGGGCTTCCCACTGTTCTTCAAGTTGGAAGACATCCATATGTAGAGAAGGGTTAGCCTCGCTAAACACCTTCCGAGTTGAAAGTTTCCGAATACGGAAATAACGGCCAAAAAGGCAAAACAATTCTCCATCCACCTGGTAAGAGTGTGTGGTATCAGTGTTCTTTCATTTTGACTCCAGCTATACTGGCATATTTCTCGGCTCGAATCGAGTACCAATTAAGGCCCCAATTCTAAGCCGGCTTCAGAACTTACGATCACCGACCCAAGGTAGAAATAGCCGGCGTAATCCATCAGATCAGGGGTTACGCCTACTATCTCACTATCGAGTCGATGAACTCAGTTCCGACATAGACCTGGTAAGTCAGATCTGTACCCGAAAGGCACAATCTTCCTTACCTGGTACCACACCACAGGCCGGAGGTTTTCGTGATGGGGGCCTATTACGGGCCTGACCATCGAGAGAACCTTCAGCCGTCTGAAACTAGGGTTGTGCCTTAGGGAAGTCATTTTACTGACTTTCCCCAGCCCCAACCCAGGATCGCTTATTATTGGTTACTCCTAACTTTCCCTCTACCCCTCCCAGCGATCCTTGCGGTTCGCCGAGAAAGTGCAGAATTCTGGCTAGGAGGCCTCATTCTGGAAGTAGCTAGGTCGGAAAAAAAAATTTCCTCCCCGGGACTTCCCATACCCGTCTGACTTCGGATCCAGGAGAGTTGTTGGCTCTGCCGGTTCCGAGTTTAGACGGCGTCTTCCTGGCTTGTTAGGCACCAGCCGAGTTGGTCATTGTCAACCCCTAAATATCCTCGTCGGAGGATATCCTGAGGTCGAGAAGGTCCGACTGGCTTGGTGCACTAGCCGTCGGTGGAACCGACGTTGCCAGGGCGGTCCTCTCTGGTCGCAGTGGACTCAGCGCAGACGTAGGCTGCAACTGAGACATCAACTGCTGTAGAGAGGTTGGTCCGGTATCTAAAAAGATTCCAGACTCCAACGGGATGATGTTGGCATTCACCCCCAGTGCCCCACTTGGTTCCTCGGGCTGATCTACCGGCTTAGCCCTGGAAGGCTTTGCTGATTTTTCAGCCCGTGTCACGGCGGAAGGCCTCCTCGGCTGTAGGACTTCAGTCTGATCCTGGGGGGTCTGACCGGGTCCTGACAGCGGAGTATCTACACTGACATCCATGGGCTGAGCCGCTATGGATGTAGTGTCCTGTTGGGAAGTTTCTTCCATGGATGACCATCCCAACATGCCAGCGAGTTGCTGACGTGTCGAGTTTGATTCTTCCGTGGTGAACTGAAGAAATCTTCCCCGGCTCCTCTGACGGGCCAACCACGCTTCCTCAAGGGCTTGCGGGTCGTCACCGATGTCATAGAGCGACATACCCAAGTGCCGAAGACAACGTTCATCTTGGCGATGGGTCTGGGCTTCCGCCCGGGCAAACCTCGACTGGGCCGTGGTTTTCGCAATACGCGCGTCCTCTAAGTCCAACACGTATTGTTTAGCCAGGCCTTTCGTGGCTTCTCTTACCTCGAATCGGGCTAGGTTCACTAGCTCCTTAACGAGGCCTTCATGGAGAGCATGCGCACCCGTTCGGACACGGCCCTCCAAGGTGCCACCTATATGCGACTCTAGCTGATCCGCCCGTTGGACGTATTCAACCGACATCGCACAGGGAGAAGAAGTCACCTTCGACGCAACGGGTGGTTGTGTCGTTGGTTTCTTCTTTACCTCAACAACCGGGTTGGCTGGTGGAGGGAGTGCCGGAAAGGCCTCTTCTTCCTCAACTTTCCCGGGTGCTTGGGTAACACCTCTGTTGAGTGGGGAAACTCCCGAGAGACTTGAGCTAGGACGAGTCCTAGCTGGTTTTTCTGCGGGTCCGCAGGCTTTTGAAGCCGTTGGAACGTTTCCTTCACTCAGGTCTGAGAGGACTTTCAATCCCCCAGACAACTTTGGCCCTACCTGGTAAGCAGCTTCCACCACGTCAGCGATGGTGTGCTTACCTGGAGCCAATTTCTTTCTGGGCTTCCGACTGGATCGCTCAGAAGTGTCAGTCTCGCTGGACGAGGACGATGACAGCTTCTTGACCCGTCATTTAGCCTTCGAGGATTTATGAGACGGTTCCCGGCTAAGGGACCGTTTCTTCCTCGACTCCTTTGACATCTGTCGATGTTTTGACGCGGATAGCATTAGAGTCCCGAACCAGCCAGGATTCTTCTTCCATCCGATCTTAAACAGTCGACCGTCTGTCACACAAGTCTCGGGTTCCGGTTTGCCTCTCTGAGTCTCGGAACCTAAGTCAACGAATCTCTGCCACAGATTCATGACCCGTTCCCGAGCAGCAGCACCAGCAGTCCGGTGTTCCCGGGCAATGTGTCTAACTAGACACGAACGCCTAGAACTGGCACACCCAGCCTGACAAGAACCACCCTTCTTGCCAAGGCACTGTAGCCATGGTCGTTCGGTTAAGTGTACCTCTACGAGGTGCCTAGCGTAACGACCTTCAGTCGCGTAGGTCGGTGACAATTTCTTGTCCCTCCCATGGCAACTCAAGAAGACACAATGATTGCTGTTCCCAAACTTGTGCCATGCGTACGCGATCCGGTCTTTGACCTGATCCTCGTACTTCAGCCGGCTAACTCGGGAAACTCCTTTCACCCGGTCTATGTACCAGGCGTTGGGAGAACCCTCGTCAACTAGCCACTCCTCATCGTCTGAGGTTCCATCTAAACCGACACCATCGGGCATGTAATGCCGGTTTCCATGACGGAGATCTTCTAGGCAAGTGTGAGTCTTGCCCAGCAAAGAGGCGGGTATCTGTCTAGCTACCGTTCTCTTCCCAGCCCGCTTTACGCCAGGTTGGAAATCACCGTCATCATTGTCGGGGTTAGATGGGACCAGGGGTTTAGCCTTGTCCATCTCCGTTCCCCAACACTTGACCTCTCCGCCACCCGTGGCACCTGTTGAGGTACTCGGTATAGCGTCAGCCACACTAGGTCCAGCCTGTGCCGCGGGTTTGTCCGAGCCTTTCGACTCAGCCCCCTTCGACTCCTCACGCTTCCCGGTTTGAGGTTTCCCTTTCTCCGAGTCACGTGATTTCGGCTGACCTTTGGTCCTTTCTAGCTCCGCTTCAGCCCGTTTCCGGGCTGCACGACGGAGTCGCTTTCGGTTCTGTTTCGAAAGCTGCGGCTCGGTCTTGTCAGCTTCCCGAGGTTTTGACACCTCAGTCTTACTGACAGACTTCCCCGGCGCGGGTTTAGCCGGTGTTGACACCGGTTTCTCACCTTTGCTGGACGACCCTTTTACAGAGTCGTCCCCAACTGACGAATCAGTCTCCATAGCCGTCTCTGTCCCAGCCTCAGACTTTCCGGGTTTTGCTACCGGACCCGGGGCCAAAAAGGTCCCGGCTTCCGCCAGCTCCACTCCGGGTGGAGTCCAATTTTGGTACATTGACTGTACTATGGCACGCGTTTTGGGATCTGGGATCCCAGCTAGCATTTGTTCCAGGCTCTGGGTTGAAACCTCATGCCTGGAACCCATCTCTTCGGAGGACTTCCTCGGAGAGTGACGACGCGGGCGGGCTCGGCCTCGCCTTGGCGTATCACGCTCCGATTCGGAACCTTCGGCCATGAACACATCCGAGTCAGAGGCCTCAGTTTTCACTGAGCTCGTCTTCGGACGGGCACCAGAAGAGCCCTTAGCGGCCGGGGCCGCCTCAGACTTCTTCCCGGTGTGACTTTTTCCCTTTCCGGGTCGTTCATCTCGGGTTTCCCCAAGAAGAACAGAGTCCGCAGACTCGGACCCTTCCAGGTCAAAATCACCATCATCTGACCCGATGAGCAAAGCATCATCGTCCAGATCTGCCCCCCGCTCAGCCGAAGCTGAGGATCCGGGCAGGGGTGAGGGGAGCTCGCGCTCACCCTCCGTAGACGGGGCACGGTCAGCCATGCTGCTACCGCCCGACTCCTGTGGTGCTAGGCACCACTCCGATCACAGAGTGAAGAACCCCATCTTCATGCAGCACAGGAGAATCTAATCCCGTCCCTGGGTAAACCTCTAACAACATTTGTTGCAAAGCTAGCCCATAGGCGCGAGTTGTCTCCTCTTTTCCCTGGATCCTCTTTAAAAAAGTGGAACGGGGGTTCAGCGTTACCAACTGACCACAGTAGTATGAGGCTACCTCCACTAACTCATCCCATTCCGTACCACCGGAACGGCGAAAAGCGCGAAGTGCAGCTTCCCCAGGTCCATCTCGTAACGCTCTTTTGAGGTATGGCAATGCATCGACTTTATTCCAGCCATTACATTGTATGTCCTCACAAAATCCCGCGAACCAGTGTTCCCACTCCATTCCTTTCCCGTAAGGTTTTGGAATGACAGCGTTTTTTCTGGCTGCGTTCTCTGGGCGCATCATCGGAACCTTGTCAGCTCTCGCCATTGACAAGTTAAAGATCCGATCCTGTTCCCGGACTTGGTTGAACGAGTTGAACCCTAATTCAGCTATAGCTTTACTAGTACGTTCGGAACTCGGAGAACCCATTCTTGACTCAGAGGGTAGCCGGAAGCTAACCAAAGGAGTCTTTACACCCTTTGTTCCAGATGTGAATCTGTTAGGGGTCTTCTCTGGATCCTCTACTCTTCCTGGTGGGGAATATAGATGATCTCTCACATTACTCCAGCCAGCTTGGGACATAGGCATCCGTTGGGATGATTCTGTCTCTGCTAGTCGAACTTGGTCCTTCATGTATTGTACATGTTGGTCCAAACGCTCAATTTTTTCTAGAGTCTCTATCTCGCGAACCGAGAGTTCTTCCAAGTTATGGTGCCTTTGGGCTACCTTCTCGGCGATCTCACGGTTTCGAGCTTCTAGTTCCCAACACATGTCTCTGGCTTCCCTTTCCCTATCAAACTCGGCTAAGAGTTCGGGTCCAAGGAAACCTACAGGAACTTCCTCGGAAGATACCCTTAAGGTATTTTCCGACCTATTCCGGGGAGTACTAGACTCTCCGGGACTATCTGTCTGAGACCCAATTTTACTGAGTCCCTCCAGATCCCTTGCGGGGCCATGTCGGCTGTCGGCCACCGGACTGAAACTCTTCAGGACCGTCGAACTCAGATTCTGAGCGGCGGTTCTCTTCCGAGATTTCTCCTTGCCAGACTTCTGGGTTTCACCCCCTCCCTCTAGTTTCGGAGACTTGTCGTCATTCCGGGCCGGAAGAGTTTGTTGAGAAGTTACCTCCCCATCTTCACTCTCCTGTTCAGCCTTGGATCTGGTTCTTATTCCAGATCCGTGCATTTACCGAGAATCCCGGGTTGTGCAAGCAACCTGGGATCCTGGTCACGGCACCAGTGTGGTGGTCGCCGCCTGTCTAGCAGGTTGGATGACCCCAATCCGGAACGCTAGTTCCAGGCAGGATCCCACCCTACGCACTTACGTAGGTTGGTTCGGTTTTCGGTTAGTTTGCACAGACCTATTCACACATAACACAACAACGTCACTTAATAAACAGGGATGTTTATTAATCACTTACTTCCCGGAAAGATCTGGAAGATCTTCCCTACAAGTACAGTACCCTAGCACATGGGTGCTAGGTAACGCTGGATAGGCCAACCCGGAAGATCAGCCTAACCACCAGGAAGGTTACAAGAACCCGCCTGCAAAGTGAGGGCCCAAGGATCCGTTCCGTAGAAGGGACGCGCGAGGACAGCCTGTCGACCTACTGTGAACGCTGAGTATATATACCAAGCGTTACGTCATCCCGGTCTCCACCGCGCCACTCTTGTGTGCGGCGTTGTCCGGAATCACTACACAGTAAGGATCGGCATATCGTGCCACCTTCCGTGAAACAAACGAACACTGCTGGATTCCCGTCCCACTACACTAGTGTAGTTATAATATACACTGCACGAAAACCACTATTTTACATATATATACGCCATCGCGATAATGCACATATCGGCTGTATCGTGTCTTGTTTATACTTGTATACACCTCTTATACGCATCTACGTTTCGGGCGTCTACGAGACAGTTTCCATATGTAGATGCGCGCGACTTGGCTGTCTTTCACACCTGGCGTATTTAAGATAAAATATACTCTGCGCAATATATATACGCCAGGCGTATATATGATACCAAAAAAAATAAAAAATTGCGACCCACGGCCCGCCCGGGCCTGTGGGTGTTGGTAGAGGATACACCAACACTGACCCGCCACCCGCGACCTCCCAACCCCTCCCTCTACCGCCCCCCCCACCACCCCACGCCACCCCCAGCCAGCCTAAGTGAGAAGCCCCCCCAGCTGCCCGCCGGCCACCGCCCAGTGCCCGCCGCCAGCCGCGGTTGTACAGGTTGACTCAGTGGGAAACCCTCCCCCACCCCCCACCGCCCGCCGCTGCCCACCGCTTGCTGCCGCGAGGTGTTATGGTGTCGGGGGGCGGTCGGGTAGACATGTGCGGCCGCATTCACACCTGTGCGGCCGCGTTCACACCTGTGCGGCCGCATTTCCCACGGGGGTAGGATGATTTCAGGATTCAACCTCAAGTCTGAAGAGGCTCATTATATAGTAAGCCTCACTGTCCACACATTGAAATGGTGTTTGAAAGTAAGATCTATTAGGAAAACAATTTAAAAAGAAACCATAATGCAAGGTTTACTGTGTGTAATTAATCAATTTATACTTAATTAGGTTTTTATAAAATAAATTGGTAATATAAGATTGCAATTTTCATATAATACAGACTTGGATGGTTAATGGCAAATGAAATATGCTAACAGTAGTGTCCCAAAGTGGCAGAGAATGGAACTTTTTAAGATTGGTGTATATACAACGGAATCAGGCGTATATATGACGTATATAAGACCGCACCATGGACATGTATATACGCCACTAGATAAGGCGTCTATGAGATGGATAACAGGTCTAACTTCTAGACGCAAAATCCTACTGTTAGACGTGTTTCGTATACATATGTAAAATAGTGGTTTTCGTGCAGTGATAGAATATATCATATATTGTAAGAATTATAGAATCAAACTTTTATATTGTATTGTTTGTAAGGTGGCATTTCAGTGAATAAGTAATCATTTCTAGTAAGAATAAGGAGTATATGTTTAGTGTCATTGTAGTGTCAGTAATGGAAATTGATGTAGTATAAACAGTCAATATATGTACCAAATACAATGTAAGAATTATAGAACATATATATCTGTATTATTATATTATTATACGTAGTAAATATATATCTAGGTTGTAACGGTGATAACAATAATAAATATGTAATATATATATATTCTAGGTTGTAGTGGTGGTAGTGATGATAAATATTTAAGGTTGACTCGTAATAATGATGTATAGTATATAATAATAAAGAATAAATAGAAACATTTTGTTCACAGTTTTATTGTTATTATATCGTAAATACATCTATAATGATAGGTCTAGTATAACATAACATAACATATAACATATACATCTTATACTAGCAAACTATGCAATATACACAGCTCTAGTGAGATCTACTTTCAATATATGAGGAAATTTAGCATACAGTATAATAGATACAGTTTCTGGTAATTTCTTATCAAAATTGATTTCAACTATTCCCTCGTTTGAATGTAGGCCATGTCATACCATCATCTTCATTTTTCACTTCGGGTTCTAAATCATAAGTGAATAGTGTATACCCTTGACAGAAATCTTTTCTAGAAATATAAATACCACTATTCATCTCATTCATTATTCTCTCGCGACCATACAAAGATAGATAGGCATCAAAATAGTTTGATTTAAACGGTGTATTAACATTATTACCTTCATGGAATTTAAGTTAATATGCTGCTGAAGGAATACTTTCATTATCAACAGAAACATTCACATAACGAACATTGTAATGCTTGAAATTAAACAGATTTTTTTCATAACTACCATTTACAGCTTCTTCTGACACCATGCCAACTACAAGTCTTGTAGGGACATTTCCTAGGTAAACGTTATCCACCCTGAACTGAAGTAATCCCGAAGCTATAGAATATTTCTTTACATCAGTTCTCATGTACTGATAAGTAGCCATAAACTTTTTTTTCTCCATAACTTCTTGATGGCTTATAAGCATTTCTCTAGTAGGTGTTACTATACATACTGAGAGTGAAGCCTCTATAAGTTCTGTTTAAAATTCGGAGAATCTGCTCCTGACATTAAATGAAACGCTGTATTAGATGGCCAGAACTTTAGTTTAACCTCTACACCATTAAGTATGTACTTATTCAGTGAAAATACATCAATATATAATGGACCCATAAGGTCTACAACTCTACTTTCTTGTGTGTACATGCTTCTCTCTACAAATCCTGTATTCGTACCATGAACATCTGTATCGTCTAGAGGCGATATATCTTTCGAAAACAGTTGAGCTAATAAATGTGTACATTTTGCCTCCTCACCAAAATTTAGTAGAGTATTCAAGTATGCTTCATAAGGATAACAATCGTTTGAAGAAGATACAAGTTTGTTTTGGAAATAAACATCTATTTGTGAGAATAAACCATGCATGAAATTATTAACAGGTCCAACTTTGGAGGAATCAGGAATGGATGTTCCAGGATCACCATTTGGTATTTCTCTAGTTACAGGTAGGGGGCCTGCTAGGTTTTTACCGTCTCCCTGTGAAATCTTTACCTTCATTTTCAAATATGTCCTCCTTACATCAATATATTGGTTTCCTAAGTTAGTTATAACAAACTCCATACCAAAGTCTCTATTCAGTTGATTCTTCGGTTGAAAGTCTACATACCCTACTTTTGCTACCCCTACATCGACATTGGGTAATTGAAATAGGTTCATACTCTCTCCTATTCCCAACCTGCTGCGTTCATTAGTGATTGATATTTGATACGCCATTTCTTTTTAAAATGTGAAGGTATTACTCCTTTCTAATCCTTCTTATTTCCTCCTCCTCCTTCTCTACCTGCTCCTTTTCCTTTTCCTTTTCCTTTTCCTTTTCCTTTTCCTTTTCCTTTTCCTCTTTCTCCTTCTTTTTCCCTTTCCTCCTCCTTTTTCTTCTTCTTCTTCTTCTCTTTCTTCTTCTTCTTCTTCACTACCTTTGTTTGGTATGTTATCGAAACTACCGCAATTCACATACAGAGAAAAACTATCAAGTGAACAATTACTATTTAAAGTACATTTATAACTTGCACACTGTTCCGAATCTTTCACATAAACTTCCCTTGGCTGATAAAGGTTGGAATATTCACTTTTTCCCTCTCTGTCTCTTCCTCTTCCTCTTCCTCCTCCTCCTTCTTCTTCTTCTTCTTCTTTTTCCTCAGATGATATTACTTTTCCTTTTCTTCCTCCTCCTCCTCCTCCTCCTTCTTCTTCTTCTTCTTCTCCCCCTCCTTTTCTACCTCTTAATTTTTTCACTCTACTGTTTTGTGCTGATAATTTGTGATGTGATCCAGGTACTGACTCACAATACACTGGTGTAGAGAACCTGGTTGTCGTTAATAATGACCCAGAATGTATTTCAGGTAGTGAGGTCACCCTCTTCATTCTCGTTGCTGGTGTTGTAACTCGAGAAAGGGGAAGGGGTATAGGCATCAATCTTGAGTGTATACTTTTCGGACTATGGTATTTACCTCCTTCTTCATTATCATTGTTATCATCAGTATTGTCATCAGTGCAAATATCATTATCATCATCATCATCATCCTCTGTACGTGTCTTATATGGTATCTGTTGCTGATCGTTACAAATATTATATCCACCGCTTCTATTAGAAGTTTTGGTAAAGATCACCTCAGATATTTTTCTACACAGTTTCAATAAAACCAGATAGAAATTGATTATAAACTCCCTAACACAGAATAAGAATATACATCTTAGATTTTCCCTGTATCCGTCACGTTCCATACTTCACAAGAGTATATCCTTTAAGGTGTGTCGTTTTCCTTTGGCTTTCCTCCTCTTGAAAGGTTTACCTTCTGACTTAATATCAGGTGAGCATGTGTGTTTACGTTTACCTGTTGAGGCATGTTGTGGGAGTGGTGCTGGTGGTGGTATGGTGTGCTCATTCTTTAAGGGTGTACCCTCATGTTTACCTTCCACAGATAGTGAGGACTTTGCCTGTTCTGTGACCTGAGTTATGTGTGACGAGAAATCACAGGTAGAAGTGGAACAAGGTTTCGGCTTATTCTGATTACCATAATTAACAATTGACAATCTGTCTCGCCCATTACCAAACTTACGTGATCTAACAAGATGATGCTTGTGGCTACCTGTACATGATTCATCTGAAACATTCTTAAATGTATTTAGCGTAAATATTCTCGTAAGGTCGTCAGCCTTAAGCATTGCATACTTTTCCCTCTCCATTGTGTAACTGTTTTAGATGTAGAGTACAGTATAATACAGAATTCACCTTTTGTGATGGTTCTGTATGCATTATTTCACTCAATTTTAGCTGATTCAACTCATCACCTTTAAGTGTAATAGATATATCTGTAAAATCTGATACTTTCACATACATATATCTCACTGGTTTGAAACTAGCATTATAACCCTTATTTTTAACACTCCAGTTTGCCAGTCTAGTTAATACTTGAGCTTTTCCACAACCTGTTAAAGTATAATCAAGAATATCACATATCATGTAGAATGATCACACTTCCGTTACCTCTAAATCATAAATACTTAAGTCGTGAACACCACACACCCAATTCGATCCTTGCAATGTTACTCTCTGAGGTAGTTTCACTGTAAATTTCACAATAGTATTCCCAGGAAAATATGATAAACTGTTTGAACTCTTTAAGTATATAAACATTGTAACATCAGTTTATACAGTCATCATAATATTTAGTTATTTTACCATGATACGTTTCCTCAACTTCTTATACAGTTTATGACCAATCCATTCATTAAATTTTTCAGGGTAATGAGCCCACTTAATAAAGTAATACCTCTTACCGCGAACTGTTTTCCTTTTCAGAACTTTTTCATACTGATAAAGTTCATCTTCTGTTATACGAGCCTTCCGAATCTGATGAATATAAAAAGTATCCTTCACTTCCTCACCTTGTAAGTCTCTAACAAAATACACTCTAATACCGTCACGTACTATCGAACTGTACACTTGAAATATTTCTCCAGTCCATTTTAAGTCGTAATCTTTAGCAAAAGGTGGTTTTATCTTGGCTAAATGTACATAATCACCGATATCAATATGTACTCTCCTACGTAATACAGTTTTTTCATCTCAGCATTTATAAACTCTCCTCCTGCATCAGTTCTCATCTTCCTACACCGTCTTTCCTTCAGAATCAATTCCATAGCCGGTACCACGTGGGTGTTATGTTTTGATTTCACCGGTAGCATGAATGCATACCTACTAAAAATATCAATAACTAGTAAAGCATATTTACATCCTCTGTTATATCTAGCAAACGGATACAAATTCATAAGGTCTGCATCAAACATGTAATTTATACCAGCGCTAGTTACACGAGATCTTATAAAATGTTCTCTCGGTTGTACATGTAATGCCTATGTTGGGTCAGATAATAGTACTCTTTCGGTCCCTTTTCTTATAGCATTCTTTGAGTATAGAGGAAATTTCCTCTTCACACTAGCACTAACCTTCTGTATAGCCGAATAGCTTCTGGGTTCTTAAGGGTCTAAGTAGGATTCTTTCACAGCCTTTTCTACTTAAGGATTGGACTTTGTTGAATCACTACTTAACCCTTCAATTAATTTATGAAGGCAATGTTTTTTACTCTCCATATTTATCATTATTATTATATACCAATCCAACCTTCAGGAAGTGATCTTGGTGTTGGAGATGATAGTGTATAAGCGTTCCTTTCCTCCTCCTCCTCCTCCTCCTCCTCCTCCTTCTTCTTATTTTTTTTTTTTCTTCTTATTTTTCATCTTATCCTTCAAACTCTCTCTTTTAAGAATACCTTTTAATTCTCTACTATGTACTTTTTTATATAGTTTCAATTTCTTCTGGTTCTGCTCTCTTTCTTCATTTCCACTATCTGCTGAGTCCTCGTAATGTACCCTCTTTACAAGGTTTGAATCATTGGTTGTAGTTTTCTTACTCTTTATTTTTTCCTGTATGATTTCAAGTATTCTTTAGGATTTACTGGAAGTCGAGGGTAACCGGTATCAGTATCTGTGTCTGTATCTGTACCTGTACCTGTACCTGTACCTGTACCCGTATCTGAAACTGTATTGGAATCAGATCCGATTCCGCTACCTTGTAGCTGCTGTGTTGACTCAGTCACTTGTTTCTCTTTCATGTTCATCTCATACGAGCTTTTTATTTTCTCAAAAAATACTTTCGGTACAACAACCAGTTTATCAGTATAACTCATAATATCTATCTCCTCCAGATATAGTTAAATTCTCTAAGAAGAAGAGCTATCCCTTTGGGGCGTTCTCGCAGTTCTTTCAGTATTTCATCGATCTTTGAGTCGTCCGCCATATTACAGGTGAGCGATAATGGAGTTTCCGGTAGACCGTGGAGCCGCAAAAGTAGGAAAATCGACCTTACCCTGGTTTCCCGTGGAAGTCGGCAGGTATATTGTTAACACACTTATCAAGTAGTAGTTCACACGTGTTCTCAAGTCTGCAATGTCCGTAAATATTCCAGTTTCAAGTAATATTGCCGGGTATCGGAGAGAGCTCGACGTCCTCAACCTGCCATGTCAGCCTTTGTCATGCGAAGGAGATCATGCGAGAGTAGATTGCGATGCTCTTAAAAAAGTTAAAATATCGAAATAGGATAAGGTTCTAGGATCCCATGATTATCTAACTAAATTTGAGAGTTCCAAACCTATCCTAAATAACCAAAAAGGACTTATCACTGATAATGGAAATGAACCGACATATGAAAAAATATAGGAGAGTAGTACAAGAATTGACACTTTAAATCAGGCGGATTTTAAATATAGGTAACTGGTAGCCAAAGTAGATAATGGATATGATGGCAATACCACTTCTATTAATTCTATTGAATTGTCAATTGTCGATGACGGTGTAGAAGTTGCAGTGAATATTTCTCATGAAGATGGTTTACATTGACCAATTGTGAATTTTGAATTCAGTTGTACTTCAAATTTATGTGGAAGCATTGTCAATATTGATAAATATCTATATTGCTTAAACATAGGAAATGACCTCCATATTCCGGTATTCGAAATTGTAGAGACGGCAATTGTAAATGTGAATACATTCTAAACAATTGTAAAGTTCAGTTGAAACCTTGTAGATTCGCTTGTATGTATAGGAAACTAGAATTTCCTTCGGATAATGCTCATTTTGTGCTATCCGGAATATGTCACGGTTTTAATATTGTAGACCATACCAATCAATCTTCCTATGTTTGTGAAAATTATGCCTCTATCAAGGAAGAACCGTTTTTCTCTGAAATGTGTCAGAAGGTAAAATCAGAACTCTATGAAGAAAAATATCGAAGGCATTAGAGGAACCGACACACGCGCATCCACATCTCAAGAAGAAGATCACTATATTACAACCATAGCAAAAACTCTTGAATTTTTAGTGCTTGCATCTAAAGAGAACAATGATAACCATAAATCAACTTCTGACAAGCTGGACACTTTGACTGAAATCAAAGACTCCTTAGAATACACTCAGACTGCAAGCAAGCAGAAAACCTAGCTCTTAAAACTGATTTGACTGCACTCAACCGTAGAATAAATCTACTAGAACAAAAACACAATGTTGCGGAGCAAAATATTTCGGGGTTAAAAGAGCAATGCATGTTAAATGACCAAAGCGCTAGGAAACGAAACATCGTTATTGAAGGTATTGATCAAACTGATGACGAAAACGTATTCGACATTGCAGTAGAACTATGTTCACGCATTCACAATCGCTTTGACCCTTCAGAACTTGACCAGGCGTATCGAGTAGGCAATCCAACCCACACGTCTCGACCTATCCTAGTCTCTTTTGTAAAATCCTCCACACGCAACATAATACTCAAACTGAAAAACCGCTTAAAGAAAATCCCTGCAATGACGGACATATATGTCAATGAAGACATGAATCCAGACCTGCGCATCCAAAAATCAGAGATGAGAGCCATAAGAAAGCTTGCGGAAAAAACTGGCCATAACATTAAAACACGTGGTAGAGGTTTAGTTTACAATGGACGATACTACTCACACAAAGATTTAGGAAAACTCCCACCAGACTTGAGTCTCGAGTACACCAAAACAAAGGAAACACCCACAATATTCGCATACTATTGTCATCACGCCCCTTCTTCGAATATGTATCAGGCCGACATAGAATATGAGGGAAAAATCTTCAACTCGGTAGAACAACTCTACACGTACCTCAAAGCTATTTTTGCGAACGCCCCCGACTGCATCCAACAGATTCTATCGACCAATGACCCGTACCTAATGAGAAGAATGACCAAACATCTGGACACAACTGCCTGGGCTGCTATAGCGGAGGACAAGTTAAAGGAAATTAACCTACTGAAATACAAGCAGAATACGGCACTGAGAAACAAACTACTCGAGGCAACCCTAGACCTCAAATGGGGAACAGGTTGTACCCTACATGCGAAGGAACTCCACCTTGACTCCTACATAGGCAGAAACCTGGGAGGTGTGGTACTCATGCAAGTACGTGCTGAACTGCGACGTGGGCAACCCCCGACCTTCACTCTCAATAACTGACTCAGTTATCCGGCTGCAACGGACTTGACGCTAAGTAGACTAATCTCACCATATACAGGCTGACGTTATGTATGCTTAGACTTATATTTTCTTTCTTATAAAACCCTTACAAAAATATGATTGTGTTACAACGTATTTACATTTACATCTCATATTGTTTACTTTTCTTCTTTGGCCATAAACAAGAAACAATGTCTATTTTGATTGTCTCCGACTCTAGAGGTTTTAAAATCAAATCATACATGTTTGCTGCAAGCCTTCTGACATACTCATCATTTGCATACTCAGGCTTAGGTATTAACCAAATTAACCCGCATGCCATACGCTTGGCCCATAATCTACACCCAGATTTGATTGTTTTCTTCTGCGGAATATGCGACCTTACATATAAGAACACAGTCACAAGGGACGTGTTTCTCAAAAATGAAAACACGAGTGAATTGTGTTCTGAATTTCTTTGGAAGTTCTCAAATGCATACTCATCTACAAAACAACACAGTGGAACACGTTCTATGCTTTTACCCCTGATCGGGATGGACCTTCTTAAATATAATAATCGTAACAAGGAACAATCAAACCTACCCCCTGGAACACACCCTCAACAAGACCTCTTGAACGAATCCATAGAACAAATAAACCGAGAAATTGTATCCTTAAACACCATCCTCAAATGGTATCCCCACGCCATGGATTGCAACCCCCTACCACCGCTGCATGGGAACTGGACTACGAACTTCCCACCGATACACCCATCTATATGATGGGTGTCATCTCACCCAAGATGTAACAGAAACCCTCACAAAAACACTAGACAGGTCTCTCACGACGAACATTTGGAACATTCTTCACTGACTACTAAGTAAGAATAATGAACTTTGCTGCTTGTAAACTGTAAAGCAGACCTGGGGACTCGGTGGTCTCCCTGTGCCCACCTACGTCACCTATTTTGTCCTGGTATGCTGGTGACTGGCCACACTAGACTGTACTGTAAAATGTTAATCGTTGGTGCACCAAACCTTCATTGTTTTTCATTATTATTTTCTACATCTTGCTATGTGTGACGATCTTGACACCATAAGAGATATTAAAGGACTGAAGATTATGAGTCTTAATATCTGTAGTCTCGAAAAGAATTTTACTGAATTTGAAATTATAGCTAGACTCTTTGACATCGCCATGGTTTCTGAAACTTGGTTAAAGAAGCCACTCCCTAGTTCATCTATTAAGATACAGGGTTACCACACTGTTAGACTTGATCGCTTTTCAATCATACTTAAACAAGGAGGTGGTCTTGTAACATATATCAATAACAATTTTGATTATGAAATTAGCTCTGACCACACCTTGATTACCCCTGACTACGAAATATTAACTACCCATGTAACAACATCTGCTAAAAAGTACACAATTATAAACATATATAGAATCCCAAATACCCCTATAGTTAACACATTTGCAAAACTTTCTGAAGTTATTGACACTGTACCAAATGAAAAATTATTATTATTGCTGGAGATATGAATATCGACACTCAAGAAAAAGCACTCAACCGCAACCATCTATTGAAATTTACCAAAGACCATCAACTTATACAGACAATTATCTCCCCAACTAGGATAACTCAGGAAACCTCAACAATTATTGACCATATTTACAACAATGCAAAGAACTTCATCAGAACAAATACTATTAACTTTGTAACTAGCGACCACCTCCCAATCTACTTGATCTTAAAATCAACCCGTACTAAAATTAAGAAATGTATAATTAAGGCTCATTCTTATAAATACTTTGACGAACACCAATTTGTAATGGATTACCTCCAGAGTGACTGGAGTATGTTTACCCTGGATAATACACAGGATAACTTATGGAAAATAATGTACTCAAATATTATTAACTCCTTAAATAAGTCAGCCCCAATAAAAAAGATGATAATATCCAAAAATAAGCCAGTTTGGATTAATGATCAGATTCTCGCTGCTATGAAAAGTCAAGACTATTTCTATAGATGTGCCCACAACACTAACTCTATAGACGACTGGCATATTGCCAAATACTATCGTAACTTAACAAAAGAAATGATGCACAATAATAAGAAGAATATTATATACAATTTAATTAACAATAATAAACAAGACCCAAAGAAATTTTGGAGAGGAGTTCGTAAGGTTTTACCTAAAGAGCAACCGCCCTCAATAACCACCCTTGTGGATCATGATACTAACCAAGTTATCCCGGAGGAAAAAATGCCCGACTTTATTAATAATTATTTTTCTACTATTGGACAACAACTCGCAAACAAACTACCTGCTCCACATGTTCATAACCTACCTTTTCAGGATAAACCTACTGATTATGACATACTATCAGATCCAATAGAGGTTGCTGAGATAATAACTTATATTAAAAAAATTGACGTTAAATAATCCTCAGCGTTAACAAACCTTCGAAGTAATGTACTAAAAATAGCATTTTTATCAGCACCCGATAAGCTAGCTATGATTTTTAATTCCTCTATTAACCAAGGAATCTATCCCCGATTATGGAAAAAAAAGCCTTGTAACCCATATTCCCCTTGTAACCTCATAATTTACTAGTAAAAAAACTTAACAATATTGGCCTCAATAATAACACATGTTCATGGTTTAATAACTGCTTATGCAGCAGGACTCAAAAAGTTAATTTAAACGGTTCCTTCTCAAAGTCGGCACATACACCCTTCGGCGTTCCACAAGGCTCTATTTTGGGGCCGACCCTGTTCCTTATCTATATCAACGACCTGGCTTCTTATTTACATCATTATCAAACTACATTGTACGCAGATGATACTGTGATAACCTGTGATTCTTTTACCTCGATGTCAAATGCTATAAAAAATGTGGAAATATGGTGCAGGGACAATCTCTTGACCATTAATGAAAGCAAGACATACTGGATGTCTTTTGGTGGACTTGAAGGCAATTTACAAAATTATAATTTCACTATGAATAACAAAAAACTAAAAAACGTTAGCTCCTTTAATTATTTAGGTCTTATCATTGATGAAAAACTGAATTACAAAGAACACTTACAAAAGACAAGGTCCATCATTTCAGATAAACTTTATTTGCTGTCTAAAATAAGAAACCTTATTAACCGGGAAACAGCAATCACAATTTACAAAACTACCATTCCCCCTTTTTCGACTACTGCGATAAGATTTACGATACTCATACTAAAAAACATAACAACGACCTTCAACTCCTCCAGAATAAAGCTCTTAGAATATGTTTCCAAATAAGGCTTGGCCCAAACCAAGTCTTAAACACTCAGGAAATTCATGATTTATCCAACACTCGATATCTGGAACAGCACAGACAAATACACTCTCTTTTCTATGCCCATACACTGATAACTGAACATAACCTAATAGATCAACATTACCTACCAACCAGACTACATGAAGGTATCAGGCTACTCTTACCCCCTTTAAAGAGAAAGGTTTATGAAAATAGTTTTTTTATAACTGGAGTTAAAAATTGGAACAACCTGAAAACAAGTTTTACCCAAATACAAGACAAAAATTCTTATAAAAAAGTTATTAAAAAATCCTATCCCAAGTGCTTCATTGGTAAACAGACTTAGATTGTGTTACAACTATGAAACTGTTTTACCAAACACTATTATCACAAAAAGTCTTATCCTGAGTACCTCATTGTTAAACAGACATATATTGTGTTTACAACTATGAAACTGTTTTACCAACAATATTGTCACAAATTACACCGAATAAAAAAGTTACCAACTCAGTTACTGATTGTGTTACAACGGTATCAGTTGGGAAACCCCTCATTAGACTGTATCTGTGCTTGTAAAATAAACATTATGGTTATATGAAAAGAGACTATACTACATATTATGTCTACCTACTGAAACATTCAGATTGCGTTGCAACTGGGATTGAAGTATACAATATAATGAATTATTAGATGTCTCAATGGTAATCGACTAAGGATAATATATATATATTGGTGTGTTACCCAACAAGGTTGATGTGAAATTACTAATGACGTTGAAAAAATGTTATAAAAATTTATTTTTTTTAAACTTGCCAAAACCAGTGTATAAAGGTAGCCTATATTATGTCTCTATTGTAATCATTTTTCATCTCATTATTTGTTTGGTGCACCAACCAACCTATATGTAAAGTTTAATGATTGTCTTGGTGGGGTCGGAGTTGCCACAGTTACAGGACAACCATTTATGTAAAAAACTTGTTAATGTACTTCTCTGTCAAGGGCCCAGACGGAAGATCGGCCCAGCCGAGTCTGGTGGTTATATGTATAAACGTAGACCCAATAAATGCATTAAAAAAAAAAAAAGACATTGCATTTATGTTCGTATTTACAATTTCTGAAATTGCACATGTTATCTTGAAAACCTAGACATGTCAAAACTTTACCGTCTTTGCCTCAAATCTTATTGCCCATCTTTTTAGCGACTTGAACGTTCTTTTTCTTTGAAATTTCCCTTGTAGCTTCTGCCCCCAGGAAACGTGTAGCTAATTCCTGGTCGCCATGACCAAAACAGTGAAAACCTTCTTTTGCTACCTTGGCTCTAACCTCTGAATCATAGCGTACTAAAGAATTTGTAGTAAAGGTCTTAGACTCAGCTTTTTCACATATGAAGGCCATATTGTAAAGTCTCACAGCCGACTTGCGTAAGGAGTAGACCTTAAGAAGAGAGAGAGAAGAACTCAAACACAGAGGTACTATGTACTACTATGAGTCAAGAACTCAACTAACTAACTGTTTATCAACAAGAAGGGATCCTTGTATTATACCCTTAGCAGGGGGTGGACATGACAGGTTTGGCATCTGTGAGCTCTGCGCTCTCATTGGCTGTTGTGCCAACAGCCAATAGGGGAAGACCAAATCCGTTCCGGTTGAGCGCTGGTTCCGGTCTGTGGCACATGTCAGGAGGCCGCTCATGACACTGAACAACTCCAAGTGTCATTGGTAGAGCGACCTGCCCTCATGTGGGCAGACTGGGAACTAGAGCTGAGTGACAATAGGGGTATTATATGCCATTCAAAGCATGGTAGCCATACTGTAAACATCAGGGAGGAGGTTACTAACCAAAATGGTGACGGTTCCAATTCAGTCAATTTGTTCCTCAATAATTAGGGGTAATTTAGATGATTACTTTCTTCTCATAGAAACCAATATTACATGGCCAAAATAGGGATGTATAGACTAGAACTTTACAATATGTTCGACTACACCTTTTACATCACGACCGTCTTTACAAAGTTCAATAACCAGACAACATAAAAGATACAAGAGTCCTTCAAACGATAGAGTCTTTGTCTTTTCTTCTTTTGTCAAGAATCTTCTGATACTGAACTCATGTTTGCGAGTCTTCAGTCTGCGACGAGCATTCCTAGCTTTTGATGCTTTTGATGACGATAATTTACTCCCTCTCCGTTTGGTTCGATCTGAAGAATCAGAATCAGATTCTGAACTTGTACTGCTTGAGGCGCTTGATGATGAAGAGATAGATAAATCACGATGCCGGCGTTTCTTGACCATTCTCTTTTTTCTTTGACGAATGTTGCGATGTTTTTCAGTCACTGCACTGGATTCCGATGAGTCCACGTGGCTTTGTTGATGTTTTTGGTCCCGGTGGACTGGACGCGGGGCAGGTCCACTTGTATCGTCACTCGAGCGCGACGAATTCGTCTCGCCACCTTTATCTTGTCTAGACCCGCTGGCTAGCGGATCTTTCACGATGGATTTTTTCTTCTCAGCAGGGGTATCTTTTCCTATTTTAGACGTCTTTTTCCCTTGACCTTTTCCTTTTGGCGTGCTCTTATCCACCACTTGTGATATCGACTCTTCAAGCGATGCCATCCGGGATGATAAGTTGTGATACACTTGTTGCAACTCATTGGTCAAACCCGCAGACTCCTCTCCTTTCTTGCTACGTGTCGACTTTTTCTTTTCCTGATTAGAATCATCGTCGTGCCACATTTTCCCACACTTTGCTCCTGTCGGCTTGTAGTGGCGAGTATTACAAGCATTACAGTATCGCAACCTGAGCGACATATTCGTTGATGGAATGCAGATGATGATTGATATAGAAAACAAAAAAATTCCGATGAACGGGGTAGACGTCTGTGTGGTGTGAAGGTATAACCGGAACAGACGGATTAACCTTGGAGCCCGACTGGTGTCGACAGTGTATTTTTTTTGTATTTTTTTTTTCAGATCAGTTTCTTTATTGGGTCCAATAGGGTATACAATAGAATCATCGTTTAAATATAAACGGTTTACACATTAGAGTGTATGGCTGAGATTTACCAGTGCCCCCTCTAGCGGTATTCTGAGTAATATACCCGACTAACAAGTGGTAACTTTAGTCTACACATAAAGACTACAAAGACTATATCTGATTCGAGTGTGAGTCCCATTTCAGTCTGCCTGAATCATAACTCAGATGGACTCATTAACGTTGAAGCCTCTTCCCCATAGCAACAGAGACTCTGGTTTTTGGTTCATATTGCCCAGTTAGCTGGTGGGGCATTATCATTTACCGTTCTTTGAAATCTCTTCATTATCTGTAAATTTATATCCTTTATATAAGATTTGACTTTGGTTATTTGTATTTTATTGTAGGGTGCAAAATTTAAATTCCATGCTTTGCGGTGAAAGACTCCTTCTTTGTTCTTCATCATGCACTGTAAATCATCATCAGAAACTGGAATATCCAGAAATTTGACTATTCTTTTCATTTCATTTAGAGTATCATTTACCAGGTTTTCATAATACACAAGTAGGACTGGAATCTTGGCTCCAAGCCAGCATTCATATGACTTGTACCAGGCCCACTTTTTTTTCTTTTTTTTATGAGTTTTTATTTTGCATTCAATCATTATAATTGTTCTTCCAAGCTTTCTTTAAGAATATACAATAACTTTACATAATTGGTGAACAGATGTTTGATCATTTGACATATTAAATCCCTCTTTTATTACTACTTCCTTCTTAAATATAGTTTTTACATCATAATCTTTTCTGGACAATTTATTAGGAAAATTCTTACTTTATACATTCTTCGTACCCATAATAAGATCATATTTCTAGATTTCATTGCAGCGTTGTACCCTTTCATCTAACTGCGATCAAACATCATAGTTGTTTATAATACATTAAATAATGAATGTTTGCTGTAAAAGAGTCTACCTCGCAGAGAAATTTGTATGCCACATATTAGTAAAGCTTCGCTATCTGTACCATGCGTCCATGCATCAGTTACTATTCAGTTATCCGATATATATATGTATAGACACCTTTTTTAAACATTTCTTTAGATTCTGTTTTTTGTACACCAGCCGCCAAATTGTTCCAAAGTTTTAGCCCAACATACATAGGCGATTTTCTGAATTTTTCTTTCTTAGTAAAGGGGATCTTTAAGAGATCTTTACCCATATTTCTAGTTACTCTATGTTCCACATTACCTGTATGTTCTTTCACTAGTTCTGATATCTGATTCAAGCTTCGGATGATGCCTAGCAGCAAGACCGTTCTTCTAATGTTGGGGTGGGCGATTTTACATTTATGTATTAGTTCTTCCGTGCTTATTGGTCTGTCGTCTTTACATGATTCCTTCCCAATTATATATACTTTATATATACAGTGGTTTAACTTATTCCTAGTTCTCTCAGTGGCACTCGTTAACAAGAATTAGCAGTGATTGGCGAGCGGAACGATGCATGACTTATTCACTATGATTGCTGTCTTTTGTGTCAAATATCTCCTTATTTTCTTGAGCATATACCATTTATCACTTATTGATTTAATTAACTTATTACCATGCTTTTCAAAATTTAAGTTATTGTCTATCATGGCTCCCAGATAGTTCATTTCCTCGCATACAGTAATTTCCTGATCGTCTAGGTATATTTTACCTCTGTTTTTCTTATTAATTTTCCTTTTACAACCAGTCTTGTTTTGTTAACATTTATCGTGAGCCTGTTTGCTTTATACCAGGTATGTATGTTTCTGCAGTTATCCTGTGTTTTTATTTTTGCAGCTTCAATGGTTTTCGCCCCTGTTACAATCACAAGGTCATCCGCGTTCATCAACAGGTTCCCATTTGCAATACAATCCGATAAATCATTAATGAATATTAGGAATAGCAGAGGGCCCAGTATGGAACCCTGTGGCACACCGCATGTTATATTTCTTGTATTAGAACAAATCTTGTTATATTTGGTGAAACAGGATCTATCTTTAAGATAAGACCTGAACCAAGCCAGTAGATGTTCGCCAACCCCTGCTTCCGCCAATTTAGGCTGTCAATCTTTTTCTTCCATCCTGGAAATCAAACCGATGGGTTTCAAATGTGACACATGTGCAAATAGTCTAGGCAAAATTATTTTATGTCTACAAATTGGATATACTATGGAATATGCATGTCAAAATCATTACAAAGAGATGGATTCATAGATGTCCCGAGAAATACTGATATTATCAGATCTTCATACTCGTCACAGTTAACAAACTGAAATAATCTAGTCTTTTTAACAGCACGTCATTCATACATTCATCATTTCCATTTGTTACCTTTGTTTGGTTTTTTTTTGGTTTTTTGGGTTTTTCTGTTGTTTTTTCAGTCTATTGTGTTGTATTTGTATCACTTGTATTATTGTCCTGTTTCGTAATTCTCTATGTTTTTGAAGTACACGATAAATCAACTTAAGAGAAAACTCTTGTAAGATACAGCATTTGTACCATGAGCAAGATGGAAGACAACATGTACTTTGTGAATCGAGTTCAATAAATTTTTTTTTTTTTTTATTATAAAAAAAAAATACTGAGAGCACTTCACTTCAAGAGGTCATTTGGTAAGACAACATAGTAAAGCTTTCCTTGTAACAATACCACATTATTTCAATAACAAATAAAGTCACAACACTGCACGAAAACCACTATTTTACATATGTATACGAAACGCGTCTAACAGTAGGATTTTGCGTCTAGAAGTTAGACCTGTTATCCGTCTGGTAGATGCCTTATCTAGTGGCGTATATATATATACATGTCCATGGTGCGGTCTTATATACTTCATATATATACGCCTGATTCCGTTGTATATCCACCAATCTCAAAGAGTTCCATTCTCTGCCACTTGGGGACACTACTGGTAGCATATTTATTTGCCATTAACCATCCAAGTCTGTATTATATGAAAATTGCAATCTTATATTACCAATTTATTTTATAAAAACCTAATTAAGCATAAATTGATTAATTACACATAATAAACCCTGTATTTGTTGTTTTTTTACCGTTTTTCTAATAGATTTGATGTTAAAACACCATGCCTATGTGTGGTCAATCTTGGCTTAGCATATAAGCACCCTCTTCAAGGTTATAGCTAAATACAGGTGTGAATGCGGCCGCACAGGTGTGAATGCGGCCGCATATGTCTATTCGGCCCCGCCGACACTATAACACCTCGCGGCGGGCAGCGGCGCGCATTGGGCGGGCCGGCGGGCAGCGGGGGGCTTCTCACTGAGGCTGGCTGGGGGTGACGTGGGGTGGTGGGGTTGGGAGGTCGCGGGTGGCGGGTCAGTGTTGGTGTATCCTCTACCAACACCCACAGGCCCGGGTGGGCCGCAGGTCGCACTTTTTTTTTTTTTGGGTATCATATATACGCCTGGCGTATATATATTGCGCAGAGTATATGTTATCTTAAATACGCCAGGCGTGAAAGACAGCCAAGTCGCGCGCGTCTACATATGGAAACTGTCTTGTAGACGCCCGAAACGGAGACGCGTATAAGAGGTGTATACAAGTATAAACAAGCCACGATACAGCCGATACGTGCGTTATCGCAATGGCGTATATATATGTAAAATAGTGGTTTTCGTGCAGTGCAAGTTCTATATTTACTATGATTCAGAATAATTATACTCACCATTGCTTCTGAAATATTCAGCAGGGGCTATACTTGCTGGTAGCTCTTTGTACTGTCTGTTAGCCTCTGCCAAAATTGCCGGAAATGAGTCCCTAATGAGGATGACAGCTCGGGAGCAGTGCTTTATGCTTTGGAGAGGTTTATGGGTTTTGACAACAATTACCCTACCATCAGTGATGCCATCACCCGGATAAGCTGAAGAATGTGCCTCATTATAGATGGCCCCTATGATAAAACCTGTAATAGAAATATTAAACAGATGATAGAGGAAACCTAAGGAAATTTAGGGCCAGAGATTGTATTTCATCAAGTTTGAATCATGTAGTAATTCATATGGCAAAGCAACATTGATTATGTGGTGATTCAAATGAGATATCATCGAACTTTGACCGTAAACTTGACTAGGTTTCTGAATTTCAGTATTGATGTAGACGTTCAGGAGGATTTACTTACCTCCCAGGTACAACGACTTGTCAAATCCATAGCCTCACACTATGAACGTACCGGCGAATATGCTACATCCTTGCCGAATTCTATGATTACTATATATCTAACAGATGGTAGTAAATGGTGCACCCCTCTCACACTCTCCAAGTAGTATTCTGTACAAGGTTCTCACTACGCTCTATGGGAGAAGAATTCTTAACGAACTAGGCTTAGAGCCTTGAGAATCCACTGGCACACAGTATCCCCGCTAGGTGGCATCTTTGAAATCATAAGAATCTTTGGGATGAATTGATGTACGTCTTTAGCACGGGAGGCAGGTCAGTGGATTCAAATTAAGCCGCAGGCTCCACTCCTGGTGGTGCCCTTGAAAGTTGATTTATCATCTGTTTACTTATAGTGATAAAAACTCCCGTACAAAGTCCACAGCATTGTCCCTGTATCACAACGACCGGAGAAAGTCTTTCACTCTAGCTGGCTTGGCAGGTATGTAGTACCTTGTTGTGTTCGAAAGTAATCAGGGACTGGTGTAGGATTGAATAGGAACGAGGACTGAATGCAAATTATATCATATTCTGTTGTCTTACCAAAGGCTCTGTGGGATCTTTCAAAGCAAAATCTTTTGATGACATTACCTTTGACATGCTCCGAGATCATGACCTACCTTAGAATAAGAAACACTAATCTTAGAGGCTGCTTTACTGTTCCCTATGAATTTGTTACCAGACCCATAGGTTGGCTCATGAATAGTGTAACTGCATGGAGTTGTCCCTCTCCCTTCACTGCCATATAAGGAATATAGAAGGCATAGATTGACCCAGCAGCCAAAGACTGCATTCACAGCAAACCACGACCTTCACCCTGACCTCCTTACAAAGTGTTAATAGCACATTTGGACGGTTCTACCGTCTATAGTTGACCTGAATTTCTTGGGCCAAAACCATCCTCGTAAACTGCCTGGGTCAATAAGAGTAAAACAAGGGTTTTACTTACATCAACACTTTGAGATTTAAGCGGGATTCACACATAGAGACTAATGTACCTGAAGTGGGATTCACACGATGGGACAAATGGACCTGAGACTGGTGTTCTTCACACCTTTGCACCAGTCGGTTAATATTTCCAGCTGGGTACAAAGTTTCACAGATTGGGATGTTCTACAGTCTCAGGGTTACATGGAAGATTCAATTAACATCGGAAGACTTAACAGGTTCATAGTCTCACCCCTTTACCCCTACACATGGCACACAGGGTACACAGAGTACACAGTTGCTGACTCAGGGTATTTCTCCGTGTGAATAAGTGTTATTCAGGACCACCGAAACTCACAGATTGGGGGAGAACATGTAAAATACATTGTCTCACCAAAATGCCCCTCTAAATTTTAAACCTGTTTAATGTCAAAATGTCATGAGATTCTGTTCCTTGTCAGGGGTGATTGTCACCGACAATTGCAAGGGGAAAAAGTTGTCTCAGCAAAATGGAACCGTGTCATTCACATGAGGAGATTGTGTTTCAGTACCAAATCTCAACAGGATTTGTTTCAGACAAACGGACTGTGAGGTATATGAATCCCACCATATGAATCTCACTTAAGACTGGTGTATTTTACACCTTTCTCCTAGTCTCAGACACAGGTCCATTTGTCTCACCAAAATGACCCTATAGAATTTTAACATGTTTGAAATGAAAATCTCATGGGATTTTGTACCTTGTTAGGTGTAATTGTCGCCAACAATTTCAGGGGAAAACCTTTGTCTCAGGGAAATTGAAAAATACAAATGAGACAAGGAGATTGTGTTCAAGTACAGAATCTCAGCGGGATTTGTCTCAGACATACACCACGTGAGGTATATGAAACCCATCGTGTGAATTCCACTTAAGGATGAGTAAGACCTAGATTATTCACAGACTCCTGAACACTGCAAAACACTGTAGGAACTATTGAAAATTCTTTATGACCCCATTCTCTCAATCCAAGAGTGCAATATAAGAACTATATTACTTGAATATTACGGGGCACCATTTTTCATATTAATTTTTACATTTAGGTGCTAGTAGTTCAGAATTGATATTATATAAGGCTATTATATAGGCTATAAGACTGGACCATTAAAACCAGTTTGTATAAAAACTGAGGTCTACGCCCCTTTATTGAATGTGTACCAAATTTCCTTGAAACCAATAAAAGATTGTAAACTTATTGATTCAATTAAGAAAACTGAAAAAAAAATAAAAAATTTTATATTTACATTGTTTCTGTCCTTAAGGGTAAGCAACAATGTTGATGCTATGGACCTTGGTTGTGACTGCACTACTCACATTAGCTATAAAGTATCTGAGACGTCGAAGATACAACCTCCCCCCAGGACCATCTGGACTACCATTCGTTGGAAATGCTTTGCAGCTTGATAATGTGGCTCCACATAAAACCATTACAGAATGGTCCGAGGAGTATGGTGATGTTTTCAAGATCAAGGTAGTACGGCTTATGCAATGTTGTCATACGTATTTCAATTCTTTAAATAAACATCGACCATACTAGCTCAAGATATCTTTCATGAATATTATCTAAAAATTTCATTAAATGACAGAATCAAGTATGTAGTTTCTATAGAATCATGATATGCTATAACATTATTCTGCTCCTTAAATCTACTTGCGAGCTAGATTCATGAAATGGGAGCAAGCAATTTATTGTGGTACCTATGTCAGATTCCGCAGGATAATTCAATATACAATCACTATATTTCACTGAAGATGTCTTTTAACAACCAGTAAGAGTGTATGTATATACATAAGGACTGATAACAATGGGTTAGCTCTGGACTGATCACACTAATCTGACTTGTACTTTTCATAGTTCAATATTTATTAGATTTGTTTACATTGCATTGTGTTTGCTGCAATGCTCATCGAAATAATTCTTTACTGAAAAAAGGAAGAATCAAATCACAAGACATGATATGAGAGACTTCTCGGGTTGTAATCCGT
This sequence comes from Alentia gelatinosa, assembly GCA_950022655.1. NCBI lineage: Eukaryota > Metazoa > Annelida > Polychaeta > Phyllodocida > Polynoidae > Alentia > Alentia gelatinosa. The sequence continues at coordinate 168,775,630 of OX465579.1, forward strand.
ATAGTTTGATTTGCTTCAGCTGTTTGGGCAGACGGTTGTGGTGCTGAACAGCTTTGAAACAATATATGATGGACTCATCACTAAAGCGAATGAGTTTGCTGGGAGAGTCCATTCATTTCGGAATCAAACCTTTCTACAAACTACGCAAGATGTCGCCAGCAGCACTTTCTCACCGGAGTGGGTTTTTCTCAAGAAAGCCACGATGCAGTCCCTAAAGGTAGGTTGTCAAAAAAATAATGACACATTTGGTTTTTTTCTGGTTCTTGTGATTGCTTAGTATGTATCAACAATTTTTTAGGAAAGACATAATTTTAAAGTAGAGACATACTTTACTAAAGTATAGCAACATTTTCGTTCATGCTTCCCTGGGCGGGAGACGTTGGAAAAATACTATACTACATACTATACTAAAGTATATACGAAAAATATATATCACTGTATAGTACTATTCTAAAATATCTGATAAATGATATCCTTACATATAAATATCGCTGCATTGTATGACATGTTAAGGCATTTGACAAATATTGATCCCATACTGTGACCATGAATGTAAACACTCTTTTCTATCTGTCCTAGTGTGGTCCTAGTCATTAGGTCCAGAAAAAATGTTCAACATCACATTTCAATACACCATACCATGGCCATACCTCTTCTTAGCCAGATATTTACCATGTTTTAGCAATGCCAGATACATAGATACATACAAGATACATAGATACATACAAGATACATAGGAAGGGTTGATTTACTTTAACAAGTCATTAACAATGACAGGATGAACCTACATAACATACCCTGACTAATAAATCATTTATTGATAACCTACTTATTGTAGATGTATGGTGAGAACATGAAGAACCTGGAGCGGGTCAGTCTGGAGCTCATCGACACTATGCTGGAGGAGTTAAAAGCCGCCTCCTCTGAAGGTCCCTCTGATATCTTACCCATATACCACAGATGTGCTGCAGGAATAATCACGTCGATTGTGAGTAGGCAGTGACTGGATTCTGTACATACAACATATAGCATTGTAACCTGTAGGCTAACTGCTACAATGTCTATCTTACATTCCAATGTATTCTGAATTATACATAAATGGTGAATATGGTGGATGAGCGACTGCTGGTATGTGGCTAAACCCACTCTGTCAAAGGATGATATATGCAAGCCCTGTATAGGGCATGCCACCCATTTGTCTGCCATTTCACATGGCAGAGGTCTACTCTGGTGTTTTGGCCTGCCTGGAAACAAAGGCAGGCAGGAAAATGTGCTGGCCAAATGGGCCATCCATAAAGTATGTACCATGTGGAGGGGGGTTAAAAGGTTTTGTCTATGTACCCTTTTTGTTTAATTGCATGCAAGAGTGGGATGGGGGATTGCCAGAAATCATAAACGTTAATAACAGATTGAAACTCATTCATTATGGAAAGTACACATCAAAACAAATTTATTTTGTCCCTTTGTGCTGGAGAGCAAAACATTTGTCCTCATTGAAATACCCTTTAATATGGCAATTCCTCGGCAGATATAGGTCACCGTTATTAAACGATATCACCTTTGGTCCTATCGTGAAGTGCATCATAGCTGTATGGCACAAACCTCATTCAACGATACCTGGCCTAGGATTATCCTTCGATCATTTTTATTATTGTTTTTTTTAATATTAAACAGCCCTAGGGTTTGTGCAGTGGTGGAGGCATCTAGGACATACCATAACATGCTTACATTTAATGTGTGTGGCCTATACTATTCCAGCTGTATGGAGAAAAAGTAGACAAGGCAACATCTAAAACTATCCTGGAGTGTTGTGATGAGGGAATGGCTCTGCTGAGACCTGTAGGACTTGATATTCTACTGGACATCATGCCTTTCCTTCGTCACTTCCCCAATAACATATACAGGAGACTGAATGAAGTTGGGAAGACATTTGCACAAGTATGTGATCAGAAATTTCAGGATCGAAAGGTAAGATGAATAAAATATTTACACAAGAGAATTCTATTGAGCACACAATTTGTGGCATATTGTTTCTTTCATTGAAAGACAGCAAGTTTAAATTCACTCAACCAGTGCATTTATCAAGAAAAAGAAAAATGACTTTTTTTTCTGCTGTAGCTGCAAATGAAATTCGCAGATTGCAAAGAATAATGTGAGAACAAGACTAGTCTTATGAGATTTTAATTTATAGAACCAAGCTCGGTTGCTAAGTGGTAGTGGTATTCATCTCGAGCATGGGAGATTGGGGGTTCAAATCCCAAATGAGAAGTAGGGAGCTAGGGCCAGAGTGGACGAACGGCTGCACCGCCAAATTTGGTGATTGTGCACAATATGCTCTTAATGAAAATTGCTTTAAGAAAAAGGTTTGAGTTATAAATTCCACTTGTCTATAAAATAACCTGTTCTTGTAAATATAGGCACTGTTTAAGCCAGGGAAGCCTGATTGCTTCATCGATGGGCTACTTGAGCAGCAAAGAAACAATGAAAAAAACAAGACAAAAATGAATATCACTGACACAGAGATATGTGGTGTAAATCGTAACTTAGTGGTCACAGGTAAGTCTCGAAGTATATGTATACAAATAGTTTTACCTGGTATATCAGTTCATATTTAATATACTGATAATTCAAATATATTCATTCATGTTACTTCATAAATTATACTGATAATTCAAATACCAATGGCTTGAATTTCTCGAGAAATGATGAGTTTGAATTTTCAATATTTCTCATTTGATAAGCAATGAAGGATAATGAGATTTAGTGTGAGTGGTTTGGTAAATTTGGTATATGGCTCGAATGAAGGCTCGGTCAAGAAATAAGAATTTCTGTTGGCTGTGGGTGCCTGCAAGGGACATCAACTGTAGCAAAGCCTGATAAATATCCAACATGCTGTTGCAATTACCAAATCAACTGGTGTTTGTAAGACAAACTAACTAAAATCAACCTATACACAAATTTGATCTCTCCTAAATTACTAGCTAAGGTACAAGTTCATAGAGGGAACAGAGATTGCACAATACTACATCAATGTTTAGATCATTATTATAGTGAATTCCTTTTTCAGGGACCTTTACCACATCTGAATCTCTGTGTGCAATCATTGCTGTTCTCATCAATAAACCCAAGATTCAACAGCGTATGGTCGCAGAGATTGAGGGTCACATACGCAACAGGGCTCCACGGCTAGAAGACAGGAAGGTGCTGCACTATGTAGAAGCCACCATCTTGGAGGTGCTCAGAAACTGCCCGATTGTGCCACTTAATGTGCCCCATACTACCATGGTAGACACTACCATGAACGGCTTTGACATCCCAAAGGATACAACGGTACATCAATATCAATACAATGTTAATGAAGTGATAAATAGTCATTATCCTACCCCTAATAAAAAAACTGACATAGACTGAACATAGGGAAATTTTATGTGGCAGGCCATGACATAAAGTGTTTTTTATGCCACTAGAGTAATAACAATATTGACCAATCAGAGAGCAGGATGTCAGCTACTATGAAAAAAAGTTTTGTTGGTCATTGACTCAATATTTATCTTTTAGTAATACAAAAGCATAGACGAGGTAGGATAAATATGAAACCGAACTCCAAATATCCTGCCATTTTTATCTCTGGTCAGGTCTGCTCCTCACTACACTCGGCTACGCCTCGTGTAGTAATACGCGACCTTCCCGTCGTGGCAAAAACATTGTCAAGTCTAACTCTCATTCGGTTTCTACTAATTACAAACTATCTATGCATATATATTATTGTTCAATAAATACATATATAAATATTGAGGGCCAGTAGCTGAAGGATGATCATTAGGCACCTATTCCCATATGGGCACAGTGATTTCAAGAGGACAAGGGCTATGATAAGAGGATCTGGTCTATAACTGATTATTTTAGGATCCACACTATGTACATCAGTTATACCAAAAGAAAAGAAACAAGAATATTTAACTAGAATAATATGAGGAGATGTCACGAGTTTGAGTCTGAGTTCATTTATGTCACGCATTTTGTTGGCTCCATAATCTCACGAGTCGAAGACGAGTAAGATTACGGAGCCAACAATGTTTTTTATATGAATATTTAATGTAAAACCATGAGATAAAAATGGCAGAATATTTGGATGTCTAATCTTATGACCTTTATTATGATGATTCATCATCCTTAATTATTGAATCTATGAACATATAACAGCATTCTGTATGTAATATTTCATTTTGCAATTTAGGTATTTTACAATCTTTGGAAACTGCATCATAACCCTGATATCTGGGAGGATCCATGGGAGTTCAAACCAGAGCGCTTCTTGGACAAAGATGGAACCCTCCTGCCTTGTGACCACTTCAACATGAGAAGGTATAATTTACTATAAAAAAAAAAGAATGACACAGCAGGGGTGGCATGCCATATCCTCTAGTGTAGGAGGAAAACAGCACAACTCAACTAATCCGACTCCTACAATAAAATACAATTAAAATTAAAGGTCATTTCCTTCAAACTATTAGATGTTTGATTTTACGCCATGTAAGGGAACATCACCCTTAACGGGACACTTTAGCTCAGAACGGAGGGTGTCCACTTGTTCTACTGGAGTATTGTTGAAGCATTATCAGTCCAGGGATATAAGTGTCAGACAAGGTCATTGATATGGATTCTGTGTCAAGAATCAAGTTGGGGGAAATAGGTCACCTTGTGGTATAAACATTCCCAGAGGTCACATACATTCATTTAGTATCTATTAATACCTAGTGATGTAAAAGTAGGCGGAGAGCGTAGTTGTCAATTTATCTGGGACTGTATATCATATATTAGTGGGGGGGGGGGGGGATAGCAATTTAATCTAAGCAATGCCTCTGGTTATTGGCTGCTTTCATACTATGGCGTATAATCAGGTGATGGGAGACATTCAAACAACAAGATGTTCACCTTTGAATTTAAGATAACAAGAACTGTAAAACGTTTAGCTGATAATGCCCAGCAGGCACCAATGTCGGTGCACAACGGTAGACCTTCCCATACTCTACGATTAGAAACGGCATAACCGTCATGTATCGGGAGGTTTCCGAAAATTCTAAATGTAGCCTATCGGTGTGTCATAGTGCACGAGAACGGCTTCTTGGAACCGAAAAGGGGGAACACAGTTACGATTAGCTTACGATTGAATCAGGATAACAGTGTAGATCTCAGGGATACTTTTAATTTTTACAACATATCATTTTTCAGACAGTATTATATCATTGTTCAGACAGTAAAACAATCAAATTTAAAAGGATAACTGTGGCAGTGCAGAATCATAATTCCGATATGAAACAATTACTTTCATTATCTTTAGACTTAATCAAATGATATTTACCTTACACCGACTACAAATGATTTTCCGCCACATTTTTTCAATTGAAAGAGAAATTAGATTCTCACAATGCACACTGATATCCTACGAACAATCTAACATGTTGGATCTTAGGAGAAGGCCTATAATTGGCGTTTTCAATTGTGGCATGTCGGGAGCCAATCATGCAGTATTGGTGTCAATCGTAGAAATGTGGTACACTGCTAGGATTGCGTCTGATCTCCCTATTAAATTTGCATTCCAATCAGTAAATCAATAGTAAGTCCTCTCTGGACCAGAATCAGCATGTGAGGTTTAATGGTGATGTTTGTCTGTAGTTGGTTGTAAACAGTTAGTAACAGAACATGTGTATGAATGATGTAATGTGAAGCAAAAGATGAGACTAGTTTGAAAGGTAATCGCATTAACGTAACCTTTAAAAAGAATTTCAGGCTCATGGCCTTTGGAGCCAGTAGACGGGTGTGTGTTGCAGCAAATACAGCCATTATGCTGACGTATAGAAGAGGAAACGTCTCAATATACAGCCGATACATGCACTTACACGATAAACTGGTGTTTTTTTGCAGCAGTGCATGTAACAATGAGGGGCGTACAAGTTTGATACTTTATATGACCATTCATTCTTATATCATACCCTTGTTTTTCATTTAATTTTTCATATTTTTAAGGTTGATGGCCTTTGGCGCCAGTAGACGGGTGTGTGTAGGAGAGAACCTGGCCAGGAATCGGCTCTTCCTGATGCTGACATCACTACTACAACACTTTGAACTGCTTCCTGCCGGACCTGACGAGATGCCACGCCACGACCCACGAGACTACAGGCAAAGTTTTGGTATTGTACCGCACAGATACAGAGTGAAGCTTGTCCCGAGGCACTAATACTGAGTGCAACTATAGTATGTATTTCATGAGTAAACACAGGAACTAAATTTGAAGCTAATGATTCATCACATCTTCCAGTTAATTCACTTAAAAGTACTGTCATTCATTTGGTTACCCCTAATTTTCAAGGAATAAGTGTCTCATGCCTGAAGTGGATTAGTCACAAAGTGTGTGAATAATTTTAATCACATAAGTTTCAATACAGCCCAATATTCAACTAGGAGCAAATAAAATGTTTATCATTGATGAATGAGCATGCAATTATAAATGAATAACAAAATTACATTCAGTCTATGGATAGCTTTCTGTAACCCATTTGCACCCAGTGAACTTGCCATTTCTGCAACTGCCTGAGTCGAGGATCCAAATATAGCAAGCATCAGTGGGTCAATGATGTATTTTGGTCTCAATTAATTGGTCATGGTCTGCTTAGTATGCCTCTAACACCCTGAGACACTGGCACCCTGCTCCTTTCCCACTATCACAGTGAATAGCACGCAGATACCAAAAACATAGTATTCTGGAGGTATGCTGTAAGTCTATATTTGACCACTCTAACCTTTATGCAATGTATTTAATATGTGCAAGCAAGTTCTAAACCTAAACTACTTCAAATGGAGTAAGCATAAAAGTGAACCTGAAATTAAGGAAAAATTTGCAGTCACTGCCATCACACATCACCACAATGTTATTACTATCGGGATGCATAGATAGTAATCTGAATGAATGACTCCAAAGACTTTGTCCCGTCTCAAGCTTTAATGCTGGTGTTACTGCAATGACAACTAGCAGCGGACTTCGACTTTCTTCATTCCCTAAACTCATGGGGACCAAACGTAATCCACCTGCTAATGTGTCTATCCTCCTAAACGTCCACCATCAAACAGGTATGAGACTGTGTTGGAAAGCCCGTTTCCATTGTCCGACGAAAACTATGTAGGCCTAGATTTTATGAATTCTCCTAAAAGCCCATTTCCATTGTGCTTCAGCAGTGATAAAGGTCCTTCAGTGGTACCTGACTGTAGATCGGTGACGGCCAATGGAAATGGGCTTTAAGGAGAACTCAAGAAATCTACTCTGTTTTCGTTGGCATATGGAAACGGTCCTTAACCCTTTAAGGGCGAATGATGCCTTGTGGCATCAACCAGCCCAGGGCGAATGATGCCTTGAGGCATCATTTCTCAAAAATATACAAATTCGTTTTTAACAAGGAAATAAGGGAGCAATATTAATAAAATTTGTAGAATGTAGGTCCATAACTGCAATTAGTATTTCTATTCAGACAAAAATAAAATATTTAGGATCATGTTTCGTATCATGTGATTAAAAACTCAAATATTGGGTTTTGACGACTATGTGCTCGTATCCTAGCGGGACAAACTGCCACCAGCACCCGTCCCTACGGGGGTAGCTTGGCCGCAGTCACCCGTCCCTAAAGGGTTAAATGTCTCTTTTCCTAAGTCTCTCATGGTGTTTTATTTAGTGAGGGATACTCACGTTCAGATATGGTAAAGGCCTTATCCCATTGGCCGACAAAAACAGTGTAGATTTTTTATGTTTTCCTAATAGCCTAATTGGTTGGTTGCCAATCTAATTCTATTAGTGGCCTGATTGTACTAACATATAGAAAATACGCCAGAGGACGCCACCGTTCTATGCTCCGTTGAGGTCAGAGACATCTACTGTGTAAAAACCGCATGGGTAATATGCCCAGATATGTAGATTGGCCACCACCTCTGTCTCCAGGATGGTACGGTTCAACTCAGGCCGTAGTGCAGAGAAAGGTGTGAAGTACACCTGTCTCTTATTCTAAAGTGAGATTCACATGCAGAGACTAATGTACCTGAGACAAGTGTACTTCACACCTATCTCTTATTCTAAAGTGGGATTTACTTGCAGAGATTAATGTACCTGAGACAAGTGTACTTCACATATTACTCTTAGTTTAAAGTGGGATTCACTTCTAGAGACTAATGTACCTGAGACAAGTGTACTTCACACCTATCTCTTATTCTAAAGTGGGATTTACTTGCAGAGATTAATGTACCTGAGACAGGTGTACTTCACACCTTTCCCTTATTCTAAAGTGCGATTCACTTGCAGAGATTAATGTATCTGAGACAAGTGTACTTCACACCTATCTCTTATTCTAAAGTGGGATTCACTTGCAGAGATTAATGTATCTGAGACAAGTCTACTTCACACATTACCCTTATTCTAAAGTGAGATTCACAAGTAGTGACTAATCTCCTGAGACGGGTGTCCTTCACACCTTTAAGCCGGATGCCCATCTACCGATTTAGGGTTGAACGATTAGTTCCTAAATCGTATAGGAGTCGGTCACCTTGTCGCAGGCAAATTATGTAACCCATCGCTCGACCCGCACACTGATAAAATCGGTGTATGGTCCACTAATCGCTGGGGGAGGGCAAAAACCAAAGAAACCAAGTGTTCACTAATCGCTGGGTAGCCTTGCCTAGCTGTCCTACATCTACCGACTCCGTTAGGATGGCTCGGCTGACACAAATTACCCTCCGTTTGTCGCCGACAAACCTACATAAATGTTCCGAAATCGGTAGATGGGCATTGGGCTTGACCCCAGACCCAGGCAATTTTCCTGTGATATGAAAATCTCAGCTCACCGTGCCATTCTCTCCTTTTCATAATGTCAAGGAAGAGTGGCAAATTTGATTGAAATGGAAGGACACATCTGGTATATAGTCTTAGACACTTCACACTTTTCCGGTAACTCAGCAGTGGGTTCATTTGTCTCGATAAAATACCCTTTAAATCTTTATTGTGTTTAAAATCAAAATCTCTTGAGATTAGGTTGAAGGCTATTTTTTTTTTTAAAGCAGTTTATTGAGGTTATCTGTTGACATACATCATCATTGGTCGTACATTTATCATTGCTGAAGTCTTTGTACTTGTTCCAGGGAAATGGAAATTGTATCCTGTTAAAGACTCTCAGCAGGGAATTCTCAGACAAATGCCCCTTGAGGTACATGAATCCCCCAGTGTAAACTCCTCTGTACTAAGGAGCTGTCCTTATAGATACATCAAAATAGCTGAGCTTAAAGGCATATCGGACAAATTGGCTTGAAAATTAAAACCCATGTCATTTTCCTGAAATTTAGATATGATAATCTATAAGTATTGTAGAACACATAGATAACTAAAGAAATCGGGGGTCACAGTGCTATTCTTTGATTTAGAGGTCAATATCATGATGATTTTCTAAAAGAATATATATATACATATAGAAATTCCTTCGAAGTTACTTTTCATATAGTAAAACCCATATCATTTTCCTCAAACTTTCACAGAATATAGTAGATGTATAGAATTATGTATTAAAGTTTTCAAAAAAAAACCATAGCTCACCGTTCGTGTTTTGGAAGGAATTGAAGAAAAACATATTTTCTGTACATTTCCTATGTAAACCACAAAATTGCAAATTGGCCTGCTCTACCTTTTAGAATTTAACGCTTTCCTTACTAGGGATGCCACTGTGGCATTCCCCAGCCATGGGCGAATGATGCCAAATGGCATCATTTTACATTTTGCAAATTCGGCTCATAATTAGTGAAATATTCAAAAATATGACACCATTATTACACAAAATAAGTATTTAGATATAACCAATATAATCATCGACATCTTTTTTAAAAAGTGGCCATAGTAACACAAATAACGTCACGTGACATAATTTTTTTAATTTGGTGCTCGCCCTTACTGTCCATACATGTGAGCTAGGGTCTCCGCCTACACGATGCAGCACAAAAAGCGTTCGTAAGGATTGGGTTAATGAACTGGACAAAACATAAAATTTATACTTATTTAGAACTAGAGTGAATCAGAAAGAACCAATACTGACTGATATTTGAAAATATTTAAAAGTCACCACCTGCCACCTGCGTGAATCGTAGGATAACCCTTTCAGCTGAATAAACAAGCAGCACGCCGACAATAAGGCCCGGCGTCCACCTACTACGATATGCCTCCGATATGGTCTACGATGCACCTCCCGATAAAAAATCAAAATCGCGTCGGAAGGTCACCTTATATTGGGGCAGTTGACTACGTTTCTACGATTAGGCACCGAAAAAACCCAATTAAGATGCATGGTGGATTGGCGTGTCTAGACATGTCTACGATTTTGCACCTTCACGATATTTCCCATTTGTATCGGTGCCATATGTGAGGTCTAAATTTCTATTGTAGTAGGTGGACGCCGGGCCTTACTGTTGTTGGAATGATGAACCTTTCGCTCATACAAGTGTGCCTTCCTTGCATGCTGAAGCCCTGCACCGGAGATGGCAAAGGAACCAGTGAGGCTTCCCCACATGCTGGATGCCTGCACCTCTACAGTACAAGTCTTATCATAGGACACAGAGATTACTGCACAAAAACCACCGTTTTATTCATAAATACGCCATCACGGAAGTGCATGTATTGGCTGAATATTGACTTGTTTTCATTTATATACGCCCAGGCCTTATATACGACAGACGCGTCTTGGCTGTATTTCACACCCGGCGTATATGAGAGAAAATACCCTCTGCCCCGGCCCCCTCCTGCCCCTTTATGTTGGTAGAAGTACAGGTGTCCTCAGTAGGAAGCCCTCCCCCCCACCCCCCGCCTCCTCCCCCCGCCCTTTCTCAGTGAAGCCCTGTTCACAAGACGCTTACATATACGCCCACAGATGAGGTGTATACACATGGGGATTAAGACGACCTTGTAGACGCAAAATACCTGCTCATATACGCCCGGCACATTCATATGTAAAATGATGGTTTTCGTGCAGTGCAACAAGTTTTGGTCTAAGTCGTCGTTCTCCACGAGTTTGATGCGCAACGATATGAACGAGGCAACTGCCAAGTGAATTTCATGTAGCATTCAAATGAGTAGGAGAACAAACACTTTGACCAAAATGAATTGCTTTCTGTATTTATCTCACCCCTGTACACACTAAAAGAAAGGGTCTATACAAAAGGTATAGACCCTGGAGAACGGTAAGTATAAAATACAAAACTGCCTACCTATGGAACGCGCTTGACCCCGAAACTAGACGCACAGGAAAGGCATCAGAGTTTAAATCTTTTACAAAGAAAATCCTAAAGGCCCAAAGAAACGCATACACATAAACCAACAACAACTGTCAATCAATTTATACTCTGTTAGTCAAAAACCCAACTCGTCCAACTTGTATAACTATTTGTAATGATTTGTAAACTTTTCACTAGTCATTGTAAATATCATACCCTATTGAGCACTAGCTCTATCACTGCTAATATCAACCATTTTGTTGCTACCTAAACTGTAATACTTACCTGTAAATATGTTAGTTACGTTTTCCTAAATAACACCATCAATGAATGAAATATTGGCCACTGGAGCCTACTGAAAACAGGGTGCTACCCTAGTAGACCCTCCAGTATGAATAAAAGAAGAAGAAGAAAAAAAACCGGACTGCAATACGTATAGGGGCATGGAGAACCCGTTCCCAATGTTAGGCGTATGGGAGAAAAATACCAGGGGTGAGATAAAACACAGGAACCAGTGTGGCTTCCTCACATAGGGAGCCAAAGTGAACCCGCTAAAACGGCAGATACCCGTGTTCAAAACACCATCTCCGGAGGCCAGTAAGAATGGAGCTTTACAGTATTAAATCGAAATATGAGACCTTCCTTGCTGAATTCTTAAACTGCGACATAGATCTGATAATGTTATCCGAGACCTGGCTCACTGATTTAGATGATGCTGATGCATATACACTACCAGGCTACCAGACTCACAGAGTGGATAGGGCATGGAGAGAAAAGCCCGATGACCCCCACCCCAAAAAAGGTGGAGGCATCCTAACTATGGTTAGCCCGAGCCTAAATTGTGATATGGATGAATATAAGGATTTAAACTGTAGCAACAAAAATCTGGAAATGCAGGTTTTCTCTGTAAGGAAATATGGTATGAAAAAGATTGTCTTAATAAATCTGTATAGGCCACATGCTGCCGCACTTGACTCTATGAATTACCTATGAATTACTGAGTGAGGCAATAGAACAGATACTGACAGATAAGAATGTAGAACTCCATATTCTGGGTGATTTCAACATTAATGTAAGAAACAAAAAGGACAAAGATGTGGAAAATCTGCTTTCTATGATGTCACAATATGGTTTAGAGCAACTGATAAACAAAACGACCCGTTACTCAGAGGCAAATACGGTCATTGACTTGATATTCACAAACTCAAATTGTATTAGAAATTCAGGGGTTTTACAAAATAGTATAAGCGACCACCAACCTATTTACCTGAACAGGAAAAAGGCTAAAACTCCCTCAATTACCACGACCTTCAGAGGACGAACATATAACAAATTTGATGAAGAACACTTTAAGAATTTTCTTGAAACAACAAATTGGGACACATACTATAACAACACAGACTCAGAATATCTATGGAACTTTATACATACGAAAATACTAAATTACCTAGACAAGCATTGTCCGTACCGAATGTTTAAAATAAGATCCCAACAAGTACCATGGATCACTCCGTAAATAACTGAACTGATTACTGAAAAAAAACAGATTACTTAAGATGGTTAAACAGCAAAATAATTCCGAAAATAGAAGGAGAGCCCGACAGACTCGAAATTCGGTAAATAATCTGGTCAAACAGGCCAGGCAAAACTACATTCTAAACGAAATTGAAAATGTTAATGGGAACTACAAAAAATTCTGGAGGGAAATAAAAAGTATAATACCAGGACACAGTGCTAAAACAAATATCCAAAAGATTATTATACATGATGAACTGGATAAGCAAATCTTGAAGATGGCATTTAATAACATCCCACATCAGCTGACATTCTTGTTAAATACCATATTGAAAACATGTAACATACCAAAAGTATAGAAAAGTGCTACGGTTACTACGATTTTTAAAGGAGGAGATTCTAGATTGCCCCAAAACTACAGACCCATTTCAGTGATAAATTTACCCTCGAAAATTCTAGAGAAAATTATAAACACAGGTTTACAGGCACATCTAAATGAGCACAAAATCTTGACTGACGCACAAGGCGGATTCCGGAGAGGGTTGTCAACCACGGATACGGTCTCATCTTTTACCGACGAAATTTTGAAAAATGGGAACATAGGTCTTATAACACCAACTGTATTCGTGGACATGAAGAAAGCATTTGACACCGTAGACCACTCGATACTACTGCAGAAATTAAGCTTATATGGTATAAAAGGAAGAAATTTATCTTTACTTAAAAATTACCTGACAGATCGTACCCAAAAATCAAAAGCAAACAATACCACATCAGATAGCCATCGAGTGGTCTGCGGTGTCCCACAAGGATCAATCTTAGGTCCAACACTCTACCTAATTTATGTTAATGATCTTATTAAAACTATACCAGACATCGGCTGAAAACTTTATGCAGACGACACCATATTGTATACCCATGTACAAGATATCATACTAGGGGAAACCGTCCTGCAGCGAGCAATGGAAAACCTTTCACTGTGGTGTGAACAGAACAAACTGACTATAAACGCCAATAAAACGAAAATAGTTATCTTTGGATCTAAAAAACGAGTAAAAAATTTGGCCCCAGTCACACTGTATTTCAATGACATCCCCCTCAGGACAGTCCCTAGCTATCGATATCTTCGTATCACCTTGGACCAACAGCTTACCTTCTCTATGCACATAAATGACCTTAAAAAAAAGGTTACTTACCGAATGTATCAACTTAGGTTGCTGAAGCCATTCCTATCTCAAACTGCAGCAATATTGCTATTCAAAATGACCATTGTCCCCTATATGGACTATGGGGATGTACTCTTTTTTGGAGCTTCACAATACTTACTAGATAAACTCCAGGTCATGCAAAATAGATGTTTGAGATCTATCCTTGGTGTAGAACAAAGAATGAACACAAATTATGTACATGCGTTATGCAATACACCCAAACTAGAGAAGAGAAGGGAATCTCACTTGTTAAATTATGCCTATAAACGAGCCCAGAATGTTGAAAATTTTGATGTACGACACCCATCCACAAGGATGAGAACAGCACCCGTATTAAAGGTACACAGACCTAACTGTGCAGCATACACTACCAGTACAGAGTACCTATGTGCAACGAAATGGAACAACCTGTCGCCCCTCATGAGACAAACGGAAACCTTTCGTGAATTTAAAAGCCTGACAAAAAGAATGATGAAGGATTCGATTCAACAAATTTAATAATTCTATCTGAAACTAATGTGTGCGTACTGTAGGAATTACTTCCAATTATAAAATATAATGCTGAGGCTAGTCCACTATACCAACAATCACAAAATGATTATTTTAATTAACAATATGAGTGAAATGTCTACTACACGCTATTCAATGAATGTATCGAAAAATCTTGTTCTGTATCCTAAGGAAGACTAAAGGGCATATACTAGGAGGCCGATTGAAACCAGTGATATGTATCACTGACGGTCGTCTCCTACTGCATTGTTACACACATATATTTTCCCACTAGGGACAAGAAAATACCTTGTATTCTCAAAAATGTGACAATAAAGTGAAGTTATCAAAAAAAAACAAAAAAAGTGCTTAGTCCGTCCACGCACCGCGCCGCCTTCAGGTTACGGTTTGGGAGCATGAGCGCCCTGGCACCTAGCGACAACGGGACGTACTACAGTCTACTTAGTGCTAAACCTACGGGGGTTTGAGGCTAGCATTTTGTTTTGGGTCTCGTTTGTTACTTTTGAAGTGTAGTTTACTACAATCATCTCTGAATAACTCTGTCTCGAAGCTATGATGACAGCTGTTAAGTTCATCAAAGATATGGATCTAAAAGATTGACACATATAATCTCGAACCTACATTGTCGAAGTACTGAGCACCTATATCCGGAAGTGGTGTTTTGTGAACGGGTATCTGTGGTTTCAGCAGGGACCTGTTTCAGTAGTTTCGTGACATGTCTAGATGGCATCTGTGACACCATACGGACAGATCACAAGATTGCAGTCGATAACACACAGAGTTTCACTAACTTTTCGTAGGAATTAATGACACTTAAACATGAGTAGGGGATACATATAACCTATAATCGTTCCAAATATGAAGAAGATTGGCCACTTCGATCTTCTGATATTTGCTAGTCTTTTTCCGCTGTTGCTTGCACTGTTGGTGCCGCTGTTGATGTCTGTCTAGGCCTAATGTCACGAGACTGTCACTGATACAGGTCCCTGGTTCACTCTGGCTCGGTATGTTGGATGCCTGCTGACAAGGATATAACAAAGGAACCAGCTTTGCATTCATATAATCATCATCACTTTCTTTGACGATTGATATTAATGTCCCACCGGAATCATTATATAATTGCGTAAAAACAACAGAATCAGGCGTATATATGACGTATATATGACTGTAAAATGGACACGTATATACACCTATAGATGAAGCGTACATACAAAATGGAAAATAGGACTACCTTGTATACCCAAAATCATACCTATATACGCCAGGCATATAAATATGTAAAATAGGGGTTTTCATGCAGCGAAAGTAATTTTTGAAATTTTTTTCCCCCTAGCATTGGGAACTCAATGGGGGTATAATGTCACAAATGACAGTAGACTTTTGAAATGTTTTTTCCTGTGTTTTGGAAGGTTAAACCTCCTCAATAGATATTGTTAGATCCTTCTAATCAGAAATGAAGGGAAAATTAATTGAAAATGAGCATAAATAGTCATGACAGCAAGAGATCTGCTCCTATTTCACGAAGGCATACAATATCTAATCCAATTTCTAGGTGTGCTGGCCTGTGGATAGTGAAGTCCGGCTTCAAGGCAATCATGCCACTGTGTTTCCCACTTGTCTGACATCCTCGTCTCATAGGGACTCATTCTGAAACTAGGCCATTGATCGCTCATGGTAAGATGACAATGCGTATGATATCAAAATCAGTGCAGGGTAATGTATGTACAATACACTGCACGAAAACCACCGTTTTAGTCATATATACGCCATCACGGAAGTGCATGTATTGGCTGAATATTGACTTGTTTTCATTTATATATGGCCAGGCCTTATATATTACGACAAACGCGTCTTGGCTGTATTTCACCCCCGGCGTATATGAGAGAAAATACCCTCTGCCCCCCCCCCCCCCTCCCGCCCCTTGGTGTTGGTAGAAGTACAGTTGTCCTCAGTAGGAAGCCCTCACCCCTCCCCCCACCCCCCACCACCTCCGCCCGCCCGCTCTCAGTGAAGCCCAGTGAAGCCCAGGACGCTTATATATACGCCCACAGATGAGGTGTATACACATGGGGATTAAGACGACCTTGTAGACGCAAAATACCTACTAATATACGCCCGGCGCATTCATATGTAAAATGATGGTTTTCGTGCAGTGATAGAAAGAATATTGTAGTTAAGAAATATGAATGTAGGGGCTGGGTTGATGTAGCGGTGGTTCATTTGCTCTTTGGGAGATGGCGCTGAGATTCAATCTCCACTGCGTAGTGGTTCCAGGTAATGCTGCACAGGAAAGTGGCGTGGCGGAACCTGGGATTACGTAACTCAGCATATTTACAGGCCTGCCAGGGCACTGTTTTTTAGTCATGACATTTGTAACTTACGACACGTATCTGCCGTCAGTGTGCTAGAGAGCTACGATAATAGAGCAGGTACGACACTTAGTGGAGATACGACACTTAGGGAGCTAGAAGGTGTGCTATAGTCACGACAGTCGGTGGCCAATGGAGCGGAAATAGTGGCCATAAGTGTCGTACCTCTAAGACCACTCTGGACATGTCGTACCGAATGCGCAACTTCACTTCACGTTGGAATTAAGAAATGAAATTTTAACACGAGTAAGGTATACATATAACCTATTATCGTACAAAGTATGAAGAAAATCGGTCTCACCGTTCCGAAGTTATCGGCGTTTGAATTTCGTCATAGCAATCATCTGCTCTGGAGGCCAGTGTAGCCTCAAGGTGCCTACGCTGGTTCCCGGGTCATCCGCTAGGGGGCACGGCGGAATTAGATCCGATCGATAGCCCGATGTTTCAAATTCAAACGCCGATAACTTGGGAACGGTGAGACCGATTTTCTTCATATTTGGTACGATTATAGGTTCTATGTATCCCGTACTCATTTTAAAATTTCATTGCTAAATTCGTATGGGAAGCACAAGAAATCTACAGTGACGTTTTATAGAACCTAAGACAGTTCTATACTTGTCTTAACTTCCGCCAAGATCGTTTGATTCACCTACGATACTTTTTATAGCACACCCGCCATCTTCTGTCTTGAAAAACCACGTAAAATCTTGATCCGATCTCAGGCGATCATAGACTCGCGATGTTGTGACTAAAAAACAGGGCCCAGGTTCACAGTGGGTTGACAGGCTGTCCTCGCGCATCTCTCTCAGAAGAGTGGACCCTTGGATCCTCAAACTGGTAGGGTTTTCCAAACCCTCTTGGTGGTTAGGTGAGTCTAGGACTCCAGTCTCTAGATTAGCCTCCCCAGCATTACTTGGCACACCGTGCCAAGGTACTGTACTTTGGGGGTGATCTAACCGGGATCACTTTAGGAAGTAAAAATAAAAAACCTGTTGTTTATCTAAGTTGTGCAGTTGTGTTCTGTGTGAATAGGTTTGCTCACACTTAACGAAAAGACTAAACGAACCTGCATTATTGTACATAGGGTGGGATATTGCTGGGAAGGAAACGTTCTGAGGATAGACTTCTCTACACGGCCAAAGCCGGTGACCACCGCATAAGAATGGTTCTTATGATACATCAAACAAGGACATTGAAAAATCCAGGTATTGAGTATCACTATCAAAAGGTATCTATTATTGAAAATAAGGATGTTCATTGACCAAAACAGCGCCATATTGTTGTATAAACAAATATTACTTTTTTTTATTGTTTCTTTATTCTGGAGTAAGCTACTAGGATGGAGAGTCATCCTATTTTCAGTAGGCTCCAGGGCCATGGTTCATTTTCTGATTTGATACAGGTGGTATGATTAAAAAAAGAGATGACATTTAGTACAAGATGTCACGAATAGATACTAAGATACATCAGTATACACTTTCAATTCACTGCATAGCACAGACAAAGATACTTAATACTACAAGGTATATACATTCAATTTTCTATTTTATAATGTCAATAATTTGATAATGGTGTCATGGAGTATTTATTTGGGACATGGGCCACCAGCGGTCCGGTGTGATGCGAAAATTGGTTACCCTGCAAAATTCATGTTTTATCGCCAACTAGTATCTTGTGCTCATGCCCGAACATGTGCAGTGTTGAAGTCCATTATTGGAGACTGAAAAATTCATAGGAGCTCGATTGCCTAGGTTGTCAGGATTTAGCTTGATCTCTGTTAGGAGTTTGAATGCAATTTGCCGAAATCAAGAACGTCATAATGAACATGATAAGGTTATTTTACAAAAGCATGTGGAACAATTGCAATATTCGAAATTTGAAAATAAGGAAAGCTGGACATGTGTTGACAATGATGCGATGGTGGGGTAGCAAGCCTGAGAGAATTTTTAAAATAGAGAAACGAAGAACTAGAGGAGATTTGAAAATTGAATTTTGCACTATGCGCTCATTCAAGATTATGTTATAACTTCAATAGTGAGAGTTTTGACTAGATAATGCTATAAGGTTTAACGTGTGTGTGGAAACTGCTAACACAGAGCAAGATGGAGATAGTTGGAAGTAAGATTTAGGAATTAGAATAGATCGTCTGTATAAGGAAGTGAACGATCATGTGAGCTGCTGACATAAGCAACAGCGGAGTATACCTCTGCGGTTCCTGCGGAGAGCAGCTCTTGAGTATGTGGATGAGATCTAGTAGAGATTTGTGAGAAAGCCGCTCCTCACTGGAGGACGAGTTTGAGTTGAAGCACCGGAGGCTCCGCTCACATGGAGTGGAGTCACCTACTGTAGAACAACTATTGCGTGAAACTCATTGTCTCTGTGGGTAACTTACAGAACAATGTGTAAGGAACTATCTCTCAATGGGAGAGAACACCGAGAGGATACTTTGGACTGAATAGAACGGAACACTGAATGGATTAACATTGAGGAAGTGTATAGTGACTATGAGTTAGTCTTGAACCTTTGCATTTGAAATTAATATATTAAGGACATAACATGGATGATGGAATCATAACGGAAAGTCTATTCAAACAACTATGGACATATCTTGGAATGATTGACTAATAGGACTTGAAGTGTTATAGTTAATGTGTGAAGATTGACAATAACTATTAGACCGTTCACTTGAATATTCATGAGTGATGATTGAGGTGGACTTGATGCAAAACGTATTATAGAGGTGAGTGAGCACAATTGTAGTGCACCCAAATAACACCATGTCAACGGTTTGATTCTCAAGATATCAAAGTTACCAAATCATATACCATTGTCAATCCTTATTTCCTCGGACCAGGGATGTGAGGTCACCGTGTCGCTGTGGCCAAGCTATTTGAGTTAAATCTACCATGCTTAGAATTCCTCACGAATCTAAATGACTGAATAATAGAGACAAGAAGTTAGCTATGCTTAAAAGTCTAATTAACTCTAATTAAGACCCATACAACAGTGTAATTCAAATTACCCAGTCTAAACTCGGAAAGCTTCAGACATTCACCTCTATATATTGGTGACACACAATGGAATGATCTAAAAGTGGAGACTCTAAAGACAGCTGCAGCTGCAGGTTACGCCTATAAAAACAAGGTCAAATGCGAAATAAATGTATTAGATGATGGTAAGGGTCAAAAGAACTAAAAGAGAATGAGTCATAAGATGTTCATGTGGAAATGTAATCGCTAGTTCTATATAGTAAACACAGGCTATTGATCCTGTAGATTAGTCTTGCTTTAAGGGTAATGTTTTGAAAAAGAAAAATATTACTGCAACGATGGTTTGAAAGAAATTGAGATAACTTGAGAGGCCTTGTATATACAGCCTACATATGCAGTGGTGTATATCAAGTTTGATAAACCACACTTTTGATGCTGCTCTCTTTCTGGTTAGCTTGCTAACCGACCACTTGTGTGCCAGGGCCATACCTCCCCCTCCCCCCTTCCCCCACCTCCACCTTCCCTCCCCATCCCATCCGACCACCCTCTGCTGGTCGTCTACCATGGAACTCTCTACACATGAAGGTACAAACCCTATAAAGTAGGATGGGACTATGGCCTTTGCCTAGCTAGTGTTGTTCATGGTACATCAGTAGAATATTACCGTTATCTTGGATATTCTCTCCATCGCCACCTATGGCTAGAAGCTCTGTGCTCTATTCCCTGCACACATTGGGAGGCTCTGTTAATCAGTACTCAGAACCGTACCTACTGCCTACGTGAAGAAGGATGGCGGCAAACACAGTCATGATGTATTTCAAGGTGGACCCAAGCGTTGTACAGAAGAAGGGTGAGCTATCTACCCCAACCACCACCCCACTGTATACCACTTCACCCTTTTATCCTACCCCTAATATAAAATCCCATAGGCTTAACATTGGGTTTCCGTATGCCGCGCTGACTGGCATACGGAGTGTTATATGCCACTAGTGGCATACAGTTTTGTTATCACGTAATTATGACGATGAGGCTTTGCTGGAGTTAAAATTTATTATTTGAATTATCAAACGATGATTAGTATCATAACATTGATACGTGGTTGTAATTTTCAGATTGAACAATGAGAGTCATACATGTGATTACAGTGTCCCTGTAATAAAATTCAATTGTTGTGAAACAACATGAGAGTCATTATATATATGATTACAGTGTTCCTGTAATAAAATTTAGTTTTTGAGAAACAACATGAATTAATATGAATTCCAAAGGGAATTGAGGCATGTGAGGCATGACAGCTCTTATGCCAGACTTATATTCCGATAGGGGGATGACGTCCCTCTCGGATGGGGAATATATGGCGTCATGCCAGATGGGGTCGACCAAGAGCCGTGTCGTTGGACCTCCCCCATAGGGGTCCCCAAAGCAAGTGCGTCATGCACAGCGCCCTGCCTGACCCCATGAAGGGTCGCCCTGCAGCCCTCGGGTCCGTGAGGGGCTAGGGCTAGGCGCATCGCAGAAGTGATGGCCCTGGCTGAGAGGGGGAGGCCGTTCCGTAGGCGAAAGGCTGGCGTCAAGGAGAGATACGGCTGTGTTGCCGCGTAGTCCTGGTAAGCGCGGACTGCGCATAACGAGTGGTCCGCCAAGCGCGGGATGGAGTATCAGAGAGGTGGTCCGGATGAGTGACGGGTCTTGGTCGACCGTACTGTAATGAGCATCGTAGACGGAGTGACGATGATGTCGGAGTCTGTAAGGGTGTGTGGCCCTCCCCAGGAGCTTGAGGAGGGTGACACCACGTTGGAGGCCCGCAAAAATGTATAATACGTCGTGAGGAGGGCAGCCCGGAGGACCATCGCGGAAGGGCCTGCCCTGACGAAAAATTTGTTGATTAACCCTTTAAGGGCGAATGATGCCTGGAAGCATCACCCGGCCCAGGGCGAATGATGCCTCAAGGCATCATTTCTCCGAGATTTGCAAAAGTATTATTTTTCTTAGGAAATATTGATCAGAAATTCATGAAATTTTCATAGTATGTAGTTAAGACATGAGGAATAATATATTTCATAAAGGATAATATTAAAACTAAATATGACGTCATCACTGACATAAATAAAGATCGATTTTCGGAGTACAGACGACAATCCCGCCACTGCCGTCAACATGGACGACCTATGGTCCGGCAGTGACAGTGACTGGGAGGATCAACTGCCCATTAGTACATGGAAATTATTACAGAAAGAGTCGAAAGAGGTTGAGGAAGACGATGAAGATCAATCTGATGCTGGGCCAGAGGATATAACAAAAAAAAACGAAGAAATTGGCACGAGGCGATGGGTTCGAATGTGTTCTGGAATCCGTAAGGCGCCGCCCCTACCTGAGTTCGTAGAAGATACAGGTGTTAACTACAACAGGGTCAATAAGGACGATTTGAAAACCCCTCTTGATTTCTTTAATCTATTCTGCACGGTCACATTTCTAACAAGGATTGTCGCCTGTACCAAGGAGTATTTTGATCAAACCGCCCCCGAAAAAGCAAAGAAATCAAAAAGAAAATCCAACATCACCATCGTTTTGCTCCGAAAGTTCATTGCGCTGGTAATGCTTATGGGACTCGTTCGCAAATCACGCATTAAAGATTATTGGTCTACTGTTGCCGAAATCTCCACCCCCTTCTTCAACCAAACTATGTGCAGAGATGTGTTCGTCTGTATTTTACGGTAAGATTGCCTAAAGTTTGTTTTTAAATAGTTATAATTAATTACGAAATGACAACATAAACAAAAACAATGCACCCACTGAGGCTGTCACTGTCACTTCACACTACGCTGTCGCTTTGGTTTCCTCTAGCCTACTGTCACACTACCAAACAGTGGTAAAGTCAATCATTCTAGGGTTATAAATATATTTATTCAAACCAAGAACACTTCTATAGAGATGTCCTCTTAACAAAAATATAACTATTTCCATATTTAACTGTGTTTCAGGTATATCAACTTTTGGTCCGAAGACGATGACGTAATGCCTGCCTCCACTCCTGCGGCCTCACCAAAACCCAGATCGGCAACGAGTAAAGTCAATTGGCTTTTTAACGGAATCAACAACATCGCAAAAGACGTCTATAAACCCAGGAGAGAGCTAGCAGTTGATGAAACAATGGTGGCACACAAAGGGAAATCGATTCACAAGGTCTATATGCCTGCAAAACCCACCAAATGGGGTTTGAAAGTGTGGGTACTCGCCGAGAGTGTCACCGGTAGGCAAAACAATTTGCATTCCCCACCACTGAGTCGACAGCACGGTTCGATGTCAATATCTTTAATTCATATACTATTACTTCCACACGTTCAAACCTGACAATACATATACTGGAATAAACCTCAGAGTCTCGGCTTTGCTCCTATATAATTCCCTGATCTATTATCTAACGTTAAAAGTCCATACGAATTAATTTTCAAATCGACATCTTCTACTGTCACTCCCGTGTCAACCCCCCTCCGCAGTTGACGCCATGTTGAAGCAAGTCAAAAAATGAACCGCGTAAGGCGCAACGGTTAAATTCGATCATCAAGTTAATTCTCGATCAAAATGTAAAATATTATACGGGAACAAACCTCAGAGTGTGGGGAATATCCTCGTATAAGTCACTGTTCATATATTTAATGTTAAATCCTTGTGCGATATGATTTGCAAACTCGCCTAGATCCGCTGTCACTTGACAAGCGTTCCTACCCTACCCGCCCCACCACTGAGTCGACAGCACGGTTCGATGTCAATATCTTTAATTCATTTACTATTACTTCCACACGTTCAAACCTGACAATACATATACTGGAATAAACCTCAGAGTCTCGGCTTTGCTCCCACCTACCTCCCTGATCTTATATATAACGCTAAAAGTCCATACGAATTGATTTTCAAATCGACATCTTCTACTGGCCGTGCCGTGTCAACCCCCCTCCGCAGTTGACGCCATGTTGAAGCAAGTCAAAAAATGAACCGCGTAAGGCGCAACGGTTAAATTCGATCATCAAGTTAATTCTCGATCAAAATGTAAAATATCATACGGGAACAAACCTCAGAGTGTGGGGAATATCCTCGTATAAGTCACTGTTCATATATTAAACGCTGAAAGCCCCTACTATTACTTTTTCAGGGTATATCATCCAGGCAATTCCTCACTTCTCAACCAAGGAGAACAAGCATAAGACCCGTCTATACGAGGACATAGTTCTAAAGCTGTTACGGAATGCAAATGTGTTAGGCTATGGACATCATATTTATTTCGATAATTTTTATACCACCGTTCATATGTTTTCTGATTTGGCTCTTCGGTTTAAGACCTTTTGTTGTGGTACATGCAGAATAAACAGAAAAAATCTACCAAAAGCCCTAATGGTTCGTAAGCACTCCAAACTCAATAGACGTGGATCTGTGTTATTTTCTTGATCGGCCGAAATTGTTTTATGTGTATGGAGAGACAGGAAGGTGGTACATGTTTTGTCAACTATTCATGGTAGCAAGATGGCGGAATGTACAAGAACAGTAAAGAATGATGAATCCGGAAGGTTTGAAAAGAAGAAAGTTGATCGCCCAGAGGCTATAGAGGAATATTGTAAATACATTGGGGGTGTGGATCTGGCAGATCAGATGTCACAGTACTATACCTTCGCCAGAAAGTCAAGGAAGTGGACGCTAAAAATGTTTTTTTTCATGATCGAGTTGATGAAGGTGAACGCCTATGTTATGTACGTATCGACCCTGCCAAAAACGATTTCTCTGTACGATTTCACCATAAGGCTATTGCAATTAATTCTCTTGAATATCCAGAAAGATTCAATGCTAACCAACAACCCAGCCCAAACGTCCACTCCCAACAGGCTGTCATCAAGGTGTCTTCCCATAGACTTAGGAAGGAAATCATGGTGCCGAGTGTGCTACCGTAGAAATGTTGTTGATTTCAATGTGAAAATTAAAAAAAAACAAATATGGGTGCAAGATTTGCGAATGTCATTTGTGTATACCGTTTTGCTTTACTTTATATCACTCAGTAGAGAACTATGGCATTGTCAACCAACCTGAAGAACCTTACGAAGAATAAAAACAATGTGACTGACCTGATCTGTATATGATGTCTTGACTCCATTCACTGCGGCATTGCACCCTCAAAGTTCATAATTAAATTTCTCAGCCTCATATCGTCCAAAGTTGGACAATATACACACACTACGAATCCTCAGAATCTGAAGTATCTTCCTATATGGATGATTAATCATTTATCTCAGTGTAGAGCCTTAGGCGAAATTAATAAATCGATGACAGTTGATCGCAGACAACGCGCTGGCCCAGCCTCAGTATGAGACGCCATGGCGAAGTCAGTCCGGGTGATGTGCAGATTCATAAATTCATTTTATAATTTCTCCACTCGTCCAAATCTGGGAATATATATATGTAGATGAACCTTAAACTCTCTAGTTTGTTCCTATATAAGTCTCTGATCATTTATTTAATGTTAAAAGCCCGTACGAAATGATTTTCTAACTCGCCTAGATCCGCTGTCACTTGACAAGCGTCCCCCCCTTCCTGCCCCACCACTGAATCGCCAGCCCGGTCCGATGTCAATATCTTTAATTCATATACTATTACTTCCACACGTTCAAACCTGACAATACATATACTGGAATAAAGCTCAGACTCTCGGCTTTGCTCCTATGTAATTCCCTGATCTATTATCTAATGTTAAAAGTCCATACGAATTAATTTTCAAATCAACATCTTCTACTGTCACTCCCGTGTCAACCCCCCTCCGCAGTTGACGCCATGTTGAAGCAAGTCAAAATATGAACTGCGTAAGGCGCAACGGTTAAATTCGAATATCAAGTTAATTCTCGATCAAAATGTAAAATATTATACGGGAACAAACCTCAGAGTGTGGGGAATATCCTCGTATAAGTCACTTTTCATATAGTTAATGTTAAATCCTTGTGCGAAATGATTTTCTAACTCGCCTACTTTGCCAAGTCTTTTCCCACCCACGCAGCTTAGTGCGAAGTTCGATGTCGGTTATGTTTTATTTATATTCTATTTATCTAACCGTTTAAACTTTATGAAATTCATATAGGAACAAACCTTAGAGTGAGAAGATTCGTTATATATATGTCTCCATTCATTTCCTGAAGGTTTAAAACTTGTGCGAGATCATTTTCTACATGTTGTCTTGACACTGCGGTGAAGGGAGTTGCTGGATTTGAAAGTGCCGACCACAAATACGCCATGCTGGGGCGAAGCCACATATCCAACTCCTTGGTGAGATCGGCTCGTACAGATCAACCAAAGAATATTATTATGTTAATATCACAGGGTACAGAATCAGCAGGCTTTTCTGTTCCTTCCAGTATAATCCAATAGCGATGTCATAACGTCTTGTAGGGGTAAATCGACCAAATCCTGGGCGAGGTGATGGCTAAACAACTCGGCTTTCGTAGTATTGGCTTCATTCACACCGCACTGCGTAGAATGTCAATAGGTTTTGCGCCTTGGTAAATGTCCATTTTCTCCCGTTATTTAGCGTCTATATGAATAAACCAGACACTGCCAGAATCGTGAAGACTTGTAGAATAGTCCCTGGGTGATGATTAATGATGTCAATGCATTTTGTATGGGTGACACACCAGCAAAGTTATAACTCTCCAGAACTGGACCTTCGCAGCCTGTCGTTGTCAATATAAACTGCTGTCACACTTATTTTTCGATCGATGTCTCAACTTGTTCCAGTCCATACGCGTTGATTTGCAGGCTATTTCTCCATAACAACCACCAACAGACGTAGGGAATACATATATTTTGCTCATCCTCAACTGGTATATTGATATTTGAATGATTCGTAACGTAGTAGCAGTTTTTGCCGTTGCAATATCCAATTCGACTTTTGGGCCAGAACCGCCATTCAACGGGATGCCACTGTTTACCCGCCTAAACTTACGAACAAGGAGGAACTAAAATGGCAATATATTTTTATTGGTTTGATAGAAATTTCTCATATTTGGCACACTTAATCTATATAACAAGGCGCTCATTGTGATACCAAACTTTATTGTTTTGGTTGGGGGAAACATATTTTTTTTCATCGATTTTGTGACTGAACCGCTGAAAGCAGCGGCACCATGCGGAAAAACGCGCAAACCCGTCGTCCCCTAGCGGAGTATTCAGCCAATACCCCTCGTCCCTGTAAAAGTTACCCGGCCGGAGGCGCCCGCCCTTAAAGGGTTAACTTGATCTGGGGGAGCCGTATCAGAGGAGCCGGTGACGGGACGTGGGTCGAGAGGCGGCGGACGCCTCTGAGGACCACCAGGACCTCCAGAGCTGAGAGAGAAGCCGGGTCCCCGCTGTGACGAGTAATCCAAGTGCGAGCGCCCGCGACATAGTAAGCGACCGTCGCCGGGCTAGCAAACGAATTCGCCAAGCACTGAAGATATAGGGCCGCCTGAGCGACCGATGGTTGTAGATACAGGATAGAGGACTTGACGCGGAAGCGTATATATATGCTGTTGCCTCGATGTCGTGGTTCCTTCTGGTAGAGGGGGCCTCAGCTGCCGCTAGAGAGGCCATCATCCTGCCGTGTAGGAGCCCCCCACCCCTGCAATGAATTGCGATAAAGTCGTTAAAATCAACCACAGGAGAGGCAGCGTCGCTAGAAGCGGTATACGCCTTGACGCGACACCAGGAGCTGCCGTAGCGAATTTAACATCTGCGTCAATGACAGCTGTGATCATCCATATCTCACGTGCAACTGCAGCGAAGAAGGGGTTCCGGGTCCTGCCCGTAGCGATATCCGAGGCGGGCCCGGGGCGATCAGACCAGACTAAGATGCGCGCCCCCGTGGTGGCTGTGGGGCCCAGGGTCGCTACGGCCTGGAGGATTGCTGCCGCCGGGACTGCGTAGAAGGTAGGGAACGCCGGCCAGATTCTGGATGTAGGCCCCTGTCGAGGCGCAGCCTACGATGTCGTGGCCGTTGAAACCACAGTGTACCTCGAAGAGGGCCCGGGGGGGGAGGGTCGATAAGTACGACTCCATTCGCCACCTCCGCGTAACGAGCAAACCAGCCGAAATCCTCGAGGACAGCCGGGGGTATTCTGGCGGCACCGGTCTCAGGGCTGTAGGCGAGGAAGGCTAGGGGCCTTGCGAGGAAACGGCGGCTCTGGGAGACACATCGTGTAATATATAGTAGGCGGCCGATCAGCGATCTGAGGCGGGCGCGGTTAATCGCCCCACGAGTGATGCTGTCCCGGCACGCGACGACCACGTCCCGTAAGCGGTCCTCCGGAATGCGCAAGGTAAGGGAGTCGCAGTCAAACACAATGCCCAGCCATTCCATGCATTTCGTCGGGGGCTGGCATTTTTCAGGGGCGAGGTCGAGGCCAAGTGCCGCCGCAGTGCTGGTGAACTCGGCGTAGGCCTCAGATGCCTCCTCGTAGAAGCTCTCCACCCCCGCAAAGTCATCGATATATGCTAGTGCCCGGAAGCCCTTGGCCTCAAGGAGGTAGGCGACTGCCGAGGTAGCGCGTTGGCATGCCGAGGCCGACAGGCGAGCCCCGGACGGGCAACAGACGGTTCGTGTAGCCTTTGCTGAGCCTTTGATAGATTTTTCAAGGCCTTGGGCCACATCCATCGCAGCGGTGCCCTGGGACGCCGCACTTTGAAGTGATGCCGCCATCTTTGACGCCTGGGTGATTGCTGCTAGAGCGGCATGGATTTCTTCCAATTTCTCGTCCATGGCATCGAGTCGCTTATTGACCACTGTCTCACTCGTTTCTCTGGTGGCACCCGCGGTCTTCTTAATTTTTTCCGCTGACTTGCCTTTGTCTTTACCCATTTTTGCGCTAGATTTGGACGGAGCCCGTAATGCAGCCTCTCAGACCTTTCAGCCACCTCAATATTCCAAAATCGAAGAGATAGGGTAGGATAAAATCAAAACCTGATTCGTTCTAATCTTGGCCACCGCATTCCACTCCTGAAGTTTTGGCTGCGGACTTCACTCGGCTTCGCTTCAAGAAGTCACTTTGCCAAACTCCAGTCGTGGAATACGGTGGCCAAGATTAAACCTCATCCAGTTTTACGATAATCTCCCGCAGGGGATGGTTTATTTGAATATAGAAATAAAACCAGGGGGTACAGTGGAGGGTATTTGATTTCAGAGTAGGGTGCGTGTTGCAGTGGTGAGGGTTGTATGTGGGTGGGGACAGGGAGGGAGACCTGAAGTTTTTGGAGGTACTTATTAGCAGAATTCATGTATAAGATATCTCCATAATCAAAGTATGGTGTGATACATGATTTATAGATACGCAAAGCGGCAGTAGTAGTAAGATAAGGTCTCATTTTGGTGACCTGGTATAGTCTGTATGAAATAGACTGGATAATCTAGTGAAATGGGATTTATAATCTAGATTTTTATTCAAGTAAATTCCCAAATAATTAAAGCTTTGGACTGATTGAATTTCATCATTACCAATTTTGAGGTGCATGTTTTTTACATTTAAGATGTTCCTAGCTGGACCGAAATACATTGTTTTAGTTTTTCTGACATTTATAGATAGTTTATTTTCATGACACCACTGTTGCATGTTATCAAGAAAGAACTGTTTTTGTTCTAATAAAAAAAAAAAAGGTCAGCATGTAGGATTCATATATATACAAGTTATCTGGTTCCCGGCCATGCTGATATAGAACCATGTCATCAGCATATAGACACACCTTGGAGTTAGTAAAAATTTTATTTAGGTCATTAATATATATAAGAAACATCAGGGGGCCAAGGATAGACCCTTGAGGAACTCAACATGATATCGAACAAGAAGAAGATAATTGGTTGTTAACCCGAACATGTTGCTTCCTTTCGATTAAATAATTCATACTTGGTCTGAGTCCCCATTCGCAATCTCATTTGGAGTGCTTCGGAATATTCACTCGGTTATTGCCTTGTTCGTACTACTTACTGCACAATCCAAACTGCATGGCGAACGGCAACATAGACCATACATCAAGTTCTTTCTTGGATCCTTTTCCTTATGCTGTAGAGACACAGGGACCATTTGGGTCACCTTTATTCAACCCATATCGACGACCCTATGGGCAGCTAATACTGTCTTATATTAGCGAAAAGATAACGATAACCCTTGTCCAGGTACAGAAACCAAACCAAACTGCATGTAGCCTACAAACCTAGATTATTAAACGGGCCCCTGGTTTCGTTATATAGCGTGCAGTGGTGCTCCAGGAAACGGTGTTAGAGGATTACCTCTTCTGTTCCGATAATTAGTGGGGGGTTGAGGTATAGTCAGTAGGGAGAGTGGTAATTCTGTATTGACGATAGGAATTATCATGAGAAAACGTTGTTACTGAGCCCGCACGGGTGGTCATTTGATGAAAAACTACGGCGCGACGCCGCAGGCGGGAGGGCCGTATTTTTTCATCAAATGGCCGAGAACGGCACCCGTACAGGCTCTGACACTATATGTTTCTTTATTACTATACACCTCCTACTCGTTTAAAACGCCGTTTTATTAACTTTTTTGGTCTGTGACTCAACCCCCCGTTCCCGAACAATACCACTGCCATTCACTACGGCTCACTAGCAGAAAGCACCCGCAACAGTCAACCTGATACGGACTATGAATTGGGTGACACTGGAACTCAGTAACTAACCACAGCAATATACGTCATGGCTAACTAGCTACTTAAATGACAGATCACACCTACACGAGCAAATGGTATCTTATCCGACCCCCGTATGGCGTCCTGTGGGGTTCCACAGGGCTCCATACTGGGACCTCTCCTGTTTTTAATTTACGTGAATGACCTACGCAGCGCTCTAACCACACCCAGCATCAATCTGTACGCAGATGACACTGTCATCTTCGCTACAGACAGGAACGTTACCCAAGCCACAACGAAAGAACAAAATAACCTTAAAGAACTATCCATTTGGGCCAAAAGAAATAAATTAACAATCAATGCCAAAAAAACAAAAACAATGATTTTGGTTCAAGGAACGCACTTAAAAGAATCCAAAACCCCGACAAGCTAAAACTGAACAACCAAGACATAGACTTCGTACTCCATTTCGACTATTTCGGAATCAGGCTGGACCCTAAACTCTCTTTCAAATTACTTAAGAAAGAAATCATGCGCAGACTAGCACATAAAAATAACATTTTTGCAAAAATCAGGAGATACCTGAACAGAGAGCAGGCAATACAAATCTATAAGACCAAGATACTTCCTTTTGCCGAGTTCGGTGGTGCCCTTATCCACAATACCAACCAAAACACTTTACAGAAAATACAAATCCTACAAAACAGGGCATTACGAACTGCCCTAAAATCGGAACCTCGAACTAGCAACCTATGGTTGCCCAAACAGGCCATCATCAACTTCCTAAGCGAACGACGTGAGTCGGCCATAAGAAAACTAGCTTATCATAGGAGCAAAAACCCAAGACATATCGTAAACCCATTTAGACAAACGAGATTGCATGACGCCCCTGTGCTACTGACTAAAGAAATAGTAGTGAATCAGTTTAAACATAGTATACAACACAAATGTTCTTCCCACTGGAACAGACTGCCAACCGAGTACAGACTAATACCCACGTATCCCCAATTTAAACACAAAGAAAGCACAATTTTATTCAACAGCCGTCAATTGTACACTTAGCTGCCAAATTCTACTCTTGCAGCCCATGTCTTGTCTGTGTTATTGTCCTTGTCTTCTTACATGTCGACCCCAGGCTAAGATATTTTCGTGTATTTGATATTTTCATACTTCGATGGATCTGTCTAATCAACTGTTATACTACTTCATAACGATGGCCCCAATGAACATGTTCTTGTACCTTTGTATTGCATGTTAAATTATATACTTACTGGCGTATAGCCGCGAAATGTTTATACAATTATGGACAGTATCTAATCAATATTGACCCTGTGATACCTGTAAATAGCACTTAAGCGATAAGGTTGTTAGCTAGCCGAGAAGTATTAGGATGACTACTAAATGGAAGTACCACGAGCTGGAATTAAATGTAAACAGGCAGTATTGCCTTTTTGATGTCCAGGATAAATAAAATGATCTACCATTGATTCTCACTGCTCCGATGGATGATTGGGAACAATAATGTCGCTGTCTTATACCCTCATATATGTATATTCTTCCTTATCACACCTCCTATATTCAGGAGTTGCACTCTTGGGTCGCTGAAAAAGGCCCTAGAGCTGAGAATCTATGGTCATAGCTGCTGTTTCATGGGCTGAAATGGTGCTGGAAAGAGTCTTTCACATGGACTATGAAAATATTGCTAATGAAGCATAATGGCTTAAGACCTTTACATATATTAGCATTAGCCCAATCTTGTCTAGATTCTTGCTGTCACTGTTTCAGAGTTCCGTCACAAGGTGGAGCAGCTGGGCGAGCTGGCGTTGGGGACGCTACAAGATGAACCGGTTGTCATGGAGATGGGCAGCAATGGCGACGCTCTGTTTGTCTTTACAGGCAAGGGCAACAGGTACGCAAAGGTTTTGTTGGATCCCTGCCCAACTGTATGAGTAACAACTGGGTGCAGGATATGGGATATTGCCAAGTAGAATACTTAACTTTTATTTTCGTGCTTTGAATGCGTACATTTTCTTAATTATAGGGCCTCTTCAATTATCACAAGTATTTATCAAACTATCAGCTATATACAAATTAACTGTCCTGAACCCTGCAAATACTATTACCAGCTGCCAACGGAGTTCCTTGTTTCTAAGCTCAACCTTAGGATAAAGCTAGATTCGGAAGATCAAGTTGAAAAGTATTTCTATACAACTTTGCACACTTTGTGTATACTGATGGGAATATGACCTAAGCATATGAATATATACAGTATATAAATACATATTTAGTTATATGCATAATACCATTTTACTGCTAACCTGCAGAGCTACTCAGCCAAACCTGACATTCCCTGACCCCTCCCCATTACACTGATCTGCTGCCATTGCCATGTATTTACAATAGTGTATTTAAAATAATAGTGTACGGGTCGGGTTAGACTAGCAGTGGTTCTTGTGCTCATCTAAAGAGGGCACGGGATATCAGTCCCTACTGTGTAGTGATTCCTGGGACCTGTTTCAGTAGTTTTGTGACATTAGGCCTAGACAGACATCAACAGTGGCACCAACAGTGCAAGCAACAGGGGAAATATTTTTGTCGGGTTTGATGTCAAATATCAGCGGTTCAGAGCAGCCAATTTTCTTCATATTTGGAACGATTATAGGTTATATGTATCCCTTACTCATGTTAAAGTGTCATTGCTTGAAATTGTCTAATACTTTTGAAACCGAACACACCGTGTTTGGGTCCTGTCCACCCCTAGGTGCCGTGACTTGTGTTGATCTGCTGTATGGTGTCATAGACACCATACAGACATGTCACGAAACTACTGAAACAGGTCCCTGGCAGTTGAAGCTGCACACACAAGTGGCTTTGGGGAGCCTGGATTACGTAACTCTGCATTCATCTATAGGCCGGGTTCGCAGTGGGTAAACAGGCATTCTTGTGTGTTCTCTCTGAGAAGAGTGAATCCTTGGATCCTCGCATTGGTAGGGTTTTCCAAACCCTCTGAGGGTGGTTGTGGCCCCTAAGATTCGGGGTCAACTCTCGACCGTAGAACTGTCCCAAGGTGCTATAAATATCATGTAAGGAGGTCAGGGTCAAGGTCGGAGTTTGCTGAAAATGCAGTCATTGGCTACTCGGTCTACTTTATTCCTTATATGGACTTCGTGTAATGGGACAACTCCATGGTGGACTGAGAAGAGTGAATCCTTGGATCTTCGCATTGGTAGGGTTTTCCAAACCCTCTTGGTGGTTAGGCGAGTCCAGTACTCCGGTATCTGTATTAGTCTCCCCGGCTTTACTTGGCAGGCCTGTGCCAAGGTACTGTACTCTGGGAGTGATCTAGCTGGGATCTCTTTGTGAAGTCTTAATAAACATCTACTGTTTATTAGACTTGGATTCCGGTTTTGTGTGACAAGGTTTGTTTATACTCTCCAAAAATACTGAACCGACCTATGTAATAGTGCATAGGCTGGCATATCACCGGGAAGGGAGTTATACAATTTTTCCAAGGATAGAGTCCTCCACAAGGTCAAAGCCAGCAACTGCTACAATACCATTGTCCTCCCTGGTAGAACTAGGAGCAAATGGTATTTCCATTTATAATGGAAGAGCGCGGTAAACCAAGATCTCATCAAATAAAAGTTATAGAATATCGTAGGAAATTATTGATCAGTAAGCCATTTGTATTTGAAAGTATCAAGAATGTTTCAATAAACCCAGGGAATGGATTTTATAGTTGTTCTCAAGTATCATCAAGAGGAATATGTATTATAGTATAAAAGTATATCATGTAAACGTTTTACTTTATCATATTTCATGTATCATATTTCTCTTGAGGTGTTTGTCATTTGTTGGCAAACATTTTTGATTTTGACTTGTGCCTCGTCTAGCATAGCACAGATACCATTCAACTTGTCACAGTTGTGACTGAATTCATCATGGCAGGTCAACTGCCCTACTTCTCTGGCTAATAGGTCAGCTATGACACTCAGTTCGTTTTTTGATAGCCCTTAGCGCTTGATGCACTCAGGTTTATTTGGCTTGAGGGTACTTCATTTGGAGTACTAATCATGCTCTTGGTAGTCCTCCTACTAACATATTTGTCATCTGTTTTCTTTCTACTTCTAAGAGTTCTTGCACCTGATCATTCATAGGTCAGTTTGGTCTTGAACCATTCATAGAATCCTGGTTTTCATCTTGAGTATTATATACCTTGTTGATATGTAATTTCGGTTGATTTGCTACACTGCACCACACACACATTCACAGTCACCCAGCCATGAAAGTTCTATTAAAAGGAACCAAGTCAGTCGTGAGGCAGGGGGTATGGAAAGGCTTGATACTGGACCCCTGCTCATTTAACCAGGCCTTTATAGAGGAACATTGATAGTGAAGTGTTATATTCTTCGCAGTAAGGTGAAAGCCTGTGTGAGCACTCTAACCTCTAGATGACGTATATGAGTGTGATTTCCCGCGCTCAAAAAAGTCAGGCAGAACATGCTGTAAAGGATAGTGGCCTTGACTAGCTAGGTGTAGACCTCAAGAGCAAGGGAGTAAGTACTCAAACACAGATGTACTAGGTACTACATTGAACGTTATTAGAGCGTGCTTGCACATCATCTAGAGCTTAGAGTCAGGGTTAGAGTGGTCACATTGAACTTTCAGTGTGCTTCCAGAAAACTATCCCTTTACTATCTACATGCTGTTCCCTGTGATAGTGAGAACAGAGCAGGGAGCCAGTGTCTCAGGGTCTTAGAGGTGTGCCCAGCTGACCATGACCAATCACTCAAGACCAAAATACCTCATTGACCCACTGTTTTTGATATGTTTTGATCCTAGACTCAGGCAGTTAGAGAAATGGCAAGTTGACTGGGTGCAAGTGGGTTGTAGAAAACTATCCATAGGCCAAATCTTACTCAGACCTTTTATTTGTTATACGTTTATAATTGCATGCTCGTTCATCTATGATGAACTTACTTTTTGCTCCTAGTATTATAAGGCTCAACTAAGAAACTTTATGTGTGAAGCGAGGCGTTTTGGCATCCAGTCTTTACTGCTCTGCAACCACAAATAAAGAAAACGAGATGTTTGGTGCTGGGTCTTTCTACCATGTTGTATCACAAGATAAAGGATACGGCAGCCTCAAACCTTTGTGATTCTTTGTTATGGCTGAATCTGAAATTATCCCTTTTTTTAGCAGATTTTGTGATTTCTTTTCTTGGTGTACATACAACCATATCTTGGTTGGACTTTTTTTTTGACGTGGCATTGGTGTGACAGTTTCAGCCATACCTATTGTCCAACTTATTTAGTCCATCTATTGCCCGATTTTCAGTCGATGAATCCAATTGAATTTGATCCTGTTGCGAAGTCTTGCTGCTTCTCTTGATTCTGGGTTCAAAAGTTGGTTCTAACCAAGAAATGGTTTTATACACCAATTTTAGTGGAAAGAAAAAAATCTCCAAATCAATAAAGAAACTTTATCCAATATAAATATAAAACAAAATTTTTTTTAGAACATCAGAAAACCATTTGTCAAACACTAGATTTGACAATAATCCTGAATCTAAGAATTTAGAAATAATAAATATAAAACAAAATTTCCCTTTGTCTTTCAGTCACGCTCTGATGAGGCTCTACAGTCACGGTCTGCTGACTGTCGATGTGGAGTATCTGGTTAAGGACTTCAACTCACGGCCCTATACACTGGAGGTTAGTCACTATTTATACACATACAGGTCACAAGTGGAATCCTCACTGACCTGGATGATATGTCTACAGATTCACTCTCTAAATGTTGGCTGTTGTTACATCAAAAGAAGTTTTAAAAAAGTGTTAAAAGAAACTGTTGTTAGTATTGATATCCCTAACGGAAATATAGTTTCTTCTCAGATTATCCAGACATTTTGACAAGATAATTTTAAAAATGTGAAGTCTTTCAGACAAGAATCCTTATTAAAAATTAGACAATATATAAAGTAATATGTAACAACAATGGTGATTGGTTACTTCTACCAAAATCGACTACCATATGGTAACATTTCTTGTATTGTGATGTCATTTTGACTGTAACGTCATTGTTATTATTATAAGCACAACTCATTGTACGTATCATCTATCAGATTTCTGTTTGTATTCATGAAATCCGCTCGATTGTGTGGAAGAGCGATGATTAAGTTTGTCGAACTCAATTCGGATAAATAAAAAAAAAAATTAAAAAAAAAATAAGGGAAATAGAGATACTTTATATTGTCGTGAACAGAAGTTATATATTTTTTATTGCAATTCCTGTCAATTGCAAGTGTGTTTGAAATGCTCTTCATGGAAAGTAGTTCAATGCAACTGTCTTTTCTTATAAAGATGCCACATACTTAAGTAGTTATAACTGCATATCCTTATCATGGACTATGTATTTGTAGCCAATGCTAAATTTCTAGGTGCTACAATGAATCGTAGCTTATAGGCAAAATCATCAGTCAAGACTGATATCATATATCATGGGCCATTGAACTACAAACTGGAAGAAGTACTAGTTGACACTTTTGGTTCTGAAATTCTGTCACTGTTCAGGCATGGCCTGTATTTAATGTTCTGCTGTAATCTCTTCTTTCTTCATTTTCTTCACATTAATACATATGTGACTAAAGATATACTAAGTAGCACCTTAGGTGGTTTGCCATTGGACTTGCCTTGCCTAATGTGTTTTGAGAGGCAGCAAACAGCCACAATCACCTGTAAATTGCCCGAGATTTAGTTCACAGAACATAGTGGTTCAGTTTAAATTAAAATAGCAACATAGGCCCAGTTTACACCTTCCGATTTTTAAAACAGATTCTTGAATCTGGCACCGCCGATTGATTATCATGCATTCCCAGTCAACGACTTCTCAACCCCAGATTGCATAATATCTCGCTTAAAAATCTCGAGCTGCAAAACGTTAAGAGTCATAAATACCTGGGGTTCCAATTGGATCAAAATCTTAATTTTTCCGCACACATTAAAGATTGATTGATTTTGAGGACTCCGATGATTTCAAAGCGCTTTGAGAATTGGCTTTATTCTTTTTGATACATACTTCACCGACCCAATATCATTACATTATTATATTACGAGTCAGGCATTTCTCCCATATCCAATATGATAGAGTTATCAAAATATGAATTATAATCTATAAGGGCTTTCCACTGGCTCTCTTTGATATCATTCAGGGTTGATTTATTCATTCAGCTATTACCTCATTTACAACTTCGTTTGTTTCTTTATTGATTCATGTTTTTGCACACCAAGAGAAAAGTGGAGAAATGTACTCACAGCCTATTGTTTTTACTACAATTGTTACCAACTGAAGAGAGAGGGACCAGGCGGAAGATCAGCTAAGCCGAGCCTGGATTGATTGTTCAAGCTTATTTGTACTCTATTGCCCTGATAAAATTCATTTAAAAAAAAATCAAAAAATTGCAATGACAAAAATGGTAACTGATTACTGGTAAAAACTGATTGTTAGTAAAGTGCAGTTTTCTTACTGATCTCTCAGGACATGCATGACAAAGAGGTGTTTGCCCTTGGAGGGAGGAAACTGCAGCTTTCAGATGAGGTAAACTCTGTCACTCCACCTCTCTATCTTGTGTTGTGTCATTATGTTGGACAGCTTAGCATCTTCATGTCGTTTTATTACACTTTATTTTTAAAATTCTTGTTACATTTGCTAACTTGCATGGAAACCGTGAATCTCTCCACATTCCAGCTCTTTATTTCCACAAAGGGAAGGGGAGACATATTGCTGACTAATCTTCATCTTATTGTTTTTTTGTTTTATCTAAGAGCAGACCTTTATGTTTTTCCTTATAACAATATTACAATCATTTGTATAACAGCGTTCTTTCCCTTGGTTGCTCCCATTTCTTTTTATTTATTCTTCATCTTATTGTTATAATCTTTTGTACAAATTTCTTACCAAGATTTTTTTTTTTTTTTTTTTTTAATTTGTGCATAGAGTGTCATCTCACTATAGTGAGTTTTTCAGATCACTCGCAAAACAGGTACACATTTGTTCCAGTAACAACTTGGTTACACTAGAATTAAGTAAGTACAAGAGAAGACAAATTATAGTACAAATGAAATGTGATGGTAATGAAGAAACATAACATCAGTCGTACAGGTTGAGTTTCCACAATAGTAGATGGTAAACACAATACTCTGCATAATCAATCAAAGATCTATGGCCTTTCCCTATATGAGGCTTAGTTCAGGCTCATGCTTATAGAGATATACAGCCATCGCATCTAGAGTGTGAATAATGGGTGTGATTGCAGGGGTGTTTTTTTGTGTGTCTTTTTTTTCCTAGTTTGTTTATTGGAACAAAAACTAGGACATTATATTCACGAGTCAGGTCTCTCTAAACTTTAGAAGGCATATGCTTGTTAGACCCGCTAATTTTTATTGTGCAGTCACATGTGGTGTTCCTGTGTTAAATATACTTTCTCCTGACGTAATCTAAACAGCTATCATTTGGAAACCATATGTTATCTGTTTCGTTTAAGTATTGCTGGCCCTTCATATATAAAATTGGATAATGCCAATCATTTAGTTATAATGGTAGACCAAAAGAAATAATAATCAACGGCATACTGACAAATTATAAATATTAATAAAAAACACTGTAGGTAACTAGGTATGATGATAAAAGATATATATGACATATTTGTATTGGGCAAGAACACAACCATCGCAAGACTTCCACTGAATAGATTATCAAGTACTGAAGATGGTCACATCCCATACTGTCATTCTACACCGATAACTCTAAATCTTTCTAATAAGGAAATCAGTGGGATTGTGCTGGGAACATAGAGATTTAATTATCCACATTATGTTTCTAGGTTCTCATTGGTTTCCTACCTGTTATTCCTCAATGTTGGTTGATATACCCTTAGTGTGTCTGTTGTTAAACTATATAAAGGTGTACAAATGTGTATCAATTATTTCATTTGTTTGCTTTGAAGAGCAGTCATTAATCATAAATACATGAGTGGGTTGAGCATCCTCGATATCATCAAAATGAATGTTGAAATATCCCTTCTCATCTTTTATGATTTATTCAATGTTGAATATGAGTCTTTCTTTCTTTCTTTTTTCTTACATATGTTTATTTTATTTTAATGTCATAAATCGTCTTATTATAAAATGTCTTTGGCTATGAGCAATGGGGTATTATAGAAGAAACCATTTCGCTTGGTTAAGGTTGATTAATATGCCATGAATTCTAGTTATTTTATAAGGCGAACCCTAACTACTCGAATTATAGTCAAATTTTATCCTACCCCTCATATAAATCTACATAGGCTTAAAATGGTGTGACTCTATGCCACGGTTTTGCCATAAAAAAAAAATATATATATATATATATGCAATTAAAACATATGACAGGGCAGTATAAAATCTAAAAGTCACTCAAATTCATATAATTGTTTATATGGTTTTCTTTATATGGATTCTGCTACAGATATCACTCAGTTCGGCTTCGTGATATCAATCTGCCAAGACATCTCATGCTAGATGGACAATTATATAAAATTTTGTGACGTTTCTCTTGATTTTATCCAACCCCTGAAATCTAATCAAGAACGTCATGAAGATATATATATAGATATAAATATACAGCGTCATCGTGCCCAACACAAGGCCTTGGGCAGTAATTTTTCCAAGTCATACCGAGTAAATTTTACTTTCTCTCACCGGAACAAAGTTTCTCTATTCCTATATGCCTTCAAACATTGAGGAAAATGGAGATTTCTTTACCTATAAAAGCCCAGGTAGCCACCTACCATTACATGTAAAATAACTTGTCTCATGGAAATCAAACCCTACAATTCAGACAAGGAGATTGTGTTTCAGTACAAAATCTCAGCAGGATTTGTCCCAGACAAACACCCTCTGAGATACATGAATCCCGCAGTTTGATTCCCACTTTAGAAGGTCATAGGATTTTAAGTAGGTTTGTTGATGATATCCACTATGATACTTCGAGATTAACTTCATGTGCTGATAAACAATATCATGTTTATGATGACAATTATCCAGATATTGCTGTAAAAGTAAAAATACAACTCTTCACAGTATGCAATAATATTCCTAATTGATCATAATAAGACAATAAAATAATAAAACATTGTTTGTATACAATACAAATTAGAAAACAGACATTATTTTTGACAACCTTCCATGGCTGTCTGACTTTAAAATGGACATATAAAAAGTATCTCTTTCAGAAACCCAGACAGAAAGGTCATGAGTAAAGAGTGTAGCTGCAAATAATGATAATAATAATGATGATGATAATAATAATAATAATAATAATACGCAATATGCCTTGATTGTTAAAGTAAAGTACCTATTGTCTTTACAGTACATCAGAACATTGGAGTTGAGATTAAAAGACAATCTCGTTGACTACTGCATGGATTCAAACAGGTATGATTAAGTTATTCAGTCATGTAGAACCACTTTGTACCTATAAGTATAAAAACATATATTGGCAATGAACAATGCTTTTGTGGACAGGCGGTTGTAAACCACAAGTCGCTGACACATTGTAATACACGTGCGTGAGAGAGTGTATTACGATGTCAACCTCAGCATGACGTTCAAATACGCACAATTTTGGTTGCAGGACGTGAGGGCCCACCACCTTAAAGTCGGGACGTTAGGGCCCACCCTACACCGTGGGTGTGAAAGCCTCAGTCGCGCCTCGGCCGCACCGCGATGCCGCGGTCACACCTGTGGTGCCGGGAGGGAGATGTGGCATAAATAAACGTTAGGGCCCACCTAATTTTGCATAATTAGTTAATGTTTGAATACTGGAGAACTTGACCCATTAAAAACTCAACCCATAACGAACTCGACCCGTTTTAAATCTTTCCTACTCAAGCATTTAAACTTTGAATAAATACTATATTTAGTAGTAAGTATGAGTAAGTAACCCTATCCCTAACCCTAACCCTTATACTAACCCTAACCCTATCCCTAACCCTATCCCTAACCCTATCCCTAACCCTAACCCTATCCCTAACCCTAACCCTAACCCTATCCCTAACCCTAACCCTATCCCTAACCCTTAATTGGACGTTAATCTACCAAAACAAACAAATAAACAAAAAAAACCTAACCCTAACCCTAGGTTGGTTTAGGCGGGCCCTAACGTCCCGATGCGTGGGCCCTAACGTCCAAACTTTCGGATGGTGGGCCCTAACGTCTACATACCACAATTTTTGCCACCGGAGTTCAGAAGGATCGAAACTTACCCTAAATTTAAGTACAAAGAAAAGACAATTCTTATAAAATCCCGTCAAAACTATAACCCATAATCAAACAAACTCTAAACTACCTCATTATATCTTCCCCATAAACACCAACCCTGCACATGAACTTTCATCTCTCATATTATAATTTTATACGACAAAATACATTAATAGGATACCAGGTAGAAAATTGTACACATTAACTCAAAGGCTGTGTTATCCCTGTATATTGTATACTTTATTGATACTGTGTAAGTTTCTTCTGTTGTGTAAAAACAAATTGTTACCATACTATACTAGTAACAGAATTATTCTACCTGTAATCTTGTGCTGTATAATCACATTATATATATCATCAATACGTAGTAAGTAAGTTAGTTAGGCAACTTCCTAGGACTGTGCTATATGTATAAACTTGCTTCGAACGTACTATACTTGCTGGGTCAAGATTGGAAACAGGCAAATTGATGCCTTATCTAAACCTGGGTGCTGTTTAAGAAGTTACGAGGGAGAATTGGTCTGGACAATAGCAGACCAGCCACGAGGGAGGACATTGGGGAGGATCCGGTGTGAATATCGTTTAATAAGGGAGGTCCTGTGTGAACTCTCCTCTCCTTGCTGTAAATTCTCCTAACTTTGACCCAGATCGTCTGTGGAAGGAGATCAGCGTCGGACACGGCAGGGCACCAGTGTATCCAGTCCTGCGGCTACTTCCGTGGATAGTTCTGTGATACATTGGAGAATATAAAATCAAGTTTTCGATAAGATTTATTGATATTTATGATATATTTTCATAATAGAACTATCTTTTATAGGTAGTACAATATATTAAACCTTTCCTGAACAGTTGTCACATCTCAAATAAAATGTTTTAATCGAAATAAATAATTGAATCGACCATCTCCCTGGTTATCGCTCACTCTTGTCATTGAAGTCAATGTCAGACACAGTGTCACTATAGTATAGCAGAGTGTCGCATTCTTGTGGTGAGGGAATCATCGTATCGGATCAGTGCGACATCTGGTGAACATTGTTAATACTTCTCCCGCCGCTTCTTATAAAGCTAGGTATATAGCACAGACACACACATATATATATATAATTTTGTAATATACGGTATATATTAATGATAACTAATTTATTTTTATTTATTCGCATTTAACTTTAAGACACTTCCAAGTAAGTGACATATCACAAAATATCTATGCATATTCATAGACATTAGAAAGATGGGTCAATCTTTATCAGAAAAAAAGTTTTAAAAACTATCTAATTAATCCACTAATTAATTTCTAAGAATAAAACTATATCAATTTACAATGAAAGGATAGCAGTTCCACTCGCCCAGTGTGAACTATGTTGCAATATAAAACCTATAAGACACCGACCCGACGGCTGGGCCCGATTCTACCTTTCCCCAACGGATCCGTCGGGTCTGTGGCGATCTGCGTCGATCGGGTCGCTGTACGCACTTCACCGACCCGAATTATT
This sequence comes from Alentia gelatinosa, assembly GCA_950022655.1. Classification (NCBI taxonomy): domain Eukaryota; kingdom Metazoa; phylum Annelida; class Polychaeta; order Phyllodocida; family Polynoidae; genus Alentia; species Alentia gelatinosa. The sequence goes on from OX465579.1 coordinate 168,818,946, forward strand.
GCTTTTCCCGACGCATCGGGCATTACTACCATGTTAGATATGACCGACTCTCCCCGATCTTAAGATTCCGGTGTACGCACTTTCACCGATTGTTACCGATTCTGAGTTGGCCATTGGATTAGCGATGCTACCTATCCCCTAGTCCGATCTAGAAGTTTTTTATACCGGTTTGTAGGGGAGACAGAAGCGATTATAAACCTGAAACTCGTTTCCTGATATCTTAATTGGATCCGAAGTTATTAAACTTTTAATTAATTTCTATGATTCCACACCAGCGGCCCGTGGCTCATCCCGGCTCGGCTCCCGGCGGCTCTCTTTGATCTTATCCCTGGTAATTTACGAGGTTATAAAAGATGGAAGTGTGATCGGGGACAGTCATTATGTCGGTGTCTTATAGGTATAAAGCCAATAAGACAGCGACATTTTCCACAGATTCTCCCTGATCCGGTCACCGATTATAATCGGGAACAAGAATGTCGCTGTCTTAAGCCTATTAGACACCGAAATTTTATTCCCAACTCTCACCGAGTCGATGGTCGGGATGAATCGGGAACAAATTTTGGTGTCTTATGGGCTTTATAGATACCAAGGAAAAATTATACAATAAGTCAGATAAAATCGACGAATCTTGTCGAAAATTTTACACTGAGTAGAACAGAAATCTGATTCTCTATATGCTTGTGCCAACACAATGACAGTATCTTTATCTAATCTAAAACGTTTTATAAACGTTTTTTGATGATACTCCTTGATAGGATTTTTTCATCCTTGAAAGAACCTGGGAGCAGAAGTGATATGAAGGATATTTGCTGCCATTGTGTAAATAAACTGCTGATACCCATCATTGTATATTATATCTTACCAGGGACAGAGGTGCAAGCTCCCTGTACGACACCCCCTGTAGGTGTCGTTTAATTGTCCGTTTTTGGACGACGTAGGACCATGTGGAGGACAATCGTCCACTGGGGGATAAATTTGTTAAACGATATTTCATGCCTCACTATTGATCCTCTCCCTCGTTTGTCCTTCAGGAATTCTCCTAGCCCTTATTAAACGATATCGGGCCAAGGAGAATCGAACGACCATTTATTTTTTCCCTTGTAAGTTCTTAAACAGCACCCAGGATAAATAAAACCGATTTAAAAAAAAAAAAAAAAAATCCAGTGGTCTACAGAGCCACCTGTCCACAAACCTATCGTTTGTTGTATTAATAATCAATCTTCACCAAAGAATGAAACCCAGGGATTGCCTATTAAAGACTTGAGTCCATTACACTGATTTCACTACCGATGTAGTCCAGGGACCTGTTTCACTAGTTTCGTGACATGTCTGTGACACCATACAGACATTGCGGTTGTCTAGTTTTGTGACAACACAAGTAGCTGCCCTTAGGAAAAGACAGACCCCAAACCTAAGAATTAGACAAATCTAGACACATCATGGACCTGTTTCACTAGTTTCGTGACAAAAGTGTTAGACAGACATGAAAAGCGGTACCAACAATGCAAGCAAGGACCAACAAAACGAAGTCTAATGTCTAGTTCTTATGAAACCGGACACACCATCTAGACGCCATCTAGACATGTCACGAACTAGTGAAAGAGGTCCCAGATGTACTCCAGTTTCAGCCCTGGCACCATAACTTGCCTATGTCTGGTGTCTGTCTAGAGGCCATAGGTGCAATGGAATAAGGTATTTGGGCGTCAGCACCAAGACTGGAGTACATCTGGACCACATCAGGAATGGAATCGGTGCAATGGATTCAAGCCTTTAAGGGTATATCACTAGCTCTATAGCACAAAAGGACTTTTTTCCCATAAACAATTGCTTTGAAGGTGTATTTATATAGAACGTCCTAACCATGCTGTACATTTTGCAGAACGAGATGGTAATTTACGGTTTATACGGACCGAGGCATTTATGCCAAGTTCCGTACAAACGATAAATTATCATCGAGTTCTGTGACTTGTACAAGCATGGTTGGACGTTATATATTTACCATATACCCGAAATATAAAAAAAAATCAATTTCATTTGGCTTAACAATCAATTTCTTAATAAACTTGTATGGCAAGGTGGTCCTATTTTAGTGTACGGACCACTAGTTCGTACAGTATCTTTACGTCATATGCCAAAACGGTGCGTATTTACAGTATATACGGCATGGGTATATAGAAAACAACAGTTTCGAATCTGTTTACCATGTTATGGTATCTGGCAGTTTTTAAACAATTGGTATACCATGGATGATAAAAAAGTATTAATTATTTAACCTAATCTGGGACATTAATCTAACTTCGCACATTCAAAATGTAATTTGGATGGCTTAGAGATGAAAGGAATGAAACCAGCAAAGAAAATATGAATGTATATTCATTCTGATAGCATCTTTTTTTTTCTTTTTTTTTTAAATCTTTTATTTAGACTGGTAAAGCTCAGTTTTTTTTTATAAAACTGGTTTCCTTGCTCGACCAGTATCCGGTCTACAGTAATCTCTGTTGTAGTACATGGGCAGTAAGTGATCGATTTGATGATAAGGTATTGGTACAGTATTGATGTCAGAGTGCCAGAAATTAGGAGTAAGGTATCATATCGACCATACTGAGATATGCCATAATTCAGTGTGCTCACAGGATCCAATGTTTACTGTAAAAGAGGTATCCCACTATCACGATTTGATAGGCACTTGTGCACTGGTAATATCGTGGAGCATATCGGGACCATGGTCACCTTTTTTTACCAGTCTACCCCTTACGGTGCGTGGTGAATTGGCATGTCTAGACATATGTCTATGATTTTGCACCATCCCGATATGTCTCCGATATTGACTTTTTGTATCGGTGCCATATCAGTAGGTCATATCTTGTAACAGATTTTCGATTTAAAAATATATAAAAAACGTTTAACTGCAATAATTATATGCTATGGCCAAAGGGTTATGACAGTAAAAGGGGTATCCCACTATCACGATTTGAGCCTCCGACACACTACAATAGCCTTACGACAAGCGTTCCGATGAAAAAATGAAATTTTTATCGGAAGGAACGGGTCCATCGTAAAAGCTAGACTTATTCCTTCCGATAAAAATTTCTTTTTTTTTCATCGGAACGCTTGTCGTAAGGCTATCGTAGTGTGTCGGAGGCTCAAATCGTGATGGTGGGATACGCCTTTTAGGCCCGGCGTCCACCTACTACGATATGGCTCCGATATGGTCTACGATGCACCTCCCAATACACCCTTATCGAGTAACTGCAATAACTAAGTTTTCGTCCCACTGCTCTTTATGTCACATGGTCAGGCCGGGACAAAAACGTCAGCCTGGGACGAAAACATCAGCCTCGCTACATAACTTATAATTACTGCACCCCCAGCAGCGGTATGTAACTATAGAGGTTTCAGAAATGGGTATATAGGAATCTAGGATCCTACATGCAGACCCTTTTCTGTATGCCATAGACGGCCAGGCTGATGTAGGTCAACTTTATTTAACACTTATGGATGACCTTATGGACAGCTGATACTGTCACAGTGAACAGACTTAAATATTATTAAAGGATAACCCTTGTACGAGGTATAGAAAAGGGTCTTCATGTATGATGAATAATCTTGGATCATACACGAATACCCTTTCCTGTACATGTCAAGGAAACCCAGGGACAATGTGGGTCAACTTTAGTCAACACTTATAGGCAATCTTATGGAAGGCTAAGACTGTCTTAGCGAACAAACTTGATCAAATATAACCCTGGTACGAGTTTAAAAAAGGGTCTTCATGTACGATGAATAATCTTGGATCGTACATGAAGACCCTTTTCTGTATGTCAAGGAGACATGTGGGTCAACTTTAGTCAACACAATAATCAATCGTATGGGAGGCTAAAACTGTCTTTGCAAACAAACTTAAAATTTGATAAAATATAACCCTTTTCTGTATGCCATAGACGGCCAGGGATGATGTGGGTTAACTTTATTTAACACTTATGGATGAACTTATTGACAGCTGATACTGTCACAGTGAACAGACTTAAATATTATTAAAGGATAACCCTTGTACGAGGTATAGAAAAGGGTCTTCATGTACGATGAATAATCTTGGATCATACACGAAGACCCTTTTCTATACATGTCAAGGAGACCCAGGGACAATGTGGGTCAACTTTAGTCAACACTTATAGGCAATCTTATGGAATGCTATGACTGTCTTAAAATTTGATAAAATATAACCCTGGTACGAGTTTAAAAAAGGGTCTTCATGTACGATGAATAATCTTGGATCGTACATGAAGACCCTTTTTTGTATGTCAAGGAGACATGTGGGTCAACTTTAGTCAACACAATAATCAATCGTATGGAAGGCTAAGACTATCTGAGTGAAAAACTTAAAATTTGATCAAATATATACACAACAATTGTGTACGAGTGGCCGTAATCTCTGCGTAGTTGATGCGTAGTAATATCCGAGCGATTAGTGAGGATATTACGTCGTCAACTACGAGGAGATTATGGCCCCTCGTATACAGAACCAGTCGTTATTGTATTTATTACCCACCTACAAGATAACAACAAATCGATTGCAACAAAGATGTTTCTGTAAGACAGTTAGTCCCAAACACCACAGCACTGTCAAGCGTGGCAGTAATTGGGTGTAGACTTACACCAAAAATGTATTTCGCCATTTCACCATGATTTTAGCACGCAAAGCATGTTATGACTGTGATTTCTGATGGTAAATAAGACTATCATGACTGATTATGAATAATTCATATTGAATGAACATTCAAGAAACTTATTTTGAGATACATGATAATTTGAACTCAGGATGGGACTTTTTTTCCAGAATCTCCTGAAGGAGATTCTGACATGTCAGAATCTCCCGGTAGCCGATTCCAGGTGCTCTATACATTTCCTATGGAGACTCCGTATTTGGTGGGTAATAAAACGCTGGTACGAGTTTAAAAGAGGGTCTTCATGTAAGATCCTAGATTATTCAACGCTTCCCTGGTGTGTGTTGCAGCCTGTTATCCCCAGTGAAGCGTGGTATGCCCGTGTGGCCATACACTGTCACAGCTGACGATCGACTCATGGAGCAGGACTACGACAGCTGTGTGTACGACAAGAACTCCAGGTGGCAGAACGTGAGCATCCTCCACTCACAGGAGCACGGCAACGTCCTCTTCCTGGACAGAGACATCAGTGAGATTTTGTGTTTTTCTTTTGTGTTTTTTTACCTACTATATCTAAAAAACTATGATTCTGGTAGCATCCGCTTGGAGTGTCTCCCGTACATAGACACAAAGTGAACCAGACCTAGGCATGGAGACTGAAGGCCCACGAGAGTGAGATTCTCGTGCAGTACTCAACTGAATCCTGCTACTCTTTTTTGTGTTTGTCTACATAGATGTACTTCCATTCTTCAAATTTGTTTTTCGCCATACTGAAAACATAATTTAGGACTGTAGTTTTCCGATCTCCTTGCCCTGAGATCAGCCTCCGTGACTAATTTCCGCTGGTGCCAATCCATAGAGTTCTGAATGCCGATAATCAGCTCAAGCACCTGTGTCATACGAAATGATAACCCCGAGTTTATGATGGTTTCCCGTTCACCCCTAGATGGACCAACGGCAGTTAGAACTTATAGGGGGAGGGGGTAGGTGGTAGCTAAACACGATTCAACGAAGTCGCTAGTTTTATTAACAAAAGATGTTTTTCACCTCTCTGTAAAGCCCAATGCCCATCTACCGATTTCGGAACATTCATGTACCTTTGTCGGCGACAAACGGACAGTAATTTGTCTCAGCCAGGGCATCCTAATGGAGTCGGCCGTAGTCAATAGATGTAGGACAGCTAGGCAAGGGTGAGCCACCGATTAGTAGACAGATTTGCTTAGGACTAATATCCACCAACCCCATCTCCTCAATGTCCGCAGATCGAGCGAAGAGTTACGTAATTTGCCTGCGACAAGTTCACCGACTCCCATACGATTTGCAAACTAATCGCTCAACCCTGAATCGGTAGATGGGCATCAGGCTTTACTATCGATGAAACCTATGAAAATTTAGGGTCAGAGCTCTTTTCCCATCGAGTTTGAATTGTGTAGTAATTCACAAGGCGAAGCTGCGTGAATTATGTAGCGATTCAAACGAGGTGGGATCGAGCTCTGACTCTTAACTTGAATAGGTTTCTGAGTTTATCTCACCCTTAATATTGACTAATGGGCTAACATTTGTGACATTATCCCCCATTTGATATTTTTCCTAAATATCTAATGGGTGTTAGATACGAGTTTCCAATGTTAAGTCTATGGAGAAAAAATATCTGGGGTGAGATAATATCGATGAAACCTATGACAGTTTAGGATCAGAGCTCTTTTCCCATCGAGTTTGAATAGTGTAGTAATTCACAAGGCGAAGCTGCGTGAATTATGTAGCGATTCAAACAAGGTAGGTCGAGCTCTGACCCTTAACATGAATAGGTTTCTGAATTTATCTCACCCTTCATATTGACTAATGGGATACCATTTGTGACATAATCCCAGATTGAGTACTTTTCCCCAAAATCTCATGGGCATTGGATACAAGTTATCAAAGTATATGGAGAAAAAATACCATTGATAAGATAAACCAAGATACATCATCGTAGTAAGGCGTAATAATAAAGAGATTAGTCTGATAAAGTCTCATAATTATGCAGCTATAGGTGGCCTATAAGAAATTCCTTCAGTTCATCTTTAGTTTCACTGCCTTTGGTAATGAGTTTCACAGCTTAGCAGCTCTCAGATATGGACTATTTTGTATTATAGAACTCCTTCACCAAATCTTCTTTAATAATTCTATCTGAAACTAATGTGTGCTTACTGTAGGAATTACTTCCAATTACAGAATATAATGTTGAGGCTAGTCCACTATACCAACAATCACAAAATGATCATTTTAATTAACAATATGAGTGAAATGTCTACTATACGCTATTCAAAAAATCTCCAATTTTCTATGTGTCGCTGTATCGAAAAATCTTGTTCTGTATCCTAAGGAAGACTAAAGGGCATATATTAGGAAGCCGATTGAAACCAGTGATATGTATCACTGACGGTCGTCTCCTACTGCATTGTTACACACATATATTTTCCCACTAGGGACAACTAAATACCTTGTATTCTCAAAAATGTGACAATAAAGTGAAGTTATCAACAAAAAACAACAAAAAATCTTGTATTACAAACTGCCTTTTCAAGCCATACAGTTGTAATACTGCATGTGTAACAATGTGTTTCTGTATGTCAATCTATAGTGGGATTCACACGGTGGTACCTCACAGGGTGTTTGTCTGAGACAAATCCTGGTGAGATTAGTTACTGGAACACAATCTCCTCATCTGAATTGTAGTGTTCCATTTCCCTGAGACAAAATATTTTCCCTGCAATTCTCAGTGAAATGTGCCTGGTATGTCCCTCAATATGAACCCAATTATCCATTGTGCCTAGAGACTAGCCAAAGCACCTTACCATAAGATTGTTTGTACCAGAAGAGAATTGTCTGAGACTAGGGGAAAGATGTGAAGTATACCAGTCCCAGGTGCATTAGTCTCTACTTGTGAAATCTACTTTATCAAGGAATCGTGAAGCCATGTAAATCTACCCAGTAAGTACGATTGCAATCAAGAATTAGCTGGAGCCGCTAGAAGATACTTGTACATACTTGTACACAAGGCTTTTTCTTTCTCTTCCAAAGGGGTTCGATATTACACTAATTTTTCATAGTAGATACTGAATGTCTATTATGTCACTGAGTCTTGGAGCATTTCTCATTCCCTGATTATGTAATCTTTCAACAATATCTATGAGACCTTGTTCAGACTATCAATGATAAAACAAATTCTATCACAGGCAAAATAGGAAATATACAGTGAACCTCTCTCTTTTGTGGAACTCTTTCATTTACTTGGGAACAGTTCTGTAATATGTGAAAACTGCATTACTGCAGGGTAATCTTCCGATTCCGAGTCTGTGTTTGCTGGATATTTAAAACGAAGTGTTTCCCATGCTCAACAAATGCTTTCTTTCGTTTTACATATTCACTGTGGCCTCAGGGGACCTGTGGGTGTTGTTGAAAAGATTTCTTCTTCCCCCCTATCTTGATGTCTTACAACCCCCCAATAAAATCTTTATGAACGAATTAACTTGTCAGGTTTGCTGTGGATAACAAATACAACTGAATAAATATAAATTATTGACTGGTTTCTTATACAAGTGACCGCTATTATCTGAAACCAGTCTATATTGTATTTATTATCCACCTTTTCCTGACAAGTGGCATACTGATATTAGTTCATTCAAGGCCCATGCACACTGTACGATTTCGGAACATGAATATTTCTTATTCAGCGACAAAAGAACAATCGTAAGCTCAGGCAAAGCCTAGAAATTGAGTCAGTCAGTGTGGTACCCCCCTCCAAAACGTTGCCTAAGATTTCAACCCCCCCCCCCCCCCCCCATGGTGATGTACCTTTGTCGCCGATAAATTGCAGTCTAATGTTCCGAAATCGGGACTGATAAATTAAGGAACCTGTTCCTTCCCCTTGTCAGGGACAACAGAGTTTAAGAAATACCCCCGTGGTGCCTACCGATTTGGGCCCATAATTAGTCGCTGGGTGAGCAGAAATGGCCCTGCCAAACACAGACTGAGCCCAATTTAGCTCCCATAAACTAAGATTTATTGCTTGTTCCTTTATCAATGGCCTAAAATCTCTGAGAAATTCGGAAGTTAGTCGTCCAGTGTGAACAGAATTTGCTTACGATTTATTCCCAAAAATTACCACCACCCCCATCCATAAATCCTGCTGTGATGGTCGATGCCAAGCGCAAATTCGCCTGAGACTAGTTAAAATGCCCTTACGATTTAGGGAGTTAATCGGTGGGAACGAAATCGTACAGTGTGCTTCCCACTTTAGCTTTGCACTATATTTTCATATGCACTATTTTTCCATATGTGCCGGCTTTGGAACGTGGGCCATGCAACATAACTGTATGTTCTGGGTATGTCCACACACACTCCCTGTGTCTTTTTTTATGACACTTTGTATTAGGTGGATAATAAAGAAATGTACCATCATGTCTACAGTGCTGGCTGAGAGTGACCTCATCTACACACAGACGGTAGCGGGGATCGGAACCACAGACTACCGCAACAAGGAGGTGCTCATTCTGGGCGGCGGTGACGGAGGCCTGCTTCATGAGCTGCTCAAAGAGAAACCGAAGATGGTCATCATGGCCGAGGTAAGTTATTTATCTCACTCCAACTTTGGCCATAGGAATAAAGTTAGAAAAAAAACCCGAATGATCACCCCTGTAAAATGACAATACTACACCATTGCCATGGCATAATGAATTTGAGATGACGTCATAGGCAATTGACCAATCAGCAGCCAGGATTTCAGAGAAGACAAGATGAGATTTAAATGTCCTGACCACTGAAAGGGGTGAAATAAATCCAGAACTGCACTCGAATCGTAAAATAAACAATACTCCACTCATTTGAATGGGTCTTCATCATTACTGGGCTTTGCCTCAGTGGCAATTGCAGCCCATCCAAACTTGTGGAGTATTGTGTATTTATATAATTCTCAATGCAGTTCATAATAAAGCATTTATTTCTTCCCTCCTCTAACTATGAACTTAAGGTGCTCTTCCACCAGCGCATAAATGTTTACAACGACGTGTTTACACCGAGTTGTAAACGTGTCAAAGGCCAGAGTAAGGATTGAAATTTGTACGTTTACAGGCACAACGTTTTATCTTTACTATATACCTCCAAAACATTCATATTCTTACCTTATTTAAGTTATAAGAGCCATTTTAAATCAAATTTGGGCACAGAACGATCAACGTGAACCCTAGCTTTCGCTTCGTCCGTGGAATGCAGCTGTGACATTATCTCATAGCAACGCACTTGGCAACCAGCATAGAACATTTGTTGTCACTTGGAAACCGGCCGGAAACCAGCCAGAAACCGTCGAGAAGAAAACAAAGTGGTGCCTCTCTCATTGCACTCGTGTTTTTAAGGTCCTTACCATGTTTATTCAGGTTTTTATTACTGTACTACGAAGTTTTTCTGTAATTCATTCATGTATTTCTGATTTCACAGTATTGTACTCTAACGTTAACGTTACCGATGTCGAAGCGATAAACCTCAGCCATTTTTAAATATCAACATCGTAATCATATCCGTTACGACCGTGAAATGAACCCTAACTTACTGCACGGCTGTGCCGTACATGGTGGACAGCAGCGTGTAGTATTTACGTCACTTACGGCAGTAGGTATATAGTTATGCCCCAGTCACACTGGCGTAAATTTTGGCGTTTCTTTTACGTATTTCAATTGGTAGGGACCACGTATTAGCTACGGATTTGGAACGTATCTGTTTGCGTTTCTTTAACGTTTTAGTACGCTTCCCAACGTTCATCAACGTTTCTTTACGCTTCTGTACGCATTGTGGCGTTTTCCGGCGCATTCTGACTTTCTTTTACGTATCTCCGCGTTTTGCGGCGTTTTACAACGCATTTGTAGATTTCAAAATGCGTAGAAGAACGTAGACGTGCGTACACGGAAAAACGCCATTTTTTACGCCAGTGTGACTGGGGCATAAAGATTATTACTATGATCCTAGGTTTCGTAAAGTACGGCTGCTTGTATCTGTAACCAGTTAATATTGGAGTTTATTATTATTATTTACGATTACAGATCGATGATATGGTGATCCAGGCATGCCGCGAGCACATGAGGCCCGTCTGTGGAGATGCCATGGACTCTTACGAGGGGCCGCATCACAAGGTAGGTTGTATTGGGGATAATTGGCAGTTGGTCTCGATTTTAAAAGGAAAAGGCAAATCTGTGTACCATAAAAAATAAACCTTGTTTCAGTATTTCACATACACTACATACAATTCCCAAAACCAGGAGTTTCAAAAACTGCTTTGTTAAGTAATTATTGTTATCTATTACCCACCTTTTACAAAGTTTCCATAGGAAATGTATAGAGCACCTGGAATTTACTACCCGCAGATTGTGCCATGTCAGAATCTCCAGTCAGTCACAATGATCTCGATTACCATCAGAAATCACTGTAATAAAACGTTTTGCATACTGAAAAAAGGAACTATATCACTTGCATATGTATACACCGAATTACCACCGTGCTTGACAGTGCTGTGGCATTATGGAATAATCTGGAACTATATGTAATTTTTATTGCAATCTAGACTTCTTATTAATCGTTTAGTGGATATTAAATTAAAAAACAACGGGTTTTGTGTATGAGTGGCTGTAATCTCCTCATAGTTGATGACACAATATCCTTGCTGTCGCTCAGATATTACAGTGACTCATACACAATATCAGCTACTATTGTGTATATTAATTCACCATAAAGTCTCTAATCAAGTTAGAATAACTTATGATACCTTGTTTTGAAGTGCATAATGAATTCATGAAAGGTACACATTGCATTAGTATTGGTCCCAGGAAGTGCCTTACCCACACAGAGAGAAAATCTTTAATTTCTGTAAAAATATATCTTCTCAGTCATAAATAAGGTCTTATTTGGCATCATACAAGACATGCATCAGTTGACACTGTTGTATGTCCTGTATGACTGTTGTGTAAGTGTATCTATAATATGTATCAATTCTTTACTTAACTGCATCGCCTCGGTATGGACCAGCATGAACTATATTATAGAGATATCAGAGTGAAAGAACAATGACTTATAGCATAGAGTCAAATGACCTATGTAAAGAACTGAACTGAATATACTGCTTTTGATGCAGATCACTCTCCAATTATGGGGAGGATTACTTCATAATGTGTCGTTTTTCGTTATACTGTGTGTATTTGTTCCTGACTCGTACATGGAAGAACGCCCTTGGGCGATTGTGCTATGTCTAATCTACCTGAATAATAAAAAAATAAAATAATACACGCACCTACTAGTGTACACATAAATGATAATCCCCATAGTGGTGAAAAGATTAATAAATTACTCTTTTCATGCTGTGTAAGAAGCTGCCTACTTATTACAGTCCCAAGGACACTTTCTTATTGTAAAAAAATATTTGGTGTTGAAAAACAAAATAGTGAACGTGAAAAAATTACTATCGTAAAACTGGTTGAGGTTTAATCTTGTCCACCGTATTCCACGACTGGAGTTTGGCAAAGTGACTTCTTGAAGCGAAGCCGAGTGAAGTCCGGAGCCAAAACTTCAGGAGTGGAATCCGGTGGCCAAGATTAAAACGAATCAGGTTTTGATTTTATCCTACCCTATCTCCTTGATTTTGGAATATTACGTGATAACAATGCTGTATGCCACTAGTGGCATATAAAACTCTGTATGCCAGTCAGCGTGGCATACGGAAACCCAATGTTAAGCCTATGGGAATTTATATTAGGGGTAGGATAAATCCACTTTCTTATTGTAATACTGCAGCTTAGTACACTTATCTCCATCATGAACATTGTATATCTAGTATCAGAGGGAGCAGGAGGCAGAACGGCCTGGGTCGGCAGAATTGCCAAGGCCAAGCCTTGATGCTGTAGTAGGTCTGGCGTCCACCTATTACGATAGAAATTTAGGCCTACCGATATGGCACCGCTACAAAAAGCAAATATTGGACACATATCGGGAAGGTGCAAAATCGTAGACATATGTCTAGACATGCCAATCCACTATGCATTGTATGGGGTTTTTATCAGTGTCTAATCGTAGAAACGTGGTCAACTGCCCCGATATTAGGTGACCTTCCAACGTGATTTTGATTTTGTATCGGAAGGTGCATCATAGACCATATCGGAGCCATATCATAGTAGGTGGATGCCGGGCCTAATACTGTCTTAGCCTAATACATTTGCAGGGGATCCACCCACCTCTTCAACCATGGATTATTTAATTATCCCATATTAGCTGAAAAACACCCCTTCCTAACCATGGTGATGTTATTATGGGTTGAAGCAGGGCATGGATTTAATGTACTGCACACAATGACACTGTATGTATGATTTTGGACATGATTATTGCAAACACTTTAATTCACTAATTGTGAATACATAGAGGTGGGGTGGGATAAAATCAAAACCTGATTCATTTTAATTTGTGCCATCGTATGCCACTCCTGGAGTTTTGGCTCCGGACTTCACTCGGCTTCGCCTTATGAAGTCACTATGCCAAACTCCAGTTATGGCATACGGTGGCCAAGATTAAAAGTCATCCAGTTTTACGATAATACCCTCTTGATGGTCTGGTTCTGTTAACTGTGTCCAGTTGCCTTAACAATCTATACAATCATCTAAGGCTAGGGTAGTCTGAAAGGGCAATAACTATGACTAGATGTCATGATCATTTGTAATAATCATGTATACTTGTGTAATTATCTAGCCATTTCATCATCTAATCATTTAATCACCTCATTTTTCTGTACTTATTTTGGTTATAGTTAAGCTATATGTGAAGTAGCTTAGCACTCGGATAAACAAAACATAATCTTCTTCATCGTTATCTATGGCCCTCTGAGGCACTTAGACTTAATTGAATTTTGATCTCGATGTAAATCTGATACCCATATATTTTTCCGTTGATTAACAACCTTGACTGTATCTGAAAAACTCATTCAATTGAGATGATACTTTTGCTAATGAAAAAAAAATAATAAAAAAAAATCCGGTAGAACTAGCAGAGCTCCATGGGTTACCAACTGCCTCTTGTTACCCTTTGAACCTCTCGTTACGATTCAAAAATGTCAGTTTTTTTATCTTTACTTTCCACATAAATGTCTCCTCGGGCATAAGTAATTTTGTCCTATTTGGCATCATGAATATGCTTCTTCTATAGATGTATATGTTGATCCAACCTGTAGTGATATATATGTATAAGCTGGTGTAAATGTGCACATTGGGGTCATCGTTGTGGTCTTTATCATTTGCCATTGGTCATACAATTCTGTATCATATGGAAAATAGAAACTCATATTGCCAATCAGGATCATAAAACCTGATTGGGTATCATTTGAATAATCACAACTAATAAATGATCTTTGCTTTGTTTCATAAAAAGGTATATTGATAGTCTCTGTGTGACTCTGTGTGACTCAGCCTAGATGTATATATCACAAGTGTTAATTAAACAATTACAAGAGATAGAATTAAATAAAAATTTGATAAAATTACTAGATAATTATTTAAAAAACAGAACATGTGTAACAAAAATAAATGACGTAATATCGAGTAAAAGAGAAATTTCATGCGGAGTGCCCCAAGGATCGGTCTTGGGACCACTTTTATTTATTATTTTTATAAATACGTTGCACAAAGTGATTAGTTATAGCAAGGTGGTACTATATGCAGATGACTGTGTGCTTATAGTGACTAGAAAAAATCAGGAAGAAATTGTTACAAGAATGACAAAGGATTTGGAAGCAGTTAATACATGGACAGAAATGTTCAAATTGAGACTAAATTTTAAAAAAACTAAAATAATGTGGATAGGTAATAAAAGAGGCTTAGATAAAGAAAAAATGATCAAAATTGGAGGAAATGAAATAAAAGCTGTAAGTGTTTATAAGTATCTGGGAGTATACCTGGACAATAAGTTAAACTTTAATGAACAAGTGGAAAAGGTAACTAGAGAAGTAAATAGAAGGTTGTTTAAGTTTAGAAAAATAAGATATTTACTAAACGCTGAAGCAAGTATTAAGATTGCTAAACAGATGATTCTACCTATATTAGAATATTCAGATTTTATCTACTATAGTACTTCAGTAAAAAATCGAGAGCGATTACAAATTCTACTAAACAAATCACTAATGGTGGCTTTAGGAATAAATAAAACTAGGGATATACACCTTGACCAGCTATACGAAAGATGTAAATTAAGAATTTTACAAATAAGATGAGCAGGGCATCTACTGGTAATGATGAAATGGTGGACAAAGGATTTAGATCATATTTTCGAGGATAGTGATGGCAGAACACGAGGGGCAACCAAGATTCGCTTTAAAATACATAGGCCAAACATCGAGAAATTTAGGCATTCACCTATCTACGTTGGAGATACTTTATGGAATAGCTTAAAAAAAGAAACACAGCAGACTGGGCATGGGTACGCTTTTAAAAACCGAGTAAAAATGGAAATACAAAACCTTATACAGTAATAACACACAAGGTCATAAGACCAATGTGGAATAAAATGTCAAGAGACTAGCTATATCTAGTTTTTGTCTTACTTCGGGTAGTTCTCCGTATAAAGGTTCATCGAGTACCTCTAACTATCTGATTATGATTGTATCCTGGACCAAAATGTAAGATTGTATGAATGAGTTGTGGTGTCATGTAAAGTCTATGTTTTCCTGTCTTGTACCATATTGTATTGTCAATAATGTGTATTCATGTGACAATCCCGTGGAGGATCGTTGGGCAACCAATGAACGAGATCTGTCGTAAAATTTATTTGAATGAATAAAAAAAAATAATAAAAAAAGTCACCTTTGGGTTATTTACTTTTCACAATCATTCATTTATATATGGAAACACTCAACTCACCAATTTCAATGAGTTCCCAGTTTAAAATGTATAACATACCAACCTGGTTGCTTATGTATATACATATATATGCCCACATATATAAATGGGGCAGTTTACTTGGATTGGAGGGTTTCTCCTTAAGCCTGGTTTAACTTTATACCTATATCTACAAAACTGTGCAATCACTACAATCTCTGCACAGAGGATACCATTTTTTTCATTGTGGGGCGAAAATGCCTACCAGCATTCATGATATATTTAGGTTTTTTTTATAAATACAGGGAAAATTTAAAGAGTTTGTGTAAAATATGGAAGAGTTTGTTTGTAACTGTGTCAATAAAAGAGGTTACATGACAAGTGAAATTTTACTGAATGCTTTAACACATTCTCACACCCCCAGAGATATACAGCCAACGGCATCCTGGCCCCTGTAGCCACTATAGTCCCTGGGCCAAGACCCCAAATTTTCATTTCCGATGCCCCCCCTGGAAACATTTGTTTATTGTTTTATCTTGTAGATCCATCCTTCTCACTGTGCGAAAACCACCAGTTATTTCATATATATTACGCCACCGCGTAAAAGCACGTATGCGATGTACATTTACATATTTTCATATGTATATCCATATTTCACAGCACCGTATGTGGCATATACAATACAGTTTTTGTGTGTATACGGAAGCGTAATGGCTGTATTTGCCGCCGAATGTATATGAGAAGAAATGTGCGTGACATATATATACGCCGGTCTTATACAAATCATAGACGTTTGGTGTATATAAATGTTTGTATACTGATAACAAGATAAAAAAGGTTCCCCACCTGACTGGTCCCTGAAAAGGGGTTTGGTTACTATAGCAACTGGAACATTCCAATTTCAGAAAGTTATATGCTTAGTGGATATCCCTACCAGAGGCCTTTCTTCCTGACATGGTTAGGAAAAAAGCAAGTTATCATAAAAAGCCTAATATCTGTTGATTTTCCAAGGAATTGCAATGTTGCCATGGAAACCATTATCGCCTCATGAAGTCACTATGCCAAACTCCAGTCGTGGCATACGGTGGCCAAGATTAAATCTAATCCAGTTTTACAATTAGATCCTAGATTGTTAAACGGGCCCCAGGTGCAGCCTCCATATCCTGGGGGCTGATGAATACATAGGGCGAAATTACGGCTAAGATACAGAGAAGATGATTGGATAAATGATGTCCAATATTACATGATAACAATAATGTATGCCACTAGTGGCATATAAAACACCGTATGCCAGTCAGCGTGGCATACGGAAACCCAATGTTAAGCCTATGGAATTTTATATTAGGGGTAGGATAAAGAGTGCGGTATTAGGGGTAGGATAATACATAAAGACCCTATTATGTACCTCGTACAAGGGCTATTGTTTAATAGTACTTAGGTCTCTTCGCTAAGCCAGTATTACCGATCCATCAGGTCGTCCATAAGTATTCAATAAAGTTAACCCACATCATCCCAGAAGAGGGTCTGCATGTACAATCCAAGATTATTAAACGGGCCCCAGGCTGGAGTGCCCCCTGAACTTTGATCAGTGGCACCACCTCACGGTTGCTGCAGGCAACCACCCCACAGTCCTCCTACAAATGATTGGTGAATATCAATATCAGTGACTTCTTTCAGACCCTTGACCCAATTCAGAACTGTTCTATTTCATTTTTCCACTTATGGATTTAGAAATCGGTGATTGGTGCCTGACATCTTACAACTTCTGATGCAAGTGGATACAGGCCTCACGGCAAAATGTCTAAGCATGAAGGTGCTATGTGAAAACTGTTTGATGTTTACTGTGCAGATACTGATAGAGGACTGTGTGAAGGTGCTGCACGAGGCTATACAGAGTGGCAAACAATACGATTATGTCATCAATGACCTCACAGAATTCCCATTGGACAAGGCCCTTAAAGGTTGGTAATAAAGGCCCTTCAATTGAGTAAACAAATGTCAGTAGAAAATATCATCATAGTTCAGTAAGCATGAATAACAAAGGTTGGAAAATAAGATCATGAAAGGCCGTAAAAGTAGGCTTCCTATAAGTTAGTAAACCAATAGAAGGACAGCAAAGAAGACAATAAAAACGATGGTAAACAAGACCTCTGATGGTCAGCAAACAAAGCCCTGGGATTTATAAACAATGCCCTTAGTATAAAGATTTATAAAAAAAAGTGTGATTATAGGTTGGTAAATACCAGCCTCAAAGTAAAGGTTCTTAAACAAAGGCATTGGAGAATTATATAACAAGGCCCTTAGAGTTTGGTAGATGATGCCCTGAGAAGTTAGTTAACAACATCACTAAAGGCTATTATCTCATCCCTGGAATTTTTCGCTATAGGCTTTACATTGGGAACTCATATCTAACATCTTTTGAGTATTGAGAAAAAATACCAAATGGGGGATTATGTCACAAAAGTTAGCCTATTAGTCAAAGGTAAGGGTGAGATAGATTCAGAAACCTATTCAAGTTTAGTGTCAGAGCTCGATCCAAACTTGTTTGAATCAGTATGTTATTCATTTGGCTTTGCCTTGTAAATTACTATGTGATTCAAACTCAATGGGATACAAGCTCTAACCCTGAACTTTCATAAGTTTCCTGTATAGTACACAGGACCATCAGAGTTTCTTATGTAAGTGCCTTGATGGTACATAAACAAACCTTCTAACAAAACTATATAATAAGGTCCTTTAATTTAATTAATAAGGCTCTTAAATCTCAATACACAAAAAGAACTCTTACAGGTCTGTACTTCAGTTTTAAATGGCATAGCTTATTATCCTTCTAATAACGCATAGCAACCTAAATCAAAGTTTGCATTTGTTTACAGGCTAATATACTTGTATGTCTTTGATAGATTCTGTATGTAGCTGAAATACTCAACACTGAGAGATGTAATAAACTACAAATAAACATTTGCTCCTACTTTCAGGATACTGCTATGACTTTGCAACAACGAGCCTGATTACAGAACTGTGCACAAAGGTTGTAAAACCAGAAGGTCGTCTCTTTGCCAGAGTAAGTATCCCTCTTTTACACTTAATGCATCAGTATAGTTATGTAATATATGATGCCTACATATGTATCCCTTAAGTGAGTTTCATTGGTGCCTGCCTTCCAATTTCTGCACCCATTTCTTCTATTACAAGGTCAACCAGGTTTGTAAACCTTCTCTCCTTATGGTTTTACCTAGCCCTTATATTCTAGATCTGGATTCTATACGAATCTTTTCCCACTAAAGATTGTAACTATGATAACTTTGGACACCTGCATTGACCCAGATAAAGGAGAATACTGGGTGACATGAATAGGCAGGCTATACCTTGAATCATATAGAAAAGGCATGGAACACACTGCCTGCAGAATATAGACTAACTATATAATATACCTTTATACCTATGCCAAGTCCAAGAATAAAAAAAACAGCTACTTGCTTTGAGGATAGAGTATCGATAAAAGTTAAAAGGATCAAATACTGGATGGTGCCATGATGTAATTTCTAAGTCACTATATATATAACTAGCCACACAAGAAACAACAGAAACCAATGTGTTAAACATCAGTCATTGTACACATCAAATATTGTATATCATTGTTCATACTACCATACTATCATTGTAAATACCATCTATGTTGTACAATAAGGAAATGAAAGAACCTCCTGAACCTCCATGGAACCTCCTGAAAATAGGATATTTATATCCTAGTATATCCCTCCAGAATAAACATAACTTTAAAGAAAAATATGTTATGTATGGACAAACTAAAACTGGTTAAAACCAGTCGTGTAACTCTGTAACTGGGAGAAATACCTCATTGTACATATTCATCCCCGTTTCTGTTTATCATGTATTCATTAACACGTTCACCTGCTGTTGCTGGAAGAGCGATTACCTGTAATCGAAAGCAATAAAAGCCTTTAAAACAAAAAAAAAACAAAAAAAAACAAAAACAAAAAACAACTAGATATTCAATTTGTGATATCATATATTACAGGGAAACTGCCTGAGTGCTACTGACTACAGGACGAGGCTTGAGGATGATATTAAGAAGATGGGGCTGGAATTCATACGGAAGGACGTTTACGTGCCTTCCTTCCATGAGACGTATCCTTTCCACTTCAGTGACCACGTTCACCGAAGTGTATCACAGCTTTATCTTATGTATGAATGTTATCTAAATGAATTATCTTCTTAGATTTTGTATTATACCCATATCTTTTTTTCTTTTTATTTATTTTTTGTATATTTAAAGCAGTTTATCAAGTTGCAATATGATATAGTAATCTGAAACAGTAGATGTTGATTATTTGAAAAGGTTTTTGTTATAATACTGCTTTGTTATAACACTGTTTTTTGTAATGTATGTTTCTTTACTTTACCTTGAGGGATCATTTCTAAAAAAAAATCGTTTTTAACAAGGAAATAATGCAGTAAAATAAGTTTAATTTTCACAGAATGTAGCAATATTTCTATTCACCGGCAATATTTCTATTCAGAAAAAAAAAAGATATTCATGATTGGGTTTTGTATCACGTGACTTAAGACTAAAATTATGGCTTTTGATGAGTATGTGCTCGTCCCCTATCGGTATAAAGTGCCACCAGCACCCAGCATTAAGAGGGTTGCTCGGCCGCAGGCACCCGTCCTTAAAGGGATAACCAAACTATAAAGTATTTAAATTTTCTCTTTTCTTGTGTGTTCATATCATGAATTTTTCTTGAGCATCTGTTTATCGGTTAACCAATAATCAGTTTCCAAACGATCGCAAAACTATCTGAATACATCTGACCATTAACTGGGTTTTTAGCCACCTTTTTAATTAATTTAGCTTACAATTTGAGTACCTGGACTTCCTTCCACAACTGTGCTAACATTTCTCTTCGAGAATTATTCTTTAAACACTTGTACCTGTTACATTGATTTTTAGACAGTTATACCTCCTACATGTATTTATATAGAACGTCCTGACCATGCTGTACAATTCACAGAACTCGATGCTAATTTACGGTTTGTACGGAACGAGGCGTTTACGCCGAGTTCCGTACAAACCGTAAATTATCATCGAGTTCTGTGAATTGTACAGCATGGTCAGGACGTTCTATATAAATACATGTAGGAGGTATAACTGTCTAAAAATCATTATGTCAAATCATTAATTTAATTTTTAACAACCGATATGTTAATAAACGTGTATGGCAAGGTGGTCCGTATTTTAGTGTACGGACCGGCGGTCCGTACAGTATTTTTACGTCATATGCCGAAACGGTGCGTTTTTACAGTATATACAGCATGGGTATATAGTAAACACTAATACATCCTATATCAAGTTCTAAATATATCGGTTTTTCAATATGTATACCTCCTACACCAGACCATGCTTAACGCCTTTATAAATGAGAAAAGGAAAAAGAGATTTCTGACTATTTCCCTATGAGCGTTTTGGGGACCTTTTCCCATTTCCCAAATCTGTGTATTTTTCCTTCTTGTAATAAAATGAATTCTTCTATTCTTA
The DNA here is from genome assembly GCA_950022655.1 of Alentia gelatinosa. Taxonomy (NCBI): domain Eukaryota; kingdom Metazoa; phylum Annelida; class Polychaeta; order Phyllodocida; family Polynoidae; genus Alentia; species Alentia gelatinosa. Next base: position 168,840,047 of record OX465579.1, read on the forward strand.
ATCTTTTTCTAAATTCTAATGTCCACTCATATAAATATTTATTTTCCCTTTGTGGAACATCTTTTGTCTATATATAGTGCCTAATCAGCAAGCATGTATAATTATATCCCCTCCATTCGTTGTCTCTGCCTTTATCCCCAAGCATTCGGTACCTTTCACTTATATTCAAGCGTACATCTAAAGTTTTTTTAAACCACTTTTGTACCTGCCTCAAAAATGTTTTACAATGTATATAATTGATAAGATAGTGCTCTAAGGCATCCTCCTCATTACAATATGCACATATTGGAATATCCATCACTTTTCTTGTATGAACACTTCAGACCACAACTATGATAGGCATAAACACAGGCCGAAAAACCCTAATTTACATATGTATACGTCCAGCGTATATAGCTATGATTTTGCGTAAATAAGTTAGTCCTATTTTCCTTCGTGTATGGCCAGATGTCACGGATCGTCTTCAAATTACCATTATTTATTCTCCATTTAATAATAAGCTGAATATAATAGATATCTATCACAGTGCGAGTCTGGCTGATAACAAATGTTGATGCCAGTCCATGAAAACTATTATTTTTACATATGTTTCCATACTGGTACGCATTTGGCGTCTTTGGCGTCTACACCATATAAACGCCACTTTACGGAATGCGTTTTGGCTGTAAATATGGCCAGCATAAACAGGTCATTATTATGTCTCTTTTAGACTTTTGACACCCACATAAACACACTGATTATATGTTGTGTAAATGTATGTTTATTTTCAGTGGTAAACAGTTGCATACACACGTTTGTTTGTGTCTATGAAGAGTATTATAACTAGAAATACTGATGTTTGCGTCAGAGATCCTTATTCAGACCAAAAAGATACTACGGAGAAACCAAACAAGAGTTAGTCATGTTGTTGTTTATCGCACGACGGCAAGATCACATATTACTGCGCGAGGCGAAGCCGAGAGCAGTAATACGTAATCTAGCCGGAGAACAATAACATGACTAACTTGAGTTTGGTATAGAATTTATCCTACCCCATCCGTCTAAATTACTTCTGCATTAATAGATGACGTCATTTGTCAAGTGTATCCCACTAGAGCAATATTTTTTATTTTTCTGAACTCCAGACCGAATATAGTGACCCAATGTTAAGCCTATGGAGTTTTTTATTAGGGGTAGGATAAATGGCCGCAACATGGCCAACCTGCTGCTCGGCTGCCTGCCCTCCGCCTCCCCCCAGCCTACTCCCCGCCTCCCTCCAGTGTATGTGGACGGATTACCCTGGGTCCTCTGCCTACACACATTATCAGAGTATTGTTTATGGGTGGGCAGGCAGATGGCTGTGTGCAGATGGCTGTCAAAGTTGTGGGTGTCAAAGCAGCGTCACCAGCAGATGTGTTGGTGGCAGCGGCAGCGGTGGCGGTGGCGGCAGCAGCTGTGAGGCAGCACTTGCATCGTTAGCTAGGGGGATATCTGATCAGGGCCCGGTTCACAAGCAAAGTCAAGTCAGTTAGAAGTCTTCTTCTTCGCCGAGTCAATTTCCGAAATTGACTTGATTTGGGTTCACAAACAAAGTTCAAGTCTGTGTGAAAAGACGGGGCGTATCAATGTTTCACCTCCTTCGTCCACCGCTTGCGACCACGTAATCAAGTCTATTCCCTAATTGACTTGGCGAAGTCAAATAAATCTGGAGCTCTTCACCATTGAGGGTAAAGATATCGCTGATTTAACATGTATTTTACGTCTGATTTCCACATCCGGTTTGGATAACAACAAGCAGCCTTGTCTGATTCGAAATCCACAATCCATGTTAACTTTTGTTGATTGTGGAAATTATGTGCTTTATTTGCCAATCATTACATTCCAAAAATATAATGTTGATAGAACAATGTTTTTGAATTTATTTCTCCTCAGTGGCAATTTTCGGCATCAGAATTAATTGACTTGACTTCTTAAGTCTACTCTCTATTAGACTTGGGATTTCGAACGATTTTTAAGCTTGACTTGTAATTGACTTCGCTTGTGAACTCGATCTCAGCAGAATTGACTTTTACTTGAAGTCAATTAGGTTCTAAGTCAATTTAAATTGACTTAGACTTTGCTTGTGAACCGGGGCCAGACCTTGTATTATATATACAGTAACAGAAGTATGACTACAGAAAAGTGCTGTTTTGAAAGTAAAATCTATCTACAAAAACCTTAAAAAAGCAAAGAACGCCACTGCCGTATTTAATGAACAGATAATAAGTAGGTGTTTAGCACAATTTATAATCAAAATTGATAATATAACATTTGATTTTTCATATACCTAGGACTTAATGACTAATGGCAAATGAGACAGTGGTGTCCCCAAGTGGCAGAGATCAGAATTATTGGATAGTAGCATAAATACAAATCAGGCGTATATATTATGACGTATATATGACTGCAACATGGAAACGTATATATATGCCAATAGATAAGGCGTATACACAACGGAGAAAAGGTCAACCTTGTATATGCAAAAACGTACCTATATACGCCGGGTGCATCCTTACGTAAAATGGCTGTTTTCGTGCAGTGCCCCCTTGTCATATTTGTCATGGCTTGGTGATGAGAAACATCTTGTTTAAAAACTGGTTTCTTGAGATTCATTTTAATTCTAAATGAATGAATTTAACGTTTTGTACAGTTCACTTAATTCTAATAGGTAAGATAGACCAATTTACATTTGCTTGACATAGGTTTTACCATATTAAAAAAAACAACCTTTTAGAATTTCTATATATTCAATTATAAAATTATCATAATATTCTCCTCAAATCAATAACTTGCTTGGTGACCCTTGATTCTTAAGTTAGATGTATGCTCTATCAGGAGAATGACATGGGTTTTAACTTTCAGGCTAAATTGTCTGATATGCCTTTAAAAAAAACCTAGCAGGAGTATAAACCTTGACCTTGTCTCAGCTACTGCCTCTACGAGATGTGGTATCCCACGGGATACATCTCGTGAGGAATACAAGACCAGGCATCCGCAGCCCCCTAGTGGCAGGAATAGGAACTACAATCCTCTGAGTGGAGTCACTGAAGATGGATGAGAAAAGAAAAGCTAACTCAGCAAATTAGAGCAAGGCTGCTGTTCCCTGCTGACAACAGACGGACAGTAATGCCCCAGTCACACTGGTGTAAAAAAAAACAGCGTTTTTCCGTGTACGCACGTCTACGTTCTTCTACGCATTTTGAAATCTACAAATGCGTTGTAAAACGCCGCAAAACGCGGAGACACGTAAAAGAAAGTCAGAATGCGCCGGAAAACGCCACAATACGTACAGAAGCGTAAAAAAACGTTGATGAATGTGCCGAAAAATGCCACAATATGTACAAAAGCGTAAAGAAGTATTGATGAACATTGAGAAGCGTACTAAAACGTTAAAGAACCGCAAACAGATACGTTCCAAATCCGTAGCTAATACGTGGTCCCCACCAATTCAAATACGTAGAAGAAACGCCAACTTTTACGCCAGTGTGACTGGGGCATAATGGCCCAGTCACACTGGCGTAATTTTTTTTTTTAATTTTTATTTATTTACCAGACAACACATCTGCACAGGCAGTTCTTCCACTGTGTTATATGTACACATAGCAAATACATAGTAATCAAATTACAAATGGTAATATGAGTGATGATGACGTTCAGTGCCCATTGTCCACCCACAAAATGGCCCATTCAAGTATCCTAATCTCTCTAGTTTCTCCAGTCAAATTTAGAGTACATTCGCTTAATACAGGTTTTAAATTCTTTGACATTTACAGTTCTTTGATCTGACACACTCAGCCTCGACCACAGTTGTTGCCCTCTGTATATCGGTGACTTCTGATACAAACTAGGCATCGCAAAATTCATTTTGGCATTTCTTCTACGTTTTTGAATTGGTGGGGACCACATATTAGCTACGGATTTGGAATGTATCTGTTTGCTTTGCTTTAACGTTTTTAGTACACTTCTCAAATTTCATCAACGCTTATTTACGCTTCTGTACGTGTGGTGGCATTTTTCGGCGCATTCTGACTTTCATTTACGCATCTCCGCGTTTTCCCGCGTATTGCAGTGCATTTGTAAATTTCAAAATGCGTAGAAGAACGTAGAGGTGCGTACACAGAAAAACGCCGTTTTCTACGTCAGTGTGACTGGGGCATTAAAGAACGTAGACGTGCGTACACAGAAAAACGCTGTTTTTTACACCAGTGTGACTGAGGCATAAGGAGGGATACAGTGTAGGGCACTAAAGTAACAAAAACAATGATATAAAAAAATGTCACTCAATTTCATATGATTGCTTATATGGCATGAGTTGTCTTTGCAGAAGGATATCATGAAGCTGAGTGATTTCAATAGCAGAAGAAAACAAACGCCATATGATTATATGAAATTGAGTGACATTTCGATTTTATCTTACCCTTAATGCCCCAGTCACACTGGGGTAAGTTTCGGCGTTTCTTCTACGTATTTGAATTGATGGGGACCACGTATTAGCTACGGATTTGGAACAGATTTAGAACGTATTGTTTGCTTTGCTTTAACGTTTTAGAACGCTTCTCAACGTTCATTAACGCTTCTTTACGCTTTCGTGCATATTGTGGCGTTTTTCGGCGCATTCCGACTTTCGTTTACGTATCTCCACGTTTTGCGGCGTTTTACAACGTATTTGTAGATTTCAAAATGCGTAGAAGAACGTAGAGGTGTGTACACGGAAAAACACCGTTTTTTACACCAGTGTGACTGGGGCATTAAAGAACGTAGACGTGCGTACACAGAAAAACGCTGTTTTTTACGCCAGTGTGACTGGGGCATTAAAGAACGTAGACGTGTGTACACAGAAAAACGCTGTTTTTCACGCCAGTGTGACTGAGGCATAAGGAGGGATACAGTGTAGGGCACTAAAGTAACAAAAACAATGATATACCAATGTACATCATTTCCATAGAGATAAAAGTAATTGCACTGTATTCTACGGTATTCCAGGTCCAATTTGATGTGTCATATTTGTATATCAACTAAATGATACTTTAGATATAGCTTAGATAACACATGTATACCCAAACTGTATACACAATAACAGGCCTAGCTAAAATATGCTTATCTTTCTCCAAGTTAAAACCAAGATAATTTCCAACTATTAAGTTTAGACAGCTCAGACTCGTTGATACAATACTCTAGTTTGTTCCAGCAATTTAATCTGTCAAAAAACAACACTCCTGCAATCACACCCAACGTTCACACTTTAGGTGTGATTGCTATATGTCTCTATATGAATACCGCCGGACTCGCGGTTTTCGTCCGAGCGGCCGCGTAACTAGATAGTGGGCCATTAGGCGGTGCTGAACGGAAACACCTTTATTGGGAACGCTAACTACCATAAATAGCTTTATGAGGGCTAATATGAATATAAAAACATCATGTTATGACTCCCCACCATGACCCCCCCCCCCCCCCCCCCCCACCCAAATTGGGTCATATTTAAAGGCTATACCCACACCCGCACCAGGGACTGGGCTGACACTGGGGAAATGGATCTGATCCATATGTAATGCCCCATAACTTTTTTTCTAATAAAGATAAAGACTTGATTTTTTCGCCATATTCTTACCTATTTCCTGAAACTACATGCCCCACTGCGGGTCATAACGTGACCGGGTCATAATGTGACGGTGTTGTAACATGACGAGGTTGTAACGTGACGAAAAAATACATTATTACTTTTATCATAGAGAACTGGAACTATTAGTAGTTTAGTGAGTGTTGTAATGTGACTGCCTAAACTACACCAAAATAACACAAATTTAGTTCAGTATGAAGGAAGCTATATAGGCCTATCCTTTTATGGTAGGAAGATGCATATATGTGAGTCATTAAAAACAGTGAAACTCATTGTATTCTGCCACTTGTTTTATTTTATGCATGATTTTATGCTGGTGTTGTAACGTGACGCCCTCACGTTTTTAGCAATATTTTGTATAAATATTGGAGTTAGGTGTTGTTTTAAGGTTCTGGCAGCTGTTTCAAAAGTCTAATGAAGTCTCGCCAGCAGCACGCTGCATTTTAAAGTGAGAGGCCGCAACAGCAAGCGGCACTTTGAATCAAAGCGGCTGCAAAACCGTTACCAATACCCAATAGCGAGCGGCACCTCCACCTCGACAGCGACGCTTCAAGTGCTATACACTGGCAACCCGAGCTACACTACGTTAGCTCTGGTCACGTTGAATTGACAGGGGCCTTGACCTGGCGTGGTAGCGGGTAAAGGAAGGTCACTCTAGCTATTTTTCGTATCTATTTTTACTCTGTGCTGTCAGTTGTAACTCTGGTTGTAACTGGTTCTTCTGGTTCCTCTGATTGTAATGAATCCTGGGTTCTTACCCTGTAAGACACTTTTCCATGTTCTCACCTTCTTTTAATGTGTATTTCTGATAAAATGGTCACAGAGAAAAGGTTCTTTGTCAATTTATTAACATATAGAGAATTCTTTGCATGTATTTTGAATCCCATAATCTATGTAGGACAAACTGGTTTGGTCCGAGAGTGAGAATCCGTGGACACGTCCATGGGTTAACGTTACCAACCTCTTAGTTGGAACGTAGTGTAGACAGAGGTGGTGGCCAATCTACAAGTGCTATTGTTAGCTCTCACTTTGGCGGAAAGTACTCTCATTTAGCACCCTCCCGACTTTTGAAACAGCTTCCTGGACTGTGCCACACAATGCCCTAGATGTGTGAAAACCATTGAAACTCTTTTCAAAGAAGGATTTTTGAGATATTCAAAATATAGCCCATTTGCTGCCATTTCGTGATATTCGACCATTTGGGAGGGACCCTTGCTTGCTGATACATAGTTGGTCAATATTCATTAAAAGACTTAGTGGTTTACCTTAGGCTGTGCTACCACATGCTTTGTTTGTATTTATAGCATTAAAACCGCCATTTTAGAAGACCCTATATCAGCTATCTATGCATCTACCTTTCCTTCCTTTCCTATGATCCTTTAAAAGTTGACGGGAGGGATTTGGTTTTTCTGTTTATCCACTCCCGGTTCTAGTAACTTTCAATGGGAATACACACTGAAGTACATGTATCAATCAATATCCTACCCTGGTAATTTTTTCTGTAGACCAAGCAAGTGCCCATGTTCTTTTGAGTAGTATGAAAAAAATACTGAATCGGCATTGAGTATGATAACTTTTGTTTTTACATTTTAATGATGTTTATTAGAATTATTCAGATGTGGATGAAAATTTTAAACTGATGCAAGTAGCTAAGGATGACAAATGTGCAGTTATCTAATTTGACAGACTCATGGCAAATCAGTTGTGGTGGTCGCTGCCTGTCTAGCAGAATGGAAGACCCCTTTCCAGAATGCTAGTTCCAGGCAGGATCCCACCCTACGAGCTATTACGTAGGTCAGTTCGGTTTTCTGCAGGCTGCGCGAACCTAGTCACACACAACACAACTCACGAGTTTAATAAACAGGAATGTTTACTAACAATTACTTCCCGGAAAGATCTGGAAGATCTTTCCCACAAGTACAGTACCCCAGCACGGTGTGCCAGGTAGCGCTGGTCCTTTTTCAATATTGTTGCAATTTGATATTAACCAAAGGCTTTTCCTTTATTCAAGCCAAAAATTGAAAGAGAATCAGAGATAATCATTGTTATTTCCTAATTTACAAAGTTAGCGAATCAGGGAGGTGCTTTTCAATAACAAGATTTGTTAGTAACTATCTCCTAAGATCGCCCAACAAATGTATGACAGTTTGGTTGACAAAACATGGCAGGTGTCCTATTTGGCATATAGCCTATGATCCATGGGCGGCACCATGACGCCCCCCCCCCCCCCCCGAGTAGGTGTTCTTCACTAATGGAGGAGAAAAAGTAGGTGTTCTTCACTAATGGAGGTGCAAAAGAAGTGAGTGATAATTGGGAAGTGTCACAACTCTAGCCTTGCTCACATATGTATATAAAGTGTTTAATGTGAAAAAAATCATGGCCTGGATTTAATCATTATGTCATCCTGCTCTGGGATGGGTGTAGAGAGTCAAATAAACCATGGTAAACATTAAAAGACAGTTGAATTTTGTAAGAACAATGAGCCAGAATACAGGTTCTGTCCCCCCAAGGGAACCACCATACTGCTGGCCACCTAGTGACTGCCTTAGGAACTAGCAATGGCTCTGTCCTCTATAGATCCAGCTGTATAACGCCACAAGAGATCAGCGCCAAAACAGTTGTTCAGAACGATTGTCTTAGGAAACCATAGAAGTAGGCATGGTGGTTTATAGTGATGACAATCATTATAAGCGATGCTTACAGATTGGGGGATGCACAGCAGTAAGTTTTGCAAAAGGAGCTGGGAGGTGCAGTGCCCACAGTTGTTGACTAAAACATGGGGATTTAGAAAAATATATCTCATGATCATAATAATAAAAGGATAATTATGAAATTTCAGGTTTAGGCACACCAGATATATATAAAAATTCCCTCAAAATATTTCCTAATTTCAATAAATTTTAGCATCTGAAAAAGTTACCATCACCCATTATACTGGTGCGACATGATCGTTCACAGATCCTCTACAATTCTATGTCTATAGGACACTGACGCCTGAAAACGGTTGTTATTAACGATTGCCATGACTGAAGAATACCCCCCCCCCCTGCAGAACAAGAATAACTTTAAAACCATGTCTCAAATGGTCACAAGATGAATGAAATGGCCAGACAGCCAACGATCTTAAAAATAAAGAGCCAACACATTTAAAGTTAATGATTTAATCCAAAAAGAGTAGGTGTGCTTGTGAGTCCATTTCCAGCTTGGCTAAACTCTAGTGATGGATTCAACCCAAGATCTATAGTAGGAGACTCGGGTGTAGACTGAGGGGTCCTCTGGGTTACATGCTTGGTTACCATATGAGGTAAGTCCCGCAAGGACAACGCCACCATTGTAGGGACAGACTAGAGGGCCACCGCTGTCACCCTACAGTCAATCAAAAGAGGAAGGATTAAAGACAAATGCTGGTAGTTTGAGTGATTTCTAAAAAAGAATTTTTTTTTTTTTATATTTCTTCCTCAAAATCCTCACTGTCTACCTCACATTCTCTTGGAGATTTGTTGGTAGTGTTGGAATTGTTTCTTTTGAGAATTTGTTTTTTTCTAAATTCTATTGATTTTTGCAAGTTTCATTTATCAGCAAATAGAAAATGCAAAAGATGGCATGTCACAGTGCTAACTTCTATGGAAAGGCCATCTGAAGAAGGTAGGTGCTTGACTCTTGGTGTCTATGGCAAACTACAATATTTTGACTTCATGGTTAGATGATACTGATGTTCTATAGCTATCTACAAATAATTCTGGATTATGATAGTTGGAAACATATACAAATGAGAAATGCTAAAAGAATACTATGTCATGGTGCCAACTTCTATGGGAAGGCCATTTCAAGAAGGTAAGTATAACTGTTGGTGTTTTTATGAAATCAGATGGCAGCACCAGTGTCAAATTTAGCTCTGAGTGTAGACACAGAAGGCACTGCGATACCTATCCACATTTGTCTTTAAATGCTGCATGACATGCAAATCATCTACATAGTACTTTTATTTAGTGTGTTTAAGATACTTATTATTATTGCTAATTGATTTATCAAAAAATTATTAATTTATTTTTACAAGGACATAATGGTGAAAATTGGAAAGAAATGGTATGTTCATCATGAGTGAATGAGCATGGGACTAAAAATAAGAATTAACAATTATAAAAGTCTGGGTTTAATCCAGTCTGTGGTTCACTTGGCAAGCAGCTGCCTACACCGTAGATTGGCCAACACCTCTGTCTCCACTCTGTTCTGACTAAGAGGTGGCTGTGGTTCAACACAGGTAGAGTCCACAAATTCTCACTCTCAGACCTTTTTTTTATATGTGGCCCAAAGTGACCCAAAATCTGCCAATTGTGCAGAAGCCCCATTCAAAATGTCATTTTCTGTGAATTTTGCTGGGGTCAGCAGGCAGAATTCCCTCATTTTCAGAAAATCAGGCATTGAAATTTTGATTTTGATATTATTTCCACCTCACCAAGCCTTAATAAACTAGTTCATCAACAATTCCAAGACAGTTCCCAAATTGAACAGTTGAGATTTTGGCCCTAAGTGTGCTGGGGGATTCTGAAGAGTTGGCAAATTCTGGTCACTTTTGGTTGGGTCTGCAGTCAGAATTCTCTCATTTTCAGGAGGTTGACATGGGAAATCAAGATTTTAAAATTATTTCCACCTCAACAGGCTTTAATTAACTAATTCATCAACGATTTCAAATATATACCTTAATGGAACAGTAAAAATTATGAGTGTAAGTATGCTTGGGGATTTTACACAATTGGCAGATTTTATATGACTTTGGATGGGGCTGGCAGGCAGAATTCCTTCAAACCCCTCCCAGAATCACTTTTTTTCAAAGGAATTGGCCTGGGCCTACACCCTGGTCCATGGCACCTAGTCTGTCAGACACAGTGTTTATTTCATCCATTTGCTGAGTTCTTCTGCCAGTTTAAGTGCCAAAATACTATTTCAGCCATTCAGAGGATATATTGGGCTTCACTTTAGTGCTAGCACGAAATTTCTATGACCAGAATAACTTGATCAAGTACCAATTTGAATAAAAGAAAAGCTCATCACACAAAACTGAATAAATCAAACAATTTTGTGCCTATGCCATTACAAAGGGCATACAGAGAGGATTAATTTGATATATGATATGCCATAGTTTGACAAGTGTAAAAGGTCAGCATCTTGAAATAGCTACACTGAAAAACTGAATTTATCAATTCTCTGATCCATTTGAAGACTTCAGGTTCAAGATAAATTGTGCAAATTAGCTGTTCAAATTCCTATTTACAAGTCAAAGATATGTTTTGCCTTGTATGACATGATCTAGATTAGAGAGGAGTATTATTTGAGTGGTTTTTTGCAGAATTTATGCATCATTATTACAGATTTCCATATTAATATGCAAATTAAGTATGACATCATCAATATACATGAAAATAAATATCTCCATTGAATTCAGCATGTGAATATACCCCTGTATGCTGAATATCATGTCCCTATCATCAATATCTAGAGAGTTATTGTAATAAATTTGTTTATCTGTGCTTATCATTATGTGGTGCCATGCCCTTCTGTTTTCTATATACTTGAGTTCCTCAAATTCAATCTTAATTTGACTAGATTCCCCTCCATAATTCTTGAACTACTTGACCGATTTTAAAAATTCAAGTATCTTTGTAATCCTCTCTTTCCAGACTATCTCTTCCATATATTATTCTAATTAGAGATATGAAATTTTTCATTTGCGTAGCTACTCTATCATATTATAACATAATGTTCGTCTCCTATGTCAGTGACATGCGCGTATCAGGTAGCATAACCTCGTTAGTCTGAATCATGTTATAGTGTTAGTGTAATGAACTTTTATTCTCCAATGATGTCTTTTCATTTAACCAGTAATGAAGCTTAAAGACTTACGTTGCATGCACCCCGAATGGGATAATCACCACAGCAAATATGGCCGCTCCCAACATCCCAGAAACGTCTGCAGTCATTGTTTGTGATTACTCTAACATTCGCCTCTTGAAGAACATCAGCCAAAGGACCGCCCCCTGAATTAACAAGAAATACATTTTCATCAAAAATTGTTACAGAAATTAAAATGATTTTTTTATCCAGATAATTCAAATATTCAGTTATATTGGTGGCTAGATTGTAAGGGTTTATATATACAATTATATATTTTCCTCTAAAAGGGTCTCGAATAGACAGGTGCTTAATTCGTATCAATATGAACAATAGATATAATAATGATATCAATAATGATAACATCAATAATGATAACATCAATAACGATAATATCATGTGGCTGCTGCTGATATTGTTATAGAATTACTTTAGCAAATACCCTTTTAAATCAGATAATTTGTCAGGTAATATATGTATTCCCTTTTCCTCTAGGAATATCAAAACAATTTAGTATAGCTTAGAAAATACACTTTTGATGGTAAGGTTTTATCATCCTTTCTTGGTGTCAACAATTGATGTCACATAATGCCCGTTCATATTCAAGTAGCTGCATCTGTCCATATTGGATACTCACATGACACCTTTGATACTTTTAATTATCCTACCCCTAATAAAAAACGCCATAGGCTTAACATGGGATTTGTTTATGTCACGGGTAGTAACATAAAGTGTTGTTTATGCCACTACTTTCTGATACTGAAAAAAATATGGAAACGGGGTAGGATAAAATCTAGACGCCACTCGTTTGAGATTGAGTTTATTTATGCCGAGTCGAAGACGAGTGACATTACGGAGCCAACAAAATGTGTGGCATAAATAAACTCAATCATAAACGAGTGGCGTCTCTTGATATTATTTGAGCAAGCTCTTTCTTTATTTCACATCAAATCTTATTTCTAACATATGAGTTGTCTTCCATATATCTGTGTGGTTTTTCAAAATGCAAGTTGCATCCATTTCATATAATATAACAAAATCATCAATACTAAATAGTATTTGTGCATATATCACCTCCCCCTTCCTTTGACGGAAATGGTACATTATTTAGTGACGCAACATTCAGTAATTTCATCAACACTAGCTTGCCCTTTTTTTTCTTTTTTTTTTTTGGTAGCAAATTGTACCTTGTATTAAAGTCATACTTTCAATAACAGCAACGATATGAATATTGAAATTTTGGAAACAAAATTATTTTGTTTTTCAGAATACACCTTTAACATAATATAAATACTCAATACTTAAATCTATCAATCATAAAAAATGTATTTTTTCTCCTCTTCCTCCTTCTTATTTCACGAGGCACAAGATCGGGAACATTTCTCTCTTTTTTTTCTAATCATGTACGAACTTACCGATTCTGGTGACACCCCATCCAGTGATAAAGCAGTTAGCAGTGTCGAAATTCGTTTGCGGGTCTGCCATGGTCACAATGTTCACATAGTTATTAAGCTGCACAGGAGTTGAAAGCTCGATGACACTGATATCATTCAAGAGAGTCCGTGGATTGTAGTTTGCGTGCTGGAAACAAAATAATGACCTTTCACAAAATTGTCTTCAGTTGAACAACTATACAAACTAAATTGAGGGCCTTTTTTATATTAATTCACCTCAAGATTACTTAAATCTTAAATGAACTAACGAAGCTCTGAAAATCAACAGCTGTATTACTTGATGCTGATAAGATAACACTGATACTTATATAGAACGTCCTAACCATGCTGTACAAGTCACAGAACAAGATGACAATTTCGTGTTTAGAACACTTTCACTTAGTTTGAGTTTAGCATTTCTGAACACTTTTACCTACTGCATTTATATAGGTATAGGTGGCGAAATCTCCATGACAGAATTATTTGAACACTGTGACATGCAAAATTTAGGTTAGAGGGTTGTCACTGATTCCCCTCAGTCAAAGACAGTTTAAGTCAACAATAACCCTCTTTATCCTACCCCTAATATAAAATCCCATAGGCTTAACATTGAGTTTCTGTATACCACGCTGACTGGCATACAGAGTTTTATATGCCACTAGTGGCATACAGAATTGTTATCACGCAGTATTCCAAAATCGAGGAGACAGGGTAGAATAAAATCAAAACCTGATTCGTTTTAATCTTGGCCACGGCATGCCACTTCTGGAGTTTTGGCTCCGGACTTCACTCTGCTTCGCCTCATGAAGTCACTATGCCAAATTCCAGTCTTAAAGATTAAAGCTCATTCAGTTTTACGATAGTCCCATTACAGAAGACAACAAACAAGCTAGAAATGTCTAGGACTATCAATATAGCAATGTGTTGTTGATGAGCCACAGTCCAGGAGATCATTTTTTCTTCTATTTGTTTTAGAGGGAAACTATGTTCCGGTGAAAGGAAGTCAAAGTTACGAGGTAAGGCTTGGAAAAATTACTGCCCAAGGCCTTGGCTGCGGGCAGTAATTTTTCCAAGCCTTTCCGAGTAATTTTGACTTCCTTTCACTGGTACTTGGTTTCCCTATTCCTATATACCTTCAAATGTGGTTTAATAACAATAATTAGCGTTATTTGCTCATCTACCATCAAACCTGAAGCCAGATCCAACCTTATCGAGTAACTTGACATTTTATGTTTACTCCCCACTGCGCTTTTCATATGAATTTTGTAAGAGACAAATTGTGTAACTCTTCGCTCGACCAGCGGACATTGAGAAGATGGTGTGATGGATATTAGTCCTAAGCAAATCGGTCTACTAATCGGTGGCTCACCCTTGCCTAGCTGTCCTACATCTACCGACTACGGCCGACTCCGTTAGGATGCCTTTGGTGAGACAAACTACCGTCCGTTTGTCGCCAACAAAGGTACATGAATGTTCCGGAATCGGTAGATGGGCATTGGGCTTAATGCTACCCATTTTTAGGTAGCGAATGATATGGTTAGTCGAATCTAAAAATCAATATCACAAACTTTCTATACAGATTTGCTGTATCTTTCTGTTCTGGTCTCACCAACTCGTATTTAGGCTGTGATTACCAAAGATATTCCTTATATATTAACCCCTTGTAATTCCCTCATATTTTGGAATTTTACTTGCTGCATTTGGTCAATTTGCACATGTGCAGCACAGCAACAACTATGAAATTTGGAACAACAATAGTGCAATTGGGCAGAAAAAAGTGCCCAAGAGTACAAGAAAATGTATGCATATGTAATATATCTAGATGTTTTTGACTCGCTGCCTGACTTCACTCGGCTTTGCCTCATGAAGTCACTATGCCAAACTCCAGTCGTGGCATACAGTGGCCATGATTAAAACTCATCCAGTTTTACGATATTACACCAGAATGTCTCCTTACCACCACTCTCCTTTCAACTCCATATGATCTTGGGGATCCAATGTTCCAGTCACTCCTTTTGTGTAGGCCCATGACAACAGTGTAGTACCCCCTGTAAGAAAAAATGATAGAGTGCAACATTGATAAAATTTATCAGGGGTATACCTAGTGATGTGCGATGGTGCTATAAGGGGTACTATACACGAAACCTATGAGAATTTATATCCCATCGGGTTTGAATCACATAGTAATTCACAAGGCGAAGCCGCGTGAATTGCTACGTGATTCAAATGAGATTGGAAGGAGCTCTGACACTAAACTTGAATGGGTTTTTAAATTTATGCCACCCCTAACATTGATTAATGGGCTATCATTTGTAACATAATTCCCCATTAGATATTCTTCCTAAATATCTAATGGGTGTTAGATACGGGTTCCCAAAGTCAAGTCTATGGAGAAAAAATACCAGGGGTGAGATAAAGCTCTGTCTATGTTTTACGTTATGGAAGGTCAAAGGACCTCATACCTCCAGTTATTGGTTGAATTAGTGTAGAATATCAGACCAGGGACCTGTTTCACTAGTTTCGTGACATGTCTGTGACACCATACAGACATTGGGGTTGTCTAGTTTTGTGACAAAACAAGTAGCTGCCCTTAAGAAAAGACAGACCGCAAACATAAGAATTAGACAAATCTACACATCATGGACCTGTTTCACTAGTTTCGTGACAAAAGTGTTAGACAGACATGAAAAGCGGCACCAACAGTGCAAGCAAGAACGGACAAAACGAAGTCTAATGTCTAGTTCTTATGAAACCGGACACACCATCTAGACACCATCTAGACATGTCACGAAACTAGTGAAACAGGTCCCTGATTATTAAATGACGCCCTGGACTTACCCATCGGCGACACAGTGGGCAGCAGAGATGACCCATGTTGTTGAGATGAGGGAGCATCCACAACTGTGCGATCCTTGAACCTGAAGAGAGCCTTGCCATGGCCATTCACCTACATTTGCTGGTATACCTGTGGGAAATACCAATTGTTGATATCAAGTTCTTAATGAAAATTATGTGGTAAAAAAGATTTCGCTATGGTTCAGACGTCTCCTCGTTCCCGGTGGGGTGTGGGGGATGTATTCTAGCGTAGCAGAATTTTTTTTAATGAAAATTAGTTTTAACAACTTGGTCGGCCTGTACCTTACCCCTGGTATTTGTCCCCCGCAGACTTAATATTTGGAACTCCTACTCATACTCATTAAAGTCATTAAAATATTATATGCTGAAACGCACATTAATACAGATTATGTCAATCATTTTGAAGAAAATGTTTCATACTGAAAATTTTACCTCCAATGATTAGGGGATCAAGGCTTTTAGCAAAAGCCCCTGAAATGAGGAACAGCCCAATTGTGATTGATAGGAACGACATCTTGATAAATTGTGGTGGGTTGTTTAGAAACGTGCTTATATATATATATACAGGACCCGAATCTCTCTGGGAAATTCCAGATCTGTTAAAAAGTCAGGTGCTTAAGCTCACATACCACTTATCAATACCCCTTATCTTCTTTTTCCCACCCACATGGAGGCACCAGTACTCAATGGTGGCCAGTAACATGTGAGGCCGCCCAAACTAAGGCGCAGCGTCCACCTACTACGATATGGCTCGGATATGGTCTAAGATGCACCATCCGATAGAAAATCAAAATCGCGTTGGAAGGTCACCTAAAATCGAGGCAGTTGACTGCGATTAGACACTTTTTTTTTTTTTTTATTTATTCAAAAATTCCAAGATCTGCTACAAAGCAGTTCTTCCTATTAGAAGTAGGAAAACACAGTACAAGTACAAGTTACACTGTTTTCCCTCGGCCTGTACATGCATACACATAAAGAAGAGGAACATAAGAATAGAGTAGTAGTTAGAGTAATGAAAGCGATAGGTGCATTATCAACAGTTGCGAATCAGTGCATTGAGTGGGCAAAAGGTAAAGAGTCATGTTAGGTTACCATACATAGTCTCAGTTACTATATTTTGAACTGGTCTCGTATTAGTCGTTTAAATTGTTCCATTGATGTAGCCTTTTGTATGGTGGTCGATAGCCTGTCCCAGACTTGTATTCCACGGTATATGGGGGATTTTTCATAGTGGGCTGTCTTGTGCCGATGTTTTAAGAACCTTACTTTGGCATTTGATCTTGTCCTTGTTGGTACAGTGTCAAGTAATCTCAAATTATTAGATAATTTGTACATATAATTACAAAGCTGTACATAGTATCTTCTATCAAGCATTTCAACAGATAGACTTTCGTGTAAGTCAGAGATTCGTTGCTTATACTTATAGTACCCCTGCACAACCTTCAAGCCGCGGTTCTGCGTACGCTGTAGCAATGATAAATTATGTTTGCTTACACCTGACAAGAGAAAACTACAGTACTCCATAGTCGGCCTAATAGTCATACAGTAAATCTTACATGCCACGTCCGTAGAGATGGCCTTCCTAAATTTGGATAATTTAAATATACGGTTGTTAGCAGACTTGTTGCACTTCTTTACATGTTCATCAAACGTTAATGATTGATCTAGGTGTACACCAAGATAATTATACGATAGTTTACAGTGAAGCATAACGTCCCCACACTTGATTCCCATCGGTGGAAGAAACTTAGTTCTTGCCGGAGAGCAATACCACACAGTGCACGTTTTCTTAGAGTTTAACTTCAGGCCATTGGCACTACACCACCTATTCACTTCCTGAAAGGAATCATCTAGGTTACTCCGTGCTATTTGAGGATTGATGTGGCTTGTGTAAATAACCAAGTCGTCTGCATATTGGACCGAAGAAGCGTTAGCAATACCATCACACATATCATTAACCATTACCAGAAACAATAACGGGCCGAGCACCGAACCCTGGGGCACGCCCGATTCAATCCTCGCTGGGCCAGACAGAATTCCGTTCAAGAGTGTTCGTTGAACACGTGAGGACAGATAGTCCGTTAACCAAGCGAGACAATCGATGGGCAAACTTAAAGAGCGCTCAAGTTTCGTAAGTAGCAAGCTATGTGAGACCGAATCGAAGGCCTTGCACTGATAAAGACTCCATAAGATGCACTTCACTAACATCGTTATTTTACATATGGATGCGCCCGGCGTATATATAAGTAGGTATTTTGTGCATACAAGGTCGTCCAATTCCCCGTGTGTATACACCTCATCTGTAGGCGTATATAAGCATCCAGTGAAGAGGGCTTCACTGAGAGCGGGCGGGGGAAGGTGGGGGGGGGGGAGTAGGGCTTCCTACACTTGTACACCTTGGACACCTGTACTTCTACCAACACAAAGGGCGGGAGGCGGTGGGGGAGAGGATATTTCGTCTCATATACGCCGGGTTTGAAATACAGCCAGGAAACGTCCGTATATAAGGCCTGGGCGTATATATATATACATATATATGAAAACAAGTTAATATTCAAACAATACATGCACTTCCGCGATGGCATATATATGAATAAAATGGTGGTTTTCGTGCAGTGATGTGTGGTGGATTGGCATGTCTAGACATATGTCTACGATTTTGCACCTTCCCGGTATGTCTCTGATATTTGCTTTTAGTATCGGTGCCATATCGGTAGGTCTAAATTTCTATCGTAGTAGGTGGACGCCAGGCCTAACATGTGAAACATGTGACCTGATTAATATCCCTGTGGCCCTGGTGTCCTCTGGGATTCAGCAGAAATAAAACAGCTTTTCGTCTTAGCTGGATGTGGTGATTATTGAGCAAGTGCAAAAAAAAAATCCTTAAAAATGAATAATCCCAAAAGGTTATCCCACACTTAATAGACCAACACAGTTGTTAATTCAAACTGAGGAGAAAAATAAAACCTCAAAACAGCATTTCATGTTTTGGCATAACTGTATATATTTCATATACAAAGATTTATTCCTCCAATATGTAACAATGAAAGAAAATAGTCTGGTTGCTGGAAGCGAGGGCGTGCAGGTCGAGCTGGGGCTGAAGACCGAGTGATGCCGAAAAGCCAATACACACTGTACGATTTCGGAACATGAATGTTCCTTTCTCGGCGAGAAAAGAACAATCGTAAGCTCAGGCGAGGCCTAGAAAATGTGTCGGCCAATGTGACACCCCCCTACAGTAATTTGCCTAAGATTTTTGCCCATGGCGATGTACCTTTGTTGCCGACAAATTGCAGTCCAATGTTCCGAAATCGGGACCGATAGATTAAGGAACGTGTTCCTTCCCGTTGTCGCCGACAATGGAGTTTAAGAAATACCCCCCGTGGTTCCTACCAACTATGGCCCTTAATTAGTCGCTGGGTGAGCAGAAATGCCCATGCCACACACAGACTGAGGCCAGCTCACCGATTTAACTCCCTTAAACTGAGATTTATTACTTGTTCCTTTATCAGTGGCCCTAAATCGCTCACGATTTACGCAGTCCGTCGTCCAGTGTGGACAGAATTTGCTTACGATTAACTCATGCTAATGGCTGCCATAAACATTGTGGGGATAGTCAACGCTATGCACATATTCGCCTGAGACAAGTTAAATAACCCTGATGATTCAGGGAGTTAATCGGTGGAAACAAAATCGTTCAGTGGGTATTGGCTTTAACGCTGGACCCTGGCTGCCCTAAATAGTTCTGGGAGTTGACTGGTGGAGGGTGGTTGTGGCCCCTAAGATTCGAGGTCAACTCTCGACCGTAGAACTGTCCCAAGGCGCTATAAATATCATGTAAGGAGGTCAGGGTCAAGGTTGAGGTTTCCTGCGAATGCAGTCATTGGCTACTCGGTCTACTCTATTCCTTATATGGACTTAATGTAATGGGACAACTCCATGCTGGGTGGCACTGCTGCTACCCTGGGACCAGGGAGCTGTTTCAAGTCGGGAGGGTGCTAAACGAGAGTACTCACCGCCAAAGCAAGAGCTAACAATGGCACTTGAAGCGTCACTGTCGAGGTGGAATTGCCACTCGCTATTGGGTATGGTAGCGGTTTTGCTGCCGCTTTGATTAAAATTGCCGCTCGCTGTTGCGGCCTCTCACTTTGAAATGCGACGTGCCGCTGGCGAGACTTCACTCAACTATTGAAACAGCTCCCTGTTTCACTAGTTTTGTGACATGTCTAGATGGCGTTTAGATGGTGTGTCCGGTTTTATAAGAACTAGATATTAGACTTTGTTTTGTCCGTTCTTGCTTGCACTGTTGGTATATATATATATATATATATATATATATATATATATATATATATTCTATAAATATACTAAGACACACTCATAAAAACACAGATTGATCCCTTTTTGGTAGGGTGTCGGTCGGAAGTGCCCACTTACATTGGTTTTTTAGGTCTTTTTGTACCGAATTACTGTCCACTTACGCGGGTTGACTGCTTACTCGGGGTGGAATTAAACAGCTAATAGAGGGGAAAATTTCCGTTGCGAGCAAAAGTCTCCCTTCTACCTTATTTACAGTTTTTCTTAGATAATCCTCTTTTCTGCTGGTAGTTGGGAGATTTCTAAATTTATATTATCCTGCAAATAACTCAGGATAATATAAGTTCCATATATCAGCAATTAAAAAATGCAAAAGAATGGCATGTCACCATGACAACTTCTATGGAAGGGCCATCTGAAAATGTAAGCGCTTTACTATTGGTGTCTATAGGAAAATGCAATATTTTGACTTTGTTGCTAAATGACACTGATGTTCTATTGTTATCTTCAAATAATTCTGGATTATGATAGTTGGGGACATGTACAAATGAGAAATGCTAAGAAAATACTATTTCGCAATGCTAATTTCTATGGGAAGGCCATCTGAAGAAGGCAAGTGCTTATCTATTGGTGTCTATGGGAACCTGCTACATTTCCATGAAACCAGATGGCAACACCAGTGTTAATTGAGTAGAACCAGGGGTCACCTCGATACCTACTCGCATTTGTCTTTAATGACTCCAAGGTTATCATTTTCATTTGATTATTTAGTTGAACGGCTGGTAGATATACACAATAATGACTAGTTTTGTGTACGAGTGGCCGTAATCTCAGAGTAGTTGACACGTAGTAATATCCGAGCGATAAGCGAGGATATTACGTCGACGACTACGAGGAGATTATGGCCACTCGTATACAAAACCAGTCATTATTGTATCTATTACTCACCTACAAGATTAATAACAAGTCTATTGCAATAAAAATGTTTCTGCAAGACATTTAGTCCAAGACACCACAGCACTGGTAAGCATGTCAGTAATTCGGTGTAGACTTACACCTATAATATAGTTCGCCATTTTTCCATGGTTTTAGTATGCAAAGTATGTTATGACAGTGGTTTCTGATGTTAAATGAGATAATTATGACTGATTATAAATTATTGATATTGAATGAACATTCAAGAAACATATTTTGAAGTACATGATAATTTGACCTCATTATGGATGGGGCTTTTTTTTCGGAATCTCCTGCAGGAGATTCTGACATGCCAGAGTGTCCAGGTAGCTAGTTCTAGGTGCCCTATACATTTCCTATGGAGACTCCGTAATAGGTGGGTGATAAAATGTATTCCTATATACCCATTATTGAACTAACTAGAGTTACAGACCGCTGCTGGGGGGTGCATTAAAAATAAGTTATGTGTCGAGGTTGACGTTTTCGTCCCGCTCTCATGTTTTCGTCCCGCTCTGACGTTTTCGTCCCGCTCTGATCACGTGATACAATACAGCCCTTTGCTTCTGAAGTGTTTCAGGTAAAGAATTAAGCATTTTTATCGATATATGAAGGTATATAGGAATAGGGAAACCAAGTACCGGTAATCAAAAGTCAAAGTTACTCGGTAAGGCTTGGAAAAATTACTGCCCTCGGCCAAGGCCTTGGGCAGTAATTTTTCCAAGCCTTACCTTGTAACTTTAAACTTTTGCTCACCGGAACATAGTTTCCCTCTAAACTTCCCTTAAAAGAATGCAGAAAGATGTCGTTATCAGCAGCCATACCGATGTCGTGACTTCGTGAGCAACAGGTGGTCCAGGACCCCACAGGCCGGGCAGGTTTCAGAGGAGGTGTGAAGTGTAGCGCCCCCTATCGTTTTGGCATGGTCTCAAATGACAGCTGAATGCGGATTCCTATGCTAAAATAGGCTAACTGGTAACAGCTATTACATACAAACTATTAGAGCTCTATCCAAAATATTTTCAGATATTGATAGAGTGAAATCTAATGTACTCCAAACCACAATAGAGCTCAATAGAGCTCCACGTTTTGTGCCTGTTTTGTGTCGTGGAATACAACCTTTTTTTCACAAATTCCAATGTTCAACCTACGACAGGAAACCTTAGCCATAACACAGGTATATGACATGTGTATCACTAAATAGGCCCATGTCTTAGGTTTCTAACGATGTTTTGTTTATCAAAATCGGCCTATTATTCATGACATAAGAGCTATTTGCATTTTGCATGTTTTGGTGTGGGCTCTTCTCAGAGCTCCTTCCCTCTTGCTGGCATGTTTGAAAGTGGCACTGTGAGGCAGCCGCGATCGTATATATGATCCAAGTCACTATAGGGGGCGCTGCGCTTCACACCTCCTCTGGGCAGGTTTCTAATGTTTAGCGATGACATAGCGGTGGGAGAGGACGCACTACGGATACGCCGCGTCAAACCAAACCTGGGACCTGTTTCACTAGTTTTGTGACATGTCTAGATCATAAATGGCGTCTAGATGGTGTTTCCGGTTTCATCTTGTCTTGTACTGTCCATTGTGAATTTTCTTTTCTTTTTTTCCGGATTATACAAGAAAGAACGCCAAATTAGTTGTAGGCGATTGTATATTTTTCCATATCACTGAATAAAAAAAATAAGATAAAAATAAAATAAGAACTAGACATTAGACTTTTGAGGTTTCTCATGTTTATTTGATATATTTTTTTCTTACCGATTGGCCGATAATTTAGATATTCTTCCAAGGTAATTGAACAGGTGATGTTAAGTAGAGCCCCTAGCAATATTTTTGGCAGCTTGGTGAAAATGATATAAGACACTCAGAGGTATTGTTGTAATTTTTGTCCGTTCCGCTGGAGTTTGATCTCCGTGGTTGGGAAAAAAAATTTTTACGTGGTCGCAAGCGGTAGGAGAAGGACGTGAGTATCTGATACGCCTCGTAAATACAACCAGACACTCAGAGGTAGTTTTGTAATATGTATCAAAATAATTGCAAGGAAATTATACCAGAGCTAGATGTGCACAGTCTCCAATGTAATTATCTAGAACGTCCTGACCATGCTGTACAAGTCACAGAACGAGATGCTAATTTATGGTATGTACGGACCGAGGCGTTTACGCCGAGTTCCGTACAAACGGTAAATTAGCATCGAGTTCTGTGACTTGTACAAGCATGGTTGGACGTTATATATTTACTATATACCCAAAAAAATTTTTTAAATCAATTTAATTTTTCATAACAACCAAAATTTTAATAAATGTGTATGGGTAGGTAGTCCGTATTTTGGTGTACGGACCACTGGTCCGTACAGTATTTTTACGTCATATACCGAAACGGTGCGTATTTACAGTATATACGGCATGGGTATATAGTCAAGTCCTTTTCATAGTCAGGGCTTTCACGTTATCTTCTGCAAGTATTGTTTGTACTTTTTTTTCAAAAATTCCTGAATTAGTTTATAAATCTCTTATGCTGATTTTTCAGTAGTATTCATACCAATAAGGGTGGCAACCTGTCAGCATTGGACTTGCCGTTTGCTGGTTTTCTTGAGGTGCCATACTATATAGATATATAATTGAAAGCCAACACGTATGTGTAGAAGTTTGTAAAAAGTTTTATTACATAAAATAACTCAGAAAAATGAGTTTTTGATCATTATTTAAAACTTTCACGAGTTAAAACAGTTGAAGATACAATGATAAGTGACTTGCGCCACTATTTTGAATTCGGCCAATAAAAAGATTAACATTAAAAATTCTCGTCATCAAAGCTTGTAGGCGAATGTTTGGGGAAGGCGGGTGGGTTTCTTGTACCCTGTCAGACGTGTTGAGGAGTGAGAGGCCTCGGTAGCGGTCTGGTCCCCTTTTATAGCCAGATGTTGATGACGTGTGAGAGGCGGTTCCTGTGCATGAGAATAATTTAAAAGGCATATGAGTTATGTGGGACAATTGAAATACACAAAAACGGTTTGTGGGATAATGAAATAGAAATTCGTAATTATCATAGTCTTCTAAAAATCATGTGAGATTAAAAGAAAACGGTTGGCATTAAATTATTTACAATTTCCAATTATCTTTTAATGTTCAGCAAGCTTATATAACTCTTTAATATGCAGCAATGTAGCGCTAAACAATCAGGGTATACAATGGGTCATATTTAAGTAGGTATACCCTCTTCCAAAATTAATTTGGTTATACGTTTAAATATCATTACGGCAGAGGTGTTTCGTACTATAGGTTTCAGTTCATTCCATTCTTTGCCCCCAACATATTCGACACTTCTTATATAGATCTGACGATTTGGTTGGTGTACTTTCAGGACAGGTGCCTTATGCATTCTTGTTGCTCTTATACTAACATCAGCATAATCCAATCTTGATCTATCATACATTAAGTTTCTAAAATGATATCTCCTTTGATCATGTGAGTAAGGGATTTGCGCGTATTAGATATGGACTAGCCCAATAATTCGCATGTATATGCAATCTTAAGCAAAGATTTTGTTTTATTTTGTAATTTGTCAAGCAACATCTTTTGACCATCATAATATAATATGTCAGCATAGTCTCCGAGCTCATGCAGTAGTTTTAGCGAAAGTAACACAGTACGAGTAGTCCAAGAAACTTTGACTGCCTAGCGGACAGTCAGAGAGCACAACCGCTCATTCCCATAGTACAGAAAACCACTTCCCTTGTTCTGGGTAATCCTGTCAATGTCAGTGCATGTTTATGCTCCCTTACCTTCTGGAATGCATGATAATTCCTTTTTGATGATAAAACTCCTGTTTTGTTCCTTTGTGTTACTTTTGGGAGTCTTTTTCTACAAATCATTTAGCCATATTTCACTGATTCCAACTCATGTCGGCCATATTTGATAGGCTGGTTCCTGGCAATTCCCTGTGTAGTATGTCCTGCACTTTTGAAACCGATTTTTGGCGCCTGCAGCATGCATTGACATGGATTTTACTAACTCTGTCTGTTCTATTAGATAGAACTAATGCAAAGGTAAGAAATTGCTGTTATTTTATTGCATTTTGCCTCAGGAAACTGTTTGCCACAAAATCAGAAAGATTCAACCTATATTTATAAGAAAAACGGCTGCTGAGCTGAGATGTACATTTTTGGTCGACCTGTTAACATAGAACTCTATGGGACTGCTCTCTGACTGTCTGCACTGCTCCACTGTCAGAGCCTCTCGGACTAGGTACGAGGAGCCGTCCCAATTAGGCTAACTAGTTTCCCGTAAATATTTCATCGGCATTGAGTATGAGTTCCCAATGTCAAAGACTATGGGGGGAAATACAGGGGCGAAATATTCACAATATTACCATCACTACTACTCTACCTAGCAAATGATAAGGTGGACGGCTGTCTGGGTCAATAACATTTATCAGTATATAAGATTTTATGAGGATTTGATGTATTGACACTAAAAATGTCTAAAAATGATGAGTTGACACATTAAGTAGGGGCAAATATTTTGTTGAACATGTTTTAATAATAATAATAATTTTACCTATGATTTAAAAAAAACATACATTAATAAGACATTTGAAGAAATTTGGTGGTTGATGGGTGGGTAAAATAAATATGGCTTGTTGATTGTAAAGAATGGCGAAATACAATGATGCGGACCGAAGTGGGGTGAGTTGGGGTTATGCGTATGAGCCATTTTCTACTGGCCGAATATTAGCTGCCGATTTATAATCAGGAACCACCGATCTATCATTAAGGTTTACAGACACCAGGGACCTGTTTCACTAGTTTCGTGACATTAGTCCTAGACAGACATTAACAGCGGCACCAACAATGCAAGCAACAGCGGAAAAAACTTTGTCGGGTTTCAAAACGCATGTCACAGTTGATGCCAAATATCAGCATATCGAAGTGGCCAGTTTTCTTCATGTTTGACACGACTATAGGTTATATGTAATCCTTACTCATGTTAAAGTTTCATTGCTTAATTCCTACGGGAAGTGAGTAAGATAGTCTGATACTTTTGAAACCGGACACACTGTGTTTGGGGTCTGTCTTGTCCTAAGTGCCGAAACTAGTCTTGGGACCCGTTTCAATAGTCTGTAGGACGTCCGTTATTGGGTGTAGTGACACGATAGTGACAAGTTGCGTTGCAGTAGTTTAGTGACAAGCCATTCCTTGAGTCCTTGTTGCAGACAGGCGCTAATAGTGGCTTGTACCATTTCAGAAGTGGCTGTCCGGTCACTAAAAGGGTCACTATAGTGTCTATAATAGCGAGAGGGTATACCCTCTCGCTTGTATTGTCACAAACGCTTAACTTTACTTTCCCTAGGGATTAAGCTGTGAAACTTTAACCCCAGTTAGGGACACATACAACTTATAAACATGCCAAATATGAAGGAGATCGACTCATGCAATCCAGAGATATTCACATTTAAATTTTGTCATAAAAAGTGTTGCTCTGGTGGCCAGTGTAGAATTATTCAAGCGCTGTCGCTAATTTATGCAGTGACCTCACCTTCACAGCACTTGTTCCTGGTAGCACTAACACCATCCATTGTCAGGGCCAGGCAGCAATGTCACTATGTCGCCAACAGTGAACAGACACACCACCCCAATAGTGACATGCCTTCTGCAACGAGAATTAAATTTTGTCACTATTCCTGTCACTATTTGAGTCACTAAACATGTCACTAAGTGGTTTAGTGACCCATTCTATTGAAACGGGCCCCAGGTCTGTCCGTATGGTGTCATACTCACCATCTAGACATGTCACGAAACTACGGAAACAGGTCCCAGTTCGGTGCATGGAAACAGGTATGCAGAGAAGTGCTCGGTGATTAATTGTGCATAGCTAATGCAATGAGGCCACTACACTGGCCACCCGAGCTAGACTACGTTAGCTCTGGTCACGTTAAATTGACAGGGGCCTTGAACTGGCGTGGTAGCGGGTATCTCATACCATTGCAGTGGTGAGTAAAAATAGATATCTCTACTCTGTGACCAACCCCTGTCTCAACAAGGGGCTTTGAGAGTACTACAATCTCCAACCACAACAATAGCCTGTTGTTAAAAAGACTACCTTGACACAAGATCAGCTAGGCGAGTGCAAGTCAAGGTTGTTCAATTCGGATTCCACCCAGAGTAGGAAGGTGCTTCTGCCACACACCCTTGACCCTGCTATGACCCATGTTCTTACCCTAGAAGATACTTTTCCATGTTCTCATAGTTTTTTAAGTGTATTTATGATACAATGGCCACAGAGATAATATCATTTAACAATGTATTAACATATGAATATTTCTTTGTAAGTATTTGGGATATCAGAATCCATGTAGAACATACTTATTTGGTTCGAGAGTGAGAAACCGTAGACATGCCCAGGGTTTAACGTTACCAACCTCTTAGTTGAAACGTAGTGTAGACAGAGGTGGTGGCCAATCTATGAGGCCACCACCGACTGACTCCAGTAGGCATGGACTGTCAAATGCAGCATAAACAAGGTGTACACTACACTACACAAGACAGACCTTTAGACACCGAATGCAGTCTTTGGCGACCACCGACTGACTATTGGGAGAACTCATTTGAACAATTCCGTTTTCGTTGGCCAGTGAAAAATGGCTTTAAGTAGGAAATAATTGGTGTGAGAAAGTTTGTTTGGGGTTGTTCAGGTGGGAAACACTAGGTGACAGTAGTGAGCCAGCCTGGCGCTATACTGGCAACCAGAGCTACACAAAATTAGCTTTGGTCGGGTTAGATAGGCGACCACCTTGGCCCAGTAGCGGGACCAGTTTGTTACTCTCCAACCAGATCTTTCATACTGCTTGGAGAGTGTGTTATGTCATAGCCTCGAAGCCAATTATCCATTTTCTTATTTCCTTTCCTGTGTACTATTTCAAAATATATTGAATGTAAATCTAGGTTTCTTTGTCAATTTGTTAGCAATGGATAGTTCATGTTAAGTATATCTGCTTTTATAATATACATAGAATTAAAGTACTTGGTTGGAGCCGAACACAAAGGGATACCGTATGTGATTTAACCCGACCAACCCCTATATCATAGATGGGCGTTGGTGGTATATCATAGAAGGGGGTTGGTTGCCAAACTACCGTCGGGTGTCGTACGTTATCTGCCTAGTTACACCATGCCTGAAGTCAAACAAACACCTCTCAATGTATACTTTAGCATCGGA
This sequence comes from Alentia gelatinosa, assembly GCA_950022655.1. Lineage (NCBI taxonomy): Eukaryota > Metazoa > Annelida > Polychaeta > Phyllodocida > Polynoidae > Alentia > Alentia gelatinosa. The sequence goes on from OX465579.1 coordinate 168,868,348, forward strand.
TAACTGACAGTATAAGCATAATACGTTTGTAATACCCATGCACATTATTTCCATAGAAATAACAGCAATTGCATCATATTCTATGGTATTCCAGCGCCTATTTGATGTGTCATACATGCATATCACCTCAATGATATTTTAGATATACCCTAGATATGACTGCGTATACACTAAAACCTTGGCAGGCCTGGCTTTAGAATGGTCTTTTTCCAATTTAAAACCAAGATAGTTATCAACTACAAAGTTTAGACAGCCAAGATTTGTTGATACAATAACCTAGTTTATTCTAGCAATTTACTCTGTCAAAAAAAACAATGCTCCTGCAATCACACCCACCGTTCATACTCTAGCTGTGAATCTTGTATATCTCTACATGCATTTGGGCGGACCCAGCAGTGTTTGTCCGAGCGACGGCCTAACTAAGGAACTCACCATTAGATGGCATTAGCGGCAACACCTGGGAGCTGTTTCAAAAGTCGGGAGGGTGCTAAACGAGAGTACTCACTGCCAAAGCGAGAGCTAAACAACTGCACTTGAAGTGTTGCTGTCAAGGTAGAGGTGCCGCTCACTATTGGGTATTGGTAACGGTTTTGCTGCCGCTTTGATCTTAAGTGCCGCTCGCTGTTGCTGGCCTCTCGCTTTGAAATGGGCGTGCCGCTGGCGAGACTTCACTGGACTTTTGAAACAGCTTCATGTACTATCCTAGACTTGTCCCCTTAGATTGGCCGCCACCTCTGTCTCCACTCGGTTCAGAATAAGATGTTGGTTGGGTTAAATCCCACTCAGTATCTGCGAAGTTTTGTTTGTTTGTTTTGGTAGTTTACGTCCAATTTGTTCAATTAGACTTACTTTGGGTTTGAGACGAATGTCGGTAATAATCTCAACATTACACATTTAGCGAGGTGAGAATTCTTTTACTTCCCACACCACATAGACATGGTATGAGAAGGATTGGCCTTTGATATAGTAGTAAATCTACCACTGCTGGGAATGAAGGAGAAAGGTTATCTGCAGTGGGACTACAATCAACAAAGTCCCAAAACCTTGGGATTACATGTCCAGTGCTATCTACCACTGAGCTAACTGATCCAGTTAATTTCAGAACTTAAACTTTTAATATCTCAACTAATACTAGGAGTAGGAACAAAATTCAAAACGTATATTAACCAGAGCTTGGGAGAATGAGGTACATTTAATTGGAATTGAATTTAAAAAAGAAAAATACACATTTATATATATTGTAGAACCTACACAGTAGGAGAGAGTGGGGCGCCTTGTACCACATGCACTTTCACTATGATATTATGTTCATATAATTTTATCATTTGCCTTGAAATTTACCCTCTTGTGAAAGATTTTTAAAGCATTAGCAGTAAGTGTCAAATTGATATGCTAGTGTGTAAGACCAGCTCGAGAAAGTTATAGGGTCCAAAAAGTAAAATGTCCATGTTCTGTTACGGTGTTTTCTTTTCACAATAGTATTTCCTTAATAATCAAGCACATAGTAATGATATAAATGTATATACTAGGTGATTCTATCGCAGTATAACTGAATTTGATTTTTTTTCAGTTAAAGTCATATAACAGAGCACAACTCTCATTGGCCAGTTCCCTCTTGATGATGGGAGAAAGGAATTTTATGATTGGCTGTTCTAATTTTAGCACCAACTTAAGCCTGAGAATACCACGATTCTGGCGAATCATTATAGCTCTCCAAGCTGATTTATTTGGTACAAGCCCAGTAAAAGCTAATCTAGGACCTTTGCTTGAAGAATAACACACTGGTTACTGGCAAATCACTCAGGGTAGCTGAGTATAAGCGGAGGCAGGAATCCCTGACTCAAGATGGCACCTCCTCACAGTTTTGGTTTGAGTCTGTGTGCCCTGGCCCTGGTGATAAAAGACTGTACTAGAGTCTATACTAGAGCTGTACTATAAGTCCTCAGCATTTGATATGGGTAAAATTACAGTATCTAGTTCAATCAAATGCAGCATTTGTAAAATATAATATTTTCGAAATTAAGTAGATAGAAATCAAGAGAACTTCATAACAGATGTGTGTTCTCCACTCGGGGGATACATCGAACTATTACCCCTACAGCGATTACGGATACAGAAAATAAAGTAATGACTAGAGCTCGGAGGAGTAATACCATGGTCTTGTTACCGCGCCCAAAAACGGAGTTTCTTAAAAAATCACCAGCTTATCGAGGTGCTATATCTTGGAATAAATTACCTGAATCCATCAGAAATATAGAAAAAAAGGAAGCTTTCAAAAAGATGATCAAAACTCTAGACATTTTGACCTAGATTATGAATATAATTATTATTCCTATTAATGGCCCGATATAGATACAACATCAATGCGACATGTATGGTACACTGTATTGTACACGATATTACTATCTACGCTTCTTTATTTAATAAGTCTTGATATTGTTGTGGAGTTTAATGACCCCTGAGTTGGAGGATTTCCTGTAATGATTATTGATATTTTACATACCCATTTTACTATTGTGAACAATTGGTGGCATGCAAAAATGGTTTTTATTTTTATTATACACTATATTTATATGGTTAATGACTTAGCGAAGTATCAAGATAAGATACTTACGCTATTCAGTACCTTAAAGAAATGGACTTTAAAGATAGGCGTTTTATACACGACAAAGCGACATGCTTTATAACAACTATGTAACAAAGACTTCAGCAATGATAAATGTACGACCAATGATGATGTATGTCAACAGATAACCTCAATAAACTGCTTTCAAAAAAAAAAAAAAAAAAAAAAGATACTTACGCTATTAATTGTATAAATCGTGAGAACTGTATGGTATCCAAATTGAGGCATAACACCACAGATAACATAAAGCAACACAGATGGATCAACATTAATATCAATATCAATCTTAGTATTCGAATTCGAATTCCGCTGCATGGATATTCCTTTTCCCTCATCATTTCATCACCTACTTATGTTTACGTTTACGTTTATTTAATTTTATTTTTGTATTTCATTGTATTATATAGCACCACTGTATTATATACCACTACTGTTCTGTTGTTTACTGAGGCTATAATCCTCTATCTTTATAGATAAAACCGGTGACGAAATAAAAAAACTGTTAGACAAATACTTGAACGCACTTGTCACTTAGGGTATAATGGCAGATCGAGGTTATGTACTTACGAATTATACCTAATAAAAAAAATATATATATAAAAAAAACAGATCTTTTCAGGCCAAAAATTCTAAAATTGTTCTGCCATCTCTTTTGAATTCTTTGTCATCTGTTATAATGCTTCTGTATCTCATAACATATCTATCACATCCTGGGAATATATAGGTATCATTTAAATTTTCTTGAAATAGGTAAAAAGATAGGTTGTTGATTTTTATAGGTCACCGCGATAGATTTTTCATTAAATCACTGTGAAGACAGGAAGGTAACATGTTTCAGTGGGTTTTTTTCCTAAGAAATTCCGATGTTCAATCTACAACAGGAAATCTTAGCAAAAATACAGGTATATCGGGTATATACTAACAGATAGGCCCAAGTCCTAGCTTTCTAACAATGTTTTGTTTATAAAAATCGCCCTATTATTGACGACACAACAGTGATTTGCCTTTTTCAAGTTTCAAACTTTTTTTTTGTCCCATATTAAACGCTCAGGACTATAGAGTCTAATCACACCCCGGCCCTTCTCCGGTACACTGTCATTTCGGCCCCATCGGCATCTCGGACCCCGTTTGTGCGGTCATCTCGGCCCCCTCGCGGCCGCGTTTCGCACTTCCGCTTTCGCGGGTTAAGGATAGGGTTAATGTTAGGGAAAGTGTTAGGGTTAAAGATAGGGTTAGGGTTAGTGTTAGGGATAGGGTTAGCGTTAAGGTTTGGGATAGGGTTAGGGATAGGGATAGGGTTAGGGTTAGTGTCAAGGATAGGAATAGGGATAGGGTTAAGATTTGGGATAGGGTTAGGGATAGGGATAGGGTTAGGGATAGGGTTACGGATATGGTTAAGATTTGCATAGGGTTAGGGTTAGGGTCAAGGTTAAGGTTATCACACATGTATTGTAGGATATGCTTTTGTTTTGTAAGATTCTTTATTGTGGATAATAGACAGATAATATATTACAGCAAAGCTGGAAATCCGTATTTTGGGTAAGTAATCACATTGGAAGACATTCACCGTTTTCGCACATGAAGGCGTGAAAGCTGTGAAAGCGGGGGGCCGAGGTGCCGATGGGTCCGAGGTGCCGTAGGGGGTCCGAGATGCCAAAGGGGCCGAGACATCCGGAAACCCCCTCACCAGCCCTGGTGACGGACTCCCCCCCCCCCCCCCCCCCGCCACGCATGACTGGTTCCACACGGAAACGTTCTGTCTCCTCGTGACCTCATAAGTTCCCAACTGAACAACGTATTACTTAACCCTTTAGCTACACTATAATGCCTGGAGGCATTCCCGGGCATAGTACGCTATGATGCCCTGAGGCATTCCCGGGTGTAGTGCGCTATAATGCCTTGAGGCATCATTTACAAAATAGGAATAATTGTTATTTTTTAATGAAATAATGCAAATATTTTGATATTATTTTTCTAGCCTATGTAAAACTATATCATAGTTAATATCATAGCTATTATATAACATCCTAATTATTTTGGATTACAATGGAAGTGTGATATAATGACGTCACTGTGAATATTGTGAAAAGTGCCAGCGTACTACAGGGCTGAAAATGGTACTACAGCAGCGTATTTCAAGGCATGTATTTGGTATTATGCAGCGTAACGAAAGGGTTAAATTTTGTTTTGTAAAATCTGTCCCCGATGCTGTGCGGTGCGTTCCCCTGGAGGTGTGCTCCTGCGTTCCTACAACAGCAAGCACAACGTCACGTGCAACAGCTCCGACCTCATATATTGCATTTCATGCAAGAAATGCGGAAAACAGTATATAGGCCAGACCAAACGCAAAATAATTAAGAGAAACCAAACCAGAGGTAGTCGTGTCGTTGTTTATCGCATGACAGCAATGTCGCGTTTACTGCGCGAGGTGAAGCCGAGTGCAGTGATCTGTGACATTGCCGGAGTGCGATAAACAACACGACTAACTCGAGTTTGGTTCAGAATTTATCCTACCCTATCTAAATTACTTCAGCAAATCAAGAAATAACATAAAATTCACCGATAATCAGTGATAATCATTGGTCGCTTTTCCAATGACATCATTTGACAACTGTATCCCACCAGAGCGATAGATTTCATTTTCCTGCACTGTAGACCAAATACAGCCCGCTAATGTTAAGCCTATGGAGTTTTTATTATGGGTAGGATAAATACACAATATTGATTGGTTTCAGATACATGCAGTCGTATGCTCCGTTGAGTTGACGCATAGTAATATCCGAGCGTATCCGAGGAGCATACATCTGCTTTTATCTGATATTGTTATTTTTTATCAGTCTATATTGTATTTATCATTACCCCTTACCCGCAACACAAAAGTGGAAGACAGATATGGGCGAATAAAATTTATTTGAATTTTATAAGGTCCATATAAATTAAGATATTAAATATGACAATATCTTATGGAAGAGGATATACATATGTAGTATGATATATGAAGAAGACATATTTGTAAATATGATAAGTACATATTTTGAAGATATGTATAAGATATACATAAGGCAGATGTGATGCCTGTATAAAAGGTATTACATATGTGGTATGTATTACAGGAGTACATGTGTATAATGTATAATAGTATTATGTAATACGTATATATGGTTATACAATGTGTATAAAACGCCCTACGGGAGTAGGAAGAAAGGTGAGGGTGGGTGGGAGAAAAAAGGTTGTAGGTGTGAGCTGAGTGAAGCGCAGGAACAGAATGAGATGGAGCGTGGGGGCGTGCTTCGCCACGTGACCTATTAGTTCACGTGACTCGCACGCGGGGGCGCGCAGGGTGCGCTAGTAGGGAGGGAGTGCGCTAGGTGGTGCAATGACCGCTCCTGACCCTACGGGCCATGAGCTACCCATTACCCCTTACCCGCAACACAAAAGTGGAAGACAGATATGGGCGAATAAAATTTATTTGAATTTTATAAGGTCCATATAAATTAAGATATTAAATATGACAATATCTTATGGAAGAGGATATACATATGTAGTATGATATATGAAGAAGACATATTTGTAAATATGATAAGTACATATTTTGAAGATATGTATAAGATATACATAAGGCAGATGTGATGCCTGTATAAAAGGTATTACATATGTGGTATGTATTACAGGAGTACATGTGTATAATGTATAATAGTATTATGTAACACGTATATATGGTTATACAATGTGTATAAAACGCCAAAAATGTCCATGAAGAGTTTGTGGAGAGGAGGGTGGGAGAAAAATGATGCTCACTCGTTAATCGACTTGAGGAGGGAATCATTCACCCGATTGGCATCCGAGGTGCGGATGTAGCTTCTGTGGGCGTTGGAGCGCCACCCCCCATACCTCTGTATATCCAGTTCAGGGACTCCGGCCTGGAAGGCCTGCGTCGCCGCGGCCTTTCGCAGGCTGTGCAGGGTATATGTCCTTAATGGTATCCCTGCCAGCGCGATGAGACGGTCCCACTCTTTAGCGAGACATCGAGTCGTGATGGGGGAGCGATCCTCGTTCATGAGGAAGGGCTCGCGGTCGTTGGTCGTAGGAACGGCCGCGATCATCGCTCTCACTGCCCGCAGCGGGCACGACATCCGGTCCGGGGAGGGCTGCAGAGATACACGTTTCTCTTCTCCAACACACTGGAGGTTCTTTGCAGCCTTGATCCTCACGTCGACGTGAGTAGAAGTGACCCTCACGTCTCCTCGTGTGAGGTGCCGGACCGGATCGAAGCTCTTGACGGTTTGCGGCGCGACTTCGCTTTGCCGCAGGGCCGCGAAGAACATGAGGAGGCACGCCGCTCTGGTCGACCGGTCGAGGGGCGTGGCCGTGAGTCCGCCGAGGACGCCTCTGAGGGCCTCCATAGGTATAGGTGGCTTCACGTTCGGCTGGTAGGCTTTGTCCCTCTTCATTGCGTCCAGTGCCCGCTTGACGCGGGCGTCCTCCGTTGCCGCAATGTTCCCTCCCGACAGCCGTAGGTGCGACCGTAGGTGGGACAGATGGTTTGCTACGGTCGCTGGTGAGGGGGCGTGGTCCCGGACGTACTCCAGGTACGCGGTGATTAGGCTGACGGTCGGCTGCTGGGGGTCCACGCCCATCCTCCGGCAGAACGCTAGGTATGTAGTCACTGCGCTTCGCTGGTTGGCGACCGTGCCGGGGGCACGCGCCGCGGCCTGCCGCGCAGATGCCCTCTGTTGGAGACAGCGTAGCGCCGGATCTGCAGTAAAGCCGGAGGATAGGCACAAATGAGGCGTGATTACATGGAGCGACGGCTCTGAGGTTAAGAGAGGTCATGTAAAAAGCAGCTTTAGAATAATCACTGGAGGTGAGGTGCGACCGGCTGAGGGCATCCGCGACCGAGTTGAGGACCCCCGGGATGTGCGTGTATACCAGCTCGACCTGGAGCCTCGCTTGTACCATCCAGGCTTGGCGGGCACACTCCGCCAGCACCTTGTTCCGTGCCCGCCCCGATGTTAGTGCCTGGACGGTTCCCATGTTGTCGCAGAAGACCTCAACCCGCGTCCCCCGGTCCCGGTCGCTCAGGAACGTGTTGAGGGCGTATATCGTGTTGAGGGCTTCCAGTTCCGATATGCAATTCACCGGGTCGGCAACCGGGCACACCTGGGCGGAGTAGGCCAGGCGGCCGTCGGTGCCCCCGACCCCGGTGAGGCAGGCGTCCACAGTGATGCATTTCGTCGGGGGGCCCCTGGGGATCAAGGCACGCCCGTTCCAACCCTCCGCAAACCTAGAGAACCAGTCGAGGTCCTGCCGCATGTCCGAGGAGATGTTTAGGTAAAACCCCGACATCCCACGCAATGCCTCCAGTAGCTTGCTCACGAAGGGTCTTGCCGGGCGGATGCACTTTGCCACGTGGAGGATTTTTCCCAGCACCGACTGGAGTTGCCGCTTGGTGAGCGAGCGTTTCCGTGCAACGGCCGCGACATGCTGGCGGACGTCCTGGAGTTTGTCCTCGGGCACCGACAGAGTCATGTTTCGTGCGTCGATGTTGATGCCCAGCCAACGGACGACCTGCGACGGTTCTTGTGCCTTCTCCCGGGCCTCCGGCAGCCCTAGCTCGCGGAAGAGCTCCCTAGCGGTCGCGAAGTCGGCGGCGGCTTTCTCCTTCGACGGCGATATCAGGATCAGGTCGTCGAGGTACATGGCCGCCTCCACCCCCTTTCCGGCGAGGATCTCCACTATCGTATCTGCAACACACTGCATGTGATACGAGGACGCGCGGGCACCGAACGGCATCGCCATATCGCAGTAGTACCCGCCGTCCCACGCGAAACACAAGAGGGGCCAGTCGAGGGGGTCACACCGGAAATTTTTATATGCCCTCGCGATGTCGATGGAGGCCATGTAGCTCGAGGGACCCGATCGCAGGAGACGGGAGACGAAACCGTCGATGGTGGGGAGAGTGTGCTCCCTCTCCTCCCCGTACACCGAGTTCTTCCTCACGTAGGCGTTGACGCTCCGATCCCGGGGGAAGGTCATATCCGTTATCACCCGCCGGGCATCGGAGTCCCGTTTCTCCCGCGACATCAACGGAGAGACGTGGCACCACGGAGAGAACGGGGCCTCGGCGAACGGCCCGAGCAGATTTGAGAAGGAGAGCTCCTTAGTGATGAACTTGCCTACCTCCGTGGGAAAAGCCGTCGCGCTGGGATGATTAGGGACCCCCTGGGTATCGGTCGCGGGTCCCAGGTATCCGAGGGGGAATCCATAACGTATGAACCCCAGCAGCTCCTGCTTTCCCTGCATCGCCGTTAGGTACTTCTCCCACGCCCGTAGCCGTAAGTCCGTGGGTAGAGTTATCTTGCTACACATGGCGTTTGGGAGACCGGTTGCCCGCACGGCCCGGTATATGTGCCCGTGCGCCGGCGGCGCGTTGTCGTCCATCTCCGGCCACTGCTTGCGGCGATGTAACATAAAGGCCTCCGGGTCCGTACGAGTCCCGGCGGTCACGATGCCCGTGCGGCAGATCTCCTCCAGTGCCGTGAAGTCCAGTGTGCTGGGCTGTGCCGTGCCGGCGGGGCCGGCCACGCTGTCGGAGGGTGGACCCGGGTGGCCGACGCCCACCGGGCCGGCCACGTGGGGTACCGTGTTGTTGTTGTTGTTGTTATTGCCGACCGCCCCCTCCTCACGTGGTGGGGCGGTCGCAGTCGCTATGGCGTCACGTGTCGCCTGCCCCCCGTCCACCCCACGTGTTGCGGGTGCTCCAGGGGGGGGTGTATCCGGGCAGGAGCGACTGACCACCTCGGCCCACGTGGCCGGCGGCCGTTTCCTGTCCGGTGTTGTTACACGGGTTACCGGTCGTGTGATCTCACGTGTGCCGCATCCGGTGTCCGCAGGGGTCCGGGGCCTGCTTACACGTGAGCATCCTGTATTGGGGTGCGCTCCGATCACTCGCGGGGCGCACCGTGCCCGTTTTTTGCCGCCGGCTGACCGCCGTGTTGGTACAAGGCATCCGGTCCGGGGTCGGCCGCCCTCAACGTGTATCCGGCCTGTGGGGTGTACGCCGCCTGGCCCGCCCTCCGTGCTGCTGGGGGTTGGGGGGCTTGCTGACTGTCGTAGCCCATTGTGTAACCCAACTTGCGGTTACAGGCATGGAGCGAATGCCCGCACTGCTTTCCTACCGAATCGCAATACGAGCATATATGGACCCATTTGATAGGCCCGTCCTCGTGCCCGCTCCTGTGGCGACACCCCCGGTCCGAATTGAATTGCCTACATGGCAATTCCCTCGAGCGTGACTTGCTTCCGCTATCCGCTCCCCCGGTCTGAGTCCCGGCCGTCATCGCGAGTCGGACCCGCTCTTCCTGTATGAGCGCGTAGTCCGACCAGCTCATCCTCCCGGTCTCGACCTGATCGAAGATGAATTGGCTCCATCGCCTCACGCCGGCCCACGGCCGGGACTGCGCATCGATGGAGACCTGATGAAGATGTTTACTCATGTGGTCCCTGTCCTCGGGCTCTACGGCTCTGTGGTCTCCCAGTAGTCCCAGGAACGCGCTCACGTATTCCATGGGTCCCAGGGACCCCCTCACCTCCAGTTTCTGCGCAAGGGTATAAACCCCTTCACGGTCGATAAACATATACGGCTTGCTGGTAAGCCTTGCGATATTTAGATCAGAATGCAGCTTACCGGCCGTCCTATCGTGTTTTATCGCCTCCCGGTCGAGCTCGCGCTGGATGTACGAGTCCGCCCCGTACCTCTCCCGTAGTTGTCTCGGCGCGGGCAAAACACGTGCCGCCTGGTCCTCGGCCCAGTCCTGTGTCCGTCTCTCAGCGGCAGATTGAGCGGTCGGCGGTCGAGACGCTGCCTCCGGTGCCCTCTGCTCGGCTAGGCGGTTGATCGCGGCCAGGACACCGCCGATCTGGGTCTTCATATCCTCTTTCATAGCCGCGAGGCCGACCTCCACGGCCACGAGGCGGGTGGTTTTCACGCTCCCGACCTCCGAGGCCGATTCCACGTGTTCCTCGGAAGGCCGCATGGTCGAGTCCGAGGATTCCTCCTGAGCCCGAGACGTGCTCGGTCCAGCTCGCGTTTTCGGCATTTCACGTGAACCTGTCCTCCAGCTAACCCGTACTTTTAAACTCTTGCCCTTACGGCCTCGGACCGATACCCGTGGAGTATGCGGTGCCGCGAACAGCGTAGAGCCAAGGAGAAAAAAGGTTGTAGGTGTGAGCTGAGTGAAGCGCAGGAACAGAATGAGATGGAGCGTGGGGGCGTGCTTCGCCACGTGACCTATTAGTTCACGTGACTCGCACGCGGGGGCGCGCAGGGTGCGCTAGTAGGGAGGGAGTGCGCTAGGTGGTGCAATGACCGCTCCTGACCCTACGGGCCATGAGCTACCCATCCACTTTTTCTAAGCAAGTGGCTTATCGACATCAGTTCATTTTAGTTGTGCACTATTTTCCGATTCAATAAGGCATAATTAAGAAACCCCTGACACCCCCTCTTTTTCTTACTATCCATGTAACCCCCCTTAAGTGTATTTCCTAAGTTAGAGTGTATTGTGTATTGTATGTTTTTTATTCTATGATTAATTCTTCTGTCTCGAGTATCCTAGTTGTACCGGGGAACAAATGGCCCGTATATGTGATTTTCTGTTGGCTGTCATACAGTGTCGTAGTGTGCTGATGTGTCCCGCAGTGTACATGAGGATATTATGGAAAGAGTAATTCATTGTAGGACTATAACCTTTAGCTACATTACTTTATGCGTGCGGATAACATATGTATGTAAACAAACAAAAAAAAGGGAAAAAAAACAACAACAAAAAGCGGTGTAAAAGTAAACATGTTTAACACATAAAACGAATGTTACTCTATGTGAAATCTTAAGTGTGAAATCTTAAGCGATATGAGTGTGATTTCGTTAAGATTATCTGATGTTGATGCTACTTAATGTACATGTTGATTAAGAATTTGAATAAACACTGCAATATAAAAAATAAAAAAATCTGCCCGGGAGTTGAGACTCAAGGTGGAATACTATCGTAAAACCGGATGAGTTTTAATCTGGGCTCCCGTATGCGACGACTGGAGTTTGGCGTAGTGATATCCAGAGCCAATACTCCAGGAGTCCCAAACGGGAGCCCAGATTAAAACGAATAAGGTTTTGATTTTATCCTACCCCCTGTGAATGATATTTTAATGTGAGGATAATAACAAAAAAACACGATAAAAACTTTCTGAAGTCCTCCATATAGCTCTCCTTGCTGCTCTGAAGGCGCTTGGAACTACTTTCAACTGCTGATCTCTGATTGGTCCATTTTTTTTACGCTCCTAGGAGCGATTTTTTTATCCGTATGCGACATACGGGCGCATATACGGAAAGTCAATGTTAAGCCTATGGGATTTTATATTAGGGGTAGGATAAAACTGGATCCACCGCATGAGAACACAAGCCCCATCCGGGCTAAACACAATGGATAGTAGGTACTTATGGGCTTAAGGCTAACCCTCCCCAGAATGCCACCAAAAAAATATATATATATATTACTTAAAGTTAAAGCCTATAAGACAGCGATACACCGATTGTTCCCGATCACACCTTTGCCTGACGGATCCGTTGAATCGTGTCGCTGTTCACACTGATTATAATCGGGTCGGGCATTATTAGTATGGGGGTAATGACCGACTCTGCCCGACCTTAATCTTCTTGCTGTACGCACTGAACCAACTGTTCCCAATTCTCTGAAGGCTGCTTCATTAGCTTTAGTGTGTTTCTGTCTGTTAGATATACATAAAACACCGATTTGTAGCGGAGATTGAGGTGATCATAGGTCTGAAATCTGTTATCTGTTATCATGAATAGTACAGAAGTTATTAGACTTTGCATTATAGTCTATAAAGGCCTATCACCCGGCCTGGGGCCCAGCCGGACCTGGCTCCCAGTCTCTCTCTTTGATCTCATTTGTGCAGTTTTACGAGGCTATAAAGGAAGGAGGTGTGATCCTGAAGAACATTTGAGGGTATTAGACAGCGACATCTATGACATCTTCGATTGGATCGGTGAGAATCTGTGGTAGATGTCACTGTCTTATGGGCTTAAGGCTAACCCTCACCAACACTGATTGTCTAAGATAGATCTCCCGATAGGCTACAATTGGACTTAACCAAATCGTACCCCATCTGGAGGTCCCCGATAATTCAAATCGTGGACATGGGTATAAATCTTAGACCGTCGGAACGGTTTTGGAGGAGTAAAAACATAAACCATGGTCACGATTGGCTCACTATTCAATCGGGGTATCTCAGGGAGAGTTTTGATATTGAAATATACTATGATTTTGGAAACATTGAAAGAATCTGAAAAATCTTTTAGAGGTATGTATAACATATCATGACATCATTTTTCAGATATTAAATTGATAACATTGAAGAATGTAATGAGGGAGAATCATAATTCTGTTATGAAACTTATATTTTCATATTATATTACTTATATTTTCATACCCTAAGGGAGCCCTGCCGCCTACTACGATGGGCTACGACGGCCTACTACGACGGCCTACGATAAAGGGGGGGGGGCGTCCACCAACCACGACAAGGCTACGACAATGGCTTTCCGACAAGGTCCACGACAGCTCTACGATTGGAAGCCTTGTCGTGGCCTTGTCGTGGTTGGGGGACCACAGTTCCCGACAAGAGGCTACGACAAGGCCACGAGAGGCTGCGACATGCCTGGGGCCTGTCGGGGGCCTTCTGACAAGGTCACAACAAAATCGAACATGTTCGATTTTGGAGCCGTGTCGTGGCGTGTCGTGGCGTGTCGTGGCGTGTCGGGAGGTTGTAACAGAGGTCTACGATAGAATATTTAGGTGGAGCGTGCACTTCCCGACAGGCTGCGACAAGGACTCACGACAGCTCTCCTCCTCACGACAATGCTGCGACAAGGCACCGATTGGAACTTTCTTGTATGCTCTTGTCGTAGCCTTGTCGTGGTTGGTGGACGCCCCCCCCCCCCCTAAGTCCCCAACAGCGCCGCGTGTTGCCGATGCCGTCGGGGACTTAATCGTAGCGTGTCGTAGTAGGTGGGAAGCCTTATTGCGGCGACAACCCGCCGCGCTCTGCAATTAACCTCAGACAGCCTACAACAGGCTACGAGGGGCTATGAAATTCAAGCATGTTTGAATTTCGTAGACCATTAACGTTTTTTTGTTGTAGCCCATCGTAGCCCGTCGGCGCGCAGCGAATTCATCGGCGACAAAACCTGACTAATTGATGGGTTCGTCGGCGACACCTCCACGATTTTTTCAGTTTGTCGCCGACGAGGCCAAAGGGTTAATCGTAGACTTAATCGTAGTAAGTGGGAGGGGCCCTTTAGACTTAGGGGTCCCTCCCGCCTACTACGATTAAGTCTACGATTTAGGGGCCCCTCCCACCTACTACGATTAAGTTTTTGATTAACCCTTTGGCCGCGTCGGCGACAAACTGAAAAAATCGTGGAGGTGTCGCCGACAGGCTACGACAGGCTACAACAAAAAAACGTTAATCGTAGAGGGTCTACGAAATTCAAACATGTTTGAATTTCGTAGCGCGTCGTAGTGCGTCGGCGACAAATACGGCCGCGTAAATCTCTCTTATATGTGAGATACTTGACCGAAAGTTAGGACATTTGCAGATCCGGTGGGTTATATAATGAAGATACTGCACTGCAAATTTTGTGTCATTCGATAAAGCTTAAGGGCCTCAAATCAATCATTTAAGGTTTAGCTAGGAACTGAGTTTTTTTGGTCTAAAAAAAGATACAGTATTGTTAAGTATATACTATTAAAAATCTATTGTAACGATGCTTTATTTCTTTGAATTATAACAGATTTTATATATCCTACCTCAGGTATATAATTAAAATTGTTTTCCCGCTCTTTTTTTGTCGCCGACCAGCCGGGTACAAAAAACAACCCTCCTAATACACTACGCGTATACACTGGCGCGTCGTAGTAGGTGGGAGGGACCCCTTTTGCTGTGTGTCGCCCACGCCGTCGCCGACACTCGCCGCTGTCGCAGACTTAATCGTAGGCCGTCGTAGCCCGTCGTAGTAGGTGGGAGGGACCCCTTAATCAAATAATTAGATATCTCAGAGCGACTTCCAAGCTGTAACAGGGAGAAAAGCAAACCGTACCTAGTATTATCGACCTAACATCGCAAACAAAGTACCATCTGCAAAAGTTCTGATACACCTGTTTGATGTCATCAGGAACATTAATCAAGCAGTAAGCATCTAACTGGAGAGAATCCTAGTAAGAGAAGGAATTCTCAAGAAATAAAGAATGTAACATTAATCATATGAGTATGTAAATTGCATACATATTTGTAAGTTAATATCTAACTATCTCGTGTACACTGGTGACCTGCGCGATGAGGAAAACGGCCTCCTTAACCCTTTAAGGACGGCTGCCTGGGCCCTAGCTACTCCCATAAGGATGGGTGCTGGTGGCAGTCTGTTTGGCTAGAGGACGGCCACATAATAGTCAAAACTGATATCCCAGTTTGCAATCATGCAATATGATACATAATCATAAATATTTTATTTCTTTTTAATAGAAATACTAAATATGATGTTATATCTACATTATCTGAAGATTTCATGAATATTGCTCTATCATTTCTTTGTTAAAACCTTTTTGTTAATATTGGGACAATGATGCCTTAAGGCATCATGCGTCTTTAGTGTGGTGATGCCTCCAAGCATCATGCGTCTTTAGTGAGGTGATGCCTCCAGGCATCATGCGTCCTTAAAGGGTTAACACAGTGTCACGGTGCGCTGCATGTCATGATAGGCGGTCGACCATACACATGACAAAACTGTCTACTTTACACCTGACTGACTTAGTACCCGGAGCCGCTAAATATCACAGATGACCTGCAGAATAGGACAATATAGGCGGGCGTCCACCAACCAAGACAAGGCTACGACAATAGCTTCCCGGCAAGGTCCACGATTGGCCTACGATTGGAGGCTTTGTCGTGGTTGGTTCCCTACAAGAGTCTATGACAAGGCCACGACAAGGCCATGATTGGAAGCTTGTCGGGAGCCTTCTGACAAGGCTACGACAACATCGAACATGTTCGATTTTTCCCACGACTGGACCCTTGTTGTGGAGTGTCATGGCATGTCAGGAGCGTGTCGCAGAGGTCTATGATAGGAAATTTTGGTGTACTTCCGGACACGCCCCAACAACGCTATCTTTAAGCCCCCCTTCTTACGACAAGGCTGTGAAAAGCGTGAATTATTCTACACTGGCCACCAGAGCAGCATTTGCTATGACAAAAGTCAAATGTGAATATCGTTGGATAGCATGAGCCGATCTTCTTCATATTTGGCATGTTTATAAGTTGTATGTCGGGTTTAGGCTGGTTCACACCTGTATAGTAGTTATACCTTTAGCCAGGGCTTGCCTGTTACTGTCCTGCCAGACCTTTTGTACTGCTTGGAGAGTGTGTTATGAACTAACCTTGAAGCCAATTTACTATTCCTATATACCTATGAGAGAACAACCTATGATTACCTAACGCTGCTGGGGGTGGAATAACTTTTGTATACTGCCCAGGTTGACGTTTGCTGCCCAGGTTGACGTTTACTGCCCAGGTTGACGTTCAGAGACGTTCAGTTTTTATCGATATTAGCCGACAAAAAGGACAATTGAAGGTATATAGGAATGGGGAAATAAGTCATAGTTACACGGTAAGGCTTGGTAAAATTACTGCCCGTGGCTATGCGTTGGGCATTAATTTTTCCAAGCCATACCTCGTAACTTTGACTTATGCCCACCGGAACATAGTTTCCCTCTATTATTATTTCCTTTTTTGTGTATTTTTTAAATACAATAAACATACAGCTAGGATCCCTTATCAATTTGTTAAGCTATGAATACTTCCTATTACGTATTTCTGCTTTTAGAGACCATATAGACCGATACTACCTGGATCGAGGCGCACCCCGAGTGATCCCGTGTGTGATTTAACCCGACCAACCCCTATATCGTATCAGGGGTTGGTTGCCAAACTAAGTTTCCTATAGACACCAATAGTTAAGGACTTACATTTTCAGATGGCCTTCCCATAGAAGTTAGCATGGTGAAATGCCAATTTTTCTGCATTTTCTATTTGCTGATATATGGAACTTATATTATCCAGAGTTATTTGCAAAAATCAGTAGAATTTAGAAATCACCCAACTACCAGCATTTGTCTTTAAGTCAGAGACAGAGGTGGTGGCCAATCTAGCGGATATATGGCAGCTTTACGGTCTGTAACTCCATAGCTACGAGATTATATACACGAGGCTTGTCATGCAATTAGAGACAATTAGACATCGTCATGATCCGATAGACATATACCACCCAGTGACAATAATCTTAATTATTCCAGTTTTATGTTTTATGTGTTATTTGTCCACAGGGACATGGGAAGGGCGTCGGAGGCAGTGAGGGTGTGTGTGAGGTGGGTGCAGTCGTGACGCTGTCTGTATACCTGGGATCTGTTTCACTAGTTTCGTGACATGTCTGGATGGCGTCTAGATGGTGTGTCTGGTTTCATAAGAACTAGACATTAGACTTCGTTATGTCCGTTCTTGCTTGCACTGTTGGTGCCGCTTTTCATGTCTGTCTGACACTTTTGTCACGAAACTAGTGAAACAGGTCCATGATGTGTAGATTTGTCTAATACTTATGTTTGGGGTCTGTCTTTTCCAAAGGCCAGCTACTTGTGTTGTCACGGAACTAGACAATCCCAATGTCTGTATGGTCTCACAGACATGTCACGAAACTAGTGAAACAGAGTGATAGCGCCCCGCCCGTCTACCTGTACCTGTTACACCCCGAGCCCCCTTACCTCACCACCCCTCACCCCGCCCCTCCGTCTATATGCATCGTCAACTGTCTCCACGCAACCGTTACCAGTCCTACTTCCTCCACTGACACCACTCTAACAATATCATACAACAATATCATACCATAATCCCTATCACTGCTGCGCCATAGTCCTTAGCACTATTGCGCCCAGACCCTTAACACTACCATACCACAACCCTTATGCTTATATACCAATGGGCCAATATCTTACTTTTACTGACCAGGAGTACAGATTCCGTTCATCACTGAGTCTTCTATATTTAATCTATAGATAGGGGTGGAATAAATACACATTTTTTTTTTTTTTTTTTTTTTTTAATTGGATAAAGTTCGCCAATTTACATTTAGCGGTCTGCCACCGTACCCATTTTACAGTATAGTTGATTTCCGTGTCGTGGCGGGACATCTAGATATCCTCACACTGACATGTGGTAACTGTGTTTTGGTAGTTAAGGAGTAGAATATAAAAATAATAATAAAATAAAACAATAGTGAACGAAAAAATAAGGTGATAGGAAATGAAGGATGAAAAAGATGAAGCACTCCGTATTATGACCGTTGGCAACATTAGTCAGCACACCCGTATTTAGGTAACTGAGAAGAGCTTACAACTTACGCATGGATGGTGTTAGTTAATGACGTATGGAACATTCCTGATCCAAGCCAGGTCAAAAGACTATCTATCTTCTTAACTTGTGTTTTAAAACTTTGTTTTGTCTCAAGGGTTCTAACTGCTTCAGGTAGGTTATTCCATAAAATTATACCGCGATAAGCCGGGCCTCTTTTTTAAAATTCTGTTCTCGGTTTAGGTAGACTCAAGACTGATTTCACAGATTGTCTAGGGATTCGCTTATCAATGAATGGGGCTTCATCACATTGGATGGCGTTAGTGTCAATATTAGGTTGCTGATTGGTAAAAGCCTTTACTGTATTTATCACGCCTTCAGATAGGGCTATTTTCCGCATATATGTGACTAATAGCTCATCTCGTCTTCGTTTTAACATTACGGTATTGGTGCAAGAGTGTAGTTCATTCACAGAAATTCCCTTGGGGTATTGCTTTAAACATATCCTTAGCCCTCTGTTTTGCACTCGTTGTAGTTTGTCCTTGTATTTGACACTGCTAGAGTCGTGTAAGCAGGAGGCATAATCAATCAGGGGGGTGATGGTCTGTTTATACACTCTTATGGCTAAGGCTTTAGTGAGGAAGGGCCTGTGTTTTGCAAATAGAAATAGTTTGTGGCTCACTTTTTTAATGACATTCCTGATGTTTTTATCGAAAGTCAAAGTCTCATCAATAGTAGCTCCTAAATAGTTATATTCAAACTGCCTACCAAGTTTACCAGGTCCTAAAAAGATGTCTGGGATAGTCTCCTTTCTTAATTTTAATCTGGACGCGTACCATACAATTTTAGTTTTACTAGTATTCACGGTCAATAGGTTAACTAGTTTCAGATACAAGCGGTTGTATGGTCTGAGGAGTTGACGCGTAGTAATATCCGAGCATATACAAAGACATTGTGTAGAGTCATGTGTAGAGTCATGTATATGACTGAGAGGAGTAGATGACTGTTTAGATCTGAAACCAGTCTATATTCTATTTATTATCCACCTTCACCGGGCAAATGGTATGTGATATCAGTTCGTTTTTGTTGGGCGTGGGAAAACGCGCTCATGTACGTCATCTAAAGGTGAGAATACCCAACAGGCTTCCAGCTTACTGCGAAGAATCTGACTATTCACTATCAATGTCCCAACTATAGAGGCCTGGTTAAATGAGCAGGGGTCCAGTATCAAGCCTAACCATACTCCCTATCCCACTACTGACTTGGTTCCTAAAAATAGATATTTTTATTTTTAGTCTTTCTTAAAGACAACATTATTCACTATGTCAATCATTTCCTGAAATGATAAACACCTATTTATGGCTACTGAAATCTGCTACTAGACAAGGAAACTACTAGATGATAGTGTTGTCTAAATGTGGTATTTACATTTCACATCTAAATACACTCTATTCAGAGAGTCAGATCTGATGGCACAAATCTAAATACACTGTATTCAGACCCACTTTGTACAGACCTGACAAACTAGTTCTACTCCCTTCAACCCTGCCATCAAGACTTGCACCTGAGACTTAACCATAGAGTTGCTGAAACCCTTGATCATCGATTTTCATGAAGACAGGGAGGGAGACACAGAGAGACAGATTATGATGCAGATGAAAACAGAGACAGAAAGGAGACTCACACAGGGATTGGTAAACAGACAGAGAGTCAGACATATACAGATAGGGACAGAGACAATAAGACAGAGATGCAGAAAGACACATACAGAGAGAAATAGTATACAGATATACAGTGTATAGACAGGGATAGTGTCAGGGAGACAGACTGAGAAGACAACTGGAGACAGAAAACAGACATAAACAAAGAGAAATAGATATATTTACTAACGGAAAGGGACAGATGAAGATTTAGGTATACCACACTGGACCTATAACCACTCTACAGTCATGCACGAATAGCCCTCACCCCCTACACTCCCACACCCACTCCATCTACTTTACTGCCCAACTAGCTACACTGGTCTCCTACCACTTTATAATGCATGTACATGTACATTTCATGTCTGGTCGGACAGACCTGACTGTATAACATTGGATCTTCCACATCTGATGGGACAGACTATTCACTATGCTCCTCAAAGAAACACAGACCCAGTAAGGAGGTATGGGGTTGATGAAAGGGTAAGCATATGACTCTATCTCAACCCAGTCACTCCATATTAGCACCTCTCCCCCACTCTCACTCACACACTCCTTATCTTCATCAACTGACCAGGTTATTGAACCTGTTATACTCAGACCCATATATAGGACTTGATTGAGAGGCATTTTTAATGCATTAGGATGTATACACTGATTTTAATACCAGAAATTAGTTTCATTAAGTAATCCTGTTCATGACACTTGAGAAAAAATCAAATTAATTCTCTAAGTTTATTGAAACATTCTTGATACTTGATTCTCAATCAAAAACAGATGGCTCAAATACATAATTTCTTATGATATTTTTTTACTTTTATTTCATGAAGTAATTCAGGTATACCGCGCTCTTCCATGGTAAATGGAAATAACATTAGCTCCTAGTTATGCATTATTCTATCAAATGTACAATTTGTTCTGCACTGTTTTTCCGCATACAATATATCTGTATGCACTGGGTATGTCCATTCACACACCCTATGTGTTTTCTATGGACACTTTGTATTAGGTGAATATATACTTCAGAAGAGAATCACTACAAGAGAACCATATTGCCTGAAGAAGTCTGAATGTAGATGAAACGTAGCAAAATGATAAACTCAAACCCCCCCCCCCCCCCATCTGGATGTATAATTCCCCCCCAATAGATTCACTTTAACCTAATATCACCTTGTCTGGATCTCCATGGATCTTATTACGACTTTATGTCAAAATGCTCGTACCAAAGTGAGGCGATACTCACTGAAATCTGTACCTCAAGAGAGAAACATATGACTATGAAAATAATAATTAAAACGAAACTACTACTACAATCAACAGAGATCTAAGACACACCCTTTACTCCCATCGTTAACGTTTAGTGGTCATAGAGCATGTCTGACTCAATTGGATACTCCCTACATAAATTACTTAATCACTACACTCGGCTAACGCCTCATGTAGTAATACACAACCTGCCCATCGTGGCATAAACATTGACAAGGCTAACTTTAATTTGGTTTCTACTAATTATGTCACCATTGGCATAAAACACATCCAGAATATTATACTCAAGCCTTCCTTATTTCATTAAATACCCACCACCGTATTGAAAAAAAACCCACTGATATACCAGTGATATTCAGGCACCGAACGTGGTTTTACACCACTGCAGAATATCTTTTAGTTTGGGCAGAAAATCGTCATGTGAAAAACGGTATAGATATTTTAGGGCGACGATATATATCCCCAACACCATCACAATGCAATCTAGCACGACCACCTGACGATCTTTTGGCTCACTGATTTGTCTTTGGGTACTGTTACATTCCAAATTATCTGTATGTGAAACATACAGGCTCTGTCCCTTGGCCTAACTGATCATGCTGGCTCTATCTAATAGGCTGCTGGAGGTGATCCTTGGTTACAATCAACACATCATCCCAACGCGATAAACATGGAGCCAGCATATAACCTGGATGTCAGTGTATTCTAGTCAGTCTGGTCAGTATAGCATTGCAATAACACCAGCAATAAAGCTTGTAACTGGATGAAGCCTTGGAGCCAATCATTTAGTTTATGATTAACATACGATAGTAGCAGTACATTTAAGCCATCGGGGAGTGAAGTTGGGCCTGTAAATAGTAATGATCTGTCATCAGTTGGAAATAAGTGTCTGCTTTTAGACTCAATGGTTGAATAACAATTGTAAATTGTTTTATGATATATATACAAACACGTTTTTACTATTTATATATATTATATTTCTGACTTCTTATATTTGACACAATAGTCACTGTGGGGCGGAGGGACGGGACTCGAATCTCCAGTCAATGTGTCCGTAGGATCAGGCAATAATTGTGAAATTATCAAGTAATTTTACAGACACGCTTTTTTATTATGGAGCAGCCCCTGCTAGAAATCTGCAAAACAACAATCTATTCTGAGTATTCCCAGGTCCTGCCTGCATTATTTCAATGTATGCTTTTTCTATTCTAGGTGTGGGGTCGGTGGGCAGCAAGTGGACATAATCTCAAACCAATTAATATAGCCTCAAACCAGCTGGGCCACCTACTGTATATATACTCTGACTGAGACAGACCTTTACACTCAGTCTTCTCGCCTACAACCACTGCTATACGGCATATAGCCTATGATCCCTGGGGGCCGCCATGACGCCCCCCGAGTAGGTGTTCTTCACTATTGGAGGTGAAAAAGTAGGTGTTCTTCACTAAAGGAGGTGGAAAAGAAGTGAGTGATAATTGGGAAATGTCACAACTTTAGCCTTGCTCACATATTTATATAAAGTGTTCCATATGGAAAATATCATGTCTTGGGTTTAATCATTATGTCATCCTGCTTTGACATGGGTGTAGAGAGTCAAGGGAACCATAGTAAAATATTGAAAGGCAGTTGAATTTTGTAAGAACAAAGAGCCAGAATACAGGTTTTTCCCCCGACCACCTGGTGACTGTTTCGTGAACTAACAATGGCTCTGTTCCCTATACAAGTTCCCTGCTGCTACAAGTCCTCTACAGTGTTGGAGTTCTCTACAGTGTTGGAGACTGTTGTATGCTGCTACTACAAGTGCTCTACAGTGTTGGAGACCACAAGCTCTCTGTCAGAGGACTCTCTACACCAGACTTTGGGGAAAGGCAAGCCACTTCATACTCCTAGACAACGAAGACAGCCAGACACCCCTGTACAAAGGCAGATAAGTATACCTACAGTAGCATCAAATGCAAAAAATATAGGCAAGATGAGTGAGAAATTAGACAACCTTACAATTTTAATGTCAAACATGGTAGAAAGAATGTCAGGCAGTAGTATCACACAGGAAGAGGATGCACTTTCTGTAAGTTCTGACCAAGGCAGATCTATGCATGCAAGTCAGCCAGTCACAATAACAGATACCCCATTCGACTGTCCAACCATACACACCACTAGGTCTCGACATGCATCAATCACTGCCACCACGGTCAAAGTTAGAAACACCCCAGCATGCAATGACTCAACCCCTGATGATATTCCAGAGACAGTAGCCGAAGCACTCTGCAACTCCATGAAAAACAATCGGAAAGGTAATTTCCCTCACCATTTTATTGTCCGGGGTGACAAGAGAGAGAGAAAGCATCACTAGGAGACCTATCCTTAGCAGAGTATTTTTGGGCTACCCTTTAGGTCATCGCAGGTATGGAAGAAGGGGACCAGAAAAAGGGCTTAGCAATGCATCTTGAAAGGGTAGCCGATAATGCAAGGCAGTATGAATGGCCTCAAGTGAGGGCATGGTCAGAAGATCTTTTTTCACAAGTAGAAGAGGGAAGGTTGAAGTGGACCAGCCAATGCCATAGATAGACTGGAATCACAGAAGGTCTACTCTAAGGACACACCACTAGAAAGAGAGGGTAAACCATCTAAGGATAGCAAGGAAAAGTTTGACATACAAAACATGAGACTCCCCAACACTATCTATAAAGCCAAGCCAGGCCTTGCATGTAAACTCTTCAACAAAGGGACATGCTCCCACTCATCCCATTACACCCATAATGGTCATAGGCAGTTACACATCTGTAGTGCTATTGAGTCATAGTGAGCATGAGTGCAAGGCCAGCAAAGACAAGAATGGTTTGGGGTTTGGGAACCCCCAGGACTAACTGTAGGAAACACCCCCAATGGTAACACCAGTGTTATACAATCTCACTCTCAGTCTATCACAGCAGATACCACAACCCTCGATGACAATACTATTGCATCTACTATTACCAACAGTAGAGGCTTTGGAGAAGGAAAATATCTTCATGAGCATCTAAAACAAGGTCATAGAAAAAGGTGCCAGGATAGAAGTCCCATCAAACATATATCATGTAGAGTGGGATAAGGCCCTTAAGGGATATCAAGACCATGAACTAGTCGATTACCTCAGATTTGGATGGCCGATTGGTGATCTAAGGGACAAACCTCCTACTCCTACCCTGACTAACCATAAGTGAGCCCTCGATTACCCTGAGCAAATATCAAAATTCATTGCCAAAGAAAAGGCAAATGGGGCTCTTCTGGGACCCTTAAACGAACCTCCTTTTCAACCTTGGTCGCAAACATCAGCCCTTCTAACACGACCCAAAAAGGACTCTGTTGATAGAAGAGTAATCTTTTACCTTAGTTTCCCGGAAAATAGTTATGTCAACTCCGGAATAAAAAATACAGATGAGGACCGTGACAGCTTATACCGACTTCCATCCTTGTGGGAAATCGGAGGGACCATCGAAGCGCATCGAATGGCTAGGGTTCCAGATCAACGCTGGTGAGATGACTATGATGGTCCCAGAAGAAAGATTCAAGGAGCTTGAGACACTGGCAGAGGAATTAAGCAGAACTGTCTTTAGAAAAGTATTTTGAACCACTACGCCACGAGTTTGGATGCGTAGTAATCGTCACGAGGCATAGCCGAGTGACGATACGGAGCATCCAAACGAGTGAGCGTAGTGGTTCAAAATATGTTTCGAAAGCGGTTCTGTTTTTATCTCACCCCCAACACGGACCTTACAGTCGATTTAAAGCAATAATATAATCATGTATTGAATTGTTCAAACAATAGCGTCGGAACTTTTTTTTTTTCCGTGACGTTCATTGGTTGTTACGTTGCTATGTTCTCTGCCACCACCATGGCGTAGTAGTGTAACTTTACGTAGGTGAGCGTGGCGTATTTTTTTTCAACGTTAACTCAATGGCACAACCTGTACCAGGGGTGGGATAATGGCTGCGCAAGGCATCTGGGACTAAGAAGGACCTCCAATCGCTGTGTGGTAAGGTTAACTTTGTTGTCCAGTGTGTGCCT